>OW818032.2:6552908-7802908 GCA_942486065.2 Calliphora vomitoria
TATAAATTTTCTTTTATTTAATAAAAACATATTTTGTGAGCAATTTCGTTTAAAATTTAATTGCATCACAAAAAAAAAAAAAACGATTATTTATACGAATAAAATATTATTCGGTTCAAAAATATTCGAATACATATTTTTTGAGTAGTTTTTCTTTAAAGAAAAACACTGAATTGAGTCGCAAGGACCAATTTCGAATCATCCGTTTATGACATTTATAGTAACGAATAAAATTTTATTCGATTAAAAATTATTCGAATTTATGTTACTTATTTTAATAATGTTTTTAAAATTTTGTCCTATTTAAACATTTTTGAGATTTCGAAAACAAAATATTTTTTTAGAAATGTGATACGAATAAATTATTCGATTAAATTTATATTTTAATATAAATTTAATTTTATTATAATAAAAACATATTTTGTGGTAATTTTCGTTTAAAATTGAATGGCTTAACAAAAAATAATAAAATCAGTGAAATTTTAACGATTATTTATACGAATAAAATATTATTCGGTTCAAAAATATTCGATACATATTTTTTGAGCAGTTTTTCTTTAATGAAAACCACTGAATTGAGTCCTAAGAACAAATTTCGACTTGACACATGCTGTTTTATAATATCCCAGTTAGAAATATTACATTTACGATGCATATACAAAAACATGTGGCCTGTTTCTTTAACTTGTGTGGAATAATTTTGATTCGTATAAATCATCTTGTTGGACTCAGTTTTAGTAAGAGTAAAACGTGTACTTTGTGTTTATTTTAAATCTGTTTTCTTAAAATATTATCTAAAACATCCTGTAAAGCAGTGACTGACGAATGTCAATAGGACATAATCTGCACCTGATATTCATTTAAAATTATCACGACTCTCCTCTAAAACTAAAACTATCTCATGCATTTGCTCAAATGTCAGTTGGAATCTACAGGTGGTTTCTATTGATAACCTGCAGATTTTCTTGGAATTCCCTTTTGTAATTTTAAATTTATATATAATAATTTATTTTCTTATATTTAAATATTTATATTTTTATTACTAAAGTTTTGTCAACATATTTATGTCTTATAATAGCTATGATATAAATTATTTAGGCTCCATTTCATATACATTTCTTGGAAAAATTTATTTAATTGTAATAATTTCCAAGAATACAGAAAATGTTAAATATTTAGACACTTAGCAGTAGAGAATGTATCTTTATTTTATTAATTTAAAATGTATAAGTCATATTGAAAATTAATCATAAAACTATAAAAAATTCTGCATTTTTATTACTCGTTCCATTCAGTATTGTTTATTTAAACAGCACATATTTTTGTGATAAATTCGTAAGAATTTAAACATTATTATCGTTAAGTAAATTCCCTTAAAAATTCTTAGATAAATATTTAATTCGTGAATGAGATAAGATTTATTTATGCTTAAATATCAACTACTTTGGTGACAGTTAGCCTTTTTTAACCCGCACAGTATTGGAGGTAAATTTGTTTAGTTTAGTTAAATAAATGACAATTGGAATTGTGCAATGAACCAGTAGAATTGAGCACAATTTATAAGCATTTCAAATAAAGTATTGAAATGACTTGGAAAATCTTAAAACTATATCTTTGATATCTTATAGTTTCCATTTGAAAAAGTATTAAAAAAGCTTGTAATTACCATTCTTCTATTTCCGTTTTAACAAGTTGTAAAAAATTGATTTGAAGTTGTAATATTTTGAAACCCTTATATAAATAGCGACTGCTTAAAGATTCTAAATGTTCGTTTATTTCTCTACATAAAATTTTCTCATACTATTTAAGCAAACTAATTGAAATACCTTTTATTTTAATTATTTAATTAATGATAACAATGATAAGAAAAAATCTATTTACAACAACTTGAAAAAGGTTGTAATCACAAAGCATGTAGTTTTTCAAAATTAAATTTTGATATGAAAAAGAAAAATTCCCATAAATTTTTAATTAAAGCTTAAAAGAAAATACCTAAAAAGAAACAACAAACATAAAATAAACACTAACAACATGAACCTTAATGACCTTTAGATATCAGAAAACCTAATGGAAATTTTCTTTAACAAAAAAAAAAAAACTTAAAATTTCTTGAAGACGCCCTTCTTTACACTTGCTGCAGGTTGAAAAGAATTACGATGTTTATGTTTTGAAAAACGCATTTATTTTAAACTTGATAGATAGATCAAAAGTAATTAATCACACGTAAAAGGTTAAATGAAAAAAAAAGTAATAAGAAACAAAGAAATTTTTCTAAATGTAAACATTTCTCGTATCTCCAACAGGTACTTGTTTTTAGATTGTTTTCATTTTGATTGATTTGTTACTAAAGATATTAGAAAATAATATTAAAAAAATAACAAAATTTGAGATAATTAAGCATAAATTTATTGGTTTAGATGACTATACAAGGAAATAGTTTTATGTATAAGTGTTTTATTTTTAAGATTTATTTATTTTTTTTAAAGGTTTTATCAATATTTGTCAATTCAATATTGAAGCAAAGCCAAAATGAGTTATTGTTATTACTAGATAACACAGTGATAAGTCCAATACTGTAATCCCTAACCCACACAATGTCTTGACAAAAAATTTGTTCTTGAAAAATTGAGTAGATCTTCTTCCACTCCTTATACGTTTTTTTTTTGTGGAGAAAACAAAATAAATCTTCTTTATAAAATATGAAAAATCATGCTAAATTCTCACAAAGATTATTTATTTATTTTTGCTGTCTATGTCTACTATGTGTGTATAGCTGCATGAGTGAGTATCTTTATGTGGTTACGAGTATCATAATCATCATCATCAAATTGGAGCATTATTATTTTGTTATTAAATATTACATTTTTCAAATCTTCTAACACTGTCTGAGGGCTTTTTTCTCAACCTTTCGTTAGTACTAAGTATTTTTTGTTGTGAAGTGTGGCACACCCTGCTCTCATCTTTTTTTCTTCTTACTTGTTGTTGTCTGTAAGATCAGCTTCGTTTTGAGGCTGGCGATGATCAATCAAAATTAGTTGTTTCTTTTTTTTTTTTTTTTGTGGTGTCTGTACAGGGAAAACATATTGTGTGTCATAGTGAATTATTTCTGTTATAGATTACTTTGTATGAGCACTTTATTATAAATTACATACATAGATTATTATAAAATGTATATTTCTTTCTTTTTTTTTTATCTACATATTGTACATTTATACAATGTAAAACATTTGTATTAATGGATTTTAGATTTGATTTTAGCAGTTCTCCATTTTTTTTTTGTTGGGAAAAAAGGGTTCTTTTGAATTAATCGTTTTTTGTAGTAAAATTACTAATTTGTAGTAAAAGACTGTTATACACACATGTTTCTCTGGAACTGTTATAAACACATTTTTCTATAAAAAAAACTGTTATACACAAATTTGTCTATAGAAAAAACTGTTATATAACTATTTTTCTTTAGAAAAACTGTTATACATTAATTTGTCTATAGAAAAAAACTGTTATACACAAATTTAAAAAAAAAAACTGTTATACACACATTTTTCTACAGAAAGACTGTTATACACAAATTTGTCTATAAAAAAACTGTTATACTCACATTTTTCTATAAAAAAACTGTTATACATAAATTTGTCTATAGAAAAAACTGTTATACACAAAAATTTTTATAAAAAAAACTGTTATACACAAATTTGTATATAGAAAAAACTGTTATATAACTATTTTTCTTTAGAAAAACTGTGAAACATAAATCTGTCTGTAGAAAAAACTGTTATACACAAATTTTTCTATAAAAAAAGTATTATACACACATTTTTCTACAGAAAGACTGTTATACACAAATTTTTCTATACAAAAAACAGTTATACATAAGTTTGTCTATAAAAAAAACTGTTATACACACATTTTTCGATAGAAAAAAACTGTTATATAAAAATTTTTCTTTAGATAAACTGTTATACACAAATTTGTCTATAGAAAAAACTGTTATACTCACATTTTTCTATAAAAAGAACTGTTATACACATATTTTTCTGAAAAAAGACTGTTCTACACAAATTTTTCTATAAAAAAAATGTATACACACATTTTTCTACAGAAAGACTATTATACACAAATTTTTCTATAGAAAAAATTGTTATACTCACATTTTTTTATAAATATAAACTGTTATACATAAATTTGTCTATAGAAAAAACTGTTATACACAAATATTTTTATAAAAAAACTGTTATACACAAATTTTTCTACAGAAAGACTGTTATACACAAATTTGTCTATAGAAAAAACTGTTTTACTCACATTTTTTATAAAAAAAACTGTTATACACAAATTTGTCTATAGAAAAAACTCTTATACACAAATATTTTTATAAGAAAAACTGTTATACACAAATTTGTCTATAGAAAAAACTGTTATATAAAAATTTTTCTTTAGAAAAACTGTTATACATAAGTTTGTCTATAGAAAAAATTGTTATACACAAATTTTTCTATAAAAACACTATTATACACACTTTTTCTGCAGAAAGACTGTTATACACAAAGTTTTCTACAGAAAAAACTGTTATACATAAGTTTGTCTATAGAAAAAATTGTTATACACAAATTTTTCTATAAAAAAAAAAACTGTTAGAAAAACTGTTATACATAAATTTGTTTATAGAAATAACTGTTATATTCACATTTTTCTATAAAAAAAACTGTTATACGCATATTTTTCTAAAGAAAGACTGTTCTACACAAATTTTTCTATAAAAAAACTGTTATACATAAACTTGTCTATAGAAAAAAACTGTTATACTCACAGTTTTCTATAAAAAAAAACTGTTATACACGTATTTTTGTACAGAAAGGCTGTTATACACAAATTTTTCTATAGAAAAAACTGTTATATAAAAATTTTGCTTTAGAAAAACTGTTATACATAAATTTGTCTATAGAAAAAACTTTTATACACAAATTTTTCTATAAAAAAACCGTTATACACATATTTTTCTATAGAAAAAATTAACTACTTATGCGTAAAATAATCTTAATTAAATACGAATTATGTTGATTGTATGTTTATACTCATGTTTTGAGGACAAGAACGAATCAAGCCAATTTCGGATACTCTGTTCTAAAGTGAAGTGTATCCCAGAGAGCGTTCTGCATCGATCGAAATAGTAGTCGGACGGGGCAAGGGTTGGTCTATAACGCGGTTGAGGCAAAACTTTCCAACCACTTCTTTCTAAATAAGGACTGCGATCGAAAAATGTTTAACATACTTTTATAGTGCTTTATGTGACTTTGTTCGAACAGGTTATCCATCTCCGTTTAAAATCGACCACACTTTTGGACACCTTTTTTGTGCTCTTAAATTCTCTTAACAATATACCAATATCTCTAAACTGGTCTCAGCTCCAGGCAGTTTGGAGGAATTGCCTCTCTTGGTACAAATACATTATTGTTCTTTTACCACCATAGTGACAGGTTGCCAAATCAGGCCAAAAATAAGTGGACACACTAAGAAGTCGTATTTATAGAGCCCTTTGTAACAAATGTTTGGTTTTTTTGCCGCAACTGCATATTGCTTGCCATACCAAGAACTTTTTGGGAAATTTTGTCTGCTTTTGGGTCCTAAACTTTTCCTCAACATTCCCTCGAGCATCTGCAACTTACATTATGCAGCAGCTATATATTTTGTATACAATTTGACTTCAATTTTCGTGCTCTGTCTTTGGCCTCTAAATTTTTAGCAGAGTTCCTGTTAGGAACTTTTTGAGCCTTGTATGTTTTTAAAGCTGCATTAGCATTAACTTTTCGTACCAAATAGTCTGAGTACTAACCTAACCGGGCTGCTTTTCTACCGTATGTGTTGGGAACTCTTTTGAAAATGCTCTCTATTTGTTTGGCTTTAGAAACATCATGTGGACCCTTCCTTCAATCTGAACCAGGTTTTATATCAACGGACAAGTTCTCCCGATACTGTTTAATAAGATTGGAATCAATTTGACGGCAGACCTTTGATTGTTTGGCCAACTTTTTGTAGGACCAAGTTGGGTTTTGTTGAAAATATTTAATAATTTTAGTACGAACTTTTTTCTGGTCACTCATTTTAATCAGATTAACAACAAATGAACATAATTGACATTAAACATAAAAACTGACATGCTTTACAAAGGTAACTTGATAAAAAAAAAAAAATCAAATAATACTTGGGTTCAAAGTTTTAATGAAAAACGTGTGTTAAGAATTTTACGATCTCAGTCCTTAGTTGTTAACAGGTATTGCAACATGTGGCCGAGCGTTATCATGATGTAATATTACAGTTTCATGTCTGGCCGCATATTCTGGGCGTTTTTCGACAAATGCTTACTTCAAACGAATCAGTTGCGTTCGATACAGATTCTCTGTGATGGTCTGGGCAGATTTCTGCAGCTCAGATCATTCTGCTGGTTGGCCGGGCTTCACATGATTTTCTTTTATAGCGTTCAAGCTATAAAGGATTCATGGTTGTCTCTCAGCTTCAATTTGTATGGTACCCAATTTCCCTGCTTTTGGATGAATCCTGCCGCTTGTAAAGGTTTTAAAATTGCTGATTGTGTAGCTCCCAATGATTTGACAAGCTCTTGTTGAGTTTTACAACAGTCTTCGTGGAGTAATGTCTCCAATTTTTGGTCTTCAAAATTTGTTGGCTGGCCTGGGCGATCTTTGTCTTCCGCCACCACTTCTGAACAGCACAAATCATCTCTCGCTCGTTGAAACCGATGAAACACATTCACCATAAGCTTCGGTGAGCAATCTATGCGTTTCAGCGGCACTTTTTTTATAAAATTAAAGAAGTAAAGCAAAACTTCTCGCATATGACGCTTTGTTGGCACACAATTCCACATTTATAATGTTCAATAACTAAGTGAGAATAAATGACAGATATGTACCTTTCAAAATGACATATAAGTTATTAAAAACAAAAACCGTGTCAAAAGGTACGTCATCTATTGTAAATCCCGCATTTTTAAGTCATACTCCCAATAAATAATAATGACCTGTCATCAATAATTTTTTGCTGGCTATTTGATGGCTTTATAAAGTCGAACAGACAATGAAATTAAACTTTTCTTTACTTATTAAATCTGGATCTAGTGTTTATTAAATTTAATATTGTTAACTAGAAAAAGTTAGTGTTTTAATATCGTTGATACAAATTCTTCTCAATTATTTCGCATTTAGACAACATTGAACACAAAGTAGAATAACAACTACTCATATCAACAATTATATAAGATTAAAATAATATAAGATTAATAGAAAAAACGTAATTTCTTTATACAAGTACCAGCATGTACAAACAAAAAAAAAAAAACACAATTATTATTCAAATAATGTAGTTTTACTTGACACTCCTCCATACAGTCTCAGCGAAACACCTGAATGAAATATTAAAATAAAATTCTAAATAGAAATAAAATCTCCATAAAAACAACACATAAACAACCTACTCTTAGTGTTCAATAATGGAATTTAACTGGTTTTAAATAATTAATATTTCAATTTACATAAAGTTACAAAAAAAAATATGTATTGAAATTATTACGTCAAGGTGGGCAAAACGTTTTTTTTTTTTGAAATAAAAATTGCAATATAAAATGATGTCATTTTATTTGCATTATTATTTCTCTTAGTGTATGAATGAATAACAAAAATCTGGCCATAGATCGGTACTCATAGTCACCAGGGACCGAAGATGATCGGTTATTTTCCTATAAATAACACGATTGTCAACATAGTTTATAAAAATAATCAAAAAAGAAACAAACATCACAAGAAAGAGCTGTTTAGAATACAAAAGAGAAAGAAAGAGCATAACATAATATTATAATCCAAGTTAAATGTTCTCTTTATGTCAATTGCTGGTTTAAAAGTTTAAGTTCAAAGATTTGACTGTTCAAATTTGTTATGGATTAAAACTTATTGCAGTTAAATTTTTATTTTTAAATCTTTTAAAGTTCTGCCTTTATAACAATAAAATATTGAATGAAATATACAATGAATACATAAATAACAATTGTTTCATTATACATTAATTACAAATGAATAAATCTATGTGTGTTTAATGAAATTATATATAATTTAGCAAATTTAACATTTTTATCTCATTTAAAACTAAATAAATAAACGCCTACAAAATAAATTTTAATTGTAAAATATAAACGGAAACATCTGACAACGTACATAAGTACTATAAATGTGTGACGGGGACGGCTTTGTACTCCTCAACAATGGAAGGTCAGCACAATTTTTGTAGAGCATTTTTTTAGATTATTTTTAAAACAACTTCAAACTAAACTTACCATCAACCACATATGAACACATTGAAATTAATACACAGAGAGGCAGAGAAAAAAAAAATCAATAAATTTGCAAAATTTTTAGTTTAAAAACACAAAAGCCTACTTAAAAATAAAAACAACAAATTGTATGCTAAAATGAGCCAATTGGAAATTTCTAAATGACATCTAAACAGCAAACCAAGAATAAATTAAATGTTTAGCAGAAACTTTCATTACCAAGTAATGGGTTAAAATGCTAACAGAACAACCTATTCAATATTAACATTTTAAGCAATGGAAGCAATTATTTACATCTTGATTTGCCATGACAATTTTATCTAAAACTGATGTAGTTTTAATATCATCTGTAGTTTAATTGTAGTTTCGTTAAACATGGAAGGCTACCTTAAACCCAGTTTAACCGCTAGTTATACCCTTCATCTTTGAGAGAATGGTATATATAAGTTTGTCATTCCGTTTGTAATTTCCACTATTTAATTTCCCGACCCTATAATGTATATATATTCTGAATCCTTATAGATAGCGGAGTCGAATAAGCCAAGTCCGTCTGTCTGTTGAAATCAATTTTCTGAAGACCCCAGATATATTTGGGATCCAAATCTTCAATAATTCAGACATGCTTTCGAGAAGTTTTCTATTTAAAATCCGCAAAAATCCGAGACAACCTCTATTTTTGGCGTATTTTTGATCTATATCTCGATGATAGATATTTCGAAGTCCATTGCAACGATGTATATAAGGCTATAGAAAGTTGGACCTACAATGGGTCAAAATCGGGAAAAATATTTTTTAACCCGAATTTTTTTTTCACAAAAAACATTTTTTTGTCATACATTTTTTTCACTAATAAATTAAAAAAAATAAATTTTTAAACTAAAAAAATTTAAAAAAAAATTTCGAAAAACAATTTTTTTTTTAATTTTATTTTAAAGTATAATTTGGTGAAGGGTATATAAGATTCGGCACAGCCGAATATAGCTCTCTTAGTTGTTTTTAATTATTGTAAATATTTACTTGCCACATTTCCTACATACTTCAGATATTTTTGAATTTTTTTTCATAATCTGATTAATTGTAGTTTAGTTAAACTTTTTTACTAAAATAACAAAGTTAAACTGGATGAAAAACACAAATTTATCCAAATGCCTGTGATGTTATTATACAAAAAAACTTAACTAAGATCAGTTATAGTTTAGTTAAACTAAGAAGCTTTCCTTAATCCCAGTTTTATAATTATAAAGATTTACATGACATATTTTAAAGAAGTAATCTTTATACTCCTGAGATTGTTATTTATATTCAGCTTAATTGTAGTTTAGTTAAACTTTATACTAAAATAACAAGGTTTAACTGTAAATATGAATGAAATACATACAACTTATCCAACTGCTTTAGTAAATATTAAAGGAAAAGCTTAACTAAGATTAATTGTAGTTTAGTTAAACCCTTAAACTCAGTTTAATGGAAGGTAAAAGTGAGAAATTTAAAAATACTATAATATTACTTATTTAGTAATATTTATTGATTTAACTGTAACTTACGATACAGTTAAACTTTGTTTAGACTAAACTTCAAATCACAAATCTCTTTTTCAATACAACACAGAGAAAACAGATTCATGATAGCAACCGAATTTGTTGCCAATCGAATGCTTCTACCTTAGTAACCAAATTTTACAGTTGTGGCTACAAAATTTTAGAAGGGGTAACAAAATGTTGGTTGCTTCAACAGAAAATCTTCTTTATTAACTGACTTTCTGTTGATAGAACCGAAAAATTCTATGTTTGCAACCTAATCATTCGATTAGCAACAAATTCGCTTGCTTTTACTAATCTGTTTTCTCTGTGTAGGATATTTGTTATGTCGGATAGCCAGGCTGCTCTTAGATCATTATCATTATATGAAGTGAGGGTCTGGTGTTGTTATGGACTGCTGAACATCCTTGAATGAACTCGGTGCGCACAATGAACTCATGAGCTGGGTACCTGGCCATGAAGGTCACGCTTGTAATGAATGAGCTGATTCTCAGGCCAACAGAGGCCATAGGTCCTGAACCGTTCTTTGGCATCCCACTTGGATACACATATTCGTTCTTGGTTTGAATCAGAATTTGCCCGAGTTTGGGGTAATTTACTAGGACTTAGACAGTCCATACGGTTGATTACTCTATCCAAACGTAGATCTCAATTGTTGCTATCGCTCGCAAAAGCGTGACTTGAGAATACTGGATTATTCAGCAGACACTGTGGTTTAAGGTATCACCAATTTACTTTAGGTAATGTTGAGAATATACTCACATTCTACTTGGATCAACTCTCCAGAACAACCTGAGTGTCTGTAGGCCAAAGATTTTCAACTCATCGAAGGTTGCATTAACCGAAAGGTTTTTACCCAGTCATTATCTATAACGCTGAAATGTCTTAAAAAACTGTTTAATAACTCATGACATTAACTTCAGCTCTCAATTTCCAACCGGGGTATAATTGTAATTTATAGCAGAACATCTATGTCTATAATTAAATTTATATAAACATACTCAATCTCGATAAACAGATACAATATAATTGTATGGCAAATACTCAGGTTTGTTCATCTGGTCTGCTATAGTAAATATAAATTGCAACCTAAACGTGGGAAACAAAAATGTCAGCATTTTCTTTTAACAACAAAATATTGCAATCTAAGCTTTTGTTCTCATTTTGAAAAAATGAAATAAAAATCTAATTTCAATCGTTAAAAGTTGGTATTAAAATAAGCAGAACTCAAAAGGTATACAAACATTTAATAAATTTCAAAACATATTTCGCATTAAAAAAAAGGTCGACTATTTCTATTACGCAAAAATATTTATTTGTAGTTGTCTCTATTGGTTTTTTTAACTTCATCCATAAAATAAACCTGAAACATTTTCAATTTAATAGTACAGGGTTTTACCACGTTCGCGATAACAGCTAAATTTACCGCTAAAAACGTTAGTTAAGTAGTCTGCTGCTATTTTTTAGTTGAAAACTCTAAGAATTCAATGTTGGCAATCACTGCTGTTTTTGTTAAACTACAATTTAAACTCATTGTTTAAATGAATTACAACATTTGAAATGTAATTTGAATTGTAGCAAAAAAAAATAAAATAAAAAGAAGACCATTGCCAATCATATTTAATAGAGCTGGATTATAATAAAAATAAATTAAGAACACACGTGTTTTTACAGTTATTTATGTTTAATTTTGCCAAAAAAAATATAAAACAAAAACTCGTTTTTAACTAAAACATGTTTATTAACAGAAAACTGATTATCTTCCTTTAGTACTTGCAACATTATTATTATCATTATTATCATTATTATTATTATTTTGTTCAGCTGGAATTTAAGAGAAAGAAAATAACTTAAATAAATAAAATTATTTTGACATACTTTTTAATGCATTACCAACACAAACCATCATGCCGGTGTATGATTGGACGGACAGAGAGACAAAACAAACTACTTGTTTGCCCCACTCTGTTTTTTCTTACCTTACTGTCTGCTTTTTTTGTATGTTATTTATTTTATTTTTGAATTTTTTTGCTTAATATGTGGTTTTGTTTTTTAAATAAAATTCAAAAATACTCCAAATAACATGAACATTTCCTGCTCGTTTGTTGTGTCTCTTTTTTTTGTTGTTAAATTTCACACACAATTATATGGGTTACACTTGGAGAAACTTAAAACTAGATGCCCAAAATTGAATCCTGTAAACGTGGTTTAAGTGCAGCTTAAGTTATAATTATTCTCTTAATCTTTATTATTAAACTGTTTAAATTTTTATTCATTGTGATTGACATAAATTTGAAAAGTAAGAAAGTTTTTAAATATTGGAAAGATTAGCAAGCCATATTCCATTTTACTATTAAGCTCAATACCAACAAGAAATTTTAGCGAAAAAAACGTATTATCCAGGATTAAAATTTTTGGAAATTTTAAATTTTTTCTCGAAAATTTTTATTTCGAAATTTCTTCATTTTAGTTAATAGTCTTTATTTTCGAAACTCAGGTCGGGTGGGAATGCAGGCTAAATGAAGTCTTACGCCAAACATTGCTATGCTCACCATTGTAACCTCCTACTCACTACAGTTTCAAAGTTTATAATTTATATAATTGAGCATAAACCATCCATCTACCTTAGTGGTAATATTCCAATTAATTGTGGTTTAGTTAAACTTATGACTAATCCCCATTAACACGAAGTATGGTTATGTGTTAACTCATAGTTATACTGTCGGTTAAAAGTATAACTATCAGTTAAAACATAACCAGACTTTGTGTTAATGGGAGTAAGATAAGAAAGTTTTTATAAAACTGTGGATGTTTTGGCCGTTATAAAAAGAAAGCTTAACTATGATTAACTAGCTTGACCCGGTGCGCTTCGCTACCCCTATCGTAGTAAAAATGGGTTTAACCGTTTAGTAATTATTGTTTAAGAATTAAAGGTACCAATTTTACCAGTTTTTCCCCCTATTTATCCCTTTCTGGTCCAAGTATTGAAAATAGTTATAGCCTATTGACGCTTCCAAGCAAGGATCTATCTACGTTCCAAATTTCAATAAAATCGGTTCAGCCGTTTAGGCGTGATGCTCAAACAAACAAACAAACTTACAAAGACATTTATATATTTATATAGATAGACTAGCTTGACCCGGTGCGCTTCGCTACCCCTGTCGATGTAAAAATCGGTTCAGCCGTTTAGTAATTATTGTTTAAAAACTAAAGGTACCAATTTTACCCGTTTTTCCCACTTTTTATCCCTTTCTGGTCCAAGTATTGAAAAAATTTATAGCCTATTGACGCTTCCAAGTAAGGATCTATCTACGTTTCAAATTTCAATAAAATCGGTTCAGCCGTTTAGGCGTGATGCTCAAACAAACAAACAAACAAATAAACAAACAAACAAACAAACAAACTTACAAAGACATTTATATATTTATATAGATTGTAGTTTAGTTAAACTTACAATAGTACCTTAAACCCAGTTTATTGTAAAGATTTACAAAATATGAATGAAATACACAAACTTATTAAAATGCTTCAGTAGTTATTAAAGGAAAAGCTTAACGCATACTAATTGTAGTTTAGTTAAACTTAAAAGCTTTTCTTAAACCCAGTTTAATTGCATGATTTTAATTATTGTACAGATTTTCTTGCCGATACTCCTACATACTCCTGAGATTTTGGAATTGTTATTTATATTCTGATTAATTGCAGTTTAGTTAAACTTGGGACTTAGATAACCAAGTTTAACTAAAATTATGGATTTAATACACAATCTCATCTGAATGCTTAAGCTGCTTTATGATTAATTCTAGTTTAGTTAAACTTAGAAGCTTAACTAGAACCCAGTTTAACAGTCTGATTTTTATTGCCTTGAGATTTTTGAACAGTTATTTATATTCTGATTAATTGTAATTTAGTTAAACTTGGGACTTAGATAACAAAGTTTAACTAAAACTATGGATGCAATACACAATCTCATTTGAATGTTTTAGCTGCTTTATGATTTATTGTAGTTTAGTTAAACTTAGAAGCTTAACTAAAACCCAGTTTAACAGTCTGCTTTTTATTGCCTTGAGATTTTTGAACAGTTATTTATATTCTGATTAATTGTAGTTTAGTTAAGCATGGGACTAAGATTACAAAGTTTAACTAAAATAATGTTTATAATGCACACACTTATGCAAATGCTTCATAGTTATTAAACAAAAAGCTTAACTATGATTAATTATAGTTTAGTTAAACTTTGAAGCTTTTTTCTTATATAAATAGTAGCCTTTTGTTTTTAAGTTTAAAAATACAAAATATCGTGGGGTCTATTTTGACCCCACGATACCAATTAAGGGTTAAACAAAAGGTTTAACTATGATTAATGTAGCTATATTTAGAAGATTTCCTTAAACCCTGTTTAACCATAGATTTAGATAAATACAAAATAATTTATTTAGTAATACGATACAGTTAAACACAGTAAACTTCATTTAAACTGAATTCAAATCACAAACTTTGTAGATTTTTTAATGTCCGGTTTATTTTTTATCATTACGATATAAGTACTTACAGAGTTCATAAAAAAATATTTTAACCGGCAGGATTTCTTTTCTAAAAATATTAAGCCCCATTTTCGCAATATCTGGTTATCGTTTTAACGATATACTTCCAATTAATATAATTTTCGTATGAGAACTGTCAGTATAACGTCACGATAAAAAACAATCAGAGAATGAGAAAATGGGGCTAAGAATATAGGTATAAAAGTGGCTATTAAAGTTTTAAACTAAACTAAACCTAAACAAAGTCTTCTCAACTTTCTGTCATGATGATTATTGGATTAAATATTTTGTTGTCCTAGAAGGAAGCGAATGAAATCCCTATATTCACACTAAGAGATAGTTAAAACTTTGTATTAAACTAAATAGCAGCTAGTTACAAAGACAAGACTCTGGATTACAAAGGGACTTTAAAATACTATTGACTTAGCAATAGATTAATTCTAGCGAATAAAAAAACTAATTTGTAATGTGAATCATAAAAAAAGTTTAAACTAATTACATGATAGACTACTTAGGGTCACTTAAGTAACAATTTACTATATTACTTTAAAATATTTATAACTTTTAAAAACTTTTAGTTTGAATTCAACTTTTCTTAATTTTTCTTCATAAATTGTAACTTTTTTGACGTTGTGTATGACAATACAACAACGTTTAAACTATAACTTAAAAACAACAAAGTGTGTAATCGTTAGATTAGATTAACTAATCTAATTATCAATAAAAATTAACCGTTCAATCGTTACTATTTAAACTTTATTAAAACAATTGTACAACACATAGAGGGTTGTAATCTAAATCGGGACAATTTGATTAGAATTTATTAACTCATTTTTAGTGGCCATTTTAGTTCAATTTAATTGGACATTGTCTAAAGTTTAAGGAAAAACTGCAACCTTAACCAAATTCCAGTAACTATCTTAAAAAATATTTGTAAATATTTGCCTGTTTTCAGCTAAATTTTTCCCAGTGTAATGCAAAGCATACAAATATTTGTCATACATACTACTTTATGAATGAAAAAGCAAACTCTAGCCATAAGTTTTGAGTTTAAAATTTCATGTTTCAGTTTTGTGCTACTCAAGTTGCGCATGCTCAGTATGACTGATTATTATTACTTGGATTTCTGTGAATTTTTACAAAATATACATACAGATTGTATTGTATTAAAATAAAATTTTATTTTTAAATACATTGAAAATTAAGTCAATTATATGTGGGACATTAAGAGAGAGACAGGTTAAAGATAAATATTTACTAAAGACAAGCAGACATATGTGGGTGCTTGCACATACTCGTACTTGAAATTCTTAGGAATGACAAAGAAAGTAATTTATTATATGTATTGTGTTTACTTCAAGGAAACTATAACAAAATGACCGCGATAACTATATAGAAAACAAATTAATATTTGTTATGTTTAAGGTAGACAGACGGAAGTTGTTGAGTTATTTTCAGGACATGTCATGGGAATATTTTTGTTTATAGAGTGCTAATATAGGTAGTCCCGCAAAACACTTTATATGCTAAAATTGCAATTTAAATATCTATTGTACTTAACAATTAGAATTTAAAGTTCTCACAGAAAAATTATCTTGATAAAAATTTTAACTTTTCTTTAATTTTTTTCGAAAAATTTCCTTTTCTTATTTCCTAATTTATCAGTTATTTACCCTTCACCATGATTAGCAAGGATATATTCCAGTTTGTCATTAAGTTTGTAATTTCTTTTGCGACCCCACAAAGTATATATATATTCTGCATCGTTATAGATAGCGAAGTCGATATAGCCATGTCCGACTGTCAGTCTGTATGTTGAAATCAATTTTCCGTAGCCCCCAAATAACTTACAAACATGATTGATAGAGTAATATATCCACTATAGTCCAACTTGGAATACTAATTAAAATCAAAGAAAAATGTCCCAGAAATGGCTGAGATATAAGCAAACGCGACTACCTCAATTTTTTCACAAATTTTTTTTACCAACTTTTTTTAATATTTTTTTAAATATTCACCATGAGTAGCAAGGGTTCTACATTTTTCATTTGCGACCCCAACAAAGTCGATATAGCCATGTCCGTCCGTATGTTAAAATCAACTTTCCGTAGCCCCCAAATAACTAACAAACATGATTGATACATCAATATATCGGGAATTCTTCCGGCTCGATTGTTATTTAAAATCGAGAAAATCGGCCCATAAACCGGGACAACCTTGATTTTTGGCCTATTTTTGATCTATATATGGATTACTAAGTCATTAATGTAGACAATATGGATATCTAATGATAGATATATCAAAGTCCACTGCAACGATGGTTAAGGCTATAGTAATTTGGACCTACAATGGGTCAAAATCGGGAAAAATATTTTTTAACCCGATTTTTTTTTTTACCAAAACAATTCTTTTGTCATACATTTTTTTTCAAAATAAATTAAGAAATTTTGGAAAAAAAATTTGGAAAAAAATGTAAAAAAGAAAATTGGGAACAAATTTTTGGAAAAAAAAGAAATGTTGAAGAAAAATTATAAAAAAAAAAAATTGTAATTTTGTAGATTTGCCTAAAATTATTTAAAATTTGTATTTTAAAGTATAATTTCGTGAAGGTTATATAAGATTACTTGTTTTCATAATAATAAACTTGAACATGCTTCTACATTTCCTTTAATTTTATCTCATTTTACAAATATATTGTTGCGTTTTAACCTTTTAAAAACGTTGGTTTATTTCCTTTAAATAAACCGGATACTTTTGATTGCAAATAAAAGCCGTTTAGTAGTTTAAAATTTGTAACAACTCTTTATTTATTCAAATGTACAACAACAACAGTCTAAATAGTCGCTCAGTGTCTATTTACATGTTTATCAATTTGCAGAAATGCACACACACTTTATAATGTACAAGAGAGTAGTCTAGATTGTTCTTAATGGTCAAAACTCGTATGTTCGAATTCTAGAGCTTTCGATGGAAATGTTAGCAGCTTAAACATTTAGTGTTGCCATACTTACAAACAATGCTAATAACCGCTATCAATATTGTTGATCAGTAGAAGCATCTACTGATGGACGTGTTTATAAACATGATGGATGTTGCAGGCAGTCGTTACATACCGTTAAATTCAACTCGATATTGCAAATTCGTAACAATATTTCCCGAGTTTTAAAATAAAATTCGTGAAAAAAAATTTTATTTCAGTTTTTATTTATTTTTGTTTCTTCACGAAAGTATCTTATGTATTAAAATTTTTTCTTTTTTTATTTGCAAATTAAAAAAAAAAATATGGATCGAGAAGGAAAATAAATAAAATTCGTGTCATTCTAATTGAAAGCAATCACGAATATATACATATATATGGGGCATTTCATGTCAAGTGAACCAATTTTTGAAATCGATGTCTTCCGATTGGGATGAAATTTGCACCATGGTTCTATTGGATATTAATTCAGACACTATTTTTCAACAAGATCGTTCGAGAACTTTCTTTGGCAAAGCAGGTGTTTTTTCTCATCCATGTAACTTATTACTAGGGGGCGGATTTATATGCAAATGCATGTTTTTTCTCGAACGTCAAAATACAATGTAGACTTATTATGTATCCGAATCGCATATTTTGCTGTAAAATGCCATCGATTTGTTAGTGCATATTTTTGCATATTTTATTGATAATGCATATTTTGTTATATTTTACTTCAAAATGCATATTTATATGCATATTATCCAAGTTTTAAATAAAAATATAATTTTTTGTCGTCAATGAGCAACATATTGTGTGAACAAAAAGTTTTTAGTCGAATTTGTTATAGAAATAGCATTAAATTTTATCGACTAACTTCATTCAACATCGAGAAACTGGTGTTAAGTTCTTCATTTCTCTATCAGCAATTGAAAATTATGATTTCAAAATATTTTACTTCAAAAAAGTTTAGAGTTTATTTTTAACTATCAAAAATTCATTAAATGTATCGAAAACATTCATATTTGTTTTCATTGCAATTTAAATTTATAAGAGATATCGTTATCGAAAGATTTTGTTATGTGAAGTTACAAAATCTTTCGACAGTCAATTCCCAGCAGTTCTAGCAGACTTTTTTGAACTAGTTATTATTTAGGGTGACAACTAGTTACATAACTAGCTACGTGACGTAAAAGGTAACCAACAGATTTCTCTCTGCGTTACAAATAACACATAAGTACATGTCAAATGACCCAAAATATATAAATTGGGGTCAGCCAAGTGATCAGACATTAGTCAGACATACTTGCTTAACTGCTGGGCTACTACGAGATGAAAATTAAGGTTGGGTGCTACTTTACAGCACAAGTTTAAACAAATATTCATGCCAGGATATTATAATTAATAAATCCATCGTTTCTCAGAAGAACAATTATACTTTTTTAAACTTTAACAATTTAATTCCTGGCATAATTTAAATAGTCCTAACTACTGGGAACACTGTTGTGTGTTTATTTGACATTACGCGATCCATAGTTAATTATTTTATGTTTCTGCACAAAAATACAAGTGCATATTTTTTAAATTTTTAGGTCATATTTTGATTTTTTTGAAGCATATTTTAGGCGCATATTTTCCAATAATAAATGCATGAAAATCCGCCCCCTACTTATTACCTATTGTTCCTAGCACAATGTGAAATTTTGAAATTTTTTTCCGAAATGAATTTTTTTTTTACTTTTTTTTCAAAATGGGTCTTTTTTTCTCTCAAAAGAAAGATTAAATATTTAGCTTGAAGATCTATTTGGTCGTTTAGTGGGATGCGAGTTGGATATCTATCAAAATAAATGTGTTGTAAGTCAAAACATACAATTTTTCCTTTTTTTTTTTTTGCAAAATCAAAAACTTTTTTTGACAATTTTTTCACAATTTCAGGAAAATAAATGATTTTTTTAATTTATTTTCCTCTCCATCCTTATTTTTTTTAACTCGCGAATTAAAAAAAATAAAAAATTTTAAAGCCGTCATTAAACTTATAATACGTTTAAACATGTAGTTGATGACAAACTCAAACTCAAATGCAATTAATATTAATTTATTATAATTAAATTTAAGCCTTTTTAACCAAAGCAACTAAGCATATTTTAGACAAATGTAAACTACTAAAGCGCATTAAGTCAAGTGTTTAATAAGCATATGAAATTTAATATATAAACACACATCTTAAATATGTTTTGTACATACGAGTACTTCTTGTAAATGTCATGCCGTTTTACCTTGACCTTTACGTTCAAAGTTTTGTTTTGGTTTTTCTGTGATTTCCCACGTAAATTGTGGCAATTACTTTGCATAAAATCATAATTATTTTATATTGTTTATTTAAGTTTTACTTTACAAAACTTCTTTGTTTCTCTATATTATTTTTTTTTTTTTATAAAAAAAATATATCACAAAAGAAAAAAAAAAATGTTGTGGTATGTTAAAGTTTTTAACAAAAAAAAAAAAAGTTTTAGGCTTGGTTTAACACACGTCGCCACCCGCATACTAATTGTTATTGAAATACAAATACAAGTAAAAATGACAGCAGCACTACAATGTATTATTTACAGTATAGTCAGAGAAATAATTTAATTTATGCAAATCAAAAAAAAACTGACTATAAAAATCCAGCACAAATAACAGATTATTTTATTTAAAAAAAAAAAAAATTATTTGGGAAAAAATAACTGAAAAAATTGAAAAGAAATTGGTTCAAATAAACTACGACTTTTTAGTATTAAGTTTTTAATAATAAAAATATTTTAAAACCAATAGCAATTTTGAAATTTTTAAAATATTTTTTCAAAATATATTTTTCTTAATATTCAGTACATGGAATGAAAGATTTAATTTTTGGACGAAGTCAGAGTTCCAAATATTGAATTTTGGAAAAATATATTGTCGATTTTTTACAAAACATGTGAAAAAGGGTAATTTATATTATTATTATTATAATATTCTAGCTGACCCGGTGCGCTTCGCCACCCCAATTGGATGAAATAAATAGTAATATTAAGTCTTCTTTTGTGAATTAATACTAATTCAGGATAACATGTCTCTAGTTTCATGTTTATAAATTCATTACAAAAAGTACCATTCGAATAAAGAAAAAGTACCAAAAAGTCTCCCCCTAGAATTCTCACTCACTTTGGACCATATATA
The DNA here is from genome assembly GCA_942486065.2 of Calliphora vomitoria. Classification (NCBI taxonomy): domain Eukaryota; kingdom Metazoa; phylum Arthropoda; class Insecta; order Diptera; family Calliphoridae; genus Calliphora; species Calliphora vomitoria. The sequence continues at coordinate 6,573,480 of OW818032.2, forward strand.
CTTAATTTCATGTTCCTACGTCCATTGTTATAGAAATTTCCAAAAGTACCATTAGAATAAAGAAAAAGTACCAAAAAGCTCCCCATTTGTGGATTCCCACTCACTCGGATCCATATAACATTTATTTCATGTTTCTAGGTTCATTATTGGAGAAATTACAAAAAGTACCATTCGAATAAAGAAAAGGTACCAAAAAGTCTCCCCCTAGAATTCTCACTCACTTAAAACCATATATGCTTAATTTCATGTTTCTAGGTCCATTTTTATAAAACATTTGAAAAGTACCTTTAGAATAAATAAAAAGTACCATATTGTCCCCACCTTCAATTCTCTCTCACTTATGACCATATATGCTTAATTTCGTGTTTCTACGTCCATTATTATAGAAAATGCAAAAAGTACCATTAGAATAAAGAAAAAGTACCAAAAAGCCCACACTTGTGGTTTCCCACTCACTCGGGTCCATATAACATTTATTTCATGTTTCTAGGTTCATTAGTGAAGAAATTACAAAAAGTACCATTCGAATAAAGAAAAAGTACCAAAAAATCTCCCCCTAGAATTCAAACTCACTTAGAACCATATATGCTTAATTTCATGTTTCTAAGTCCATTGTTATAGAAAATTCAGAAAGTACCATTAGAACAATAAAAAAGTACACATTTTGGTACCTAAATATTATCCCCTATTCCTAACACTAACTTCACTCAGCTACATATCAGCTTACTTTAATGTCGATAAGTGAAATAATTTAAAAGATTAAAAAAGTACCATTAGGAGAAAAGTACCAATTTCCCTTTTCCTCCTTGAACACCCCTTAAGATTGAAATTTAAAAATATTCCATTTTGCCCAAATTGTTTAGGCTACAGACATGTCTCAAACGATTAAAATCTGTGTTAATGTGTCCAAGAAAAAATATGTTTTAATAAAAGTACCAAACTGTTTACCCGAATTTGGCCTAATATAAACCTTGGCACTCGAATTCCAAATAACAACCTGTTAGTTAATTTTTGTATGAAAAAATTGGCTTAATAATTTTAATTAAAATGTATTTTCCCGATTTTATCCCCTTTTTGGTACATTTTTTTTTTTTATAATTATATTCAAATAAATTTCTGTATCGTGGTGGGAGCTCATAATAAAATATTCGTTTCAATATGTCAAATTTAAAAAAGAACTTATTTTATGAAAAAGTACCAAAAATAAATACAATTTTTATCCCTTAAGGGTTCGAATTTCCAAAAAGTACCAAACTTATATTTTTTATTTTTTGATAAGTAAAGAATACGATTTAAAATTTGTTTCTATGTTTATTAGTTTAAAAGATACATAGGGTGTCAAAAAAGTACCAAAATATAGTTTTTACCCTTTTTCTCCCCTAAAAGGTTCGAATTTCGAAAAAGAACGAAACACCTGTAAGCTTATCTTTTAAATGAAGTACCATGCAATTTTAAGTTTTTTTGTATCTTTAAGTAAAGAATACGATTTAAAATTTGTTTCTATGTTTATTAGTTTAAAAGATACATAGGGTGTCAAAAAAGTACCAAAATATAGTTTTTACCCTTTTTCTCCTCTAAAAGGTTCGAATTTCGAAAAAGAACGAAACACCTGTAAGCTTATCTTTTAAATGAAGTACCATGCAATTTTAAGTTTTTTTGTATCTTTAAGTAAAGAATACGATTTAAAATTTGTTTCTATGTTTATTAGTTTAAAAGATACATAGGGTGTCAAAAAAGTACCAAAATATAGTTATTACCCTTTTTCTCCCCTAAAAGGTTCGAATTTCGAAAAAGAACGAAACACCTGTAAGCTTATCTTTTAAATGAAGTACCATGCAATTTTAAGTTTTTTTGTATCTTTATTAATTTTGAAGATATAAGGTTACCGAATTTACCCGTTTTTAACCTTTTTTTACCCCCTAAACGTTCGAATTTAAAATTTCTTGCTACAGTCGTTTGGGCTATGCGATGATGAATCAGTCAGTCAAAAACGTTACTCTTTTATATATATAGAAAACAAACATTTTATATGAAATCAAAATGTTGTGTTTGATTTTTCAATTAAAAGCGGTTTACTTTTTGAAATCCCTTAAATTCATTTTTAAGCCGCCAAAGAATCATTTTTCTTTCTTATCTTCGAAATTCCACACAACATTAACACCTTTTGAATGAAACTTTCATAATAGAAACATCAGTTTGCTTCCCCCCACAACATCATCCACATTCTATTGTTAATTAGTATTTAAATATTGACTTTTATTTTCTATTGTTAATCACAAAAAGCAACACACATCAATAAATACAATGAATAATTCCTCATGCGTCTGTCAATGTTAAAAGGTTTAAATGAAATTTCTTTCTCTGGTGTTATGTTTTTTTTTTTTTTTTTTGTTGTGTTGTTTTTGTAAGTAAATGTCAAGAAAAGAATATTTAAAATCATGTCGGTAGAAGAACGTGCGTAAGATCTGTAAACCTAACGAATTGAAATGCTTTGTATTGGTTTTTAAGTAAAGAAAAATGCTGAAATGTAGAAAAACAAAAACTTGTAGCATTTTTTTACATTAAACTCCATGTAATGTAATACAAAACCTAGAACAACAAACAGATTATACCTACATATATTTTAACTTGTACAATGCAGTAAATGCATACAGTAAATACTATACTAACAGCAGTGAAAGAAAAACTAGCATACTTTTTATTCAATAATAAAATCATGGAATAGCATATGTATATACCCTGCAGGGAATGTCAATAGTAAATTTGTAGTGATTTACTGTTGACATTGTCAATAGAACTACTACCATATGTACCCCAGCCAATGTAATCTTCTATTGACATTTAACATTAGCTTGTCATTGAAAATCCACCAGTAGACTGTATCACTAGTGACTAGGTAGTTATTTTCTATTGACTGCACAACATAATAAAAAAAAACTATTGATGCGTCCGTTGACAATATCACCAGTAATACACTAGCACTGTTGTCTTTAACGTATCTCTACTGACGCTTAAAGGAAAATTTGTCGACATTTTAACTAGTGCAGTTGTCGTTAGAGAAAGAGTGTTGACATAGAGACATATGGTTCTAGGCTGACTACTGGGTAGTTTAATTTGTTTAAATATCTTTTCATACTATTGTTTTACTTACCCATAAGAAATCTAAGGAAGTTTAGTTTGTGCTATTACTTTAACCCCTGCTGTTTGTTTGCATTCAGCATTTGTATAATGTTTGACATGTGCTAGAAAATGGAAAATGTTGTTTATAAGATGATTAACATTACAACAGGAAACAAAAGAAACCAAAAACCATATACTTCTATTCTTTTCTTTCTAAAACTGTTTTTGTACAAAGTAATGGCAACAAAAACAAAGAAATTCTCTAGTAGAAAAGTATTCCAGAAACAATGTTGTTTGCATCACAAATTATATGCCTAACAATAGCAAAAAGGAAACCTATAATTATTTTTTGTTACTGCAGAAGTTTGAACATTTGTAACTGCATACTCCAGTTTAAGTCTGAAGTGCATGTCTGTCTGTCTTTCTATGATGTGTAATGTGGACAATATAAAATGTGGTTTTTCTAAAATGTTTACTTTACAAATTTACCGAAAATACAACACAAAACTAATTTAAATGACAGCTGTCATTACACCCAATGTTTGTTTACTTTATTTTCTTTAATCTAAATGTTAAACTAATTTTTGAATTTCCAAAACAATTGTTTTTTTTTATATTAAAAACAATAGTCTTATTACATTTTGTTATGCTGCTGTTTTACAGATATCAGTCCTGATGAATCAGTAGCTTTAATATGATTCAAATGACAATAAAAACCAAGGAATTACTCATACTTAAGAGCGAAACAAATAAACGTACGTTCCAACGCATGCTTTGTTTTGTTTTTGTATTTAGTTGGCGAATTTTCCATATTTAGATGTTTTTGTGTTTTATTTTGTAAAACTTTATCTCTCACACAGCTTATGATACACTCAAATAAATTGTGTGTGGTTTAAAGAAACATGTTTGCAATGAGTTGTAAACAGATCGTTTATGAAGTGTAATTCGAAGGATCCGAAAGATTATGGAGGAATTGTGATAATTCTGTTCATTACATAAAACATAAAACATGGGCCATCATATGATTGTAGAACCGTGGCTTCCAATAGTAGTTGTGCCAGAATTCATCAATCTTTCAAGATCTTCTCAATGTAATTTATTTCTAAATTGAGTCAGGGTTGGTTATTATTTACACCCTTTTGTATAAATTTAATATTTCATGAGCATTTGCTTTTCAAACTAATTTTCACTAATTAAATGTTGGCTAAATTGGAAAACATTAAGAAATGCGTCCAAAGAAAATCGATCGCGATCCTTTTAAAAGATCTTGACAAGCGACGAATTATGAATTTACACATATAAAGCCAAAACTATAAATAAGTCCACTGTTTTGAGAGGATACTTAACAAAATATGGCTCCACGGCTCCAAATAGAAGTCGAAAAAAATTGATCGTGATCCTTCACTTGATCTTAATGAATCATGCATGAGCATTTGCCCTTAAAATAATATTTTATAATTAAATAGTGCCAAATTTATTAATAATTAAAAAATGGCTTTGTGAATTCAAATCCATTGTTACGTTTTTACCTTTTAAAAACGTGAATTTATTTCCAACTCTTTATTTATTTAGAATGTACAACAACAACAGAATTACATAGTCACTCAGTGTCTTTATACACGTATATCAATTCGCAGAAATACACACACACACTTTATAACGTACAAGTATACACGTACAAGACAGTTGATGTTAACTCTAACACCGCCAATGATCAACTCAACTCACGACTGCAGCCTCTGCCTCTATTTATACACACGCCATCTCTCGGGAATCTTCGACAATGCTCTTAACGGACAAAACTCGTATGTTCGAATTCCAGAGCCTTCCATGTCATTGCCAGCAGCCCAAACATTTAGTGTTGCCATACTTACAAACAATGCCAACAATCGCATGCTACTGATGGACGCTGCAGGCAGTCGTTACAGACCGTTAAACTCAAATCGTCATTGCACATTCGTAACAACATGTTGCTGAATCTACGCGTAAAGAAGTCCACTGTATCGAGAGAACTATAACAAAATATGGCTTTAAAGAAATGTCTAACAAATTTTTTCCGATCCTTTTACAAGATCTTTGCAGCGAAGAATCATGATCCTATCCATATAAAGCCAAAACTAAAGTCCACTGTATTTAGAATACTCTAACAAATTATGATCGCGACTAAGTATTTCCAAAACCAAATTTTTTGCTGCTGTGTTAGAAAGGCTAATCACTTATTTGCCAGTCTTTGGATTAAATACTAAAAACAATTGTAAAAAATGGATAAAATGTCGGCTTAAAAAAAGATCTGAAAAAAATTCATCGTACTGTTTACAAAAATGGCTAAACAGTCAACGATTCATAGATCTGTAACAGATCTCAATTGACTTTTTACAGAGATATAACTCGAATGCTATAAAAACCGGAATAATAGGACATCATTTACAATATTTTAGCTTGCAATATGTTGTTGCGCATCAAGTATAATTTTCCCTGAGTACATTGGCAAATGTGACCGATCAATGATCTATACATATGAGCGCTAAACTAAATAATATCCGAATTGTGCTGTTCGGTAAACATTCTCCATATTCCTCTGACGGTCAATGAGGATCCTTAAAAACAACGTGGAATCGAAAGGCGAAGGTCTTAAAAAAGCTGAGTAAAACTCCTAACTCGGAATATTATCAATTTCTGATCTCCCTTAAAACCACTCATGCAAGCGGCAATTTTAAACATTCAAAACCTGTTATTAATGCATGCAAAGAAAATACATGGTTACGATATTGATGAAGCAACCCAGCAGTTCTAGGAGACAGTACCGAACTAGTGATTTTACCCATCATTTAGGGTGGGAACTAGTTACTTCAATAGCTACGTGACTAGTTATTTTAACACGTGCATGTCCTAAGCAGGGGATCAATTGACTCTTATTGACTACAGTGAGACTGTCTCATAGCTGGCCCAAAGTAGTCAACGCATTGGATTCACATAATGGTTAAATAGCATCAGTTACATTACTAGCTACCTAACTGGTAACTTGATAAGCTACACAACTACTACGAGTCCTGAAATAGTCAGCTAAAAGATATATCATAGCTAGTCCAAAAAACGATAGCTTGTAAACAAACCTTTCTTTGACAACTCTCCAATGGATTGCTTCTGGTGGGTAAAATAACTACATTCTAAAGTGCAGTACAAAATAAACGTTTAAAGTGACTTCACTATAGGTTACTAAGAGACATTAAAGTGACTATTGACTTCATGCTATGTTACATGGGATAAGAGTATACTTAAGCAAAAATAAAAATAAACTGTATGAGAATAATATCAACACAATTTGTATTAAACCAGTTTGAACGAATTATCACATAACACGTTTAAAGTGACTACACTCAAGATTACTTAGAGACACTTAAGTGACAATTATCTTCACGCTAGATTACCTGGGATGTATAAAGTAAGCAATTGTCTTATCTCTGTACTACAAAGAGCACATACGGGTCAAATGATCAAAATATATAAATTGGAGGTAGCCAAGTGATTTAAAATTGTTAAATACATTTTATTATACCCTTCATCATGAGTGGCAAGAATATATATAAGTTTGTCATTCCGTTTGTAAGTTCTACATTTCTCATTTGCGTACCTACAAAGTATATATGTTCTGGATCGTTATAGATAGCGAAGTCGATATAGCCATGTCCGTCTGTATGTTGAAATCAACTTCCGTAGCCCCCAAAATAACTTACATACTTGATTCATACATAAATATTTCGGGAATTCTTCCGGCTCGGTTGCTTTTTTAAAATCGAGAAAATTGGCCCACAAATGGCTGAGATATAAGAAAAAAACCGGGACAACCTCGATTTTTGGCCTATTTTTGATCAACATATATCTGGATTACTAAGTCATTAATATAGACATAATAGATATCCAATGAAAGATATTTCAAAGTCCATTGCAACGATGTATATAAGGCTATATTAATTTGGACCCACAATGGGTCAAAATCGGGAAAAATATTTTTTAACCCAAAAATTTTTTTTTTTTTTTCTAATTTGTTTTCACTAATAAAAAAATTTAAAATAAAATTGGAAAAAACTATTCGAAAAACTATTTTGAAAAAAAAAATAAAAATTTTGGAAAAAAAAAATATTTTGTTTACCTAAAAATATTTAAAATTTTTATTTTAAAGTATAATTTGGTGAAGAGTATATAAAATTCAGCACAGCCGAATATAGCTCTTACTTGTTTCAATATTAATTTTGTTTTAATAATAATGCTTTGCTTCATAGTTATAATTTTGCATGATTGGCAATTGGATTGATTTGTGAACATGTAACTACAACTAAATTATGATAGCTATAAAAAAATATTGTTACATTTTAAATCATGACATGATCACAAATATATCAAAATATAATATGGTCATGTCATCTAATAGATTTAAAAATAATCATATTATGGTTGTGCCGGAATCATAATATGGTTGGACACAATCATATTATGGTTGTGCCGAAATCATAATATGATTGTTGTGTAATCATAATATGTTCATATCTGCTATCTGGTTTTTACATAACCATATTATGGTTGTGGTGTAATCATAGTATTATTGGAAACAATAATATTATGGTTGCGCTATTATATAATATGATCGTTTAACCATAATATTATTAAATTATGATTACCAATAAACAAGCGATTAAATTATGGTTAATTATGATCATATTATGATATTTTATGATTCTAAATGTGTTAAAGTGTTGATAATTTATTTTGTAGAAATGTGAATGAATAAATTTACTTACATTTTCTTAGAACATAACAAGTTTGCTTAGTTAGATTAGGTTATTATTGTCACAGAGTGTCTAAAAGGTGTAAATGTTTTCTCCTAAATCAGCGCCTTTTTAAAGTGACATGTTCTTATTATATATGTAAATATTGTACATTGATATAACTAGCAACAGTTCCTGTCCCCGAGGAACCAATTACGTGACTAGTTATGTTTCCTTTACAAAATTTAGGCAAATGCAATATTGTAAACTTGTTTAAGGTGTGATCCTGTCCTCCAGGAACCAATTATGTGGCTAGTTCTGTTCCTCTAGAAAACTTAGGGAAATAATTGTCTTTAATATTGAAATTCTTTTTAAGATGTGCTCTAAAACTGTGTGTATTGCATTATTTATTAAAATTTAATAAAATTGATGTAATATGCTAAAATTTTTCTGAGTGTATGATATAAAATAATGTAAACAAATAAAACATGACGCATGCATGTTATTTTTTTTATTTTTTTTTCATAGATTTAATTCTCAGACAATAAAAAAAAAACGTACCTAATACTCCTAACAAAACAACTTATTTTATTTAAATTTTTGCACAATGTATGAATACTATAATTTCTATAGAATGTAATGTGTTTGGTAGCGTTAGTTGTCATAGCAACTCCAATAAATATACATAGTTAAAGAAATAAACTAAGTATATACAAACGTTTAATAAATGGCCAAAGAAAACTTAAAATAGAATCTCATTGAAAATGCCTTATGAATCTATATAAATATATAAATGTCTTTGTAAGTTTGTTTGTTTGTTTGTTTGTTTGTTTGTTTGTTTGAGCATCACGCCTAAACGGCTGAACCGATTTTATTGAAATTTGGAACGTAGATAGATCCTTACTTGGAAGCGTCAATAGGCTATAAATTTTTTCAATACTTAGACCAGAAAGGGAAAAAAAAGGGGGAAAAACGGGTAAAATTGGTACCTTTAGTTTTTAAACAATAATTACTAAACGGATGAACCGATTTTTACATCGACAGGGGTAGCGAAGCGCACCGGGTCAAGCTAGTTAATAATAAATAATGTTTAGTAATAGAAAATTGTTATTACTATTTATTCTTTAAATAGTTATTATGGTTAATGAGGTTAATAATACTATGAGGTTTTATGAGATTCTTTTTATGAAAGAAATTTCTTGGAAAGAACTTTTGTTTATAAAAATAAACTATCTATCATTTAATGTAAATATTTGTGGTTTTGTTTTATATTTATTTATGAAAAATACAAAACTGTATTTATACATTATTTCTTAAGAATTGAAACTAAGTTGGATTTCTTTGTTTGTAATTTAAAAAAAAAAAATCAATATTTTGAAACTCTAACAAAATTCTAATTTAATTAGTAATAATGCACCCTTTTAAAGTTCAAAAGAATTTTATTTAAATTATTCATAAGTAAATAAATATTGCATTTATGTGACAAAAACTTCACTCAAATATTGTACAAAGGCTTGGTTCTTAACAAATATTGACATACGTTTTTCTATAGTTTTAAACCCCTTTTGCGATGTTAACTCGTAAATAGAACAATATTGACCGAACATATTTTTTATTTTTGTTGTTGTTGTATTGTAATAAATCATTCATATTTCTAGGTACGCATAGTTTGCACTCAAGCATAAAATCAAGCATTAAATGCACACCAGTCATACAACCTATTTACAAAGTTGTCATAGTAATGAAAATTTATTTGTATCGATTAATGTATTTTTTTTTTTATTTAATTTTGCTATGCAAGGCAAAATAAAGGTAACCCCTAAAAAAGGCTAATAATACTGCTCAATGACATGCAATTGTTTAGATATAAATTTAAACATACAACATTTGTTTAGTATTAAGTTGGTTAAAATTTAAACAAGGAAGTGCTAATTGTTTTCAAGGTGTGTCCTTTATTATTTTACTTTTTTTCCCAATTTGGAAGGAAATGCAAGTTTTTTAATTTCAACAAATAATATCCCTTAAATTTATAAAAATTCTTTTCATTGCACTCAATATTTTATAGATTGCACATATGTACGTAATAGCAATTAGTTGTTTTTCTATAAATTTTGGTTGCTTGGCAACTTTGAAAGTGTGGCAAACGATAACATTATTGGATTATTTTGCATACACTCAAAGAATTTTTGACAATTCAAATACATATTTAAACAAGTAAGATTGCTATATTCATACTTTAAACTACAATTAAAAAATGTTTTATTTTATTTTTTTTTTCGAAAATTTTTTTAAAATTTTTTTTTTTTATTTAATTTTTTTTTTAATTTATTAGTGAAAAAATTTATAACAAACAAAATTTTTTTTGTGAAAAAATTTTGGTTTAAAGAATATTTTTCCCAATTTTGACTCATTGTAGGTCCAACTTACTATAGCCTTATATACATCGTTGCAATGGATTTTGAAATATCTATCATTAGATATCCATATTGTCTACATTTATGACTAGTAATCGAGATATAGATAAAAAATAGGCCAAAAATAGAGGTTGTCTCGGATTTTTGCTCATATCTCCGTTATTTATGGACGGATTTAGCTGATTTTAAATAGGAAACTTCTCGAAAGCATGTCTGACAGAATTATTGAAGATTTGGATCCCGAAGATATCTGGGATCTTCAGAAAATTGATTTCAACAGACAGACAGAGACAGACGGACATGGCTAAATCGACTCCGCTATCTATAAGGATTCAGAATATATACACTTTATAGGGTGGGAAAATTATATTGTGGAAATTACAAACGGAATGACCCTTCTCACGAAGGTGAAGGGTATAAAAACTGCTTTTTTATTCTATTTTATTCTAACTATTCTATTAATTTTATTTAATTTACTGATTCACTTTATTTTACAAACTAGTTTTACGTTTTAAAATATGGCAACACGTATGTCTAATCTGGCATCACACAGTGGAGAAATTTAAAAAAAAAAGTGGAAATAATTCATTAATTTCTAAACGGATAGTTTGATTTTAATAAAACTGAAACTTTTATTTTAAAATTTTATACCACAAAAGATGATAGAGATTTGTTATTGAAAATCCAACAATTCCCAAAAATGATTGGCTTTTCAAAAATCCCAAAAATTTGATATTTTTTATACTTACGATAAAATCCCTTTGCAAAATAATGCAGAACATATTGGGGCATACAAAACAAAACTGGCTTAAATTTGAAATTTACATAAACAAATATATTGTTACGAATTTGCAATAGAGATTCGAATTTAACGGTCTGTAATGACTGCCTGCAACATTCATCATGTTTATAAACAAGTCCATCAGTAGAAGCTTCTACTTATCAACAATGTTGATAGCATGCAGTTATTAGCATTGTTTATAAATATGGCAACACTAAATGTGTAAGCTGCTAAAATTAACATCGAAAGCTCCAGAATTCGAACATACGAGTTTTGACCGTTAAGAACAATCTAGACTACTCGGATGAAGATAGCGGTGTGTATAAATAGTGACTGCGGTTGCAGTAGGGATAGAGTTTATCATAGGCGCTGTTAGAGTTAATATCAACTGTCTTTTACATTTAAGTTTGTGCATTATAAATGTGTGTGTTTATTAAAAACACATAGTGACTATTTAGACTGTTGTTGTTCTACATTTGAATAAATAAAGAGTTGTTACAATTTTAAACTACTAACCTGCATTTATTTGCAATCAAAAGAATCCGTTTTATTTAAAGGAAATAAACCAACATTTTCAAAAGGTGAAAACGTAACAATATAGTTCTATTGGGCTTTTATTTATATTTTTAGCTTTTATTTTGAAACATTTGTACAATATAAATTTATTAAAAGTATTGGGTGGCCTGATAGACGAGTGCTGCACTATCAATCTGAATTTGAAAAAGCGGGTTTGATTCCCGCAAAAAACTCTGGGTGTATCTGCATACAAGCAAAATGCTTCGCAGTTAGTGTTTGCCAAAAGAACTGCTCTTCTTTTGAGGCCAAGAACGAATCAAGCGTATCACAGAGAGAGCGTTCTGCATCGATCGAAACAAATAGTAGTCGGACAGGGCAAGGTCTGAACAGTAAGGCGGTTGGGCCAAAACTTCCCAACCTTGTCATGATGGAATATTACGGTTTCATGTCTGGCCGCATATTCTGGGCGTTTTTCGGCGAATGCTCGCTTCAAACGAATCAATTGCGTTCGGAACAAGTTCCCTGTGATGGTCTGCAAAGATTTCAGGAGCCCATAATAGATAGGACCCTTTTGGTTCCACCAAATACAGACTATTACCTTATTAGGTGTCGATTCGACTGGTTGTCCGCGTTCAAATACGATCTCTTACCCTCGGGTTATCGTAATGTATACATTTTTCATCGCAAGTAATGATTTGGTGGAGAAATTATCATTTCGGACATGCAAAATCGTCTTTCAAGGTCTCTCGGTTTCAATTTGTATGGTAAACAATTTCCCTGCTTTTGGATGAATCCTCGCAGACGTTTTGAAATTGCTGCTTGAGTAGGCGATCTAGCTATGTCTGTTGAAGTCTTGATAGGGCTTAGGGGAGGGACTAGGGGGATGAAATTCTCTGTTGATAAATTAATTAGAAGAAAACAAGTAAGAGAGTTACATTCGGCTGTGCCGAATCTTATATACCCTTCACCAAATTATACTTTAAATAAAATTTTTTAATATTTTTAGGTAAATAAAATAATTTTTTTTTTTTCAAAATTGTTTTTCAAAATTTAAAAATAATTTTTTTTAAAAATTGTTTTGAAAAAAAATTTATTTTTAATTTTTTTTTTTTAATTTTTTGTAAAAATTCGGGATAAAAAAATGGCTTAATCGACTCCGCTATCTATAAGGATCCAGAATATATATACTTTATACGGTCGGAAAATTATATTGTGGAAATTACAAACGGAATGACAAACTTCTCACGAAGGTGAAGGGTATAACGAGGAGATCTAGAACCTTTCACACAAATATTTATTGATAATTGCTAACTCATGTGTTCAAAATGTTAACAAAATAGGTTGAACTGAATAAAATGTTTTCTAGGAATTGAAAATATAAAATTTACCAAATCGGTTAAACCAGATAAATGTTCTTTTACATAATGTATTATATTGGGGCCGAATGTAACACTCTAACGTGTTATTTTTCTTATTTTACAGGCCTGTCATACATTTTTTCGGAATGATTTCAGTCCCTAGTTTTTATTCCGATCGATTTCGTTTAGGATTTATTAATTCCAAAAATATTTAATAATTCTGTATTTCTGATTTTAATTTGACAGCGTTTTTTATATTAAAACAAAAGTGAAGTTTTTGGTACAGAAATTTATTAAAAATTTTAGAAAAACAAATAATTACAAAGTAGTTTCATTCCAAAAGAAATTTTCGTTTTACTTTTTCTGAAGAAGCGAAACCCGGAATTAATTCCATTTTCGATCGGAATGGAATTCTGTGACAGGCCTGTTAATTTAAATTTTCTGTGAGTGTATTTTTTTAAGTACCTAAAAAATGAATATTCATAATTTTGTTGACTTTTGTTTTGTTTGGTAATAAAAAATCTCATATACATACATTTTTTTCGCAATCTACAGTGGGTTTAATTGTTGGCTTAACTTTTTTTTTTTCTTCTAAAACAAGTAGCGAGTGTGTACAACAGCAATAACAACATAATTACCATGTCTGTCAAACCATAAATCCTCTGTGTTCTAGGTTTTCCACATTTACGTTTAAACTTACACAACTGCACTAATTTGGCTTATTTGAAAATAAACCACAGTATTTTCTATATTTTCTATTTTTTTTCAACACAAACGTGTTTTGATTCATGCTTTGTTTGAATTTTTTATTTCTGTAACTTTTTAAACCATCCATTTCATTCTTTCATTGATTTCAAAAGCTTTTTTTCAGCTATTGTTGTTTTCGGCCATCTGCAGACTGAAAGTATGTATGATGAGTGGTCTGTGGGTCTGCAGTGAGTGCTAAAAAAACAAAACAAAACAGTAACGAAAACGTCATAAATGAAATATTTTTTAAAATAATGTTGGCTGTTGTTGTCCGTTAATATGATTGTTGTTGTATGACAAATTATTTAAGTTTATGGTTTTTGTAGCTATTAACGAAAAAGTTTAGTTAACCGTAACAGCCAACATGTATTCTTCATTCAATTTTAGAAAAAGAGGGACAATTTTTTTGTTTTTTTTTTTTCATTTTTTATTATTGTTTTTGAAATGTGTGGTCGGTTGCAAGTAGCACGTTTTTAATTATTGCGAGTACATAGTAGTAGTTATTGTTGTAGCTGCCATGTCGTCAAATTAAACGTGTTTTTTTTTGTTAAAAGTCAAATAAGAACCGTTTTTTTTTAGTTTTACGAACTCTTAAGGATATTATTATTTTAATTGAACACGTTTTGACCATAAAATACTTAAACTGAAAAATATTTTCGGTTTTTTTTTAATGTTTAAGTCTTGAATTTTTTTCTTTAATCATTAGTTTATTGCTCTTTTATTTAAACCACTAATTGATTAAATAACTATGTACTAATACATATAATGAAAAATCGTGTTAAGTAATACAGGGTATTTAATGAAATTGTATTATTTTGATGAAAAAAATAGCATTTTGATACCACACAAATCTATAAATTGCCCTTAATTGTTGTAAATACAAACATATATTTCATAAATTTGCTCATTTTTAATGTTTAAATTAAATTGTTTGATCATTTCAAACGCCTACACTTTATGTGCCTCACTTTAAACTACATACTTATTTATTTATTAATTTCCTTGGCAAAACATTTTCTGTTTTTTATTTATATGTATGTATTGTTATGGTCTTGTATCGTTTTAAATTAATTAATTATAAAAATTACTTTCAAATTGATTTATTTTGAAAAAATAACCATTTATGGGCAGTCAGTCAAGTCAGTCTTAAATATTGTTGCCGTGCCAATTGCTGCTGCATGCAGCTTGTGAGTGTAGGTTTTTTTTTTTTAATTTTATTTTTTAGTTTCCTAAGCGGAAATGTTTATATTGCAATTAATTAACGAAAAAAGTAAAATATGACATTCATCAAAAGAAAATGAATTGTTAAAGAAATACATATGCTGAGTCATTTAGACATTATGTCTATTTTTTTGATAAATACCAAAGAAAAATACATATTTACAGCTTTAAACGAAAAACTATTTAAAAAAACATAGTTTTTTAAAATGTAGCAAATTTCTTGAGAAATTTCAAAAGTCAACAGATTTTATAAACTTTTATTGGTAACACTAGAAATAACTCCTAATAGGGTTCTATTAATCGACCTCTGAACAATCGACTTTTTGGTCGAAAAAAAATCGAACTGAAAAAAAGTCGTCGATTTTTTTTAGTTTTTCCCATCAATAAACTTTTTGAGTTTTTTACATTGAAATAATTTAAAAAGTCGTAAATTTTTTGAGTTTTTCTCATCAATGAATTTTTTACATTAAAATAATTTAAAAAGTCGATTAGTCAACTTTTAAAAATTTTACAAAAGTCGAAAACTCGACTTTTAAAAGTATCAAGGAAAGTTGAAAAGTCAACTATAGAACCTTAACCACTAAATTCTATAAATCGGCTTTCGCACAATAGCCTTTTTGACCAGGAAAAATTAAGTCTATTAGTCGACTTTTGAACAATCGACTTTTTGTCGCAAAAAATCGTATAATCGAACTGAAAAAAAGTCGTCGATTTGTTTCATTTTTATGCAAATGAGTTTTTCTCATCAATAATAATTTTTAAATTTTTTGTATTGAAATAATTTAAAAAGTCGAATAGACAACTTTTCAAAATTTTAATTAAATCGAAAATAATTAAGAAAATTCGAAAAGTAAACTTAGAACCCTAACTCATAAATCGGCTTTCGTACAATTGCCTTTTTGGCCGGAAAAAGTCTTAACGTCTATTAGTCGACTTTTGAATAATCGATTTTTTGTCGGAAAAAATCGAACTGAAAAAAAGTCGTCGATTTTTTTTTAATTTTTATTACATTGAAATAATTTAAATAGTCGAATAGTCAATTTTTCAAAATATTACAAAAGTCAAAAACTCGACTTTTAAAATATTAAGAAAAGTCGAAAAATCAACTACAGAACCCTTACTCATAAATCGGCTTTCGCAGAACCGCTTTTTAGGGCGGAAAAAAGTCTTAAAGTCTATTTGTCGACTTTTGAACAATCGACTTTATGTCGGAAAAAATCGAATAATCGAACTGAAAAAAAGTCGTAGCTTTTTTTTATTTTTATGCAAGTGAGTTTTTCTCTTCAATAATTTTTTTTTGATTTTTTTTACTTTGAAATAACTTAAAAAGTCGAATAGTCAACTTTTAAAAATTTTACAAAATTCGAATACTGGACTTTTAAAAATATCAAGAAAAGTCGAAATGTCAACTATAGAACCCTAACCACTAAATTCTATAAATCGGCATTCGCACAATCGCCTTTTTGCCCGGAAAAATGTCTTAAAGTCTCTTAGTCGACTTTTGAACAATCGACTTTTTGTCGGAAAAAGATCGTATAATCGAACTGAAAAAAAGTCGTAGATTTTTTTTATTTTTATGCAAATGAGTTTTTCTCATCAAAAAATGTTTTTGAATTATTTTTATGCAAATGAGTTTTTCTCATCAATAAATTTTTTTGAATTTTTTACATTGAAATAATTTAAAAAGTCGAATAGTCAACTTTTAAAAATTTTACAAAAGTCGAAAACTCGACTTTTAAAATATTAAGAAAAGTCGAAAAGGCTTTCACAGAATCGCCTTTTTGGATGGAAAAAAGTCGAGAAATCTATTAGTCTACTTTTGAACAGTCGTTTTCTCATCAATATTTTTTTTTTTTTTTTTGAATTGTATACATTAAAAATATATAAAAAGTCGAATAGTCAACTTTTGAAAATTTAAAAAAAAAATATATCAAAAAAAGTCGAACAATACACTTTTTGTTTCAACTATAGATCGATTACTACTAAATTCTATAAATCGGTATTCGAACAATCGCCTTTTTGGCCGGAAGAAAAGGTGAAAGTTGAACTGAAAAAAGTGGTCAAATAGATTTTTTTTATTTGTATGCACAAAGTGCGTTTTTCTCATCAATACGTCTGCAACCTTGAATTTTACACATTAATAGATTATAAAAATACGAAAAGTCGACTTTTCAACAAAAAAAGAAATCGTAGAAAGACTTAAAGACGACTTCTTGTTCCAACTTAGGGTTCT
Organism: Calliphora vomitoria; assembly: GCA_942486065.2. Taxonomy (NCBI): domain Eukaryota; kingdom Metazoa; phylum Arthropoda; class Insecta; order Diptera; family Calliphoridae; genus Calliphora; species Calliphora vomitoria. The sequence continues at coordinate 6,590,633 of OW818032.2, forward strand.
ACTAACTAGTTGTCAGGGTTGTAGTTTTAAGTAGATTCAATTTTGTATGTGATATTTTTCTATTTTATTGAAATTTATTTTAACAATTTATTAATGATTATTATTTCTTCTTTTCTTTCAGGTATGTACCAAAATGTTCTTAAGTTCTATAAAGATTTTGTAAGTAATTTTTTAAAATTGTGTAAATAGCATTATAATCCATGACACTTAAGTAAATGTTAGGATTGATTATTTGGGTATGGTTTTCAAATATTGTTTAAATATTTTTTTTTTCAATTTTAGTATTATAGCTTAGTTTATTTAAATTAAAATTTTTGCTACACATTACATTAAAAAACTAGTTCCTTTAAAGCTCTATATTTTAAATTGATTTAATAATAATTTGCAATTAAATAATTTTGTTGTATATTTGTTCATCGCTCTCCCCAAATTTTATACAATTGCATACCAGGTGTTCTTTATTTAATTCGTTTTGTTATTTTCTTGATACATTTCAACTACAAATCATGGCTGGATAACTTCAATTTCGAAAGAAAAAACTACACTGACAAGCCTGCCACATATTCTGTTCGGTATGGTTTCGATTCCTTAGTTATTATTCCGATCGATTTTGCAAAACATATTCCACTTACTGAAATAAAACTGAAAGCTATTTCATTGCGCAAAAAAAACGTTTTACTTACAAAATCGTATTAGATCAGGGTTGCATTTGTATGTAAACAAAGTAAATAAACTCTAACAGATGTTATCTCGTGCTTCATATAAATCGTGGAAAAACAAAAAGCAACAGTCAAATGACTTGCATCTCATTTTTTTTGGCATACGGATGAATTTTTTCTATTATTTTCTCTTCGTAATTCGTAATATCATCCAAAGCCACCTTAACGTGTTATTTATACAGTACTAAATCATTTAAATAGTACTACATTTTCCATCCCTGATTTGATAAAGTATGTAATTGACTACTTTTTTTTTGCATTTGTTCTGACTCTATTTTCTCATTCTCTATTATTTGTACTGGAAATGATTCATATTTACTAATCGTGCTATTTTGTTATTTTATATTTATTTATTGTTTTAATGCTTTTTTAAGTTAAATTTTTGTGTTTTTGATATGGTAAGATCTGTCTGCTACAGAAAAACAACAATTTATTGTTGATTCTCTCTCTCGTTTTTTTTCAAAAACAAGTAAGCATTGTTAATATAGCTTTTTTTGCGTTGGATTTAGCCTTTTTCAGTAACTCAAAAGTCGCGCTTTTAAGCTTTTTGGAAAAAAATGCGTGTTTTTCTTTGAAATCTTTTAATTTAATTTCGTTGAAAAAGCAAAGTTTTATTTAATAATTTGTCGAACTATTTAAGGCCAAGTGGTCCACGCCAGGGCTGATGATGAATAATTTCATAATGATTTCAATAATTCCATATTTTATGTTCTCTTTAAAAAGTACATTGTCTTGTTGTGACAAGTTAACAATTTAAAAATTGAAATAAGTTGGAAGCATTTATATTATGGGAATGGTCCATCTCATCAACTCCGCCCATGCCCTTATTAAATTTTTAGAACAGGTATGGAATTTTCATACCAGTCTTTTTGATCTCATTATTGTTATCGAACCTGTGATCAAACTCCCATCTGAACTTCTTCATCATATATTTTAATTTTGGAAGTGGATACTTCTTTGTACGATTTTCATGTATAGTGCCCGTGGCACGATATCCTAAAACGCGTAAGTCTCGATACTAGTTGTGACCTTCAACTAGTAAAAATGTTTTAAAAAAATAGTTTATGGTTGGCAGGATTTGTATCCAATTTGTTCAGCACAATTTTTATGACTTTGGTTCATTAGAACTACCACTCGATTTGCCACAATATATGTCAAAGGCATAGCGATATCCACAGGAACTTGCTGTAACCCAATTTTTATAGCCAAAGCGTACAGGTTTTCCTCGAATAAATAGCTTTGCCGAATGATGACCTAAATACTTCACCATGGATTCATCGATCGAAATATCTTCATAAAAAACGTTCCACTGGTTGAATTTTTTTATAAGAAGATCTGAAAGCTTTCTATCTTTAAACATTTGGTCGGTTGTGCTCTTAGCATCTATTATAACATTTAGTACACTTGTGCCCGTTGTACCCAAACTGGCACATTAATATTTCAAGTGCTATAATATCACATTGAAAAGACTTGTAAATATTTTGTTATATACTGAATTTATTAACAAATGCGTAACTATGGGTATCAGAAAACCATACCCAATTTTAAAGATTTTTGAAACAAAATTACGTCTGAACTTTCAGCTGATCAATAATGCATATATATAGTGTTCCCAAAGTGGCATGGCGGGCGTAAATGGGTTAATACAACTCATTTTTAACAAACGATCTCATTTGAAAATAATATTCCATATTTTCTAGCTCATTTGGAGGTTGGCATCACTGAAACAAGGTGTTTTATTGTAGTAGTTTTTGTTGTTGTTTGGAAAATGTTCATGTTATTATTGTTGTTGTTACTTTTGAGCTTAACAGGAGTTAACAACTTGTATTGAAACGTTTTTGTTGCTGCTGTTGTTGTTTTTGCATTCTTTTGTCAAGATTATAGTAATTTGTAGTTGTTATTGTATTGATTGTAGTGTTTCGATTTTCTAGTGGATTTTATTAATACATGTTATTGTTTCTGTTGTTGTTGTTGTTGTTCTGTCTTGTTATTTATGGTGCAAAACAAAATGTATTGTTGTTTGTGTTAAACTTGTAATTTAAACTTGTGCGAGTATTAGGATGGGAGCAACAGAGAGAAAACAGATTTTAAAGGTTGTTAAAGGTCGCTACTTGAAAAATAAAGGTAAATTTAATGTTGAACAGTGATATCAATTGTGTGTTTTAAATTCAAATGTCAAGTAAAATTAAATAAAAAAATTAAAAGTTATGTATTATAATTTAAAGGCTAATTGAAAAGATTTTCTCTATATTCGTGCAAAAATTGTTTAATAAACCTTTGTAACTTTTAAAATTCATAAAGAATTTGTAAATTTAAAAAAGCTAAAAATTTGTAATTTAGAAAGCAAAAACAACTTTCAATAACTTAGTGAGAATAAATGACATTTAAGTTATTAAAAACAAAAACAGCGTTCAAAAGTTAGTCCATCTATTGTAAATCCCGCATATTTAATTCATACACCCAATATAAAATTCTTTTAATATATTTAGGTATTTTGATTTGTTTTCATTGTGTTTTTTTTATTGTTTGAGTGAATGAATGAATACTTTAAAAGTTTTTTTTATGGGTTTCTTTTAAACCAAATCCCAGTTTCACTTTTTGTTTCAGATAAATTTTCATTTCTTGAAATTCTTGCAAAGATATGGGTTAAATGAATTGTTAATTTTTAGCCTTTTGTTTATAATTTTCAAAATATTTTTGTTTTAAGATTGGGTTGGGCTGAGCTTTAAAGTGTTGGTTGTTGTTGTGTGTGTGTGTGGCTGGCTGTCTTTTAGGTTGATTTATTTTGTCGTGGCTGTTATTGTCGTTATTGATGATTTTGTTCAAGTTTTTGCTTGGATTCCCTGCAGTTATTTCACATTAAGTGTCTAAAAATTATGGTTTCACCAACAAAATCTTGAGTATGACGTCCTGTTTCTGTTTTTGTCTCATATTTATTTATTTTTTTTGGGAAGGGGGTTTCATTTGCGTTCTGGCCTCCTTTGTGGTTGCTTTAGGTTTTGTGCTGAAAACATAAAATGCGTGTAATCATGCCTTCAAGTTCAATTACGTGTTTGGCATAACAACAACAACAACAGCAGCAAGCAACAACGATAACAATTGGTTTAAACTAATATAATAAAAATGCAAATGTTTTGAACTGACTAATTTGTAGACATGCAGCCTGTTTTTGTTTTGGTATTTTCTATTACGTTATATTTTAACAGTCACACCATTAGACAAACAGACAGACATTCTTAACACTCACACTCATTAACACTCGCCACCAAAAAGTCATTATAAAACTATTTTGTTTGCATTTATTGTTTTGTTGTTGTTTTTTTTATTTGAGCCGCCACCATTTAAGGCACGCAGTGTTAGACTGACTATTGTGTCATGTCTTGTTTTGTTTTGTGTGTGTTGTAGCATTTTAATTATTTCGAAAAGTTCGGAAAAAACTGCATTTTTCCCATTTTTCCTTTAACAGTATTTAAAGACCGCTTTTATGCCATCAATTAGACAATGGCATGCCAGTTTTTTTTCTTTCTTCTTTTTATGTTACTGTTGTAAATTGTAAAGAGGGTGTTGGGTTTTTTTTTCTAAATTGATTAAAAGTCTTTGTTGCATTTTGATAATTAGAAGTTAACACGTTATGTGAAATCATGTAATACTTTTCATTTTTTGTTTCATTATTAGTTCAATAGGTTAGGTTACTTTCTTTAGAAAAAAACTGGTTAAAAGTTAAAACGTTTGTTTCCAATATTTTTTTTTTTTTTTTTGGAATCAAAAATATTTGAAAAACAAAAGACTTAAGCAACGAATTGGTTTAAAGAGTTTAAACAAAATGGGAAATTTTTGGTGAAAAAATCATGAAAACTTAAAATAATTTTAAAATTTTTTAAATATTACATCTAGAGAAAAAATATGTTTACTGTAACCATTTCAACATTTTTACAAGTTTTGTAACAATATAGTCACAGCAACCATAATATGGTAAAGTTAATATGCACATGATTGTTGCAATCATATATATGATTGTATTAAATAAATATATGGTTATGGCAATCATGTTCATGATGACATTATATTATAATATGTTGTTCTCAGATTCATCATAAAAATGGTTGTCACAAACATATACTTATTTACTGCAATCATATACATATACGATTGCTACAATCATGTGAATTACAACTTTTCGATACAAATAGTTACTGTGACAATAATATTGTTAAAAAAACGTTCAAATAGTTACAGCAAACATGTTAAACTATATTTTATCTCTGCGTTTTTGTATCTTATATAATAAAAGGATGTCTCAGTAAGAATGCACTTTTTCATTTTAAAATAAAAACACGTATTTTTCGAGATAAGGAGTGAGATCGAAAAATTCTTAACATACATATACTTTAATAAAAACGAAACCACTAAACTTACAGTTTAAATATTTTTTTATTTGATTGAAATTATTATTACAATTTACAAACAATAAAAAATATTTTTATAGTTTTAATCACTAGTGATGAAATTTTGAACCTTTTTCGGAAACCCTTCCATTAACCTTTTTATAGTGCTTTCTGTCACTTCGCTCGAACAGGTAGTTCATCTTCGTTTAAAATCTACCACACTTTTGGACACATTTTTTGTGCTCTTCAATTTTCTTTTAACAAGAGCCCAATATCTCTCCACTGGCCTTAGCTCCGGGCAGTTTGGAGGATTTGCCTCTCTTGGTACGAATATGTACCACATTATTGTTCTTGTACCACTCAAGGGCTTCTTTATCATAGTGACAGGATGCCAAATCAGGCCAAAAATAAGTGGACACATTATGAATGGAAGCAGCCTTTTTTGCAAACATTCCTTGATGTAAATTTCGGTATTTATAGAGGCCGTTGTAACAAATGATTGGCTTCCTTTGCCGCAACTGAATATTGCTTGCCATACCAAGAACTTTTTGGGAAATTTTGTCTGCTTTTGGGTCCTAAACTTTTCTTCAACATTCCCTCGAGCATCAGCAACACAAAATTTTTGACCAGGAAGTTGCGAAAAATCTGCCAGATCATACGTTTCGTCATCCATTATGTAGCAAGAATATTTTTTTATAAAACTTGACTTCAATTTCCGTTCTCTGTTTTTGGCCTCTAAATTTTTAGCAGCGTTCATGTTAGGAACTTTTTGAGCCTTATATGTTTTTAAACCTGTATTAGCTTTAACTTTTCGTACCAAATAGTACGAGCACTGAGCTAACCGGGCTGCTTTCCTACCGGATGTGTTGGGAGCTCTTTTTAAAATGCTTTCTATTTTTTTTTTTTGGCTATAGAAACATCATGTGGACCATTGCTTCTACCTGAACCAGGTTTTCTATCAACGGATACGTTCTCTCGATAATGTTTAACAACATTGAAAACAGTTTGACCGCAGAACTTTGATTGTTTGGCCAACTTTTTGTAGGACCAAGTTGGGTTTTGTTGAAAATATTTAATAATTTTAGTACGCACATTTTTCTGGTCACTCATTTCTATCAGATTAACAACAAATGAACATAATTGACACTAAACATAATAACTGACATGCTTTACAAAGGCAACTTGATAAAAAAATCAAATAATACTTGAGTTAAAAGTTTTAGTACTTAGTGCTTTTTACATTGGATTGTAAAGAAAACATGTTCAGATTAAGTATGAAATAAAATATCCTTCAAATGGTCCCCACGGCTCTGATGACAGGCCATTACTCTTTTCATGACTTTTTCACAGAGATGTGGCTGTATCTCACCGATGAGGCGTTAAATCTCGTATCCGAGATCAAGAATTGTTTCTTGTTTTTTTCGTATAAACCCGAGATTTTACAAAACTCTAGTTGACATCAGAATTTCTTGAGATAATTTGTTCTAGAAATGTTGCTGCTATAAATCGATTGTTCGTTCCATGCTAATCACATGTCGTCCAGATCCATGCCGTCCTGTTGAGGTCACAAGAACTTCGTTATCATGTTTCTGTAACGAAGGCCGTTCACAGTAAGGCTTAATCACGCCTGTCTAAAAGCCGCACCAGACAGTTGCTTGTTTTGGGTGCATTTGTTTCTCACGGATTTCCTAAGGATTTTCTCAGCCCCAAACTCGACAATTTTGTGTATTCACGAAGGCATTCAAATCGAAATGCGCTTCATCGGTGAAGATGACTTTTTTTTCGAAAAATTGCCATAGACTGCACTTTGTTTCACAATCCATATAACGAATTGCCTGCGCTCTCCATGGTCTGCTGGTTTAAGCTACTAAGTAAGCTGAATTTTGTACGCATGAAGTCTTTTGTCAAAATTCAATGGGTAGTGCTTCGTGAAATTTGAAGTTGTTGAGAACGATGCCGAATTGATGTTTTCGGCGCGATACTCTCGTTTACACCAGCAATGCTTTCAAGAGACATACCATTACCTTGAAGCACAGGAGTCTTATAACGCTTTATTATTTCGTAAACCACTCCATTTTTATACCCTTCACCTTCGTGAGATGAGAATTTATACATTTGTCATTCCGTTTGTAATTTCCAAAATATAATTTTCCGACCCTATAAAGTATATATATTCTGGATCGTTATAGATAGCGGTATCGATTATGCCATGTCCGTCTGTCTGTCTGTTAAAATCAATTTTCTGAAGACCCCAAATAACTTACAAACTTGATTCATACATCATGCTATTTAAAATCGAGAAAATCGGCCCACAAATGGCTGTGATATAAGGAAAAAACCGGGCCAACCTCGATTTTTGGCATATTTTTTTATCTATATCTGGATTACTTAGTCATTAGTATAGACAATATGGATGTCTAATGATAGATATTTCAAAGTCCATTGCAACGATCTATATAAGGCTATAGTAATTTGGACCTATAATGGGTCAAAATCGGGAAAAATATTTTTTTAAGCCGAATTTTTTTTTACCAAAAAAAAATTTTATCTTAAATTTTTGTTCACTAGTAAATTAAAAAAAAAAACTATATTCGAAAACAATTATTATTTTTTAAATTTTGAAAAAAAAAATTTAAATTTTGAAAAACAATTTTGACAAACAAAAATTTTAAATATTTTTTTTACCTAAAAATATTTAAAATTTTTATTTTAAAGTGTAATTTGGTGAAGGGTATATAAGATTCGGCACTGCCGAATATAGCTCTCTTACTTGATAATAATCGGAAGTAGAGTTTAATACAGAGTCAAATAGAAAATCGGTTCATTTCTTGGCAAAATTTTTGGGATTTTAAACAAATTTTGAATTTTTTATTTAACAATTTTCAAATCTTTTTTATTGTTTTTACAAATATTTTATAAATTATCATTATATGTTTTATTTTCTTGTATATGTTTCACTTCATTTATAATGGTTACTACTTAATACTTATTACTTCTTTTTTTTTTAAATTTCTCTTTATGTTTATTTGGTTTGTTTTGCTAATTAAAATTGTAAGCTAGTTTTAATTAAAGTTTTATTTCATTTTGCAATTGCTGGTTTTAACCACATTTTTTAACTTATAAATCTTAAGGTTTTTTTCTTTTTACAAAGCAAAAAAAAAAAGTTTTTAATTGCTTTATTTTTAATAAAAACCAAGCCTAAAAATTACTCAAACAAGCCTAAAATTTTATTTGAAATAAATTTTTGTTTATGCTTATTTCACAATTTATAAACAATATAATGTCACAAGAAAGACTTAGTAAACAATTCCAAATTTTTACAGATTTAGGGCAAAATAATTAAAAAAATTACAAATTTCTTTTAACAAATTTAAAGAAGATTGTTACTTTTTGGACAAATTTTTGCAGAATTTTCTACTCAAACTAATTTTATCAACATTTATCACTTTATGTTTACGATTTCCAACATATATTTTTTTAATTGTAATTTATATGAAATTTTACAGCTCATGTTAATTTAATACCAAATGTAACCTTTGTAATTTTAACCACCATAATCATATTCAATGTATTTCCTATTTTGTCTTTGGTTGCTATTTAATTGTGTTGTTATTTTCATCAAGTCTTAAATAGTATTCAAATCAACGCCTTTTTCAATATTTAATTTCTTCATAAAAGTATTGCATGTGTTGTTGTTAAGTATTTCTTTGTTTCCTTCTCTCTTTTCTTATTATTGTAATATTTGCTTATTTGTTGCTATTTTTCTCTACAAATTTGGTATGATTTGTTAGTTTTTATTTATTTATTTTTTCGTGGTATTTTAGCAAAATTCAATCAACAGTAGCCGCCTAATATTGTCTGAGTTGGCTGTTTAATTGTATGTTTTTAAGGTTGTTTTTTTGTTTGGTTTCTTTTGCTCATTATACTTTATTTATCTTCTTTCACCATTTTCTGAATTTGTTAACGTTTTGTGATCATCAGTGATTTTTCTAAAATTTATTGATTTTTAATTTTGAGGGATTTTTTTTCTGGGAGTGCTCATCACAACGTTTAATTTTGTTGGTTAGTATTTGGAAATTGTGTAAACTTTAATAATGAATCGTAGCTATCCAACTGAGTTTTGAATTAATTAATTCAATTTGAGCTTAATTCAGTAAAATCTTAATACCAAATTTCATTCAGAGGTTTTTTATTTGAGTATAATTATTTAACGCCATTGAGGTCTGACGCCAGTTCCCTTTGTAGTCTATTAGGTTTTATCAGGGGAATAGGCTAGCTATTTCAGGTGACAGGACTCTTTCTTTTCTTTTCAATTAATTTCTTCTCTTCACATCTACATCACACCTAATTCTGTTTCTAAAGGAGGGATGTCCAAAGCTTAAACTTTATTTGTGTTGGTGAGCGAAAGAGAGCTCCACTGAAAGAAAATTTTAGTGAAATAAATAAAAGATTTTTAAGGCTTTATTTGTTAATAATAATCAAGTCAACAATCTTAATCAAATTGTCTGCGACATATTACCATAGCTCATTAATTGAGAGTTGGATATTAATAATTTTCGACAAATTTAAAATATGCAAACCATTTTGTTTGCTTATTTAATTACGCTGTCTTGATTAAAATCATTTCAAATAATAAAAGAATTGTTCACAAAACTAAATTGAGGGAAAAAACCAGACAACACTTCAATGATTTTTAAAGATCGAAATATATTAAACAATCCAAATATTTTTTTCAGTGATCATGAAAAATAAATTTTAAAAAATTCGCTAAGCGTGTGCATTCGTCGCTGTCTCAGTGATTACTAAACACAGAATATGTGTGTTGTTAGACATCATTGTACTAAAGGGTATCACAATGAATCCTATGGATCTCCGAGTGGAAGTGTATTTACTATATATACAAATCCCTTCAGATCTACCTATCTATCCATCTTTCTCTGGTTCTGGTGTCACGATAGCACAAAAATCACTTATCTGATACACATTTCTCAATATAAATATAATAAAAAAAGGGTTTCCAAAGATTTTCACATTTCTATTTCTGTCAAAAAAGCGACTTCTTGCAGCTGTGGTTAGTTTCCCTGAGAGATCTTATCCATAATTTTGAATGACTACTGGTTACCGAATTAGCTACCTGAATTCGTTCTAGGATGAAGTCAATTGATCTTTTATAGACTACAAAGAGATAGTCCGGTAGCTATTTCGAAGTAGTCAACGTATGGCAATATAACAGTTAACCAGTATAGCTATTTTGCTGGTTCTTTCCCGAAATAGTCATTCTAAGAGGCGGATAATAAAGTTCAATTTAATTGTATACCAGACTAAACTTTGTATTATAAAGGAATATTAAGCAACAAAATGTGAAATGTAAAAAAGCTCAAACTTACTACTCTTATGCTAGATTACCTTGAATGTGTAAAGTAAAAAAAATGGGCACCGTAACATTACGTTTGGCACTACCTTCATACCAAGAAATGTGAGATTCTTACCCATTTAAAGTTTGAGAATAGGTTAAGATCGTTAATTATACTATACATTAGTGTCTAATGATTTAAAAATATAAATGAGACAACCAAAAATTATACATTAGAGAATAGTCAATAGTGACAGTATACCACTGCAAAAACTAAAAGCCAGTTATTCTACCACGAAAATGTCATTTAACCCCGCACATATTATAAGGATAATATTTGGCAATGCACTTACCAGTTTCAATAAGCGAAAACACTTTACAAAAGGCTGTATTACGTATAACAGTTGACTCTACTGTAGATTACTTTTGGACACTAACTCAGTAACTACTTAATAAGGATTTTATTTAAATGCTCTAAAAAGATCAAAATAAACTTCAACAGCTTGTCACGATATTTCTCTAATGATGGGCTTGTCGAGATAAGCTTTTTTATCATATCAATTGTTTGATTTAACCCTCTAATGCTTAAGCATGCCTCAAGGCACTCATCGCAAAAATGCCAATAAATGCAAATATAACTGATTTTTCATTTCGAAAACAGTTTCTAAAAACGTACTTAACCCTCCGGCGGGTGAGAAGGTCCCTGGGGACCTTTTTCATTTTCAAACTGAAATTACTCCTTGATGGTCCATGGGATGTATACCCGCCCCCCACATTTATTCCAAGGAAATCTAATCTAGAAAAAATGCGTTTTCATATAAAATTCCATACAAATAGAAATAGGTCCCTGTGGACCTTGTTCTTCGTATAAGGGCAACGGATGACTCAACCGTCGGAGGGTTAAATATTTTAATAAGCCTTGAAACGTCTTAAAAGCTCCCTTCTTTCTTATTTACTGCACTATTTACAAACTAAGTGCATTAACAACCAAAAAAAATATAGGAAGTCTATGTTATGTTATCAAACGTTGATTAAAGTATTTTAAAGTTTCCCAATTGCAATCATATTTTTTTTTCTTAAAAAGTTTACTTATATTTTATATATTGCAGTCAAGATTTATGTAAAAAACGGTAAGCTACTATTTAGAGACGTGATTTATTGATGAGTGCCTTTAGGCACTCTTGGGCATTGCAGACTAGTTTTGCTGCCTCAGTTTTTCCTTCATATAGCAAAATTTTGTTTGATTTTCTTTGCAATTTGCAATTTTTTACATCAATTTTTAAGTAATGGCTGGTCGAGTGAACAAACCTTTCAAATTATCTGATTTGAGTGATGAACAATTAGAAAAGTTGTTTTTAATAAAAATTGACAAACTATACTAAATAAAACTAACCGGCTATGTTTCAATCCCTAAAGCCCCAAGGGTGCCTTAAGGCACTCATTTAGTTTTTCCCACCTGGCAGGTAAACCATTTATTCTACCAAACTATTAAATGTTTTTTTAGAAACCACATAGCCAAATTTGCAATAACAAAAAAATTACCAACGTTTTTAGCAATTTGTTTAGAAATTTACATTTTTAATGCATTTAAATAAAAAATTTTATATTTCAAATTTAAATTCCAATTTTCGAATATTCATATCTTAAAAAGCTTATATTTTGAGACCCTAATTTTGTCATGTATTTTAAAGTATTGTATTTTTAGGCCCTAATTTTGTAAATCACGTCTCCAAAGTGATATTTATGTGGAAAGCAAAAACAAAATTTCAAACATAATTTTCAAATTATAAAAGACAATTCAATGCCTGAATTTTGGTGCGTTTGTTCTGTTCAGAATTTGTATATAAAACAAAAACAAATTTTTAAAATTTTTGAAATTTTGTTTTTGCTTTCCACATAAATATCACTTTGATGACGTGATTTACAAAATTTATGGCCTAAAAATAGAATACTTTAAAATACATGACAATTTTCAATTTTTTTAAAATTATTAATTTCGAAATACAATAGAAATAGGCGTCAAAAAAAAAACTAAAACTATTTTTTTTAAATCCATTAGACATTATTTTAAATGTTTTCAAAATTTTTCGAACTTATTTTCGAATTTTCGAATATAATTTCGAATTTTCGAAAATTACATTTTCATCAGCTTTATGCATGATATAGATTATATAATGATTATTTTAACGGTTTTAAACAATTTTCGAACATAAATTTGAATTTTCGAACATCATTTTTACTTTGTCATCAGGTACATATTGCTCATTTGCTTTTCAGGTGATGAATTTTTAGTTTTTAAACTGATATATTTTTTTCTTAATTTTTAAGGAAAACCTTTGATAACTTGACGATGTTGAACACAAACGGCAATAAACAATAGGTTATGAAATCTGGATAAAATGCTTCTATGGCGATCCTGCGTGTAATTTTGGAAGACTTTGTCAGTTATTAAATTTAAATAAGTTGGTGCTATTAATTCGAAATTTGGGTATTTTGAATTATGATGCAATTTTTCACTTTGCTTGTGAACAGCAGTTTAAACTGACTTAGGGACATTAATGTGACAACTGGCTACTAGATAGATTACCGTGGATATGTAAAGTGATTAAAGGTCACAATAGTATCTAATTGTAGCCGACTAAGATACGTAGACATTAGTACAAAATATTGTCTAACAAGTGAAGGGCATATTTCAACTAACACACTGCTAGAATGACAGACAGACATACTTTCCTGTCTACTTATATGAAAGCAGAACAAATATATTTTATAGGATCCCAAATGAATCCTGGGGAAAATTATAATATATTACAAAAGACTTAAGGTTTTGAAAAAATCTATTGGCGTCAAGTTCAATAGTTGGAATATTGTCAAGATAATATCTAGTTTTAGGGCCTCATTTTATAAAACGAAACGTTTGGAAGCGTAAGCAAATTATATGAAGAATACTGGAAATGAAATCTCAACTTACTCATTTATTACAAAACTATAATATGAAATAAAAAAATTGTAAAATTGTTTTAATATTTAAAGAGATTTTTAAATTATTTTTTATGAAATTCAATTAAATCAATCGCCTTCACTAGCATCACGTTTCAATAATAATTTTTTGTTAACTATTTTAAGAGAATCATTGAAAAGTTTTTTTTTAAGGAATTTTTGTGTAAACAATTAAAATGAATTTCCTGTTTACTTAAACAATATTTATGTAATTATTGACATACAAAATAAAATTTATATTAAACAGTCATACATACATATAAACTAAGTAAATAAATAAATATTTATTATTCTTACGCTACCTATATGGTTGGCAGCTACAAACTCAGTAAAATTAACAAAAAACTTAATCTCATAAAATAATAATTACAGTCAATCCTTATGTGGAGAGATATGTAGATGTCTGACACACAGACACAAAAACGTTTTTATTGAAAAAAAAATTCATAAACGTAAATGATGAAATAATGACTAAGAAGACAGGTAGCAAAAGCAATTTAAAACCCACAATTCAACAGGTACTCAGAAACAAACAAAAAATTAAAATTCATTTTCAAAATTGTTTTTCAGCAAACAAATCTATTAATGAAATATTGAATTTTTATACTTCAGCTTTTTTAAAAAAAATATTTGTATGCTTTAAGAATATTTAGCTATAAATATTTCTATTTAATTTAAGATGCTCTATTTTAAATTTTGTCAGTTTTTAAATAGTTTTATTGTTTCTTAGAATACTTAGTTCTTTCTATCAACAAGATCCTGTACAATGTGTGATTATCAAATACATACCATAAAGTTTGTTGTACTTGTAGACATATATAAATATATATATATATAATTAAACAAAACTCCATTAAATCAAAACACCGTCATATTGAATACAAATTTTATTATGCCACAAACGTTTGAAATATATAGTATTTTTTTTTATTATGCGCTCGTATTGAAAATGTTGTTTTTGTATGCAGCGTTTATGTTTTGTTTAGATTTCATTGGAATTATAATTTGTACCTTTCAAGAATACTTAATCAAATAAATCCTTTTATCATTTCATACAAGCTTCATGTCGTGTTTTCAGTACTCCACTGATCTTTATTCATTTCACTTTGGATGATTTGCTTGGTATAAGTTTGTCTGTCTGTCTGCCTTGCTGCCTGTTTCTTTGAATTTGTAAAACGGAAGGGGGTGTGTGTGATGAAATTTGAGCCATGTCAATGTAGGAATTGATAGGACCAACTATTTGTTCATAGTTTTTTTTTTTTTTTTTGGTAGTTGAGGGAAAGGTTGTGAGAACAAAGATAGAAATATTGTCTTTTATTTTGAAATTTTTATTTGAATTTTATTAAGAACTTAATTTAATCCGCCAAGCCTTAATTGTTTCCTGTTTAAATGTATTCTTCTAAACTATGTGTATTTTTTAAAGAAACCTTTAGAATTCAATAACACTATTTACTATACATTCCAAGGTTTGTTTAGAATCCATCTTATCTATTTATTTTTATATTGATTGTATGACAGAGACCTGCGCCGACTAAATTTCACGGCGGCGGCGGTTGCTAGCCGGCTCTCAGCCGACTATATAATAACTACTCAAATTCTAAATAATTTAAAAAGTGAAATTCTAAAAATTTTATGAAATTAAAAAGGAACTTTTATCAAAAACGGCAGCTTTTTTCAAGCTGACTTAAGCCGAAAAAAACTCGGCGGCGGCGGCTTTGAAAATTTATCGGCGGCTCGGCTCAGCCGGCTTACAGCTGTTCGGCGCAGGCCTCTGTTGTATGATTAAAAAAGGCGGCATTTTTTTTAAATGTTAAGCTTTTATTTTTAAACATTTGTAGAATATAAATGTATTCAAAGTATTGGTCATTGTTAGCTATAACCTTTTCCCATCATTCTGGCAATATATGCCTTCGAGCCAAAAGAACTGCTCATATTTTAAAGCCAAAAATGAATCAAGCCAATATCGGATACACTGTTCCAAGGAGAGAGCGTTCTGCAACGATCGAAACCAATAGTAAGGAGTGAGCTCTAAAAACATACATACATATATGGTAATAAAAACGAAACCACTAAACTTACAGTTTTAATTTTTTTATTTGATTGAAATTATTATTACAATTTACAAAAAAAAAAAAAATATTTTTATACTTTTAATCACTAGTGATGAAATTTTGAACCTTTTTCGGAAACCCTGCCATTAACGTTTTTATAGTGCTTTCTGTCACTTTGCTCGAACAGGTAGTCCATCTCCGTTTAAAATCTACCACACTTTTGAACACCTTTTTTGTGCTCTTCAATTCTCTTTTAACAAGAGCCCAATATCTCTCCACTGGCCTTAGCTCCGGGCAGTTTGGAGGAATTGCCTATCATGCTACAAATAGCACATTATTGTTCTTGTACCACTCAAGACCTTTCTTACCATAGTGACATATGCCAAATCAGGCCAAAAATAAGTGGACACATTATGAAGTCTTATGAATGGAAGCAGCCTTTTTTGTAAACATTTCTTGATGTAAATTTTGGTATTTATAGAGCCCTTTGTAACAAATGTTTCGCTTCTTTTGCCGCAACTGCATATTGCTTGCCATACCAAGAACGTTTTGGGAAATTTTGTCTGCTTTTGGGTCCTAAATTTTTCTTCTACATTCCCTCGAGCATCAGCAACCAGGAAGTTGCGAAAAATCAGGAAGTTGCGAAAAATCTGCCAGAACGTACATTTCGTCATCCATTATGCAGCAAGAATATTTTTTTTATAAAACTTGACTTCAATTTCCGTGCTCTGTTTTTGGCCTCTAAATTTTTAGCAGTGTTCATGTCAGGAACTTTTTGAGCCTTGTATGTTTTTAAACCTGCATTAGCTTTAGAATTCGAATGTACTAGTATGTCTGTTAAGAGCATTGTAGAAGATTCCCGATAGATGGCGCGTGTATAAATAATGGCAGAGCAGGCAGTCGTGAGTTGAGTTGATCATAGGCGCTGTTAGAGTTAACATCAACTGTCTTGTACATTTAAGGTTATACTTTATTGAATGTGTGTGCATTTCTGCGAATTGATAAACGTGTATAAGTACACTAAGTGAATATTTGAACTGTTGTTGGTGTACATTTTAAATAAATAAAGCAGGGTTCAGAAGAATTCATGTATGAACACTTAAATTTATGCATTCATGATAAATTGTCATGAATGAAATTTGCAAATTTTTTTTTTATGCTCACATTCGAAAATGAGTTGCTAAGAATTTTTTTAATTTTAATCACACATAAATGAATACACTGTTTTTTTTCTTTAAAGTACTTATACGTATATGAATAGTGAGAAATAAAAAATCTCCAATGCTCAAAATTGAGAGGCTTTCTCATCGCGCTCATTAATGTTCATACACATTAATGTTGTTGGTTTTTTTTATCATGTATGTTTGGTCTTCTTTTATATTCATGTGTGCGTTGTTTGTTTTATTTGTTTCTATTCAATGAAAAAAATAAATAAATGTTAAAAATACTGCGCATTTTACATGTTCCAACTTTGGATGCGTGTAACTTTTTAAAGGGACGAGATAACTGTTAGCAAGTTGTTTTTATTTTATTTAGAATTTTATCAGCAATATAGCTGATTTTTAAAAATAAAAATTCGACCCTCCGTAGGCCCGCCATGTCTAAAAAACAAAAAAAAGATCGGGCAAAATTAAAAAAAATAAATAAATAAACCCAAATATCTCTTCAACTAAAAGAGATAACCTACACGTGTAAGCGTATTTTTTGTAGATCTTCTCAAGGTCTATCTATATTTTAAATTTCAGCTCATTTGGATCATAAATGGATTTTTGGCAATTTTTTTTGTAAAATGTGAGACACGAGGTGACCAACTTTGAGGGGCCACGCACTTTCCCCCATTATCCCTAGGAAGCTGAACAACTGAAAGTCGAGCCGAAAACACCTCAGCTCCAACCATATGAAATTTCTTAACAATGTATTTACTAGTTTGCGAGATACCGAATTATTTCCAAAAAAATCTTTTCTAAACCTCTGTTGAACAATGCAAAACAAAATTACGCACATTCTTATTATCTTTATGTATGCAGCGTAAATAAACAAAATTTTTTCATTGTTTGCTTTTCATTTTTGAACAGTTGTGTAAAATAAAATTTGATGCTCTTCATTTGTGAACAATTTACAAAAATTTTACTTCTCAAAAATGCTCATGTGTATGAAAAAAAGTTCCTATTATTTTCTCATTTCTGAGTGAAAATAAAAAAACAATACAAATCCTATCATACATGAATGAATAAAACAAAAACATTTGCTGTCTCTTCATACATGAAGTGAACATAACACAACAAAAATTAAAATTGTCTTTTCATGAACATGAGTGACAAATGAATGAATATTTGGTACTCTGAAATAAAGAGTTGTTACAATTTTAAACTACTGAAAGTGTTTTTTATTTGCAATCAAAAGTATCCGATTTATTTAAAGGAAATAAACCCCGTTTTTAAAAGGTAAAAACGTAACAATATAAAGAAATTGTAAAGAAATGTTAATGTTACAATTCCTTTAAGAAATAAAAATTTCTATTTGTATTAGGTAGATTTTTTTTTTAACTCGGGAACAAAATTATGAATTATTCTTTTTAAGTTATTACGTGAGACAAATCTTATTTAACTCATTTTAGATACATATTTATTACGAATTATATTTTTAAACTCGTCAAGAAAAAATCCCTTAAAAATTTTAAATTAAAAATTCACTCGCGAACGAATTTAACCCTTTCACAATCCATTTCTTTGATTAGTTGTTCACATTATTCTGTAATTATACTTATTCTAATCATTTATACCATATAGGATTTTAACAAAAGGCCTAACAAGAGGATTCTTTACAAATAATAAATCTTTTGTATTTAAAACACTCAACCACAAGTACTGCAAGCGTCTACTCATCTTCATAAACAATTTAAAAATAATATAATCTTATAAATAAACAGGTCGCATACATTCACCGGTTTCAACTTCTTTTGTACAATATTTATTTTTAAATAACGAGTAAGAAAAAAAAACTAAGTATTAAATAAATAATGATGAAACAAATCTTTTGTTTTTGTTTTTTCTTCTTCTATTCTCTAAGATTTCAAGTAATTGTCAGTCACACTTCCCGCATGTTGTTTTAGTTAAAACTGATTTAGAATTATAGCTTTATATGTGTCACTTTAAATTTGAAACCAAAAAAGAAAATGTTGACAGTAATAGAGATTTCCGGTTATGAAGATCTATCTATAACTTCAATTACATAAGACCAGGAGAAAGAAAGGTTTTATTTTTTTTTAGTACTTTTTAGTTTCTACAACTTTCAAATAAGTAGTAATACTTAATATTGTTTATTATTGTCACTTAAAGTTTAAATGAATGTTAAGAAAGTTTAGTTGTTAATATTTTTAATAGTTTTATTTAAATAAAAAAAAAAACATTTATTTTACTTACACATATGTAAGTATTAACAATGTTATTAGTTTGTTTAATATTTTCTATTTGGTGAAATTTTTAAAATTTTTTGTTTTTATCCCAAAACAAGTTCCATTACTTTTAATATTTTATAATTTATTTACATTTTTTTTTGTTAGCTTTACTGGTTTTATTTCCTTTTGCCACTAATTAGCTAATATTTTTCGTTTAATTTCATTTAACATGAGCAACTCGCAACATGTTACTTACTGCCTTTTTTTTTAATACATTTATTTTGAATTTAAAACTTTATTTGTTTTGCAGCTAACAAATCCTATTTAATATTATTTGGAGCGTATGTAATAACAATTGATTTCTAGTTTTACTTACATAGTTTTTCAATTCGTTTTCTTTAATTGTTTAATTTTTATTTCTATTTTCTTTGAGTTCTTGAGGTCAACTACTGCAGAACATATGGGCATCCATTAAATAGTAGCTAGTAAACAGTTTAGTGTTTTACATTTAGAACTTGCCTGTTAAATATTGGAAATGTTCGTTTGTCTCCAATTTGTAGTTAAAACTGCAGAAAATGTTACTCGTTTTAAATGAAGAAACCTTAAAAATATTTTACACTCATTTCTAGTTTATGTATGTTTTTCTTTTTTAAATCAGTGTGTTTAAATGCTTATTTTGCTTAGTGGTCAATTGAGTATTAAACAACATTGTTTAATAATATTGAGATCACTGTATATACAGGGTTGTCAGATATATTTTTATGATTTAAACAATACTAAACATTCAAATAAGCTACAAGAGTGCAATTTAAACTTCAAGAGTGCAATTGGTTTTGCAAGAGTACAATTTAAACTGCAAGAGTGCAATTTAAACTGTAAGAGTGCAATTTTAACTGTATAAGTGCAATTATAATTGCAAGAGTGCAATTTTAACTACAAGAGAGCAATTTAAACATCAAGAGTTTTTGCAAGAGTGCAATTTAAACAGCAATAGTGCAATTTTATCTGTATAAGTGCAATTGTAATTGCAAGAGTGCAATTTTAACTGCAATTTAAACTGCAAGAAAGCAATTTTAACAGCATGAGTGCAATTTTATCTGTATAAGTGCAATTGTAATTGCAAGAGTGCAATATTAACTACAAGAGAGCAATTGAAACTGCAAGAGTACACTTTAAACTGCAGGAGTGCAATTGTTATGGCAAGAGTGCAATTGTAATTGCAAGAGTGCAATTTTCAGTGCAAGTGTAATGGTAAACTGGATTTGAGGAGTTCCATCATCAAACTAAATTAAATGTCTCATTTTTAATTTCTAAATTAATGTCAACTTTCCTTCAGTTTTAAATTGTAAAATAATCTAGTACACTCTTAATGCAATCATTCATTTAATAAGATTTATTTGAAAATTGGATTAAATGTTATAGCAGACATTAAGTGTCCTTTAAATTCCTTTAAATTCCACAAAACTATTCCTCACAAGTAATTCCATGTTATCTCTCTAATTTGATTTATTGTATTTACAAAATTGGCTTAAATGTAATTGTATATTTTCTGAAGGGAATTAAAACTGAACTTCCTTAAAGTCAAACATACTCGTACATACTCAAAAGTTGAATTCCAAAAAAATTAAAAAAAAAAAATGTCAGTCAATAAACTCACCCACCTCGATATCGTATAACAATTACAAACGCTTATTTTTACACTGTATTTTTATTATATTTTGGTGTGTTTTTTTTTTCTTCTTACACATCTTAATGTCTGTCGTCTTTTACACTTCATTTACATTTTACCACAAATCAGTGACAATTCGTTACGTCGTTTTTTTTTTTTTTTTTTTGTACAATTTTACCAGTTAAAGAAGACAAGCCAATTGTTGTTTCAAATGCATTATTGAAGGTATTTAACAAAATCAGAGAGAGAGAGAGGTTCAGTTTTGCGGTAAATATGTTAACTAAGGGGTTTTTTTTAGCACATCTTCTATCTGAAAGAAATTTTAAACTCTTTTAGATAACCTCTTATATAAGAATTAGGTCCGTTTCAATTCCAAAATGTCGTAATTTCTCTTGACTTATATCTTTATACTGTTTTACTTAGTTTGCCTCTCAAACTCGAGTAGAATATTTGCAAAAACGTTTACGAAGCTTGCGAGATTCATTCTCATCTAAATAAAACAATTTAGGAAGAATCAATTATTTTGTATCATTATTGATTGATCTCTCAATCAATAATGATACAAAATAATTTCAGTTTAACAAGAAGTTAATGCAGGCTCGGATCCAGAGGGGGTGAAATAGGAATTCCCCCCCAAAAACCGAAAAGTTTTCATATAAAAAAGAAAAATGTAGAACAAATTTTAATTTTTCCCCCCACCGAATTTTTGACCTAGATCCGCGCCTGATTTAATTAATGTATCCCTTTTAGACAGTAATTTTAACTAATGTTTAATTACCTGGCTAACTCCAAACTTATATATTTGATACGTACGTTCATTCGATATGTGTGTGATCTTTTATTTGCAAAGAGGTGTCAATTGGTTACTTTATATATCCCAGGTAATCTAGAGTGAAGTCAATTGTCTCTAAGTTATCTAGGATGTAGTCACTTTGAATTGTTTTTGTACTGCACTTTAGAAAGTAGTTATTTTAGCCACCAGAAGTAATCTAATGCATAATAAACTGTCACTAAGAATCTTTTAGTTATCCAGAGTTTAAAATAAAATTTCACAAAAAAAAAAAATGTTCACAAAAAAAAATTATCAACCAAAAAAAAATTTTAAATACCGTATATTCGCCTGTGTCTATTCCTTTCAACCAATTATATTTAATTTTTGTCTAAAAAAATTTTTTTTTGTGAAAAGAAGATGAGCAAATTTTTGGATTAAAAACTATTATTCTCGAAATATATGCCGATTTTCTCGATGTTAAATATCAACCGAACTAGGGCTATACCCGATATCTTGATGTATCAAACATGTTTGTAAGTTATTTGGAGGCTTCGGAAACATGATTTCAACAGACAGACGAATATGGTTATATTCACTCCGTTAACTATATCAATCCAGAATATATATAGTTTAACTTATATACATTCTTACTACTGTCAACTGATTGATTGACTTATTAAATAATTCTCGATACGCTTTTATTTTTACTAAAACAAAACATTTATTATTCAAACGAAACTTAAATTAATTATCCAATTCATAAATATACTTTGCGTTCAACAATAGATAGTTTCTACGTTGTCAAGAAACTTGCTACAATCACCAATTATATCTGACGGTTTCATTTAAAAATTCAGCGACGCCAAACGACAGCGTTTTAATTTTTCGTATTTGTCAGAGTTGTCTATTGGCGTAGTGGTTTCAGGGTTGACTTTAATCATAATAAAGTGTAAGGAAAACAATTTTGTTTTTTGAGATATTTTCCATTCTTTATCTGCAATTTTGTTATCATTCTTTTATTAACTTTAACTTGAAATGGTGCAACTGGCCCCTTAAGGACACATTCATACGTAACGAAGGTTATTGTACGATTTTCATATATTTTATACATTATTTGACGCTTTGTTGGCTTCATTTCAAAAATACAACTGACATTGTTGTAAATTTTATTTTATTTTTCTGGTTTTTTTTTTTTTTTTTTTTTTTTTGTCAAAGAGACAAGTAGTGGGGGTGTGTTAGTCGTACAAAAGCCAAGTGTGCTGTTGTAAGTGAGTTACCTTCAAATGTATGCTTTGCTTATGCCCAGCAAACATGGAGGTTTTGATTTCAAACTTTAGCTCAAATGTCAAAAGTTTGATAAAGATTTGAGAATAATGAGAATGTTCATGATTTGTAATATATGATTCTAAAAGATTAAATAAAATGTTGTAAAAACTAACCAAAATAAAGGGACTGTTTGTTTGAGTGCTTTTGAAATTTTCAATACAAAAAAGATTGAAAATTTCCAATACAACAGTAAGTACATATTATTAAAACTAGCACGCACAGGCATTTATGATTTAAATTTGGAAATTGTTTATTTTATGTAAAAATAAACATTTATCAGAAATTCAAACTCGTCTAGGGTTGAGAATGAATTGAGAATATCAGTTAATATCAAATGGAATTTTCGCGATCATTTAACTTTTAGTTAGGTTTGAGATGGCTATGGAAATAACATTTGATATCAAGTAGAGAAAATGTAATTTTGAATAAAATTGAATTCAAATCTGAAACTCAAACCTGTAACTATGTTTGAATTAGGTTTTTAAATTGGATTTGTAAAGTTAAAATAAACATAATTCAAACTTTAGACTTTTGTTTTGCTGGGTTGTTTATACTGATGATGATTTTTTTTGGTGGTACTGTCTGTGTTGCAAACATGTTTGGTTGTATATTTATTATGTTTAAATTTAGTTCTTGCGTTTGCAATAACCATCATCATCATCATCATCGCGATTAAATGACATTTTCCTTGTTGGTATTTTATATGTACATAAGTATGTGTTTTTCCATTGTTTGTTTTTATTACAATTTACTTGTACCTATTTATATTATTTATTTGTAAAAACTAAAACCTTGTTTCGTTTAATTTCTTAAGTGAATTTATAGCATTTGTAACGCTTAAGTGGATTTGTCATTTAAAACGTCACGTGAATTGTTGTTTATGTTTGTAAAAGTATTAAGAGAGAAAGAGTCAGAGAGATTTTGTAAATTAAATTAAACATGTACATTAGGGTGGCCCCGTTTGTATGGAGAAAAAATAAGGTATCGATGTTTCCGCCTAAAATGAAAATTTGATTCATTCTAAGACTACCTTTTGAAATTTTTTCGTCCTTGAGTCAATATTTGGCGAGCTGGATCAAAGGATAAAAAGGTCCTTTTTTGAGGTTTTTTACATTTTCTCCATATTTCTTCCAAAGGAAGTATATGTAAGTTTGATATCATATAAAAGGTCTTTAAAAGACGCATTCAATAGGTTATTAGAATCTTAAAAAAAAAAAAAATTAAAATTCAAAAACTTTAAAAACTTTAAAAATTTTCGACAAAATTTTAGTTTTTTTTTTAATTTTTTCATAGAATTTATTCAAATAAATATATGAAATTCTTGATCATAAGCATAATGTAATTTCACCGAAATGGTGAAAGCTTATAAAATTTGAGTTATTTTGATGCCCATTACATATACTAAGAATTGAGTATACAGAGATTGTCAGATAGGGATGAAATTAGGTTTAAACAAATTTGAATAAACATTGAACTGGACTGAATTTTAAAAAACGAGAAAAACCGTTTCGGTGAAATTACATTATGTTTATGATCAAGAAATTTCATCTATATATTTGAATAAATTCTATGAACAAATTAAAAAAACTAAAATTTTGTCGAAAATTTTTAAAATTTTTAAATAAATTTTTTTTTTTTTAAATTTTTAATAACCAATTGAATGCGTCTCTCAAAGACCTTTCACATGATACCAAATTTACATATACTTCCTTTGGAAGAAATATGGAGAAAATGTAAAAAACCTCAAAAAAGGACCTTTTTATCCTTTGATCCAGCTCGCCAAATATTGATCTCAGGACGAAAAAATTTCAAAACGTAGTCTTAAAATGAATCAAATTTTAATTTTAGTCGGGAACATCCGCAACTTTAATTTTGGGGCCACCCTAATGTACATATGTATTGAGTTACAAAGAAACAAAGTATTGTATATATTTGGGGGCGTTAGTTTTAAATATAACAGATTTGATTTGTATTGGTATTATTAATATTTTATTTTGTGATTTCTTTATAGCTTTAAAAGTATATGTATCAATTGCATTTTAAAAAAATCATTGACTTTATTATTTTACTTTTATCTTTCTTTGCAGGTACATTTCTGAACACTTTCTCGATATTTGTTTACATTTTTGGAAACTCGATAAGTATTATATTATTTATTACATGGTATTAACCTCAACCTGTTTTTTCTTTCTAATAGTCATAAATCTATGACACCATTTTTTTCTAATACATATTTTTTTATTATCTTATCATAGGAAATCTTTTGTTTTTCTATTATTTTTTTGTGTAATTTATATCTACCTGCCCTTATGTCAACCAAACCCCTATTGAGCGTTTAACGCCTTTAATAGAATTGAACTGAATTGATATGATTTGTTATTTTTGGTTATTCAAACATTGCAACATGTTGCACTTTATATCTTATCTTGCTGGCATTCAATGTTGTTGTATTTTTTATTTTTTGGGTTATTTAGGCCATCGACAATACCAGACACACTTTGCTTTAATACTTTTCGCCCTTTTTTCTGTTGCTAGATATGAGTTTTATGATTAATCATTGATTGTATAGAAATTTAACATGCATTTGGTGTTTTTCTTATCATTTTTTTTTTTTTTTGTTCATATGTTTGTTTTTATTCGACTGTGGTAAACAAATTTTTGGCTTTTACTTTTTGTTTTTTACTCATTGTGTATTTACTAAATTTTTCTTTTTTTTTTAAACATGCTGTTTCTTCATCTTTTTTATATTGTTTTATTATCTTGTAAATAATAATAATAAAAAAATTATAAAATTCATAAGCATATCAACGCTTTTTTAAATGTATTTAAGAGCCCTACTGGCAGTCATTTTTGAAAATGTAAGCTATTAGTATTGTTTGCAGCAGTAAAAATAAATTTGTAAAAATCAACTTTAAATCAAAATAATTTGAAAAAATTGTTATACACATTTACTTTCATAGAAAAAAATGTTATACACAAATTTGTTCTATAGCTAAAACTGTCTGTACACTTATTTTTCTATAGAAAACCATTTTAGACTCAAATTTTTCTATTGAAAAACTGTTATACACAAATTTTTCAATAGAAAAAACTGTAAAAAACTGAAATTTCTTTATTGAAAAAACTGTTATATACACATTTTTCCATAGAAAAAAGTTATACACTAATTTTCTATAGATAAAACTGTTATACACATATTTTTCTATAGAAAAAACTGTTATACATATATTTTTTTTTTATTTAAAAAACTGTTATACACAAATGTTTCAATAGAAAAACTGTCATACACAAATTTTTCTATAGAAAAACTGTTATACATAAACGTTTCTATAGAAAAACTGTTATACACAAATTTGTCTATAGAAAAACTGTTATACATAAATTTTTCTATAGAAAAACTGTTATACACACATTTTTCTATAGTTAAATTTTTAATACACAAATGTGTCTATAGAAAAACTGTTATACACACATTTTTCTATAGAAAAACTGTTATACACACATTTTTCTATAGAAAACTGTTATACGCAAATGTTTCTATAGAAAAACTGTTATACACAAATTTTTCTATAGAAAAAACTGTTATACTCTCATTTTTCTATAAAAAATAACAGTTATACACACATTTTTCTACAGAAAGACTGTTATACACATATTTGTCTATAGAAAAACTGTTATACACACACTTTTCTACAGAAAAACTGTTACACACAAATGTCTCTATAGAAAAACTGTTATACACAAATTTGTCTATAGAAAAACTGTTATATATACATTTTTCTGTAGAAAAACTGTTATATACACACTTTTCTATAGAAAGACTGTTATACACAAATTTGTCTATAGAAAAACTGTTATACACACATTTTTCTACAGAAAAACTGTTATACACAAATGTCTGTATAGAAAAACTGTTATACACAAATTTGTCTATAGAAAAACTGTTATACACACATTTATCTATAGAAAAACTGTTATACACAAATTTGTCTATAGAACAACTGTTATATACAAATTTTTCTATAAAAAAACTGTTATACACACATTTTTCTATAGATAAATCTTTAATACACAAATGTTTCTATAGAAAACCTGTTATACACATATTTTTAAATAGAAAAAAATTGCTATACACAAATTTTATTATAGAAAAATTTTAAGAACTTTATACATAAATGTTTCTATAGAAAATACAGTTTTTCTGTAGCAAATACTGTTATATACAAAATTTTAAATAGAAAAAACTGTAATATTGGGTGTATGACTTAAAAAATTAGTTTTTTTTTTTTTTTTAATTTTTAGATTTTATTTTGAAACATTTGTACAATATAAATTTATTCAAAGTATTGGCCGTTGTTAGGTATGACCTTTTCCCATATTTCTGACAACATATGCATTCCGAGCCAAAAGAACTGCTCATCTTTTAAGGCTAAGCTCAAATCAATCCAGTATAGGATACCCTGTTCCAAAGTGAAGCGTATCCCAGAGAGATCGTTCTGCATCAATCGAAACAAATAGTAGTTATACGGACCACGGTCTGGACTAAAAAGCGAGCGAGGCAAAACTTCCCAACCACTTCATTCTAAATACTTTTTAACAGATGTTGCAACATGTGGCCGGGCGTTGTCATGATGGAATATTACGGTTTCATGTCTGGGCGTTTTTCGGCCAATGCTCGATTCAAACGAATCAGTTGCGTTCGGTATAGGTTCCCTGTAATGGTCTGGCCAGATTTCAGCAGCTCAGCCTTTTGTTCCCACCAAATACAGAGGGTTACCTTAGCGCCATGGATACTAAGCTTTGGTGTCGATTCGCCTAGTTAGCCGTACTTCGCGTACGATCTCTTACGCTTCGGGTTATCGTAATGAATTCATTTTTCATCGTAATAATTCTCTGCAAAAATTATTTTCTTTTATAGCGTTCAATCGGCATTTTGGATTTGCACATCGCCTTTCAAGGTCTCTCGACTTTAATTCGTATGGTACCCAATTTCCCTGCTTTTGAATGAATTCTGCTGCTTGCAAACGTTTTTAAATTGCTGCTTGAGTAGCTCCTAATGATTATGCAATCTAATGATTAAGTTTTACAACAATCTTCATGGAGTAATGCTTACAATTCTTTGTCTTCAAACTTTTTTGGTTGAACTGGGCGATTTTTGTCTTCCATATCAAAATCACCACTTCTGAACCCCACAAGCCATTACTCGCTCATTGAAACCAATGGAACACATTCACTATAACCTTTAGTGAGCAATCATTGAGCTTCAGCGGCACTTCATTTCAAATTAAAGAAATAAAGCAAAACTTCCCGCATATGACGCTTTTTTGGAACCAAAAAAACTTTGTTATTTACTCTATAATTTTCAATAACTAATTAAGAATAAATGACCCTTCAAAATGACATATAAGTTATTAAAAACAAAAAAACGCGTTCAAAAGACACGCCATTTATTGTAAATCCCGCATTGTTAAGTCATACACCCAATATATAAAATGTTGGTATATTCTTTAATATGTTTTGCATTTAATACATACATATTAATACTTATTTGCTTTTACTGATAGAATAGCGCATTCTTGCAGTCATCCATTACCCACTCTATGTCTCAATACACTCAATGCATGCGATTTTGTCTGCATATGATCATTAAAATATCATGCTTTTTTGTGTTTTATTTATTTTATTTTTTTTAATATCTTTTGAAAAAAGTATTATTAATCATTTTGTAAGCGAGAAAAAAAAAAAAAACATAAAACCATTTCATACATGGGAGTATAAATAATAAAAATAAAATCATTAAGATAAATTTTATGTTAAAAAAAAAAAAATTATCACAAAAAATTAGTCATACTTAGTATTTTAAGGGCTTTTTCAAACTTTTTCCAAAAAAAAGTTGGTAATTTAACAAATTAAATTACACAAATTGGAGTTAATTTCTATTGTCATTTAAATGTAAGTAAATAATTTATTACTACTGGAATTTTTTCTTTCGAAACAAAAGTTTGAAGTAACAAACAAACCACTAAATAAAATAAAAAAGAGGTTTTTAAATTGAAATATTGTGTAATGTATTAAAACAGATACTAGTATTAAACATATGGAGGTTTTACATGTGACAAATCACTACCAAGATACAAATGTAAACAAATTTAATCGGTTCGAAATAAAGTAATTTGGCTGCTGTATAAATTGGCTATAAACAAATTATTATTATTTTAGCTCACAGAAATCATTCCTTTATTCTTTAAATTTATTCCAAATTACCACCTCTAACTTAAATACATGCAAGTTTTTAAAACCCCCTCCACATTTCTCTCGGTGTATCATTAAAATATTACCATTTCCATTATTTTTGCTTACTGCAAACCATGAATTTAAAATATTTATAAATATTTTTCACACTAAATGTTGGAAAATCATAAAAAAAAGAAAAGAATTCCAAGAATTAAATAACTGCTGTGTGGATCTTGTTACAATTATAAAAATACAATAATAAAAAGTCGCCAAAAACTTTGTTTTCCAACATAAAGCAAAAACGTAAAATATAAAGAAATTAAATAAATAATAAAAAAAAAAACTCTTTAGCGAACATTGACTTGAACGTCAAATTCTTATGAAAAAATAAAAGAAAGAAAGAAAAAAATTAAATAAATGCAGCTGCAGCTAGAAACACGCTAATACTTATTAAGTTCTTTCTACTTAAGAAAAGAACTGCAAAAGCTCAAAAAAAAAGAGAAAACTCCATGTAAAAATGGAGTAAAAGATTTCAATAATAAAAAGTGGGCCTGCATCAGGGATGGGAAATTTGATATTATTTACGAGCATGATATTGTTATTATTCTAAGGACATTTTATGTACGTTTTCCTTAAATTATTTATAAAGTTTTTACTTATCTCTCGGGCAGTAAAAGCTTTCGATCAGTCGATAAAGCTAACCTTGTGGCTGAATTATTTGCAAGTACTTTTTATTTTTATTTTTTTTTTTTTTTCAAATATATTATTTCGAGCTCGTGCTGTTAAAAGGGTTTTAGCGGCTAAACATAAATAAGTCACCCGGGCCAGATAGCTTTGGTCTTGAAGCAGTGCTCCTAAATGCTAGATCGCCTATTAGTTAACCTTTTCAGCCGTTTAGCTAACCTGTATGTTGGAAGGTTTTTAATTAGTTTTGCAATTTCAAAAGAGCATTTTCAGAGATAGCACTTTACGTTTTGTTGTAGATGAAATCTCAACTAACGAGTTCACAATTAATACAGTGGCTCCGATTCATATTAAATTATAGACCGATCCTGTCGGAGTTTGGGGCCATGAGGTTAAACATGCGTAATTTAACTAAATTTGACGATTTTCTTTTACCAATAAGTGAACATTATTTCATGTTCTGTGAATAGAAAATAGAGATGCTTAATGCTATTGAATGTACAAGATGGGGCAAAAGTAATCACCCAATGTTCTTTTGCTGTGTTTTTCTTTTTTTTTAATGAAAAACTTTGGTTATTATTGCGAAAAAAGTTTTTCATAAAAAAAATTACAGCAGGAAAACATTGGGTGATTAGTTTTGACCCACCTTGTGCGTATCATAACATATAATACGATATAGTCTTTAAGTATTTTCAAAGAGTTTCTTATTGTAGGATTTTATGTGCAGGTCAATACAAATTTTGATGGTAGAGTTCAGTGCAAAGTGTAATTCTGTAACTTCGAATTGAATTTACAATTGATTATTCTGAAATGTGTTTATGCTTAATGTATGGTTAAAAAAGATACCACTACTAATTTTATATAAGATTAGAAACGATGTGTTTCGGGATAGATTAGGTTTCCAGACAGCCGCGAAGTGAAGAAGAAGAGCAGCTCACTTGGGTTCAGGCAATAGGTCCCTTTGTGTTACCTAAAAGTATAGAGGCAAAAAGAGACGGACAGAGTAGATATGAAAAAAGAGAAGGGGACAGTCAAAATTTGGTTAAGATTGAAGAGTGAGAGAAGAGATACGAGAGCGAAAGAGAGTGTTACGGGATGCAGTGGTAAATTTCAAATTTAAAGAAAAACATTATTTGGGGATTTTTGGGGATATTTTTAATTTTGGTTGGGGACAGCGATTAAAAGTACCTGGCATCCATGCCAACGCACGACAGATCATGTTTCTTCAACAGTATTTATGGATGTTGTAAGGAATCAGATTCTGTAATAAACACATTTTTCAGCAGCATCGTTCAAACTGGAGGAAATACTTTTCTATTCTGATCATCTTACCATTTATACCAACTATATTCCACTGAAAATGGGTAGGAGCTTATCGGGTGCATTATTGTATCCACCGTCATTTGGATTTGGAACCAATTCCCGATAAACGCAAATTTTAACATAATACACACACACCATTTACCCGTGGGTTTAATGTTTTCTGTTGAATTTAACTATGTTTTGATTACCACTTTAGTACACGCAGAGAAAAAATATAGTTGTGCATGTTTACAGTAACCATTTAGACATTTTTAAAAGTTCTTTAACAATATTATAGTCACAGTAACTATTTACATGATTATGGTAATCATAATATGGTTAACTTACGATTCACATGATTATATCATTCATATATATGGTTACAGTAAACAAGTACAGTGCACTCGCGGTAACGTGAACTAATTAAAACCAAGGGAGTTCATGTTAGTGAAATTGTTCACGTTAGCGATTGTCGAATTTCATGGAAAAAATATACAATTTTACAATATAAACCTGTGTTTTACACGCTTGAACGTGAAATTCTTTTTCATTATTAAAATATAAAACTAAAAATTATTGATTAAAATGTATTTCAAAACAAAAGGAGATCGCGAGAAAATATACATTGAAATAAAATTACATAGCTAATAAAATTACTCATACGTTGCCAATAAAATAAATTAATTTATTTTTATTATAAGGGGTTTCCCTAAACTTTAAAAATCGAATTTAATGTATGTATTTCATTGTTGTTTACATGCTTAGAAAACAAATGCAGTGAAAAAAATGGTTCACGTTATAGAGCTTTCTGAATTTGTTCACGTTACAGAGTAGTCAATGTAAACAAAAGCTTGTTCACGTTAAGCGGTGTTCACGTTAGACGGTGTTCACGTTACCGCGAGTGCACTGTATATGTTTGTGACAACCATCTTTATGATTTAGGATTTACCGTATTATGTTGCTGTCGGCTAGTTGGTATCAGAATCTGAGAACAACATATTATGATATAAAGATTAATCCTAACAATGGTTGTCACAAACATATACTTGTTTACTGTAACCATATATATCATGTAAATCGTAAGTTAACCATATTATGAGTGAGTGAGATAGAACCAAAAAGAAAACACAACTACTTCGTAAATTAGGAATTATTTTTGCCTAAATCTCACTATAAATCAAATGAATTGAATTCCTAAGGCCTTTTCATTTACTTATGTTTAGGAAGAACAATTTGTATCCATAATATGGCAATTTCAACTTCTTGAGGAAAATCGCTAAAACACTATTTACATAACGCATGTAATTCACAATACTACATCGTATATGCTCAAATTCCGGAGGTATTAACCTATTAGTCTAAAAAATCAGGGTTCCAAAAAATAAACTATTTCGGTACTGTCGAATATAGCTTTCTGGTTATTTTTTATAACCATGAGTGACAAGGGTATATATAAGTTTGTCATATATATTCACGATCGTTATAGATAGCGAATTCAATATAGCCATGACCTACAAACATGATTGATACATCGATATATCTAGAATTCTCCCGGCTCGGTTGCTATTTAAAATCGATAAAATCGGCCCACAAATGGCTAAGATATAAGGACAACCTCGATTATTGCTCTATATCCGGATTACTAAGTCATTAATATAATACAATATGGATATCTAATGATAGATATTTCAAAGCCCAAACAAATTTTTTAACGTTAATTTTTTTCACTAATAAACTTTAAAAATAAATTTTTTAAAAATTTGGAAAAAAAATTTGAAAAACAATTTTGCTTTTTTGATCGTTAAAAAAATTGGAAATAAAATTTTTAAAAAATTTTGGAAAAAAAATTTGAAAAAATTTTGAAAAAAAATATTTTTTAAATTTTGAAAAACAATTTTTAAATTTAAAAAATTTTGAAAAAAAATTTGAAAAAATTTTTAAAAAAAAATTAAAAAAAAAAAAAAAATATTTTTTAAATTTTGAAAAACAATTTTGAAAATTTTTTTAATTTTGTTTACCTAAAAACATTTAAAATTTGTATTTTAAAGTATAATTTGGTGAAGGGGTATATTAGATTCGGCACATCCGAATATAGCTCTCTTATTTTGTTTGTTATATATAGCGCTTTTACTTGTTTAATTTGGTTATTATTCAGTAAAAAGCAACAATTTAGTACTTTTGGTAAGAAAATAGTACCTATTCTTTTCAGTACTATTAAAAAAACCTTAAATATACAACCCTGGTATCTCTGGTAGCAAACAAAAAAAAAAAAACAACAAATCACTTGTTATAGATAAATTTAAAGCAGATATTTCTTATAAATTTTTGGCCAACAATAAAAGAAACTCTACAAATATGTAAACAAAAACGTGATGTAGGTGTAAAGTACATACTTAGAAACACTCACAAATATACAGTTTTACATCTTTCAAAATGTATCTCTAAAAAGCTGCTTACTTTTGTATAAGTTTCAGAGTTTTATTTTTGGCAAAATTCTCTTTATAAAACACATGTGTTGTTTATCTTGTTTAAAAATGTATGTTGAGTGTTTTTATCTAATATTTTCTAATTGAATTAAATGGCAAATCAATCGCAAGTTTGCACAAATATGCTGGCTTGTCATGCCACAACAAAATTCCCAAAAAAAAAAAAAAAAAAAAACTTAAAAATAAAATAAAACGACCACAACACAATTCACTTTCGTAACATTCCAATCCAACAGTTTTTTTTTTATTTTTTTTTTAAGAAAAAATACAAAAAAATCTTGTTTTAACTGCCAATTGACGGTTACGAATGGAAGACGTTCGAAATTCGAAAAAAAAGAATCTTTAAGCTCATATTTTTTGGTTTTGTTGGTTGGTGGGTTGGTTGTATGTAGATTCTTTTGCTGTCTAAGCATTGTTGTTGACATCTTTTCGTTTCTTTTTTTTAAGCTTCTTCCTCCTCCCTCTTCTTATGCTCTCACACTATGTAGTAGAATTTTATGCTGCTAAAACTCTTTTATTTTTGTTTTTTTTTTTTTTTTTTTGTAAATTTATCTATGACAATCTAAACATTTGAATTTATTTTTATGCTGAATTGAGAAAAAACATGCACCCTACATTATGCACACAGCAATATTAGAAACATTTAATTGAGATATCAACTATTAACTGATCAAAAAAATCCATAGTACATACATATGTGCTTACTCTCATTAACAATATTGCCTTAACTTGTAGTTAGCACTGACCTTAGATCTTAAGTCGGAAAGGTTCCCTCAAACAGGGGGATTATTTTTGTTACCAATAACCATTTTAAAACAGAGATTTTTAATTGTTTTCTGTTCTAGAAATATTAGTTAATTAGTTATACAAATTTCAGTTTTATTAAACTTCAATTCTATAAAATAAAGTGTTCTAAAAGTCGACTTCTATCTATTGTTTTAAGCTTTTCTTTAAAATTCTGCTCTTTTTCACGTATTATATTTTGCTGCCATTCAGGCGATCTGTTTGCACATTTTATTCAATTCTTTTTTAATTTATTTTTTTTTTTTGTTTTGTTGTCTATTTTTAAAGAATCTATTGAAGAAACTATTCAACATTCTTTTGCACATTTTGTGAGTTTTCAAATTGCGCCTGCTCATGTTTATTGCTGGTTAGATTGCATTTTAGTTACAAACATCTAACTGCCGCTGAATTTTTGTAGTCAAACATACAGACGGTCAGACAAGGCATATTTATTCTTTGCAAACAATTTTTAGTAACGAAAAAAAAAAAACAAAAATAAATGTGCCGTCGAACACACGTTTAAAAGCAAATCAAATAAATAAATGTTGAGGCGAATTGATATAAAGTAATTTAAAAGAGTTAAAACGTTTGAAAAGAGTGAAATCTTTTGGAAATTGGAATAAATACTTTATATCTAAAATGACTTATTTTACATATATTTGTTTGAATAAATTACGAGACTATTTCCGATCTATGTATATGACGTTATTCCAAGATATGTGTTTCAATCTAGATAAACTACAGTTTAAATAAATAAAATTTAAATTAACGTATATTTTACTTAAATTGTATTGAGTGTATGAATTAAAAATCTGGGATTTACAACAAATAGCGTATATAATTTAAAATAAAATTAAAAAAAAAAAAATTTAATTTTTTTAAACATTTTTTTTCGAAATTGTTTTTAAAAAGTTTTTTTCCAATTTTTTTTTAAAATTTTTTTTAATTTAATTTTTGTTTTTTTTTTTTTAATTTATTAGTGAAAAAAAATGTATGACAAAAAAAATTTTTTTGTAAAAAAAAAATCGGGTTAAAAAATATTTTTCCCGATCTTGACCCATTGTAGGTCCAAATTATTATAGCTTTATATACATCATTGCAATGTACTTTGAAATATCTATCATTAGATGTCCATATTGTGTATATTTATGATTTAGTAATCGAGATATATATAAAAAATAGGCCAAAAATAGAGGTTGTCTCGGATTTTTGCTCATATCTCCGTTATTTATGGACGGATTTTGCTGATCGCAGAATAGGAAACATCTCGAATGCATGCCTGACAGAATTATTGAAGATTTGGATCTCGAAGATATCTGGGGTCTTCAGAAAGTTAATTTCAACAGACAGACGGACAGACAGACGGACAAGGCTTAATCGATTCCGCTATCTATAAGGATCCAGAATATATATACTTTATAGGGTCGGAAAATTATATTGTGGAAATTACAAACGGAATGACAAACTTTTATATACCCTTCTCACGATGGTGAAGGGTATAAAAAAAGTGCCGCTAAAGCTCACCGAAGCTTATGCTGATTGTGTTTCATCGCTTTCAACGTGCAAGATATGGCTTGTGGCGTTCAGAAGTGGTGAACACGGAAGACAAAAATCGCCAAGGACAGCCAAAAACGTTGAAGACCAAAAATTAGAGACAGCACTCCACGAAGATTGTTGTAAAACTCAACAACAGCTTCCAAAATCATTGGGAGCAACTTCAAAACAGGGAAATTAGGTACCATACGAATTGAAGCCGAATGATCTTGAAAGACAATTTTGTATGTCTAAAATGCGCTTGAACGCTATAAATGAAATTTTTGCACCGAGTCATTACTTGCGATGAAAAATAGCTCCATTAAGATAACCAGAAGCGTAAGAGAACGTAGTGAATCCCAACCAACCACCCAAATCAACACCAAAGCCAAATATCCATGGCGCTAACGTAATGCTCTTTATCTATTATGAGCTGCTGAAATCTGGCCAGACCACAACAGGGAACCTGTATCGAACACAACTGATTCGTTTGAAGCGAGCATTGGCTGAAAAACGTCCAGAATATACGGCCAGACAGACATATATATATTCCATCATGACCACACTCCGCCACATGTTGCAATACCTGTTAAAAACTATTTAGAAAGAAGTGGTTGGGAAGTATTGACTAACCCGCCTTTTAGCCCAGACCTTGCTCCGTCCGAATACTATTTGTTTCGAATGAAGCAGAACGATTTCTCTGGGATACGCTTCACTTTGGAACATAGTATCCGATATTGGCTTGATTCGATGTTGGCCTCAAAAGCTGAACAGTTCTTTTGGCTCGGAATCTTTATATTCCTAGAAAGATGGGAGAAGGTCATAGCTAACCATGGTAAATGCTTTGAATAAATTTATATTGTACAAATGTTTCAAAGTAAAAGCTAAAAATTTGAATAAATTCCAAATTTTTAAGTCATACACCCAATAGTACCAAAAATATATAAAATTTTAACCCTTCAAGTTCAAAATTTCCAAAAAGTACCAAATTCATATTTGATATTTCTGATAAATGAAGTATTTACTATATTAAAACACGATTTGGGTCATATGTTTTAAATCAGAAAGATTCCAGTTTGGTACCCAAAAAAGGTACCAAACTATTTACCCGAATTTGGCCTTATCTAGATCTTCACTGTTCGACTTCCAAATATAACCATAGTTGTTAATTTGTGTGTGTCTGGAGGAAACAATGTTTCAAATTGTAATACAATTGGCTCAATAATATTGAATAAACTGTATTTTCTCTTGTTTATTAATTATATTGGTACTTTATTGGGGGCTCATATTAAACTACAATTTGCAAACTAATAATTTATAAAAAAAAAGTACCAACCATAGATATAATTTTTACCCCTTTAAGGTTCGAGTACCAAATACATATTAAAAATATATTGTCTGCCAAAAAGTACCAAAACACAATTTTACCCCTCTTGGTACTTTATTCAAATAAATGTAAATATTGTGTGTGCTCACGTACAAATAGTTATGCCAATATATAGAGACGAATGTTTAATGAAAAAAGTACCAAAAATATAACAAATTTGTACACCTTGGAGGTCCAAAATTTTCAAAAAGTAGATTATAATTTAAATGTTATTTTTATGTTTATTGTTTATGGGCTGTCAAAAAAAATACCAAAACACAGTTCGAAGTACCAAACACAATCTTCGAGGTTTCATGAAATTATAAATTGGAACGAAGAAGATAATTGGATTTTGGCTTGAACAAATAATGTGAAAACTTGATTTAAACCAACAAACGTACAGATAGACTTAGTTGTGATGAAGTGTAGTATAATTACTTAAACATATCAAAGATATCAAGTACCAAAACAAAGTTCGGAGTACCAACACAGTCTTCGAGGTTTGATGAAATTATAAATTAGAACGAAGAAAATAAATTGCATTTTTGCTTGAATAAATAATGTGGAAACTTGATTTAAACCAGACAGACTTAGTCGTGCTGTGTAGTGTAATTATTAAAATATATCAAAGATATCAAGTACTTCATACTTTCTTTTTTATTTTACGTTAAAACTGTTCTTACAAAATCTGTGACATGCCTGATATTTTTATATGAAATCATATTCAGTAAATAGTGAATAAAAACTTTAGTTAACATTGAGAGCTATTATATCATTTACTTACTATAAAGGTGCAAATTAAAAATAAATTAGAAATAATTTTAAACAAAAATTGTGACAAAAACTCTCATATGTACGTTAATTAAAAAGTATTAATTGAAAAAACGTAGTACAAGCTATAAATAAAAACTGTCACTATATCTAGGAATTTCAAAATTATGAAATTTGTTTATTCATACGTTATTATTACTATTATGCTCTTGAATTGAGTGCTGAAGAAGTTTTCCATTCAAATTTCATAAATATTATACAAAACTATCAGGCCTTTAATTTAATTATAAAATACAAGTTAAAGAAAAACCCCGAGCACTTAACCAAAGTCGAAAAAATTAAATGGAATTATTAAAATATTTCTAATAATAACTATAATGACTTTGTTTATTTCAAAGTTATACAGGTTGATAATTGATCAACGTATTATTATATTTAATTTATTTTTTGAAAATTATCTTTTTTTTCTACACAATAGCACAAATTAGAAGAGACAGAACTTAAGAAATAAAATGTAAACAACAAGAAACTATAACAAATGAATGCACCTGTTGCCGGTTGATGCTCTCCAAAAACCACTTTATTTATACAAAGAAACAAATATTTCCATAGTCATCGTTTACAGAAAAACACCTAAATTATGTTTGAAATAAAATTTTTGGAAAAGAGCTTTTTTTTTTTTGTATTCAAGACAATTCTTTTCAGGCCTTATCTATTTTTAGGTTTTTTTCTTTTATTATTAAAATGACCTTTTGGTAGTCATTTACATTTAATTTCATTTAATACAAATACAACAATATTTTTGGAATTTATAATGAATAAAGTGCAATGAAAGTTATAGATAGATGTGTTTGACCTATGACCACTTTGAAATTGTGCCCTGCATTTTAATATTTTTATAATGTGTGTGTGTGTGTGTGTGTTGCTTTTGTTGGCCTTAAAAATATTTTATAATAATATTTTTTTGTTTCTTTGAGAATGTTTTTAAGAGTTTGAGTTTTAGTGGTGAGGGAAGTTTAGGGTGTTAAATGGAAGGGAAGTATAGCTGAAGAAAGATACAGAATATTTTAGATATAAAATATTTATTTATATGTCATTCTAATTTCATTATTCTAAATTCATTACTAAATCATTTCCAAAAAGTACCATTAGAATAAAGAAAAAGTACATTAAAATCGCCCTTGTGAATTCTCACTCAGTACCATATATGTTTAATTGCATGTTTCTAGGTTCATTATTATGGAAAATGCAAAAAGTATCTTTATTGAAAGTACTAGTTTCCCATTTCCGCTTTCTCAACTTGAACATTTGTCGAGTTAGAATTTTTAAAATTAAAAATTTTTCCGAAAGTTTTAAATCTGAAGGTTTTAGGTTTTAAAAAAGTACCAAACTATTTACCCCAATAGTATCCTATCTTAATCTTTGCAATTCGACTTCGAAATAGAACCATGTTTGTTAATTTGTGTGTGTCTGGAAAAACCAAAGTTTAAAATTTTATTACAATTGTTTTGAATAAAATGCATTTTCCCGTTTTTACCCTTTTTAGTACTTTATTTAAATAAATTTCAATATCGTTTATGGAACTCAAATTTAAAGATTTATATGTTTATGCCAGTATATATAGACAAATATTTTATGAAAAAAGTACCAAAAATAGATACTATAGTACAATTCTTTTAACAATAATGGCGAAGATGTTTTAAATCTGAATTTGCAAAAAGTACCAATCACTTGGAATTTTTTGATAAGTTATTTCTATGTACTTTGTTTTAAAAGAGACCATAGACTGAAAAAATAGTACCTAAAAAGTTCGAATTTTAAAAATGTACCAAACACCAGCCATCTACTTCTGATGAAATAAAGGGAAGTTGGAATTTTTATTAAAATTTTATTGTTTAAATATAAAAAGCAACCAGGTATTACGAAGTATTAAGAACCTCATTTTATATAACGAAACGAAAAATGTGTATTCTTCATAAACATTTCTTACTTTTCAAAACGTTTAGTTTTATAAAATAAGGACCTGAGTTTATATGTATTTGAAAAGCATCGACACTTTAGTCCCGGTCCACACTGTGAAACATTTGCTGCAAACCATTTTTAAATTCTCTTTTGAAACTGCATTCGTGTCCACACAGTGAAATTTTTGCTTTTCAGTTTTTGACATTTCTGTATAGAACGAATATGAACGAATAAATGTGGATGACATACTCAACAAAAACTTCATTTACATGAAACAGAGTACCCTTTTCCAGTCCCCTTTCCACCTTTCATCAACAAACTCAAATGTTTTGCAGCAAATGTTTCGAAGTATGGATGGGGACTTAAAGCATTACGAAGACTTCTCTAAAAACTGTGCTGATAAAGTGGAAACATTATGAGACCTAGGGCCTCATTCTAAAAACGAATAGAGTCGCTTTCAACGCCCGCAAGACTCAGTGTTGCATGTTGACACAAAAACGAACGATAAACAATGTTGCTTCATCTGTATTTATGGATGGTGTAAATATTGTGGAATCAGACGCTCTTGATGTTCTGGGCATGAAAATACAATGTGATGTCCGCTGGTCTAAACACATTTTTCAAGTGTCGAAAGAAGCATTCAAGTGTCTCGGTTTTTTGAAACGGTGTAGGAATTACTTCACTCCATCTGATCTCCTTACTATTTACACCACATATATCCGACCGACAATGGAATACAACTCCCATGTATGGGCCGGTGCTTCAAAGTCTATTTTGGAGCTGCTCGCCCGCTTACTAGAGAGGGCTAAGGTGATTATTGGTGACAGCAGGGTATCCAACTCTATTGATTCGCTGGAGCACCGTCGCAATGTGGGCTGCGTTTCACTGTTCTATCGGTACTACAATGGAATGTGTTCTGATGAAATTAGGGAACTTGTTCCTGATACCCGCAGATTTTTTCGTGCTATTTCCAATGTGAGAAAGTTCAAATCGAATGTCCACAAACACTACTCCCTCTTTCCTCCCTCCCATAACCTATTTTCCTAGTTCCAACACAATGCTTTACATACCCTGAGTGCTGGTCCAACAAGAAAAAAAAATTACTCCATGCAGATTGTTGTAAAACTCAACAAGAGCTTGCAAAATCACTGGGAGCTACTCAAGCATTAATTTCGAAACGTTTGCGAGCAGCAAGATTCATCCAAAAGCAGGGAAATTGGGTACCACAAATATTCAAGGTAAAGCTGTGTATTTGGTGGCACCAAAAAGTTCCTATCCTATAGAGAGAACCTTTATCGAACGCAACTGATTCGTTTGAAGCAAGCATTGAACAAACAACGCCCAGAATATGCGGCCAGACATGAAACTGTAATATTCCATCATAACAAAACTCGGCCACATGTTGCAATACCTGTTAAAAAGTATTTAGAATGAAGTGGTTGGGAAGTTTTGTCTCACCTACTTCATAGTTCAGACCGATGCAAAACGCTCTCTGGGATACGCTTCACATTGGAACAGAGTATCCAATATTGGCTTGATTCGATCTTGGCCTCAAGAGATGAGCTCGGAATCCATATGTTACCAGAAAGCTGTGAAAAGGTCATAGCTAACAATGGCTAATACTTTCAATAAATTTATATTGTACAAATGTTTCAAAATAAAAGCTAAACATTTGAGAAAAATCTCGCATTTTTAAATCATACACACCCAATAGGAAAAAAGTTTAGGCTCTCTTTAAAAATTCTTGAAAATACCCTGCTTTAGAGTGGTATTATGCTGACATTAATTTTTCGTACACCCCTCAAAATGGTCCCAAAATATTGGTATACCTTCTCCCCTCCAATTTAAAGTATGTGTTTTTGTTGTTGTTGCTGCCAGCTACCAATATTCAGTCGTTTGTTTTTTACGACTTTGTTTAATATTATGTTGTTGTTGTTGTTGTTTATTTTATTATTGTCTTTATTATTTTTCATTTCTTTTTCTGTTATTGATGGTGTTTCTGTTGTTGTTGCTAGTGCTAGTGCTGCTGCTATTGCCGCAGCTCTTGTTGTTTTTGTAGTATTTTTCAAGGTTTTCTATAAATTTGTTTTTGTTATTTTATTATTATTTCTTATTTTTTTGTTTTTTTTTTTTTTGTTTTCTGCTTCACGATGCAGGAACCTGTTTAAAGAAACTTGCATTCTTTAAAACTGCATCACATTGTGAACGTGTTCCAAACAACCAACCACCGATATCATCATCATCATCATCACCACCATCGATCCATCCAACCAAAGAGCCATTTTAGAAACTGAACTTAAAAAAAAAACAAGACAAGAACTAAAGAAAAAGAAACTCAAAATAAAAAAAAAGAGGCAGCATGTGTTTAGGAAAATTCAAGAGTTACAAATGAACAAACATACATACATATATACCAAAACGATGATAATGATAAAAAGGCTATAAAAAATATAAATATATCTTTCTGTATTTTTTATTTTTTTTTGTTTGTTATAAAATAAAACCAAGAAAATGTCCATTCTGCTGACCACAACAATAGTCAATCGCTGTAGCCGCTCGTACTCTCTGTCCGTCCGTCTGTCTGTCTGCTTGCCGTACATTCATTCCCTCTTCTTTCATTTTAG
This sequence comes from Calliphora vomitoria, assembly GCA_942486065.2. Taxonomy (NCBI): domain Eukaryota; kingdom Metazoa; phylum Arthropoda; class Insecta; order Diptera; family Calliphoridae; genus Calliphora; species Calliphora vomitoria. Next base: position 6,633,050 of record OW818032.2, read on the forward strand.
TATGTAGTGTAACTAACCTATAGTAACCATAAATTTTAGCTGGCGGTCTTTTCATTCTTAACAAACCAACACACACACACACACTTACACTCAAGCCGATATTCATAATAAATTTATAAAAAAAGAAAAATAAAAATAAACAGAGATTCCAAAAAGGTTTTTATTAATTTGTACTTTCTGCCCTTTTAAAGTATATGTTTTACTTAAATTTACAGTTATTTTCTTAGTGATGTCCCTTTGTCAACAAATGACAGAGTTGCATATGTTAGTCTAAAAACACAGAGATGATTTAACAAGTAGTTAGTCAGTTGTTATTATTTTAAAAGGCAACTCACAGAAAAAGTGTATTTATTATAAAAGTTGTTTTTTAGTTATTTTTAGCAATTAAATTGAACAAAATTTATTATTTATTTTATAGTAAATAAAAAGAACTCTATAAAATTTATGAAAAGTTTGTGAAACTCTGCTTTAGATTCTTTAGTTTTTTCGTGTGTGCATTCTCCTGCTGTTTGAGGCTTCTTTAGCTTTCTATTATCTTGTCCATATGTATAAATAAATATATTTTTATACGTTTGTATGTTTGATAGTTGTAAATGGAATTCCCTTTGAGACATTTGCCACAGTTCATTAAGTCCAACTTACCAAACCATCGTAGTACATACTCCAATCCTTTTGATAATAATGACGAAGATGTTGAGGATGACAATGACGATGATGATGATGATGACGATGCCTTTCAAAAGATCTCATAAATTCATAAATTTATGTGTGTCTGAATGAATGTGAGCGCTCCCTGCCATCCGAGTAGTACTATGTTTGTATGTTTGCATGCCTGCATCTTTCATGTGTTGAAAATCTTAACAATAAAAAAAAATGAAAAACTAAATAGATTACATTTTGATTAAAAATTAATTTCTATATACAAGATGATTAAATCATATTCTTAATCTATTGCATTGTACACTAATCCCCAAAGAACTTTATAAAACTATTTTCCTTTAATGTATTTTATGTATATTTTTTAGTTCTATTTAAGTTTATTTTTAATAAACTTATTTTGTTTAATGTGCATACCAACCAAAAAAACGCCTTTAAATTATTAGTTTCCCTCCATAGTTTCTTCTTTGTTGGATTATTATCTTAATGAGTTGTTTCAAATTTAAATTTTAAATTAACTTTTTATAGCAACCTTTTTTTTTTATTTTGAGGGCCTTTTTCAAGAATTATGATTATTGATTGTAACCTTTTTTTATATATTTACAACAAAAACCTTTAAGAATGTTCAATACATGACATGATTGAGCAAGATATTTTTATGCTTGCATGTCAGATTAATTAAATACATAGTTTGAAAATCTATTCTATTGAATTATAAACGAATATGAAAATGGGATTTAATATGAATAGCTTATGGTTTTTTTTTTTATTTAAAAAGGCAATTAAATTTTATTTGTAAATAAAAATATATTCAGGGAATTATGTTTAATGTAATCCTAACAATTTTAATGATTCCAAAGATTTTAATGAGATTTCAAAAAAGGTTTTTTTTTATAACATTTGAAGAATTAAATTTTTTTAATAAAAATATACATATTTTCTAGCTTATTGCGTATTTAACAAGTTTTTATAGGAAAAGAATAATATTTTATATAAAAATCATATGCTAAACATATGAAAATATGTCTAGCAACATTTTTATTTTGATACGAAAACATGTGTAGAAACATGCCAAAACGTATGTAGCAAAATTTTTTCTATATGAAACAAGTTAAGCAATTGTTTTATATAACCAACATATTTTGTAAACTAAAACATGTTTAGCTACATATTTTCTAAACTAAAACATGTTTAGCAACATATTTTCTGAACTAAAATATGTTTAGCAACATATTTTTCATACGAAAACATGTTTAGCAACATATTTTCTAAACAAAAAATGTTTAGCAACATATTTTGTTGTTTTTTTCTGCTGAATGAAATATTTCTTTATTTACGTTTGCGACAAATTCGTATAGAAGAACCTATTTTTAATTTATTATGACGACTATTTCTCACAATATTTGTTCATTAAAATAATTTTCGAATAATGATTATCACTTGTATAAACTACACCTTTTTCAATTGAAAATAAGAACTTTTCATTTCAATTCAGAATAGATCAATTGGAATTTCAATTGTTCTTTTCCGAGTTTCAAATGAAAATTCTCATTATCAATTTTTCTTTTCCGAATTTGGAATTAAAATTCTCAATTTTAATTGTTTTTTTTTCGAATTTCAAATGAAAATTATCATTATTAATTGTTATTTTCTGAATATCAAATGAAAAATCTCATTTACAATGTTTATTTCCGAATTACTGTTGAAAATGATGCTTCAAATTAATTAATTCAATTTGAGCTTAATTCATTAAAATCGGAATTAAATCCATTCCCAAAATTTAATTCTTTAGCTTTATTCAAAGGCTTTTATTTAAATAGAATTCATTCATGATTTAATTAATTCACAATGGAATTAATTCATAACAGAATTTGAATAATTAAATTTTTGTTAATTCAAATCAAATACAAATTTAATTAAAATATTTTTTCCTCATTCAATTTGTTATTATTTTGAAATGCAACTCAAAGCAAAAGTGTATTAAAGAAATGTAGTTTTTTTTTTTACAAAATAAATTGATAAAAATTAACTTAAGCTTATTTGTAATGGGTTTGAATTGAAGAAAAATTTTATCATTCTATTAATATGATTAAGCTATTTTGTAAAGGATTTGAATTCAAGAAAACTTGAATGATTCAATATTGTGGAATTAATTGTACAACAAATGAATTTTTAAAAGAATGAAGTCAATACGTTTGCACTGCTAAGGAATTAAGACAACGAATTAATTCGTGCTGAATGCTTTAATGGAATTGTTGAGAGAATATATTGAATTTAATTACACAATTAGTTTAAAATTCTTGGTTCTATTTATGAAATCTCGCCATTTTTTATAAGGATTTTCCCATGTTTTTGGCAATTTTTTAATTTGCTTTCAATTTAGCAACAACTATATTTGAAATTAATAATAAATTTTTAATTTTGTAAAGTTTGTCTAAATAAATTTTTTTACAAGCCTGTAAAAAATTTATAAATTGATTATGAATAAAAAAGCCTTAACATTTTAAATTATTAACCCCCATATGCATAACAAATTTTTACCCCCATATGCATAAACAGTTTATAAATTTATCAAAGGTTTATAAAACAAATTTTGTATGGAAATATTGTTTGATAAACCTTTGATAAATTTATTAACTGTTTATGCATATGGGGGTAAATTTATAAAAGGTTTATAAAACAAAATTTCCATACAAAATTTGTTTTATAAACCTTTGATAAATTTTAAATTTGTTTATGCATATGGGGGTAAATGTATTAACGTATTTATATGTTGTGCGGTTAAAAGCTCTGCTTACCTATAATGCTTCGTTATAATATTCGGTTGGACATCGAGTGTGGTGTGTTAAATTTTAATACAGTCTAGCCATATTATCAAAGACCACAACCTCAGAAAAATATACATTAAGTGGTGACTTTGCTTGATGCAAATGTCTCCATATTGTAGACATGTGTTTTACTTAGCTAATACAACAACCCTCCAGTTTAAACCACCATATTTTTTTTATCAATGGAGGTGAAGTTTAATAATTTCGTGGTGTAGATAAATTAATGGTAATGTTGAACTACACATTAGTATGGTTATTTATATCACCACCCCTGTTCTTTAAATCGAATCCGAGTAACGTTTTCGATTTAAAAACGAATTCACATAATTTGGAGCCTCATTTTATAAAACGAAGCGTTTAGAAACGTAAGTAATTTGTTGTATGAAGAATACTGGAAAAAAGGTTTTATGGCCTCTTTTTATAAAACGAAGCGTTCAGAAACGTAAGCAATTTGTATCAAAAATACTGGGAAAAAGGTTTTAACCCTTTGACTGCAACCGGGACACCAGTGTCCCAACACAAAAATATTGAATAACTAAATAACGAAAAATAGAATGGGTGCGATTTTAATTTGAATTAGTTCGCAAACGTGTCTCTTATTAATGTGTTCAGATTAAAACAAGTTCGGTTTATTGTCTTCGAAAATTTACAGTTTTATTTTGACACTGTGTTCAAGAATTGTGGTGAAGTCTTTTTAAGTGTAAAACTGATTTTTTTAATCTTATATTGGGATATATATTAGGCTTGGAAGTGCATTTTTTGTTATAAAACGTTATAAAATCATTATTCATGTTCCGTTCATTGATATGTAGTCCATAAACATGAGTATGTGGAACGAACATTTGCACCTTACGACCAAAATTCCATTAAAATCCGTTACAATTTTTTGGTTTTAATTCACATTAAAAAGACAAAATTATTACTTTTATCCAAATAGTCGTATGGTCGTGAAAGGGTTAAACTTGAATTTTTTCCATTCAAAATTTGTTTAACGTTTGTCGTTGCGTTTTATAAAATGAGGCCCTTTTTGTACTGTAAATTGAATCCACATGATTTATTTTTTTACTTTCGAGTACACAACCTGTTTCAATGCAAATCGTTCGATTTACAGAATAGCGGCGCATATACTGATTTTTGTTCAAGATTTTAGCGTTTTTTTCTTTTTTTTTTGGAAGTAAATACATATTTTCATAAAAACAACCAACTAATCATTAGAATTAGAAGTACCACCGCAAAACAATTTAAAAATATTTGTACGCAGAAAAAACTATGTTTCAATTCAAACATTTATCACATATTGAACTGGTTTCAATTATTTAATAATTGTATAAAGTATTCATATGCTCAAAAACTAAATTTTCGGATATTCTCTATTGCCTAAAACACCGTTACCGTTATTATCATGTTGTAGCAGCATGGTTTAATGAGTTGACAACCCTTCACATCGTGATGCCGGGTCATTCCGGTTCATAAAACCGGCTGTTGTGGCAATGATCGATATAATCGTAAATACCGTTAACTCTAAGGGTCTAATTTTATAAAACGAAACGACAAACGTTAAAATAAAATTGTATGGAAAATATTCAAGTTTCAAACCCTTTTCCCAGTATTCTTCATACAAATTGCTTACGCTTACAAACGTTTCGTTTTATAAAATGATGCCCTAAATTATAAAAATACAACTTTTTGATTTCAATAATTGAGTTTATTAAAGTCTCTTCAATTTAAAATATAATAAAATACCACCTTTATATACCCTTCACCATTAGTGGCAAGGGTATATATAAGTTTGTCATTCCGTTTGTAATTTGTACATTTTTCATTATACTTTGTGGGGTATATACATATATTCTGGATCATTATAGATAGCGAAGTCGATATAGCCATGTCCGTCTGTATGTTGAAATCAACTTTCCGAGCCGGCTGATATATAAGGAAAAAAACCTAGATTTTTGGCCTATTTTTGATCTATATCTGGAATATAGACAATATGGATATTTAATGATAGATATTTCAAAGTCCATTGCAACAAAGTATATAAGGCTATAGTAATTTGGACCTACAATGAGTCAAAATCGGGAAAAATATTTTTAATCCAAATTTTTTTAACATTTTTTTCACTAATTAAAAAATTTTTTTTTTTTATTTAAAAAAAAAATTTTGAAAAAAACAATTTCGAAAAAAATATAAAAAAAAACAATTTCGAAAAAAATTTTGAAAAACAATTTTAAAAATTTTACTTGTTCAACTTATTTTTAATTTTTTTAACATTTTATTACTGATATAATTCAGGATTAAAATAACGTTATCCTAATTATTGTTACCGTTACCTTTAAACCGTTTTGAATTGATAGCCTACCTTGAAAATAATACAATATTCATGTTATATATTGTGGTTGGTTTGTTTTTATTAATTGCTTATGTGTTATATTTTTATATGTTTGTATACATATTCTATGTAATAATTGAAATATTATATACTAATATGATGTTGATCAAAACATTTCCTGTTATTAGAAATTCTAAACAAATATGTAGCAGTTCTTTTGAAGTACACAAGAATAAATATTTATTTTTGAAAATTCAACCCAAAATTTCATCAAAAGAGTACTTAAGCTGTTGTGAAAACATTACGCTTAACTAAGTACATACTTATTTACTTAAGTTTTCCCACATTTTTGTTTGCTTTTTTTTTTTTGTTAAATATGAACAAATTGATTGATTATTTTGTTGGTGTAATAGATCTTTCACATAAATATAACAAAGCAAATATGTAAACAAAACAATAATGATGAATACAGCAAAACTTTAAACTTTATTTGATAAACAAAAAAAAAACTTAGTTTTCTTTTGACGTATAATATTACAAATAAATATTCACTAAACTACATATCATTTTTACATGTCTATAAACCTTCAATAACAAACAATTTAAACTTAAATGGTCTTAAAAAGACTAAGGTTTGGTATTGTTGAATTGAATGATGTTTCCGTCGTTTTAAGCAATAAAAGACACCTGAATGAATTGAATGTTTGTCATAATTGTGTAAGTAATTGATGTGTTTATTAAAATCTTGATGAACTCAGTGAGGCATATAGAGAGATTGATGTAAAGTTCATACATTGAAATGAAATCTATTAAAGTATTGTAGTTGGAGTAGTAATTAAAACGACGCAAGTCATTACAATTTTTATATTTATCTGCTGTTTTCTGACATTTCGGATATCTTATTTATTGATATTTACTTTATTACTTTTTTTATTTTACAAACCACGTGGTGGTTTCTTATGAAATCGATTTTACTGTTGGATCGAAATTACAAAAATTTCTTATAACTGTTTATTTATGATTATTATTTCTTAAGTTTAATGTTAATTAAAGAAAACATAAACATGTTAAAAGCTTTTTAACAAACCCCCCCTTTAGGCTTATTTTCCAAAACAAGTACCTAAAAACAAACACGTGCATATTTGGTACTTACTACTTGAAAATGGTTAAATGTCTGTTTGTATATTTCAAGTCCATATTTAAAATATTTTGCCACATTTGAGTGATTTTTATTATTTTCTTAACCATGTTATGTTTTATATACTTACAATATATATATTTTTTTTATACTCATCAAGGCCAAGTTTAGTTTATTTTTTTGCCTTTTAAAAGGGTTAATGCAATTTTTTTTCTATATACCTACTTATATTCGTATTTATTTAAAGTTTTCTAAGTTTATATGTATGTCTGCTTTGTTGGAAAAAATCACTGAACCATATTTTTTGCCAAGTTTTTATTTTTTATAATTTTATTAGCTTATATGCTTAAACAATGTTTTTTTATATACAATTTTATAAACAAAAATGTTGTAATGTTTTTAATTTAGGTTTTAGTTTAAAAATCTTCTTAATTTATGTTAAAGTGAGTGTTAAACTTTGCTAACCCCGCTCAACAAAAAAAAAAAAAAAAAAACAATAACAAACAAAATTTAACATTGAACTTTTTCCACTGGTTTTTTAATTATTTAATACAGAAATTATTAGATACTTAATTTAAATATAAAGCTCGTGTTTAATATGCAGTTCATGATGAAGTTTTTTTTTTTTGTCACAAATTCAGATTATTTACAGATCTGGCAAAATTTTTTTTAGTATTGACCATTGTTAGCTACGACCTTTTCTCATTTTTCTGGCAACATATGAATTCCAAGGCAAAACAACTGCTCATCTTTTGAAGTCAAGTATGAATCAAGCCAATAATGGATACTCTGTTCCAAAGTGAAGCGTATCCCACAGAGAGAGCGTTGTGCATCGATCGAAATAAGTAGTTGTCGGACGGGGCACGGTCTGGACTATAAAGTGGTTGAGGCAAAACTTCCCAACCACTTCATTATAAATAGTTTTTAACGGGTATTGCATCATGTGGCCGAGTGTTGTCATGATGGAATATTACAGTTTCATGTCTGGCCGCATATTCTGAACGTTTTTCGGCAAATGCTCACTTCAAACGAATCAGTTGCGTTCGGTAGAGGTTCAATGTGATGTTGTGGACAGATTTCAGCAGCTCATAATAAATAGGACAGATAGGATGAAATAGGAATTCCCACCCTCCTCTAAAATCGAAACGTTTTCATATAAAAAACTAGTAAGAGAGCTATATTCGGCTGTGCCGAATCTTATATACCCTTCACCAAATTATACTTTAAAATAAAAATTTTAAATATTTTTAGGTAAACAAAATTAAATTTTTTTTTAAAAAATTTTTTTTCAAAATTTAAAAAAATTTTTTTTTAAATTGTTTTAAATATTTTTTTTTTCGAAATTGATTTAATATTTTTCAATTTTTTTTTTTAATTTTTAAAAAAAAAAATTTTTAAGTTTTTAGTGAAAAAAACATTTCTGAAAAAAATTTTTTTTTTTTGTTAAAAAAAAATTCGGGTTAAAAAATATTTTTCCCGATTTTGACCCATTATAAGTCCAAATTATTATAGCCTTATATACATCGTTCCAATGGACTTTGAAATATCTATCATTACATATCCATATTGTCTATATTAATGGCTTAGTAATCCAGATACAGATCAAAAATAGGCCAAAAATCTAGATTGTCCCGGTTTTTTCCTTATATCTCAGCCATTTGTGGGCCGATTTTCTCGATTTTAAATAGCGACCGAGCCGGAAGAATTCCCGATATATTGATGTATCAATTACGTTTGTAAGTTATTCGGGGGCTACGGAAAGTTGATTTCAACATACAGACGGACATGGCTATATCGACTTCGCTATCTATAACGATCCAGAATATATATACTTTGTGGGGTCGCAAATGAAAAATGTAGAAATTACAAACGGAATGACAAACTTATATATACACTTGCCACTCATGGTGAAGGGTATAATAAAAAAAAAGTAGAACAAATTATGATTCATTCCCCTCCCCAAATAGTTGACCTGGATATTTGACGTTAATGTCGAATCGGCTGGTTGGCCGGGATTCCCATACAATCTCTTACGCTTCCGGTTATCGAAATGGATTCATTTTTATCGGAAGTATTTCAAACATACAAAATCGTCTTTTAAGGTCTCCCAGCTTCAATTCGTATGGTATCCAATTACCCTGCTTTTGGATGAATCCTGCTGCTTGCAAACGTTTTCAAATTGCTGCTTGAGTAGCTCCCAACGTTTTTGCAAGTTTTTGTTGAGTTGTACATACCATCTTCATGGAGTAATGCCTCCAATTCTTGGTCTTCAAACTTTTTTGGCTGGACGATCTTTGTCTTCCGTGTCAAAATTACCACTTCTGAACCGCGCAAATCATCTCTCGCACGTTGATATCGATGAAACACATTCACCATAAGCTTTGGTGAGCAATAGGTGTACTTCAGCGGCATTTTTTGTTTTTTCAAATTAAAGAACTAAAGCAAAACTTCCCGCATATGACGCTTTGTTGGTACAAAATTCGACATTGATGTTTACACTATAATGTTCAATAACACTGTGTCTAATTACCACCACGTGATAAAAGTCCAAAAAAAAATACCCGTGTCTCCCAGTTTTGCCCAAAGTTATGCACTTTTTGTATGGGCCCCCAAAGATTTGGGGCCTCAGTGTCATTTTTGCAAAAAAGTGTGGCCCTTGTCATAAAGAACAAAAATTGTGAACATATAAAATCAAAAAACGTCATCTTCAAGATCAAAATCGCAAAAAACTTAAAGAAATTGGAAATAAATTTTTTTAATGCTGCCTAAAAGTATGCTTTAGTTTATAATAATTTAAGAGTTTATGCCCCAAAACACTAAATTCCTTTAGTTTTTTCTTACTAACTTATATGGACCTACCTAAACTGTGTTAAGAATCGTTCCTAGGAAGTTCATATGTTCTAGAAAGTTGTTAATTGAGATATTAGGTACATTTTTGTAGTTTATTGTTTCCTTGAATTTTGAACGGTTTGCTACCTATGGACCTGAACAGGGGAAAAAATGTAACAAAAATCGAATTTTGCACTGTGTAACTAGAGACAATAAATGACAGATATGTACCCTTAAAAATGCGTATAAGTTATTAAAAGCAAAAAGCACGATCAAAAGATACGCCATCTACAGTAAATCCCGCATTTGTATGTCATACACCCAATATTTAGGGCCTCATTTTATAAAACGAAGCGTTCAGAAACGTAAGCAATTTGCATGAAGAATACTGGGAAAAGGGTTTTAAACTTGAATATTTTCCATACAAAATTTGGTTAACGTTTGTCGTTGCGTTTTATAAAATTAGGCCCTTAATTACTTAATTTGAATTTAAAATTCGTGTTTAATATGCAGTTCATGATGAAGTTTTTTTTTTGTGAAAAAAGAGAATTTGTTTTAGTCACAAATTCAGATTTGGAAGATTTTTTGAGACATATTTTTCGAAATTTTTCTGACAGATCTCTTTTTCCAGAATAAATCGTTTAGAAAATATGTTGCTAAACATGTTTTCTTACTGAAAATTTATGTGTAAACATAATTTCTAATGCAGAATTTGTTGCTAAACATATTTTCTTATAGAAAATTTGTTGCTAAACTTATTTTGTATAGAAAATTTGTTGCTGAAAATATTTTCTTATAGAAAATTTTTTCCGAAACAAGTTTTTGTATACAAAATTTGTTGCTAATAATATTTTTTGTATATATATTTGTTGCTAAACATATTTTCTTTTAGAAAACTTGTTGCTCAACGTGTTTTCTTATCCTCTATATTCTCTTAAATGTTTTCAAATTTGTATTTCAGTCTTTAGGTTAAATTATATAATTAACATTTTTTCAAATTTATTTATACCCTACAAAACAAATACTTTGCAATTTTTTTTTTTTTTAAATTTCACACTAAGTGGTTAATCAAAATTCACTTTAAAAATATTTTAGGGTTGGGTGAAATTGTTGTTGTAGTTGTGTAAAAAATCATATGTAAAATACTTACAATAAGACTTTTTAAGTCTTTAAACCACACCCAATACAAATTTATTTGAAATTATTTTCCATGAATATTTCATAAATTTGAGAAAACTGTTAAAAATATTAAGGTATGTTTTTCCATGCGCCTTTTAGCACTTTTTTCTAATAAACATAAAATGTGAAAATTAATTATTTTAATTTAGACTTCATTCCTGCACTTCCCACGTTGTAGCTGGAAATTTATTCACATTCACATTTGGATTTTTTATTTTTTGTATTGACTTTCTTTATAAACATATGAAAAATATTTGATCTAAATTGTTTAAAGGAATGTCTTAAAAGGGTTATAAAGAAAGAGGTGTTTCAAAATATCTATATGACATTAAATCAATTCACAGCTAAAAAAAAAATCTATAAACCCCCATTAACACGAAGTCTGGTTATGTGTTAACTATTAGTTATACTGACAGTTTTCATATAAAAATAATTAACTATTAGTTAACACACCAGACTTCGTGTTAACGGGGGATTAAATATCATAATTTGCCCAGGAATGATAGCTGTCACTTTGACAGTTTAAGGTTGTAATGTTAAAAATACACCTCCTGTTAAAAGTCTCTATATTCCCAAGTGTTTCTTGTACATGATTGCTAACTTAAGTCAAAATTGCTATAGACTTAACTAAATATTAAAAGTGTCTTACTACAATCTTCATTCAAACATACTTACTTACATACACAGACTGTGTATTATTTCTTATTACGAGGAGTCGCTTTGCTCTGAACTCTATTTAGTTAAATTATATGTTTACATGCATTTCAGTTGAGGTGAAATGAATTGAGTTGAATTGTGTTGAGGTGTTTGTGAATTGTTGTGAATTATTTTAAGTGTGAGTGTAAGTAAGTGTATGAGAATTTAATTACCCTAAAGTACATAAGAGATGAAATTTAAAAATTGCATTGTAATGCAAAATAATGTGAAAATTTATTTAGATTTAATAAAAAAAAAACCAAACCTAAAACTTCAGATGCAAAATTAAACTAATTATTTTAGATGAAAAAAATAAAGAGTAAATAAAAAAACCTTACTTTTAATTAAAACTATGATTTTAATTAAAAAAAAAACTAACTTTTAACAATGGTAAATATGTAGTTTAAATAATTATAACAAGCGGATAAGGCCAAATAACTTATGAGTTTATTTCAAAATTTTATTTAAATAATTCAAGTATTGCCTGTGGCAACTAAATCTATAAAGTTTTCTTTTATAAACAACGCTTAATGTCACCACTAATAAAACAGGGAAAAATTCATGCTGTTTAAATATTAATCACAGCTATAATTCAATTGTAAACAATGTATGATTAGTTTTGAATAGAAACAATGTTGCTTAACATACTCTTATAGAAAATTTGTTGTTAAACCTATTGTTTAACATATTTACTTAAAGAAAAGTTGTTGCTAAACACGATTTCTAAATGAAAAGTTGTTGCTCAACATGTTTTCTTAAAATATGTTGCTAAACTTATTTTCTTAATGAACAGTTGTTGCTAAAAGTGTTTCCTTAATGAAAATTTATTTCTCAACATGATTTCTTACTGCAAATTTGTAGCTTAATATGTTTTCTTATAGAAAAGTTGCAAATTTGTAGCGCAGTATGTTTTCTTATAGAAAAGTTGTTGCTAATCATGTTTACTAGAAGACAAGTTGTTGCTAAACATGTTTTCTTATAGAAAAGTTGTTGCTAAATACGTTTTCTTAATGAAAAGCTGTTGCTCTTCATGTTTTCTTCAACAACATTTGTTGCTCAACATGTTTCCTTAATGAGAAGTTGTTGCACAACATGTTTTCTTATAGAAAATTTGATTATAAACATGTTTCCTTAATGAAAAGCTGTTTATAAACATGTTTTAGTATGGGAATTTTGTTTCTACACCTGTTTTCGTATAGAAATTATGTTGCTCAACATGTTTTCTAAATGAAAAGTTGTTGCACAACATGTTTTGTTAAAATATGTTGCTAAACTTATTTTCTTAATGAAAAGTTGTTACTAAACATGTTTCCTTAATTAAAATCTATTTCTCAACATGATTTCTTATTGCAAATTTGTAGCGTAATATGTTTTCTTATAGAAAGGTTGATGCTAAACACGTTTTCTTAATGAAAAGCTGTTGCTTAAACAAAATTTATTGAGCGACATTGTTCTTTAATTAAAAGTTGTTGCGCAACATGTTTCCTTAATGAAAAGCTATTTCTAAACATGTTTTCGTATGGGAATTTTGTTTCTAGACCTGTTTCGTATAGAAAATTTGTTGATCAACATGTTTCCTTAATGAAAAGCTGTAGATAAACATGTTTTCGTATTGGAATTTTGTTAACATACCTGTTTTCGTATAAAAATGTTGTTAAATAACATTTTTTCTTATAGAAAATTTGTTGATAAACAAGTTTTTGTATAGACATTAGTTGCTCTACATGTTTTCTTTTGGAAAATTTGTAGCTCAGTATGTTATACTGAGATATGTTGCTCAACATGTTTGCTTATTTAAAATTAGTTTTCCTATAGAAATTTGTGGCTAAACTTGTTTGCTTATTTAAAATATGTTGCTCAACATGTCTTCGTACAGAACATTTTTGCTCAATATGTTATTCTATAGAAATTTGTTGCTCAACTTGTTTTCTTATAGGAAATTTGTTGCTAAACAAGTTTTCGTTTCGAGATATGTTGATCAACATGGTTGCTGCTCCACAAGTTTTCGTATTGAAAATATGTTGCCACTCAAATTTTCTTAAAGAACATTTATTTCCAATGATATTTTCATATAGAAAATTTGTTTCTCATATTTTCGGATAAAAAATTTAATGCTCAATATGTTTACTTATATAAAATATATAATTTTGTCATTTCGTTTGTAATTTCTACATTTTTCATTTGCGACCCTACAAAGTATATATAAGTATTCTGGTTCGTTATAGATAGCGAAGTCGATATAGCCATGTCCGTCTGTATGTTGAAATCATCTTTCCGTAGCCCCCAAATAACTTACATACATGATTCATACATTAATATATCGGGAATTCTTCCTGCTCGGTTGCTACTTTAAATCGAGAAAATCGGCCCAGAAATGGCTGAGATATAAGGAAAAAATCGCGACAACCTCTATTTTTGGCCTATTTTTGATCTATATCTCGATTACTAAGTCATAAATATAGACAATATGGATATCGAATGATAGATATATATAAGGCTATAGTAAGTTGGACCTACAATGGGTCAAATTCGGGAAAAATATTTTTTAACCCAATTTTTATTTTTTTTTAATTTTGTCATAAATTTGTTCAGTAATAAATTAAAAAAAAAATATTAAAAAAAAATTTTTTTAAAAAAATTTAAAAAAAAAACTTTTTTTAAAAAAATGGAAAAAATTAAAAAACAATTTCGAAAAAAAAAAAATTGTTTTAAATATTATTTTAACATATATTTTGGTGAAGAGTATATAAGATTCGGTACATCCGAATATAGCTCTCTTACTTGTTTTACATAGAAAAGGTTTCAAATTGGGTCAAAACGATATTGAAATAAACAATATTAAAACAAAAGTGTATTAAAATTCCAAAAAACAAATTTCAGTCTAAAATATTCCATATTTCTAAAATTGTAACGTGTTTTTGTAAAAAACTTCATACCTCAAGCTTAAATTGGAAAAAAAAAATCCAATGAAAAAAATCAACATTGCTCTTTGATGGACACAAAATAATTTTTCATGCACCACACACTTGTTTAAAGGAAGGAAGCCTCAAATTTAGTATGTGTGTTTGTATGAGTATAATATGGCGGCTACACACTGCAAAAAAAAGGAAATCTTTGAAGCGTTACAAAAAAAAAAATATATGTAAAAATATAAATTTAATTGCACATGAATGCAGTGTAATTTTCTAAAACAACAAAAAAGCATAAACAAAAGCAAACAGAATAACAAAAACAACGTAATGTAAATTGACCACTTGTTAAACCATCCAGAGAGGGGGAGATTAAATGGAGAAACTCTTAAAATAGCAAAGTCGTAAAGAGAGAAACAGAAATAATAAATAAAAAACTCTTTTTTTTAAAGCAAAATAAAACGGTTTTACAAAATTTTAATATTATTAAACATGGTCTAATGAATAGACCATGGTTGCATGGCATGTAATGAATTTATTTAAAATGAAATGAATAAACTAAATTTAGAAATATTCAATTTTAAAATAAACACAAATTTTAATGGATAAAATAATGATTTGTTGTAAGCGGCATTTGAAAAATTTCTCTAATTTGTTTAAAGTAGGGGGGGAAAAATGTTAAATTAATTCGTTTTAATCACATTAAACAATTTTCAACATTTACAAAGTTTAAACTCCTAGATTTCTAACTTTAAATGTAAATTAAACTTAGTTCAGAAACTTCAATTAAAATCTTTAGTATTTCGTTCTATACATTTATTATGATTTTATAAAGTTGTTTGCTGCTTCATAAATAAATAAATTCGTAAAAATTAGGTAAAACGGTGAACGAACTCAAACATTTTAAGACAAAAAAATAAAATCAAAAATAAACCTTTTCAAAAACTTACCTAAAGCACACACGAACTAAACAAATGCCACAGTTAAAGTAGAAGCAGCACAAATTTGCTGCCAACTTGACTACCAACCAACCTCTTCTGAACGATGAGATGAAACTTAAGTTATTTTTTTTTAACGCATTTTATAAATAATATAATAAAATCGAAAAAAATATAATAAAAAGTTATGAACGGAACTTTAAAAAATACATGCCAACCAAAAAATCCATACAAAACAAACAAAAACTTTCAATATAAGTAAACAAAAAACGCGATATAAGTTTATTTTTTGGCAAATGCCAAATCTTACATTTTCAGCCTGGTTGTGTGAGTGTTTGAGTCTGACGTTACTTGATTTTGATTACTCATTGCAGAAGCTAAAGCCAAATTATTCAGCAAAAATCAGCTGCTGGTTTAACAACTATTAAATTGTTTTTGTAGAATTTTTGTTGTTTTTATTTTATTTATTTTCTTAATAAAAATAAGTTACGAAAATAAAGAAACACACTCAACAACGTCTATGTATCTATACAGTTAAATGGTACATCTGGCTTATTTTTGTTTGGTTTGGTTTAGTTTTTTATTTTTATAGGTTTTTCTATAAAAAAAAACACCGGCCGATTTCTGTTGTGATTAACTCTCATTAACTCATTAACGTTTATTTAAAATTTATGTTTAAAGCCAAGCATGCGCGCACTTTTTTGTAGCTATTTTTTCTTAAATTTTTATATAGGGAAGCAACCGTTTTTGGTTTACACTTATAAAAATAATAATGGAAATATGTATTGGGTGTATGACTTAAAAATGCGGGATTTACATTAGAAAGTGCTGATTTTGACACGGAAGACAAAGATCGCTCAGGCCAGCCAAAAACGTTTGAAGACCAAGAATTGGAGGCATTACTCCATGAAGATTGTTGTAAAACTCAACAAGACCTTGCAATATCATTGGAAGCTTCTCAATCAGCAATTTCAAAACGTGTGCAAGCAGCTGGATTCATCGAAAAGCTCACCCATATCTTAATATATATAGTTGTACATGTCTACCATAATCATTTTAACATTTCTAAAAGTTGTTAACAATATCATGGTCACTGTAAATATTTATATGACTGCAGTAACCATAATATGTTTAAGTTACCATTCACATCATTGTAGCAATCATATTGTTACGTTTTTACCTTTTAACAAGAAAGAGAGCTATATTCGGTTGTGCCGAATCTTATATACCCTTCACCAAATTATACTTTAAAATAAAATTTAAAAAATTCTTATTTTAAAAAAAAAAAAAAAAAATTTCGAAATTTTTTTTTTAAATTTTTTCCAATTTTTTTAAACAAATTTTATTTTAATTTAAAAATTTATTTTATTTTTTTATTAGTGAAAAAAGAGTTTTTTGTGAAAAAAATTCGGGTTAAAAAATATTTTTGCCGATTTTGACCCATTGTAGGTCCAACTTACTATAGCCTTATATACACCGTTGCAATGGACTTTGAAATATCTATCATTAGATATTGTCTATATTTATGACTTAATAATCGAGATATAGATCAAAAATAGGCAACAAAAATAGATGTTGTCTCGGATTTTTGCTCATATCTCCATCATTTATGGACGGATTTTGCTGATTTTAAATAGGAAACTTCTCGAAAGCATGTCTGACAGAATTATTAAATATTTGGATCCCGAAGATATCTGGGGCCTTCAGAAAATTGATTTCAATAGACAGACGGACATGCCGGATACTTTTGATTGCAAATAAAAGTTGTTTAGTAGTTTAAAATTGTAACAACTCTTTATTTATTTTAAATGTACAACAACAACAGAGTTAAATAGTCACTAAGTGTTTTTATACACGTTTATAAATTCGCAGAAAGACACACACTTTATAATGTACTATTATACATTGGCAATGCAGTCGATGTCTTTACTTAACGATGCTTCAAATTAGACTCACTTCAAATTAGACTCACTGACCGCAGTCACTATTTATACACACTGCCATCTTCATCTGAGTAGCCTAGATTGTTCTTAACGGTCAAAACTCGTATGTTCGAATTCTAGAGCTTTCGATGTTAATATTAGCAGCTTAAACATTTAGTGTTACCATACTTACAAACAATGCTAATAACCGCATGCTATCAACATTGTTGATAATTAGAAGCTTTTACTGATGGACGTGTTTATAAACATGATGAATGTTGCAGGCCATTAAATTCAAATCCTTATTGGAAATTCGTAACATTCTCTGCGTGGAGGGAAATTGAATACCATACGAATTGAAGCCGAGAGACCTTGAAAGACGATTTTGCATGTGCGAAATTATGCTTGAACGCTATAAAAGAATATCTTATTTGCACCGAATCATTACTTGCGATGAAAAATTCATCCATTACAATAACTCAAAGCGTAAGAGATCGTATGTGAAGCCCGAAATAAACAGCCGAATCGAAACCAAAGCCAAATATCAATAACGCTAAGTTAATTCTCTGTATTTGATGGGAGCAAAAGGTTCCTATCTATTATGACCTGCTGAAATTTGACCAGACCATCACAGAGAATATGTGCCGAACGTAACTGATTCGTTTGAAGCAAGCATTGGCCGAAAACGCTCAGATAATGCGGCCAGACATGAAACCGCAATATTCCATCATGACAACGTTAGGCCACATGTTGCAATACCTGTTAAAAAGTATTTAGAATGAAGTGGTTGGGAAGTGTTGCCTCACCCGCTTTATAGTCCATACCGTGCCCCGTCCGACTACTATTTGTTTTGATCGATGCAGTACACTCTCTCTGTGGGATACACTTCACTTTGGGACAGAGTATCCAAAATTGGCTTGATTCGTTCTTCGCCTCCAAAGATGAGCAGTTCTTTTAGCTCAAAATCCATATGTTGCCAGAAAGATGGGAATAGGTCATAGCTAACAATGGCCAATACTTTGAATAAAGTTATATTGTACAAATGTTTCAAAATAAAAGATAAAAATTTGAAAAAACTACACATTTTTATACCCTACACATTTTTACCATGAGTGGCAAGGGTATATATAAATTTGCCATTCCGTTTGTAATTTCTACATTTTTCATTTGCGACCCCACAAAGTTGAAATCAACTTTCCGTAGCCCCCAAATAACTTACAAACATAATTGATACATCAATATATCGGGAATTCTTCCGGCTCGGTCGCTATTTAAAATCGAGAAAATCGGCCCACAAATGGCTGAGATATAAAGAAAAAATCGGGACAACCTCGATTTTTGGCCTATTTTTTATCTATATCTGGATTACTAAGTCATTAATATAGACAATATGGATATCTAATGATAGATATTTCAAAGTCCATTGCAACTATGTATATAAAGCTATAATAATTTGGAACTACAATGGGTCAAAATCGGGAAAAATATTTTTTAACCCGAATATTTTTTTTGTCACAAATTTTTTTTTTTTAAATTTAAAAAAAAAAAATTGGAAAAAAATTAAAAAAAATTACCAATATTTGAAAAAACAATTTTGAAAAAAAATTAATTTTGTTTACCTAAAAATATTTAAAATTTTTATTTTAAAGTATAATTTGGTGAAGGGTTTATATGATTCGGCACAGCCGAATATAGCTCTATTACTTGTTAAATATTTATTTTTATATTAACTAATCTAATTATTAATTGACATTTAATCTTCAAGCCAAAAGCCCGTATTAAAATAAATCAAATACTTATGCAGTTTCCAGCTTTGACATATTCCCACATTCCATAAATGGTAATAGGTTTCTATAGTAAACTTTTCGATTTTTGAATAGTCTACTATTCAACCTTTCGACTGTTCGAACAATCAATTTATAAAACCCCAAATCCTTTTTCCATTAACATGCATAGGTATTTTAATTATTTATCTATTTCATTATAACCTTAAAATATTTTTAATAACATTTTTTTTCATTCTCTTCTATTTGCAGGTATGTTTTCAAAATTTAAAGCAAAATATTTAAAAAATCGCTTACCGCCTGTAAGGTGGTTCAATTCTGTATGTTTTCTATAAACGTGACTTGGTAAGAAATATTTAAAAACCTCAAACAATTCTGGATTTAACAGTTTAAAAAGCATTGGAGAAATCGATACTCAATCACTGGCTCTCTTAATAAACACATACGTATTTACACACTCTTTAGGAAAAACTATGTATTTTCATTGAACGATCTTAATAATAAACACTATTTAACCACCATTTTACTCGCGTTATTCACCATCTTAAAATACATACACCTAGGAACAAAAACAACAAGTTGTTCATTGAACAAGTGCTTGGTAATTGTACACTCGACTCGATATACATATATGTATGTACATAAACTCTAATATTTCGATATTTTCTGTGTTAAAGATGGTAAAAAGTAGTTGAAGTGCAAAAAAATAAAAAAAAATAAACATTTTCTATTTTATCTGTTGTTTGTATTGAATTGACACCAGTGTTGCCAGGGGTAGCTTGGAAAAAGTTACAACTTTTCTAATTGAAAGTTACATTTTTTCATAAAAAGTTACGTTTACGAATTCTTCCCAAATAAATACTATATATAATAAGGTTTAATAACATATAACTAACAACAATAATTTTGTCCGTATTAAACCGGTTACTATAATCAGAGTCCGAATTACAGCATTCGATATCGAGTAAAACTGATCGTAATTATCTTATTTGAGATTATGGCATTCGATATCGAGCAAGAAATATAGTAAATTTTATTATAATTTCGATATAGAAAACTATTTTCGATACGATAGCTCATTCGATCACGAATGCGGTAATTCGGCCCGAGCTTTTTATAAGTTTTAGTTGGCTAAATATTATCTACACAACATTCATTAAATTGTAAACTTAATCCCGGTATTCTCCAGCACATAAATCAGGGACTCATGGTAGAGCATAATATTATTTAATTAGGAAATTGATTTAATAAATCTATTATATCAATTCTCCGGGACATTAGTAAGGATTTCAAACATTTCTGACCGAAAATATTGGTATAAAGCTGTGTGTTGCTCTAGATTCCTATAAAGCTGTGTGTTGCTGGACTTGGTATATTTCCCATCATGTCCTCAATTGAATTTTTCTAACTTTTAGTATGACTCTAGGTGTATGGAATGACAGCTACATTAATAACATATGATATTTTCTTCAAGTCTCTAAAAACAGAGTTATGAGATCCAGGAATACAATTTTTTTATCTGACGAAATATTCCAAATGCACAATATTGGATTACTAAGATCTTTCGCATTTCCAGAGTTTGTCTCAAAATTATCTAGACTTAGGTGGTAATAAATTACAAATAAGTCACACTATTGTTTAATAGAAACATTCGTGGGATGATATGCATTTAAAGTACTAAAAATGTGTACTCTACTTGTTCAGGGCTGAAAAGTTACGAAAATAAGGTACAAAAAAGGAAAATTATACATGTTACGTAGAGGGTCGAAAAGTTACGAAAAATGTAACAAATGTAACCAAACGGCATCACTGATTGACACCAACTTTTTAACGTGCATTTATATTTTTATATCACTCACTCACTCTCTTACTTACTTACTTACTGTTATTTCTCTTCCTTCCCTATTGTCTGATGATAAACAAAAACCAGTAAACACAGAATACCCACCAACAACAAACACATAAATATTTTTTCGATTTTTCACTTGTTGGTTTAACATCCACAACATTGAAATTCAGTTTTAATTCAAACACGCTGCGGTAACGAACGTATTTTTGTTATTTTTAAAAGTAAAAAAAAAACGTAAAAATGAAAAACGAGCGATTTTTTTAAGTTTAACTTAAAAATTCATACCTATATATATTTAAAGAAAATGTAATAAATAATAAAAGATTTAAATAAAATATACAAAACTAAAAGAATTATGGAAAATATTTGTTTATGAAATCAAGCATTCATTTGAAATAGTAAATAAAACCTTAAAAATTAAAAGCTCTTCACAAATAAATATAAAAAAAACCTCGTCTGTTATAATAATAACTTAAGCAAATATTCGTGCAAAAAAAAAACCCAAAATAAGCAGAGTAAACAAAACAAGTATTTGTAAATTGAATTTTCTGCTTGAAAACCAACAAAAATACCAAAAAAAAAAAAGAAGTAAACTAAATTGAAATTGTAAAATTTTTAACTTAATTTACTCTTATTCGTGTGACTTCATTTTGGAAGCTTTTTTCAAAGTTTGTTTAACAAAATTGTGAAAAAAAAAATTACAAAAATTACTGGCATTTTAGTGTTGTGTATATGAATGATTTCTTTACTAAATTGGCCTTATTATGGGAAATTCTTTGAAAATCATTCATTATATATTTTTTGTATTTGTTAGTAAAAGTTTGTGCAAAATTGTTGTTTAATGAGAAGTGAATGAGTAACTGCCAGACGAATGGATGTTGCAAAAAAAAAAGAAAAATAAAAATAAAACATTTAAGCAAAATATTGTTAAAAGTAATAAACAATTACAAACAAAAATTAAAAAAAAAAAAATTTCAAATGATTCCGAAACAAGTGTATTTTTAGCAACATTTCAAAATATTTATTTCAATAATTTATTTTTTTCTTATTATTTGTTATGTATTGTGTTGTGATTTCGAAATAATTTAAGAAATGTTTATACATTCTTATCGAAAGTTCAATTATTATCTTTGAACATATTTATCTTTTAGGAATTTTTTTAAAGAAAATGTCACGCAATTGATAGAAATATGAAATTTTAAAAAATGTTTCTGTACAAATAATTATAATTGCTATATGTATAATATAAATTGAGCAAAATCCATTTAATATTAAAGAAACAATTGATTTCTATATAAAAACACAATGCAACAGCTGCTGCTTATATTTCCGCATTGAGTGCAGCCATAAATTCAAGACGATTGCGGAAATATCTTTTATTTGCTTTTAATTTCCCAGCAAATATGCATAAGGGTAGATTTCCATAAAAAAAAATTGATACTAATGTTGAAATAGAAGATGTACTACCATGATAAACTATAGAATTGACGCTTAACTTAACTTTTTATAAATTTATTGGGTGTATGACTTATTAGCTTTTATTTTAAAACATTTGTATAATATAAATTTATTCAAAGTATTGGTCATTGTTAGCTGTAACCTTTCCCATATTTCTGGCAACATATGGATTCCGAGTCAAAAGAACTGCACGCAGAGAAAAAACATGGTTGTGGTAAAAATAATCAAAGAGCAACATATTATGGTAAGATTTATGTTTGTAATTTAAACATATTATGATCATTATAAGTACCATAAATTATCATAATATGTTCCGAAATAAACATATTATGATACAAATTAATCATAATATGTTCTCAAATAATCATATTGTGATGTAAATCAATCATAATATGACTCAAAGTAATCATATTAATGACTCAATTAAATCATATTATGATCCAATTAAACCATATCATGATTCAAAGTAATCATATTATTATTAAAATTTATTTCTTGAAATAGAAAATATTATTTTAATGGATTTTAGTTTTAAAGCACTAACTAAGTTCCCAATTAAAACATTATTGATAAATTCACTGAGATTTATTATTATTCGCTTTAGGCAAGTTAAAGATAATATACAAATAAAGCTATAGAGCTAATGGGAATTACAGACACTTAAAATTTACTTGTAAAAATAACATAGCTTAGACAAACACCAATATTTTGTTTTCATCTTAAACATATTATGACTACGCGTATAGAAACTAAACATTTAATGGTTGTACATTATAATAATATGTTTACCTATTTATCATTATTTAGTTGTCCCAAAAATAATTATGATTCGGTGAAAATATAAACGTTTACAGCAACTATAATATTGTTGAAATTAAATTAAAACAACAATTATATGTTTACGACAACAATATATTGTTACAAAGACCATAGTATAGTTGTCGTAACAATGTCGAACCATGTTTTTTTTCTGCGTGTGCTCATCTTTTGAGGCCAACAAGGAATCCAGCCAATTTCGGATACTCCGTTCCAAAGTGAAGCGTATCCCAGAGAGAGTGTTCGGCATCTATCGAAACAAGTATTAGTCGGACGGGGCAAGGTCTGGACAATAAGGCGGTTTAGGCAAAACTTCCCAACCACTTCGTTCTAAATAATTTTTAAAAGGTATTGCAACATATGGCCGAGTGTTGTCATGATGGAATATTACGGTTTCATGTCTGGCCGCATATTCTGGGTGTTTTTTTTGGCAAATGCTCAAACGAATCAGCTGCATTCGGTACAGGTTCCATGTGATGTTGTGGCCAGATTTCAGCTGCTCATAACAGATATGACCCTTTTGCTCCCCCCAAAAACAGAACATTAACTAAGAGCTATGAATATTTGGCTTTGGTGTCGATTCGGGCTTCACGTACGATCTTTTACGCTTCGGATTATCATAATCGATCCATTTTTTATCGCAAGTAATGATTCGATGCTAAAATTATTTTCTTTTATAGCGTTCAAACATCATTTCGGATATTCAAAATCGCCTTTCAAGGTCTCTCAGCTTCAATTCGAATATTACCCACTTTCCTTGATTTTGTATGAATCCTGCTACTCGCAAACGTTTTGAAATTGCGGCTTGAGTAGCTCCCAATGATTTTGTAAGCTCTTGTAATGTCTCCAAGAATTGTCTTTTTGGGTTTTTTTTTTCAAATTAAAGAAGTAAAGCATAACTTCCCGCATATGACGCTTTGGAGGCACAAAATGGCATATAAGTAATAAAAAGCAAAAACCTCGATCAAAAGATAAGCCATCTATTGTAAATCCATCATTTTTAAGTCATACATACACCCAATAAACGAATTTGCAATTTTAAGTCATACATACACCCAATAAACGAATTTGCAATTTTTTTTAGCAATTTTTCTTGAAGAAGTTCTGGTGGCACTGCTTTGTATATATAGAAATATCGGCTGCTACATACCGAGACCTTAATTTGCTATGTAATTCTTCCGAATTATCAAGAATATGGATATGCGACTTAACGGACTCTCTTCAGGTGTCCTGAGGATGTATATTAATGGCTCCAAAGCAGGGATTAAGAGGCTTCTTCATTGAAGGATATTGAATAAAATCCTCTTTCAAGGCTCTTCAAGTACAACAGCTATTCCATCAGCTAACAGGCTAGAATAGCCAGTGTCTTCTCGACATCTAGATATATCTGCATGAGAGAGCGAGGTAACTGTTTACCTAATGATATGCCAGATATATATATGATATGGGGATGGC
The DNA here is from genome assembly GCA_942486065.2 of Calliphora vomitoria. Lineage (NCBI taxonomy): Eukaryota > Metazoa > Arthropoda > Insecta > Diptera > Calliphoridae > Calliphora > Calliphora vomitoria. Next base: position 6,657,837 of record OW818032.2, read on the forward strand.
GCAACTGTATACCTTATGATTAGGAATCGGAACATTTGTCGATACACTTCCTCATTTCAAAATCTTAATTTTATTTATATTCCATTTTTATACCCTTCACCATGAGTGGCAAGGTCATTCCGTTTGTAATTTCTACATTTTTCATTTGCGACCTTACAAAGTATATATATTCTGGATCATTATAGATAGCGAAGTAGATATAGCCATGTCCGTCTGTATGTTGAAATCAACTTTCTGTAGCCCCCAAATAACTTACAAACATAATTGATGCATCAATATACCGGGAATACGTCCGGCTCGGTCCCTATTTAAAATCGGGCGTCAAATGGCTGAAATATAATGAAAAAACCGGGACAATCTCGATTTTTGGCCTATTTTTGATCTATATCCGGATTACTAAGTCTTTAATATATACAATATGGATATCTAATGATAGATATTTCAAAGTTCATTGCAACGATGTATATAAGGCTATAGTAATTTGGACCTAGAATGAGTCAAAATCGGGAAAAATATTTTTTAACCCGAATTTTTTTTTTTTTTTTAAATTTGTTGTCATAAATTTTTTTTTCATTAATAAATTTAAACATTTTTTTTAAAAAATTAAAAATAAATTTGGAAAAAATTGAAAATTTTTTTTTTTTTAATTTTGAAAAAAAAAAAATTATTTTGTTTATCTAAAAATATTTAAATTTTTTATCTTAAAGTATAATTTGGTGAAGGGTATATAAGATTCGGCAAAGCCGAATATAGATAGCTCTTACTTGTTTTATATTGCTTCAATAGTTATTAGGAATTTCTTTTATTCTATCACATCATTATCTAATGATTAGGATAAAACAGCAAATCCTTATGAAAAATATAAAATATAATAACATATAAACCATAAGACCCCGTTGTCTCATTACCGATATCTCAGATAGGTCATTTAGAATATGTATGCCAAATACCATTTGTCTGATTTGGCTTAGGGAACGAGAAGCTTTCCCAGAGCACTAGCTACTAACAAAAATATCACTAAATTTACAAATCCGTGTTTACAGACTGTTTTTCGATTCTGTTAACCTAGTAGTATCACACCGATTCGGTGTTATAAGTCGGATATCACTTATCATTCACAAGATTTTTTTATTAATTTATAGCAGGAAAGATAATTTAATTGTCCAGATAAACTGCCATCATCCCTGATTAATACGTATATTATTTAAACTTTCACATAATACGAGTAGTATAAAAAAGGGGTTCTTTTCAATTGTACAAGTAGACAACAAGAAACTGGGATTTGTAACCCAGATCTATAAAGAAGAAGAAAAACAAAACACTAAAATTGTTTTTAAATAATTGCACATGTAGTAAAATATTCAACAAGCGCAAGTGAAATTAACTTTTGATCTTAGTAGCAAACTTCAATGAACATAAAAAAGCAGTAATACTAGTTAAATGCCAGAAATTCATTTGAACATACGTATAAATAAACAAACCAGAATTTTAATAATAAAATTTTCCATTTCATTCTAAGATCTAAATACTTTTATGCATTAAAGTATTTAAGGCAACTAAGAGAATTAAAAGATTAATTAAGATTGAAATAAATAAAAATAAAGCACTTAACATTCAATTTAACTCCTTTTACATCACTTTAATAAAGATTGTTCACCTTTTCTTTTGACTTCTTCAGGAAATTAACAACCATTATTTGAAGAAACACCCTCTTTTTACATACTTTGTGTGTTGTTAGTCCTACAGGTAGCAAAATGCAGATAGATGATACTCTACCTGTTGTCCACTGTGGGAAAAAATTCTACACTTACCATGTTTGTTAGTTTTCTTAAGGTTTCCTTTTAAGAATTTAAAACATAAAGAAAAATCCTATTTGCTTGTGGAATTTCTTCTTTTTCCTGTAAAGTGAAGTATATGTTACACACATGTCAGCCAAACCAACAGCGGCTTTTGGCTAAGACATGTGTATTTCTTTATACTTCCATACGAGTATAAAGGGACGTCATGGGAATGTGATCATCAAAATTATAGAGGGAATAAAATATTTGATGTTAGAAGTAGATAAGTAACGTTTGTATGCAATATTTTATGTCTATTGCAATTGTTTACTAGACACTTTCATTGTAATTTATTTACTGGGTTTTTTCATATTAAGCAGTGTACTATAATTTATGGCGTTAGTATTATTCATTGTCTATTATCATTTTATAGTTGCGAGGTTATTACACTTTGATAATTTTTCGGGGTTTTTCTTAATTTGTTATTGTTTTTTTTTTACCCATAAATATGTTTATTGAAACGTATATATTTAGATTAAAGCAAATTTGTTTTATTAAGATTAAATACAGTTTAATTAGTAAATCAAACGAGATAAACCTAATGTTTAATTAGTTCCCATTTCTTGAATATTGAAAAAAATCCTAAATAATATAATATTGGGTGTATGACTTAAAAATGAGGGTGTACAATAGAAAGCGTATCTTTTGAACTCGGTTTTTGTTTTCAATAATTTATATGTCATTTCTAAGGCACAAAATGTTGCCAACATATTTTATACATACATTTTTAACAATCACAATAGAACAAAAACCATTACCATTTATGCAATTTTCTTTTATGTAGCTTATAAATATTCTAAAACCATACTTGTTGCTTCCATTTTAACATTTTTAATCACAACATGGAAAAACTATTTCATCTGTTTAAAAAGTGGGACCTTTCTAACCCTTTGATAAAGTTGACGTTTAAACTTGTAGCATATTTTCGGGGTTTTAAGGCAACATTATTTGAAAATAACACGTTATATGCTTAACAAACTACTTTTTTCACAAAAGAACACAAAAAAAGGAAAAGTGCAGAATAAAGGAATTATTGAACATTATAGTGTAAACAACAATTTTTTATTTTTTTTGCTTCATATGCGGGAAGTTTTGTTTTACTTCTTTAATTTGAAAAAAAGTGCCGCTGAAGCATACCGATTTCTCACTAAAGCTTATGGTGAATATGTTCCATCGCTTTCAATGTGCACGACATGATTTGTTCGGTTCAAAATGGAGATTTTGACACGGAAGACAAAGATCTCCCAGGCCAGCAAAAAATGTTTAAAGACCAAGAATTGGAGGCATTACTCCATGAAGATTGTTGTCAAACTCAACAAGAGCTTGCAAAATCATTGGGAGCTACTCAAACAGAATTTTCAAAACGTTTTCGAGCAGCAGGATTCATTCAAAAGCAGGGAAATTGGGTATCATAGAGAGACCTCGAAAACCGATATTGTATGTCTGAAATGCAGCTTGAACGCTATAAAAGAAAACCATTTTTGCACCGAATCATTACTTGCGATGATAAATGGATCCATTACAATAACACGGATCGTAAAAGATCGTATGTGAAGCCCAGTCAACCAACCGAATAGACACCAATGCCAAATATCCATAGCGCTAAGGTAATGCTCTGTGTTTGGTGGGAGCAAAAGGTTCCTATATATTATGAACTGCTGAAATCTGATCAGATTATCACAGGGAACCTGTACCGAACACAACTGATTTGTTTGAAGCGACCATTTGCCGAAAAACTTCCAGGGTATGCAGCCAGACATGAAACCGTAATATTTCATTATGACAACGTTCGGTCCCATTTTGCATGTTATCTGTTAAAAAGTATTTAGAATGAAGTGGTTGGGAAGTTTTACCTCTCGGTCGGGGCGAATGCAATTTGTTGCGATCGATGCAGAACGCTCTCTCTATCTCTCTGGGATACACTTCACTTTGGAACAGAGTATCCGATATTGGCTTGATTCGTTGTTGGCCTCAAAAGATGAGCAGTGCTTTTGGCACGGAATCCATATGTTGCCTGAAAGATGGGAAAATGTCATAGCTAACAATGACCAATACTTTGAATAAGTATATATTGTACAAATGTTTCAAAATAAAAGCTAAAAATTTGAAAAAATCTCTAATTTTTAAGTTATACACCCAATAATTATCAAGTCATTTTGTGAGGGGCATAAGGACTAGGAACAAATGTTGCCCGATTTTCGTCATACTTTACAGAATAATTTTAGAGTACTTATAACTAATGCTTGAAAAATGTTATCAGGATTGTCTTATAATCAACATATTGTTACGATTTTGCAATAGCGATTTGAATTTTAGGGTCTGTAACGACTGCCTGCAGCAATCATCATGTTTATATACACGTCCATCAGTAGAAGCTTCTACTTATCAACAATGTTGATAGCATGCGGTTATTAGCATTGTTTATAAGTATGGCAAAGTTCTAGAATTCGAACATACTAGTTTGTCCGTTAAGAGCATTGTAGAAGATTCCCGAAAGATGGCGTGTGTATAAATTGTGGCAGAGGTTGCAGTCGTGAGTTGGAGCTGTTAGAGTGTGCATTTCTGCGAATTGATAAACATATATAAAGACACTGAGTGACTATTTGAACTGTTGTTGTTGTACATTTTTAATAAATAAAGAGTTGTTACAAATTTTAACTACTAAAAAGAATAAGCAGAGAGTGTATGTGGCCAGCTAGCTCCTATCGTGTTTTTAACAGACAGACGGAGAGGTGGACGGCCATAGCTAGATCGTCCTAGAATCTTATGAGAACCGAGAATATATATATTTTTCTGAGTGTGCTATGAATATTTCGATAAGTTATAAGTGGAATGACAAAATCCAATATATCCCCATCTATCTATATAAATCTTTTGTGGAAAGATTTCCTCTAAGAGAGAGGAAAAAAATGATTCATATTACATACTTTTTTAATAAAGTTTTTAGATTAAACTGCAACTATAAAATTATGGAGTAAATACTGTTTTGGTAAACCATTTCTAAATTTTTTGACAGCTCCATTGTATGATTTTCTTAAAGAACTGTTTGTTTTTCCCGTTTCCATAATTTTTTAGAATCGGATATAGAAAAGGGATAAAAGTGACACTATTTAACGCTTTTATAGGGATAGAATTTCCACATACTTATGCAATATTCCCATGACATTTCATAATGGCTACAAAACCTATCCATAGTATTATTTATGTTAATAAAATTACTTTTTATATAATTTTTAATTATATTTAGTTATAATACCCAAATTTTAGTTGCAAAATTAAACTAAAACCCAACTTAAACAATTGTACAAAACAAAACGTTTATTGTGTGAATAAATGAATTACAAAATGAAAGTAAAAATTTAGATTTCATTAAAAAAAAAAAATATTACAAACTATAATTATAAATCATTGAAGATGATTTAAAGAAAATACATTAGACATACAAAAGAAAACCAAAAATATGTCACTTGTAATATAAATAACAAATCTAGCTAAATGACAATGTTTTTTTTTTTATTTATTTAGATTCATTAAGAAAAAATAACCACAAATTTTAAATAAATTTGTATTTTGTCACATTTAAAAGAAAACAACACACACTCTCTTTAATAAAAGCAAATGATTGATTGTTTTTTTTTTAAAGATTTAAGGTTTTTGTTTTTTGTTTCTTTTGTGTTTTTATTTCGCCTTTTTCACCAGCCATTTGTGCATTGTAAATTGGTTGGTTTTTATTCGTGCGACCATTAAAATTTTATTGTAAATGTTGCATAATTTCGTTTATTATTCGAGGTATTTCTTTTTTTTTTTGAAGTTTGTAAGCGCTGGCGGGTTGAATGATAGTGGAAGGCCGATTTAATAATAGTGGTCAAAGACATGCAACTTTCACGAGATAGTTTTCAAAATTATTTTTAATGATGCTGGAAACGCATGTTTACCAGCCAGCCCATTAGGCTGTCAGTGAGTTTTGTTACTTTTATTTGTTTGTAAAAACAGAGGTATATTGTTGAAAAAGATTTTTCAAGGAAAATTTTAATACAAATTCATTTATACATACTTCCTTTGTGTAAAGAAAATGTAATTTTTTAACAAAAATTCATATAATAAGCAAACAACTATGCCCCCAATTTCATTTAATATGCAACTTGACATTAACTTCAAATCAAAATCTATGGCTTCAATTACCAAATACTTTAACAGCATAGGTAACCATTCATTTATTCTTCTATATTTGTTGAAATTACAGAAATTAATACAAATTCCCAGGAATAAATTATATCAATTTGTTTAGTAACCTTTTTTGGTATAAATTCTCATCTACATTACCCCTTTTCAAGATGAAGCCCACTCTTTAACTGTCATCTATCTATCGAACTACCCACTTGTAAATTATTTTAATCAACCTACTATTTTCTCACCCATCATCATAATCATCATTATGGTTTTTTATTATCATCTGCATCATGTGTCATCAAGATACGTTGCTTTTGTTTAAAAAAATTTTAATTTAAAAAAAGTTTTTCAAAAAAAAAAAAAAAAAAACTAGTAAATTTTCCCAAAGAACTCCATTACTGTGTCATAATGTAAAAAACATAATTCGAATATGACTTAATTACTCTTTTGTACAATTATTCGTTAAGTGCATTAGTTATTTCTGCAGCAAATATAAAATAGCATACAGATTAGGGTTTCTATTGGGTGTATGACTTAAAAATGCGTGATTTTTTCAAATTTTTATCTTTTATTTTGAAACATTTAAACAATATAAATTTATTCAAAGTATTAGCCAATGTTAGCTATGACCTTTTCCCATCTTTCTGGCATCAAATGGATTCCGAGCCAAAAGAATCGTTCATGTTTTGAGGCCAAGAACGAATCAAGCCAATATCGGATACTCTGTTCCAAAGTGAAGCGTACTGTATCGATCAAAACAAGCGGGTGATACAAAACTTTCCAACCACTTCATTCTAAATAGTTTTTAACAGGTATTGCAACATGTTGCCGAGCGTTGTCATGATGGAATATAACGGTTTCATGTCTGGCCGCATATTCTCGGTGTTTTTCGGACAATGGTCGTTTCAAACGAATCGGTTGCGTTCGGCAAAGGTTCCCTGTGATGGTCTGGTCAGATTTCAACAGTCTATATATACTGGGAATTCGGCTGATAGCCGGACTTCGCGTACGTTCACGTGCTGGTCGGGTTAACTTAGTGGATCCATTTTTCATCGCAAGAAACGTTTCGGTGCATAAATGAGTTTCTTTTATATCGTTCAAACATCATTTCGGACATGCAAAATAGTCTTCCAAGGTCTCTCGTCTTCAATGCGTATGGTACCCAATTTCCCTGCTCTTGGATGAATCCTGCTGCTCGCAAACGTTTTGAAATTGCTGCTTGCGTAGCTCCCAATGTATTTTGTAAGCTCTTGTTAAGTTTGACAACAATCTTCATGAAGTAATGCCTCCAATTCTTAGTCTTCAAACAATTTCTGATTATCAGTCTTAACATATTTAGAAATACAGAAATCACTTGAACTTCTAACCAATAATACAATTTTTTTGCATACGAATGACATTAAAAAGTGTTGCAGTTAAATACGAAAAAAAAAAAAATTACTTAAATGTTAAATCATGCTGCAAATGATTATTTGCTCTGCTCTTTGCCACTAAATACAACTCAACCGACATTTGTAACATTTACGTATTGTACGACCAAAAGAGTCTCAAAACAAAGAACTAAATGCACTGCAGTCAAACCAGCTAACAACTTTATACGTTCTTACAAGATTAAATTATAGATTCAATTCAGATACATGCACATCTACAATATTGCATAATACGAGGGTAAACTTAAATGTTCCTTTAGATATATAACTCATTATTAAATTTCCTTTGAAATTTTGTTCAATTTGTGTACCCTAAAGACAAATAAATTTTAGTTGTTGCATTTTGTCAGCATTATATAGAAATGAACAGCCAAAGACAAACTGCCTTTTGGCTTGTCTGTAGATACACCCAGCGTCTTTGAGGGGAATCGAACCAGCAACCCTCAAATTTATATTCAAGTACACTACCATCTAATCTGTCGGAGCACCCTGTGTGTAGAAAATAATGAAAAATGGATATTTTGGACGAAATGAATGCTTCATTCTTAAAATCGTCGTCTAAAGGCTTCAATATTCGAATTTATGGATCCAAAACCATCCTTTCAACTCTTCTTTGCTGTTTGGGTTTAGTGAACTGCCACATTAACCCTATGTATTACATATATTAAGGATCCTTTTAGATAGGAAACTTAATATAACTATTGAATGAAATCAACATTCCGAAGACCCTAGATATCTGACAGACCCAAAATATAATACGTTTAATGAAAATCAATAAAATCGGTCTAAAAATGGCTGAGATATGAGCAAAAAAAAACAAACGTTTTTAAACATAAATAGAAAATTGTTCAATTCACAAGGTCTCCTATCATGTCATAATGTCCTAATATTTCACAATGCTTTGAAAATGTTGTTAATACCTTTCAAGCAAAAACTGTCCTAAAATAATATAACTCTGTATGCTATGTTTATTGTGTTATCGTAACCAACCAGCAGAGACCTGCGCCGAACGCCTAAGAGTCAGTTAAGCCGAGTCGTGAAATATTAGGACATTATGACAATATGACATGATAAGAGACTTTGTGAATTGACCAAATATGTATGTTTTCTAGCCGAATAACATTGTCGCTTGTTTTATATCTTTGCACTGCTTCATTTGTTATGGTTTGATCAGGAAAAAGTCCCAATGGGCTAAATCTTCCCAAACCGACTTTTGTAAAACAGGAACGAATAAGACTTTATTAAAATCAACATTGAAAGTGCCCAATATTTCTCGTATATGTTTGTTTCATAGTTTTGTAAGATAATAGAAGCTCTGATTCGAATTAATTAATTCAATTTAAGATTAATCGACTAAAATCTCAATTCGGAATTAAACAAGTAAGATAGCTATATTCGACTCTGCCGAATCTTATATACCCTTCACCAAATTATACTTTAAAATAAAATTAAAAAAAAAATTTTTGTCGAAATTGTTTTTAAGTTTTTTCCAATTTTTTTTTTAAATTTTTTTTTAATTTAAAATTAATTTTTTTTTATATATTAATGAAAAAAATTTATGACAAAAAAATTTTTTTTTTTTGTGAAAAAAAATTCGGGTTAAATATAATATTTTTTCCCGATTTTGACCCATTGTAGGTCCAACTTACTATAGCCTTATATACATCGTTGTAATGGACTTTGAAATATCTTTCATTATGACTTAGTAATCGAAGTATAGATCAAAAATAAGCCAAAAATAGAGGTTGTCTCGGATTTTTGCTCATATCTCCGTTATTGATGGACGGATTTTGCTGAGATTAAATAGGAAACTTCTCGAAAGCATGTCTGACAGAATTATTGAAGATTTGGATCCCGAAGATATCTGGGGTCTTCAGAAAGTTGATTTCAACAGACAGACGGACATGGCTTAATCGACTCCGCTATCAATAAGGATTCTGAATATATATACTTTATAATATTCTTCATACAAATTGCTTACGCTTCCAAACGTTTCGTTTTAAGGTTCAATTAGTCGTGCCTTACCATATCGCCATATCCGTAACCATAGCCATATCATAAGCTTTTTACTGTTATGGCTATGGCATGTTATCAATAATCAAATACATTGTTGCCCATAAGCTTGGTTCGAACAGCTGTTTTATATGGTTACGATTATGGCACGTCTAATTAAACTTTTATAAAATAAGGCCCTTAATGTATTTAAAAAATTAATTGAAAAAAATGACTTAAGTCTATTTGTAATACATTTGAATTGAAGAATAATTCAATTAAGAATTATTTCTATAAACAATGAATTCTTGAAGGAATGAACTCAATACGTTTGGTGTACTAAGAAATTAAGACAACGAATTAATTCGTGCTGAATACTTCAATGGAATTTTGAAGAGAATATATTTAATTTGATTTTGAAAATTGAATTAAAACTCGTTTTATTTCATTCTTTGGGAATATAGATATTATTTAATTTTATGCAATTATGTTTTAAAGATCTGTTATTATTTTCCTTATTTAAAATACTTATTCATATTATCCTCGTATAAGTATAAATAAACATAAATGTAGTTAGTAGATTGGTAAATGATTTGTTGTGTTTAAGAAGAGTTGCAAACAACAAAAATAATATAAAAAAAAAAAATACATAAAAACTGGATATTTATGGTTAAGGAATGTGGCTTTTGAAAGGCGTTTTTATTCGTTAATTCTGAGTAGAAAATAAACGAAAAACAAAACACTATTTTGTTGGTCCATTTTATTTATTTTTTTGTTTTGAGAAATATATGCCAGATTTAATGAAAAACATGGAAATTTAACAGCAATTTGTACATGGAAAACAATGAGGTTTAGAGTTTCTTAAATAAATCTCATCTAAGATGTTGGGTTTCATTTTCATTCATTTGTGTTAAAGCAACCATTATTACTTACTTTTACAATAAAAAAAAACAAAAGATCAAGTGTTTTTATGTGGGCCTTTTGTGGCTGCAACTGACGACTGACTGGTTAAAACTTCATCTTCATCATCAAGTAAAGTGTCAGTTTAAGTCCAACCAACTGAACAGCAACAACAAAAAAAGCAAATCTAAAAAAGTTGAACAAAAAATAAAAGAAAATTTTAAAAGAAAAGAGAGTAGATTTGCTAAACTTAGATACTTGAATGGACGGATGGATTGTATTAACTGATGGCTAGATAGAATGTGTGTCATTGGAAAAAACTATTAAAACTAACTAGAAGAAAATAAAACTCATTATATTTAGTCACATTTTGACATCTGTGACACTTTCAACAATGTTTAAAAATACTTATTAAATTAATGTACCATTAAAATATAATTCAACATAAATTTAGTTTTAAAATTAAAAAAAAAATAGAAAAAAAAATGTCATTTTTAATACAGCAATTTAACGAAATCGTTACTCTATGGCTATACCTGAGAAATTTTTGTCATGATAAAAAATAATCAGTCATAGTTTAAATTTATTAGTGTTATTGCTTTGTTATGACAAAATTAATAGTGATTTTGCTCAGACAACTTTGTGTTTACAACAAACGCCATTAATTGTTATGATAAATATTTGTCAAGTATAGACAGGGTGTTAGTTGCAGTAATCGCAAACACAAATAAGGAGTTAGTTCGTTCCATAATTGTTTTATTTTTTAAAGGTTTCGACTTATAAATTTTATTATAAATAATCTTTAAACTAAATTGCTCTATATTTTTCAAATTAATTGTTCATATTTACTATATATTATAAAGTATATTAGATGTGGAAACAACAAGTTCAAGTTCAATTTGTTTTTCTTATTTAACAATTAACAACAATTTGTCAATTGGGAACCAACAACACTGCAAAAAACAAACAAAAAACCAACAACACTGCAAAGAAACAAACAAAAAACTTATTGCATTTGCATTCAATTTGTTTTTGAACACTATTAACTATTAACTACATGTTTATGGTTTTTTCACCTTATTAACCAAAATACAAACAGGTAACAAACAAACAGCAGCAATAACAACACAAATCACATGTTTTAACTTTATTTTTGAATTTTTGTTTTCGTTTAAATCTGGTTTTTGTGTTTATTTTTTTTCATCAATTTTTATCATCATTAAGTCACTTGCGCCAATGGCTGTTGCTTGTTATTATTTTGTTTTTGTTTGGTATGATTGCCAGTAGTGCACTATATTTAATTTTTGTTAACTATTTTTTATGTTCATAAATTAATTTTGTTGTTGTTCAAGTGAAAGTGATAGTGAACTTAAGTGACCCTCACGTAATTTTCTGTTTTACTCGCCAGTCTTGTTATTATTGCATCTTTGTACAATATTTTGTGTGTTTGTTTGACGTTTGGCTTTTGTTTTCATTTTTCTTCCTACTTTCGGTGCTTTTTCTTATTAGTGATGTAAAAAGAAAGATGGCCGTGCTCTCTTTGGGTTTGTGTTTGTTTGTTTCTGTATGTGTGTCTGCCAAACTGTCTGTTAATCAGATTGTTGTTTTATTTATTTTTTGTTTAACAAAAATCTTTTAATTGACTTGTATAGTTATTATATGAAAATGTTTGTGGTTGATTTTGTTATTTTGTTTTGATTTATTTTTATGGGAAAATAAATAAAGAAATGTTACTTGTTCATTAATTATTGTATATTTTATTTATTTAAGTAATTTTTTAATGTTGCAAAGAAATGTTATTTTTTTTTTTTTTATAGAAAATCGTTTTTCCCAGGGTTGTTAATTTAAGCATTTTTGCGAATACTCTTTAAAAATTTAATAAAACTTTCAAAATATGTAATAGGTATTTAAAATATTATTTTTATGTTTCTACTTTTTATTTGGTTACGGATTAGGTAAAAAATCTGGGTTCAGAAAGTAGTATTCGGTATTCGGGCAGGATGTGGCCTGATATTAAATAAAACATGTTATAAATCTAAGATACATTATTAGTTCATTTAAGAAAGTTTCGTTTTGTTTCGAATTAGGCAGACTATTAGGTATGACTGTTTATCGGCCTGAAAAACCTCGGCTTCATTTATCTTATATTTTCAACAAATTAGTGTTTGACCTTATGTGCTTCAGCGATTTCCAGATTTATAAATTATATATATGATCATGGTGTGGACCAAAGCGTTACACCTCTTGGTTTGTATTGTCGTATATAGTGGTTGATAATACAAAGTAAACTTTTCAAATATTTAACACATAGGTCAAAATCCCATAAAAAGTTTTGAGATATATGTATTTTTTCAGTATTTTCATTAATACAGGGTTTTCCAACAAGATGTTTTATTTTGATATTCAAAGAAAAATTAATTTTTTTTTAGATAAATGATCGGTTGTTTATTTCATAATAAAGAGGAGGGTTTGCCGTTAATAATGAAAAACAACATAAGCCAAATGGCCACCATGACCACGCTTACAGGACTATATCCTTTTCATGAAATTGTCTATAACCAAATCGCAAAGTTGCTGCCCTATGTCCTCGATAGCCTCACGAATTCTATCTTTGAAGTCTTGAATCGAAGCTGGGCTGTTGGCGTAGACCTTATCTTTCACGTGGCCCCAAAGGAAGAAGTCGGAAGGTGTTAAATCAGAAGAGCTCGGTGGCCAATTGTGATCACCTCTTCGAGAGATAACACGGTCCGGAAACTTTTCCCGTAAAAAAACAATGGTTTCGTTGCTTGTGTGGCACGTAGCGCCGTCTTGTTGAAAGTAAACGTTGTCCATATCAACATGCATCTAACTCCGACCAAAATACGGTGAAATGACGTTTGTGGAATGCCCAATTCCAAAGAACGACGAGGAATGGACAAACACTTTAGGCTAAAGCAGCAATATTCTCAGTTGTTCTTGAGGGACGTGCACGGGTTTTATTCTTCCCAACAGCTCGAATTTTTCAACCAATTTCTGTATTGCGGTCCGAAAAGGTGCTTCACGACCACCCAAAAATACTTTAGTTTTGCAAACTGTGACTGGAAGATTTTTGTAGTGAATTTTAATAATTTCAATGTGTTGTTGAAGCGTGTAATGACGTAGTTTCTACTTCTCAAATGTCAAAGAATAAAAGCTACCGAAATACCGGGTGATTCAGAATAACACCTCATGTTGGAAAACCCTTTACATGGGTGCTTTTTCATATTAGTGATGTAAAAAGAAAGATGGCTTCACGACCACCCAAAAATACTTTAGTTTTGCGAACTGTGACTGGAAGATTTTCACCATTTTTGTAGTGAATTTTAATAATTTCAATGACGTAGTTTCTACTTGTCAAATGTCAAAGAATAAAAGCTTCAAAAATGACAGCTACAGAAATACCGGGTGATTCAAAATAAAACCTCATGTTCGAAAACCCTTTATATGGGTCATTTCATGTCAAGTGAACCAACTTTTGAAATCGATTTCTTCCGATTGGGATGAAATTTTCACCATAGTTATTAATTCAGACACAATTTTTCAACAAGATCGGCCGAGAACTTTCTGAGTTAGAGGGGGTCAAAATTTGAAATTTTGGTCAACCAGGTGTTTTTTTTCATGTAACTTATTAGCTATTGTTCTTAGCAAAATGTGTCCCAAATTGTTTAGATAGCTATTTCTTCAATCTTTCGGAAAAAAAAATTAAACATTTTGGAAATTTTTTTTCGAATTTAAAAACTTTTTTTTTCCAAAATGGGCCATTTTTTTAATATATATATATTTTTTTTTGCTCAAAAGAAAGCTTAAACCATTCCTTTAAGAGGTTTTTGGTCTCTTAGTGATATGAGAGTGGGATATCTATCAAAATAAATAATAATTATGTACTGATTACGATCCAACTACTTAAGTATAACTAAATGCGAAATTTAATTAACACTTTTATAATTTTATTTTAAACAATTATTTAAATTAAAACAATGTTTTAAATCTAAATTTCCATACAAAATATGATTTAAAAAGTCGTTTAAATTTAAAAATTGTTTATGAATAAGGCCTTTGCAATTTAATTTTTCTAAGCCCTTCAATTATAGAATATTGAATATAATACATATTTTTATACCCTACACCACCATAGTGGGGAGGGTATATTGGATTTGTGTAGATGTTTGTAACGCCCAAAAATATTAGTCTAACACCCACCTTAAAGTATACCGATCGACTTAGAATCACTTTATGAGTCGATTAAACGATGTCCGTCCGTCAGGCTGGCTGGTTGTCCATGTAAACCTTGTGCGCAGAGTACAGGTCGCAATCTTGAAGATATTTCGACAAAATTTGGTACATATCATTTTTTCTGCCCAAGGACCAAGCTGGCTGAAATCGGTCCATTATTTCACCTAGCCCCCATACAAATTACCTCCCGAAATTGGACTTTATCGGTCATAAATGTTTAATTTATATAGGTATCTACACAGGTTCTTCTCCAAATAAGTTCTATATATACAGAATTCATGTCACCAAATTTTATTACGATCGGTCCATAATTAGTCATAGCTCCCATAGAAGGCATGCTTCCGATAATCACTTTAACGAGCATAAATCTCTTAAAAATGTTGGTATACACATAAAATGCAACATAAATAACTTTCATATAGACATTAATCACACCACTTAATTTCATGGTGATCGGTCCATAATTGGTCATAGCTCCCATATAAGGCCCACTTCCGAAAATCGCTCACGAATATAAATTATTGAAATTTTGAAAGAAAAATGGTTTTGCTCATTTACTTAGTGTAGGGTATTATATGGTCGGGCTTGACCGACCATACTTTCTTACTTGTTTTTATTTAAAATTTAATTGTTTTTTCAAATTTATATTGTTAATATAAAATAAACATTAAGGTTATAATTTTAAATATTTTTAAATAAATTAGAATTGGTTCTCATTATTAAAAAGCTGCCAAGTGCAACAAATATTTTAAATATGTAATTGAAAATTGCACGCAAGAAATATTAATGATATTCTTTTTTTTTTTATTTACTGACTCAAATTCGATTAAGAAAACATATTTTAATTGAAAAAATCAATAGAATAAAAAAACTGACAATGTTTTTCAAGCTTGACTGACTTTTAAAATTGTACATATTTATTTATTTATATTTTTTTTTTAGAATATTCTTTGTTTTTCTCTTCATACACCACTTACTACTAAATACAGGTGTGTCAACAACAACAATAAAAATAAATAACAGGTTCTTTCTCCCTCCCCCTTTTGTACGTATCAATATATTTGTTGTGTTACTGTGTTTTGCATATAAATGTTTGTTTATTTGTTTTTTCTTTATTTATTTAATGCTAAAAAATATTATATAAAAATAACTATGAATCTACTGTATTTAGTTTTTATAAATTTTCATTTTAAATTTGCAAATTTAGTGTGTAATTAGTTTGTATTTATTTTACAAAAAGAACAACAACATCAACCAAAATGCAAATGGTGGCATTTTGTTATGTCATAACAAGGCACTACACAAACATACATACATAAACTTAAAGAAAAACAAAACAAAAAAAAAAAATTGTTCACAAATAATGAGTTCAAATCAACATTTTGACACTTTACACAGCTCGTGATCATATAAAGAAAAAAATCTCTCATAAATTGTGAAAATAAACTAAATCAAATGTTTATTTGTTTGTTGCTGTAGTTAATTTTAAATTTTTGTTGTTATAACTGACTGACTGTGTAGGAAAATAAAAAAAAAATATTTGATTTGATGTCATGTCATGAAAATGTTAATTCTGCAGCAGCTTGGAAGCTTGCAACACATGACATGCAAACTGGCAATATAATTTATCATGATAAATAACAAAGATTTATAGGTTTGTTTGAAATCAGCTTAAAGAGAATTTTAATTAAAATCTATAGCAAATAAAATACTATTTTAAGGGAATGATTTTTTTTAGAAATCTTTTTATAGCTTCAAATTAATGTGGGCCAATTTGCTAACATGCTTTTGTTAACTTTTTTAAGTTTTTTTTTTTTTTTTAAATTTGTTTCTATTTTGTTTTTAAATCTTAGTATTCTATTCTATCGAATGCTTTCAGTTAGTTGGTGCCCCTAATTGCTAATGTAATTAATCACGTTATCGCTTGGTAATACCTGGGTACCACAAAAGCTTTTAATATATCTATTTGTTTATATCTACTTACCTACATATATTTATCGTCCAATATGTTTAATAGTTTGGAAATTTCTGTTGTTGGTAATGCGATTACAAATTAGTTAGTTGTTGAATTTATCTAAGTAAGTACCTTTAAGAGCTACATGCAACATATTCGCCATCTAGTAGTTTATCTAAAACATGCTTAAGTTCTTTGTAAAAGTTAATTTATTTTAATTCGATTACATATTCATTTTATTTATAAATAAATGAGGTAATTTATTTAATACCACTCAATGGCATGTAAATGTAATTAACTATTCATGGACAATTTATTATTTTTAAACCGCGTAAAGCGGATTGTATGTGGTTTTATTAGAGTGAACACTGAAGAAATAATTGTTTATAATAGTTACCAAATTTATTAAATATTTATAACAAATTTGTTTAATAAACCTTTGATTTACTTGAAAACTGTCAACCAATATATTTTGTATTAAAATTCAAAGTACTATATTTTGGTTTTAAAAGATTTTGAAAACTAATCTAAGTAATTTTTTTTTTTTTTTTTAATCATGACCCTTTAATCAAATCTCTTCCGCTTGAATTTTTAACTTGTAACATATTTCTTTTCTAACTTTTTTCACGTTTTATTGCAACATTGTTAAACTCCAATGCATACAATTATTTACTGACATACACTCTTCAGCCACACGTTCCTACAATTCGCTTTAACCTGTTTAACTACAGTTTTTTTTATATATATTTTTTTTTTTTCAAAATATTCAACATATTTATTTATCTGCATACTTGTAAATAAAATCTATGCAAGTGAAAAAAGTCAACAACAGCCTGATCTAGTATGAAATGTTTTCTTTATTTATTTTTTTTTATTTAACAATGTGTTATTGTTTTGCGTACAACAGCAACACTACATAGATATAAAAATATCTTCCTGTAGTAAAATGAGATTTACATCAGTTATCAAGTAACGGTTGTTGTTATGTGATTATACGGTTACATGTTGTATAGATCTGATACCCAGTTGTATAAACAATAAACCCTTTAAAAACAGTTGAGATCTTAACGGTAGTTAGATGATCCTCAAGTTTGTTTTTTTTTAAACATAGAAAACTTTAGAGCTTTTGTAATTGAAGGGCTTACAGCAAAAACCTGATAAGCTACAGTGATTCGTAAAATTGATTTTATGTTTTAATTTTATAACTTTTTAACTATATAATATTCATATTTCTAATATAGTGGTAAGCGTGTAAACGCGTACCTTATTAAACATTTTAGGGGATAGATAAAATACGTTCTATTTTGTTTACAATATATTTTATATCTGCTTTTTTCATCATATATAGGTTAAAAGAAGAGCTTTCACACTTTTAAGTATGTTATATTTAAGTCTACATATATTTCTGCTTGAATTAAGGACTTATCACATTTTCTTACACCGATTTCTTATTATTTCGAAATTAAACAGAGCTACGCAAACTAGGGTCGAATCACATTTTATTTATCTTGCTCTCATACCTACTTACATTCACTTATTGAATAAACCCAATCAATCTCCCAAGGTGAATTTATACCAGGTGGTAGCAGTGGCGAATTCACGCAGCGAATTCATAATTTTTCATGTATTTTAATATTCTCAACAATGACAGAGTTGTATCGAATGCAAAACTGCATATATACAAAATTAATGTGTTCGCTCGTTTTTGCCTGAATTCGCCACTGTCACCTCCTGGTATAAATTCGCCTTGCAATCTCCACAGCAATTCCAGAAGACTGTCACGAACTAGTAATTTTACTTATCACTTAGGGTGACGACTAGTTACATTGACTAGTTGTTTTAACAAGTAAATGTTATATAGAGGGAGTCAATTGACCCATTTTTTATTACAATGAGACTGTCTGATAGCTGGTCCAAAGTAGTCAACATATTGGATTCACATACCGGTTACATAGAGTCTGTCACTTTACTAGCTACCTAACTGGTAACTTTATCAGCTACATAACTAGTTATTTTAACATGTACTGGTGCTAATTGACCTAAAATAGTAAGTTAAAAAGACAGCTCAGAGACAGTCCTATAATCTATTGCTTGTAAACAAGCCTTCCTCCGACAACTCTCCAATAGATTACTTCTGGTGGGTAAAATAACTACCTGCTAAATTGTAGTACAAAATAAATGTTTAAAGTGACTACACTCTAGATTACTTAGAGACACTTAAGCGGCAATTGACTTCACGCTAGATTACATGGGATTTATAAAGTAACCAATTGACTTCACGAGCACACACGTGCCAAGTGATCAGATATTAGTGACAATTACAGTCTATAAAGGATACAATGACTACTTGCTTAACTGCGGGGTCGCTTGACTATTCATAACAGGGAAAATTTAATAAGGCGACATCGGAAGTACTGCTGTTTATATTCGGGCACTAATTTTTGATCATTTTGTATAAAAGCATTTATCTGTTTGTAATTTTAGTAATTTTTGTACGAATTACTCACAAAACTTTTATAGTGACTACACTCTAGATTACTTAGAGACACTTAAGTGGCAATTGACTTCACGCTAGATTACCTGGGATTTATAAAGTAACCAATTGACTTCTCGAGAACATACGTGCTAAGTGATCAGACATTAGTGACAATTACTGTCTATAAAGGATACATTGACTACTTGCTTAACTGCGGGGTCGCTTGAGTATTCATAACAAGGGAAATTTATTAAGGTGACATCGTATATGCAGCTGTCTGTATTCGGGCACTAAGTTTTGAGCATTTTTTATAAAAGCATTTATCTTTTTCACCCGATTTCTAGAATATTGTAATTTTTGGTTAGAAATTAACAAAACCAGCAGTTTGAAATATAACTATGGAATAGAATCCATTCCGAATGAAATGTGTGTTAGACTGATTGTTTTGATTGATCGTCTGTACTTTAATTGTTTACAGTAATTGTATGTTTTTTTAATTACCTATGTATTTAGGCAAATTAACCTAGATATTTCTGCTTGAGTAAATAAGTTTTTATACATTTATTACTCTTGTGTTTATTTATTTGTTTAAAAAAAAAATAAAAATACTACAAACTCATTGACACATAAGTAGAATCTTATCGGCCACATAGTAATGTTATAAAGGAAATAATTAGTAAATGTATAAATAGACAAATATTAATAATTTATTTACTCAGAACGTGTGTTTGACATGCTCGGTACAATGCAATTTTACTAAGGAATTTTTGCGATAAGACATAGTAAAACAACATACATAGGTTTTTGTTTTGTTCTTCGTTTTATTGACAAAATGATTAGAAAACAATGTAAACTTTTACTTTTGTTTTGCAAAACAATGTGTAAGAATTCATAACATAAAATTAGACAGGGTATTGCTTTAATTAAATGTATTACACTTTTATAAAAATTTATAACAAATACTACATAATTTAGCAAAGAAATTATCAGTGGCGTCCAGAAATGTAGATTACAATTTAAAGTTAAGCTCGAAGGACCATGACAAATTTTAAATACGAGTAGTAGTATTATTAATAAATTACTTATGGCGTTTCGTGCTTAATCTTCAATTTATATCTACTTTTGTGGTCGTCTGTCTGTATTGTGGACAAATTTAATTATCAATCAAATTAATCAATGAATATTTTGTTGATATTTTTTTGGTTAAATTCATCACGTGTTATTTTGTTAGTCTATCAAGTTTAACAAATTGTGATTTTTATTATTTTATAAATTGAGTCACAATTTTGATATTTTGTTATACAATTTAATTTATTTTAAATAATCTTTATTTGATAATTCTTGCATGCAAGGTGTTGTTTGTGTTTTAGAGGAATTAAATCGTTTATCTGTTTTGCCAAAAATAATTGGAAATCAGCTTGTAATGTACTTTTAGGTTTCTCTTTTTGCATATTACAAATAAATTAAAGAAATTGGAATTACTTGAAAATTAAAGCAATTGTCTTGAAATTGATTTCAATTCCTTGACTCTTAGTAAAAATAGACTTAATATTTTTCTTGGTAACAAAAAGATAAGATTACCTTACATTCAACTTAACTTAATTATTCACGTAAATGAATAAGATATTATTTTTTTACAAACAATGAAAAAAAGATATTTTCATTATCAGAGTTTAAAAATTGCGTCATTATCAGTAAAAAATTTTGTTTTGCAAAAGATAAAAAAACAAATATTTTTTCAATGAAATGTGAAATTTATTTAGTATTATTTGAGACAAACAACACAACACATAACATTTTAACAAATTAAAAACTAAAATCTTAATTTATTTAATATTTAAAGTGAAGTAAAAGAAAAAGAAAAAACCAGCTGCAAAAATGTCTTAAAAATTAAGAGTAATTAATAAATAGTTAATTACAAAAAAAACCAAACAAAACGAATAAATAAATAAATAAATATATAACAAGTATTATTTAATTAATTAAACAAATCTAATTAAAACTATAAATACTAAATACCAAAGAGATAAAAAAAACAAAACGAAATAAAATGTTTGATTTACCACCAAAATGTCCAGCATTGGCTAATAAATTGACGGGCATATTTGGTTGGCGTCATACCTATAAAGTCTCGGCCAAACATGAAGGCATACAACATGTCTATTTACAAAAATCCTATTCATTAACATTGCCAACCAAGAGACCACCATCACCATATGGTTATATTAAGGTAAATATATACATATATAAAATGCAATACATAGGAGTAGCTTTTACAAAATCCAAATCTAAAAAAGTTTTTTTATTTTATTCTTATGGTAATGTTTATTTGGCTTTTCTTTATTTCTTTCTGTTTTCATTTAATTATTTTTATCATAAATGACAATTGGTTTTTTGTTTTTTATTAAAGCAGTGGCCATATTTCCGGTTGAGTACAATATACATAATTATTAATAAATTTTTTGTTACTTATTAAAAATTTTAATTTTACACCATTTCTAAGAATATAGGAAAATATGGTTTGCGGAGTATTTGTTCTCATGTTGTTAGAATTTTGCGTGACAACATTATACTCAATGAACTTTTAACATAGAGTAAACAAATTTCGAAATCATTTAAACATAGTATAAATACAAAAAACGGAAAGAAGGAGAGAAAAATGTCATTGAAAAAAATCAAACAGCTCTCAGTTACATTTCTAGTAGTCATCTATGTATTTAACATAGCCCAGCAATTAAGCTAGTAGTAAATGTATCCCTTATAGACAGTAATCGTCACAAATGTCTTATCACTTGGCTGACTCCAATTTATGTATTTTAGCCCATTTGACACTATGTGTTCTTTGTAGTGCTGAGAAAAGTCAAATGGTTATTTTATACATCCCAGGTAATCTAGCGAGAAGACAATTGTCACTTAAGTGTCTCTTAAGTAATCTGGAGTGTAGTCACTTTAAACGTTTTGTGTGTAATTCGTTCAAACTGGTTTTATACAAATTGTGTTGATATAATTCTCATACAGTTTATTTTTATTTTTGCTTAAGTATACTGATATCCCATGTAACATGCATGAAGTCAATAGTCACATTAGTATCTCTTAGCAACCTATAGTGAAGTCACTTTAAACGTTTATTTTGTACTACACTTTAGAAAGTAGTTATTTTACACACCAGAAGCAATCCATTGGAGAGCTGTCGAAGAAAGGTTTGTTTACATGCAATGCAAGTACTGCCTGTGATATGTCTCTTTGAGGTCAATTAGCCCCCGTACATGTTAAAATAACTAGTTATGTAGCTGATCAAGTTACCAGTTAGGTAACTGACGCTATTTAACCAGTATGTCAATCCAATACGTTGACTACTTTGGACCAGCTATAAAACAGTCTCATTGAAGTCAAAAAGGGTCAATTGACCTCCTGCTTAGGACATGCTCGTGTTAAAATGTCACGTAGCTATTGAACTAACTAGTTCCCACCCTAAATGATGGGTAAAATTACTAGTTCGTGACTTAAAACCTAAGTCTGTTGTCAAAAACCTAATTCATGAGAATGTATTTTACCAGCAGCTTGAAAAGTGCCAATTGGAGTCCTTACACTAGCTATATTACTACTTTTACAACAAACTAGTTCTCTGTGGCTGCTAAAGTGGCAGTTAAATGGTTATAATTTGCACTACATTTCACCAGAGTATTCAGTAATAAACAATAGTCAGATATTGGTCGTAAGTTTTTGAAAATAAATTCATGTAAAATTAAAAACTCTAAAATATACCACTTCAATGGCCACATATAATGCTGAATGTGGCCGTTGGTATTTTCGTTCTCTGTGATGATGGAAAAAACTAAAATTGAGAGTAGACTCACATGTAATTCTTAATAACAAATAGAAAGCAGTACAAATAACACGCATACCTAAATTGGAGCGTAAGGCGTTTTTTACTTGTCAAAAAATCTCATGCTCATACAATTTGTATGCAGCATACCGAAATAACGCGACGGCAACGCTTTGCAATTGGAAAATCCGATTTTGACAGCGCGTTTAATAGTGAAGTTAGTTGCAAAACACAATAAATGTAAACACATACATACAAAAGGAGAAACAAATATGCAAGAAACACATTTTTAAACTTTAATATTTAGTTTCTTTGATAAAATTTTAGTTTACAAATCACGAAACAAAAATCAGAAACACCAATACTGCAAGGTACTTTATTGTTTAAATAATCCGGGTTGTTATATTAATTTTTTTGATAACCTTGTTTTTATTGTTTGACGTAGCGTTAGCGCTTTTATTTAGGTATGACATTTCAGCGTTAAAGCTAAGCGTAAAGAAACGTTCCGCCTTACGCTTTTATTTAGGTAGGCCAGTAAGAGCTTTATGGCTTAGTGATAAGCGCATTTGACTATAAAAGGAGAGGTTATGTGTTCAACCTCGCTCTCTGAAAAATTGTTCGTACTATTGAATTTAGTAGTGAAGTGTTATGCTGAGTGTGCCAATCGGCCAGCTGCAATGACTTCCCCGTGTTAAATTCACCAGTCAATAACGTTGCGAGTGGGTTGAAAATTCACTAGTTGAAACGGAACTAGTTCAATGAACTGCATGGTTGTTATTGTATCACCTGTATGTGTGAATAGAGAGTAATTTTTGTCCATTGATATTTCTTTCTCCTTCCATTCTATGCGTTTATTCGATTCCTTTAGCAGAAAATCATTCTGAGTCTATAAGAAATTTGTAAATTAGTCTTTATACATAAAATACTGAAAACTGTTTGAAATTATTAAATGAGTCTCGAGAGTACCATGGTACTTTTCATTATGAAATAGTATCCAAAAAATCTCAACTTTAAGAAGAAAACTTATTAGATGTATGACTTAAAAATGCGGGATTTTTTCAAATCTTTAGCTTTTATTTTGAAACATTTGTACAATATAAATTTATTGAAAGTATTGGCCATTGTTAGCAATGACCTGGGAATATATGGATTCCGCGTCAAAAGAACAGATCATCTTTTGAAGTCAAGAACGAATCAAGCCAATATCAGATACTCTGTTTAAAAATGAAGCGTATCCCACAGAGAGCATTCTACATCGATCGAAGCAAATAGTTTAAGGCGGGTGAGGCAAAACTTCCCAACCACTTCGTTCTAAATAGTTTTTAACAGGTATTGCAACATGTGGCCGAGCGTTGTCATGATGGAATATTACGGTTTCATGTCTGGCCGCATATTGTGGGCGTTTTTCGGCCAATGATTGCTTCAAACGAATAGTTGCGTCTGGTCTGTCCAGATTTCAGCAGCTCATAATATATAGGGAACTTTTGGTCCCACCAAATACAGAGCATTACCTTAGCGCCAGGGATATTTGACTTTGGTTTCGATTCGCCTAGTTGGCCGGGCTTCACATACGATCACTTACGTTTCGGATAATCGGAATGAGGAGTAATTTTCTTTTATAGCGTTCAAACATCATTTCGGACATACACAATGGTCTTTCAAGGTCTCTCGACATCAATTGGTATATTATTCAATTTCCCTGCTTTTGGATGAATCCTGCTGCTCGCAAATGTTTTGAAATTGCTGCTTGAGTAGCTCCCAATGATTTTGCAAGCTATTTTTGAGTTGTACAACAATCTTCATGGAGCAATGCCTCCAATTCTTAGTCTTCAAACTTTATTGGCTGGCCTGGGCAATCTTTGGCTTCTGTGTCAAAATCACCACTTCTAAATACCATAAACCTCTCTCTCACGTTGAAACCAATGAAACACATTGACCATAATCTTTGGTGAGCAATTGTGTGCTTCAGCGCCACTTTTTTCAAATTAAAAACTTCCCGCATATGACGCTTTGTTGGCACAAAATTCGACATCTTCGAAACAAAAATATACTTTGATGTTTGCACTAAAATGTTCAATAACTAAGTGGGAAAAATGACAGATATGTACCCTTCAAGGTAACATAATAATAAGTTATTAAAAACAACAGCAGCGTTAAAGTGTTACGTCATAAATTGTAAATCCCGAATTTTGAACTCCCAATAGATTTGAATTTATAAAAATGGATCCTTCAAAGTTTTAATGAATTCTGTTACGAATTAATTCAACGAGGAATGAATTTTATTTAAATAATAAAGCCTTTTGATGATGCTAAAGAATTAAATATTGGGAATAGATTCATAAAACATATTAAGGGTCCTCATGTAAACGCTTAAATGCCTCGCAAACTGTGCAATCTGTGCATTTTTATACTCTCGCAAATGAACTGTCAAACATTGTATGGAAATTCGTTTGCACAACTCCGATAAGTTTGCGCGACCATTTAGACTCGCAAACTTAAATATATTGTGCATTTGATGAATCAGCTGCTTTTGTTTACTTTTATTTGTGGAAATAAAAATCAAATAAAATACAAATATTTTGTACATGCGAAAATTGTGTGACTTTGGAACAGAATTATTGGATTGAATGGCATTGTCTATGGAAATATTAACCAACAGCTAGAACATAAGCAAAATCTTCCAAATTATGTTTACCATTGTTTGTTCCAAAGATTTCACTTTCATTAGAAATTTTTAGAATTTAAATTTATAGAATTTTGAAAATATTTTTTTTAAGCATTTGTTAAATTTATTTTTTTTTTTTTGAAATTTTTTACCAAATATAGACATTTTCTGTACAAAATTGCACAAAATTTAAAAGGTGGGTTCATGAAACACGTCGCGCAAATTTGCACATTTGCACAAATGGGAAACTTAAGCGTTTAAATGAGTACCCTTATTGTCTGATTGTAAAGCACACTCTCCAATTTTTCTACCTTTTGATAATTGTAACAAGTTTCGCTCATATTTGTGTTGTTTGCATCTAACCAGTAGATTAAGTTCGGCCTCTGATGACAATAAGTGCCGAGATCTTTGTTGCAAAGTTAAAATTTTAGGATTCCCTTATTTAAAACTTATTTATCAACTATTAATAATCGCAGAAATTCTCAACAAATATTTAACCTATATAACTTAAAACAACTTGTAAATTCTACTGAAAATAAAAAACAAAAAAAATAATTTAATTTGTTAACAATTTATTTTTGGTTTTCATGCTTCGTTTGTTTTTTACTCATGTTGTGATGCAATTTTTTAGGTTTTAAATTTTTTTTTTAACTGCCATTATTTTAAATTCAATCTTGTTTTGTCCATATGTTTGGTCTATTTATTTTGTTGGTTTGTGAATAGTGGTTAACATTGTGTGAATTTTTTTTCTGATCGGCATTTTTTTAGATCAAAAATGCAACTCCCACAGTTTTTGTTTATTGAAAAATTTAACAAATGTTACTTTTTGGTGTTAAACATGAGTCATTTATGGTTTATTATTAATTGTATTTGGCTTTAAACTGCAGTTGTTTTGTTATTGAAAAAAAAAATAAAAGGCGTCAAAACCTTTTGATAGACACCATATAAGGTAGCAAATATTTGTAATTTGAACAAAATAATTAAAGAGATAAATGTGGAATTTAAAAGAGTTATTTATAGAATCAATGTTTTGTTTTTAAATAATTCTAAATTTTCTCCACTTATAATAACGATTTGTTTAGCCACATATTAATTTTTCCAATAATTATCATTAATAATAGTAGTATTTACATATATTCTTTGGTATACCTATGTGGAATAGCCCACATTACGTATTCATTAATATTCCGCTACTATCGCCAGACACAAGCCATACCTGAAGATATTCAAACATTTAAGCTTCCTTTACAAAACCAAAACTCTGCTATTCAAGTCACGTTTTAGATAAATATTACAAAAATAATTAACAACATACCATTATAAATATATTTTTATTAAAACAAATACTTATCTATTGTATTTTTTTGCAACATTTTCAGGATCCAGATTCTTGGGTTTCAGTACATCATTTACAAACACAATGCGGCATTTTAGATCCGGACGATTGTGTACGTGATGTAGCCGATGACCGTGAATATATACATGCTAGTTTTGAGGATTCTGGACCGGATCCAGGCGTGCCACAGGGAGGTGGTGATGGTGCTTCGGGTAGTTCATCTGTAGGCACCGGTTCACCAGATATATTTCGTGATCCCACAAATACAGATGCGCCCACAAATGGTGCCCACAACGATAATTCAACACCTCATATTGAGGTCACCAGCACGACTGCTTGTCCTATGACGGGCTTAGGTCTACAAGTGCGCCGTAGTAGTGATCCTAACTTATTGGCTTCTTTGAAAGCGGCTGAAAATGGCAATAAACGTTGGTCGGCAGCAGCGCCCCACTGTGCTGGCGATTCGCCCGAACGAGTGCATATAGAAAAGGCGGGTTATTTACCACCTCAGTGGGAGGAAGAAGATGATGGCCACCATCAGGCGCCACCAGTACCACCACATCAACCTTTTGCTAGATCCGGCAGACTGTCTATGCAGTTTTTGGGAGACGGCACTGGTTACAAATGGATGGATGCTGCGGAGAAATTGCAACAGCAGCAACAGATGCAACAACATGCCCAGCAGCAACAAGAGCCCTCAAGAGATTATCAACAGCAATTTTTCTCTAGCAAATCTTTGCCGCGGGAAAGTACACGCAAAGAACCACTGGGACAAGCCTATGAGTCCATACGCGAAAAAGATGGAGAAATGCTTTTACTCATCAATGAGTATGGCAGTCCTTTAGGTCTAACAGCCATTCCCGACAATGAACATGGTGGTGGTCTGTTGGTACAACATGTGGAACCTGGTAGTCGCGCTGAGCGTGGACGTTTACGTAAAGGTGATCGTATATTGGAAATTAATGGTACAAAACTGATGGGTCTAACGGAGCTTAAAGTTCAGGAATACTTGCGCAAAGCTTTAGAATCTTCCGAATTGAGAGTGCGAGTAATAAGAGCAAATACTAAGGGCTCGAAAAATCGTCGTAGAGATTCCAAGGTGGCTGAAATGATTGAAGCTGAAGAGAAAATGGCCTCTAGTTTGGAGAGTAAAGTGGCCACAGTTTCTCCTACCAAAAAACCAAATACAGCACCAGTGGGAGCTTCTTTGCAAGTGGCCAATACACGTAAATTGGGTCGCAAAATTGAGATTATATTGAAAAAAGGTCCCAACGGTCTGGGATTTTCGGTAACAACGCGTGACAATCCTGCCGGTGGTCATTGTCCCATTTACATAAAAAATATATTACCCAGAGGAGCCGCCATAGAAGATGGTCGTTTAAAACCCGGCGATCGTTTGTTGGAAGTTGATGGTGTGGCCATGACGGGTAAAACCCAAACAGATGTGGTCTCAGTATTAAGAGCCACCTTACCAGGAGCTACAGTAAAATTGGTGGTTTCAAGACAACAGGAATTGGCAGAACCTGAAGAAAGGGAAATTGTAAGTAAAAAGACTTAACCAAACATTATTATGTTTAAAAACTTAGATGTCTACTTTTATATTATTAAAATTATCTTTTGTATTTTAGAATTTCGAGAACAAAGAAAATGAATTTGATTCACCACCCAAACCTCCAGCTCCTGTGCTACCAGCCTCTATGCCAACGTATCAAAAGGATGTTAAAAAATCGAATAGTGCCCGTTCGCTATTCGAACAACATCAGCAGCAACAAAATCACAATCTTAACGAATCTCAACATTTTATAGATGCTGGCAGTGAATCGGCGGCATCAAGTGTAAGTTAATCAGCATAATTATTAATAAAAATCATGTTAATTTTTTGTCGTTTCAACAAAACAGGACAGCCTACAAGCTGGCATTGCCTGGCGTTCCCGAGAAATGCTTACCCTACACATACCCGTACATGACACCGAGAAAGCTGGTCTCGGTGTTAGCGTTAAAGGCAAGACAAGCTCCAACATTACAGGCTCCTCAAATGGCAGTTCGAATGGCTCCATGAAAAATGATGGAGATTTGGGTATTTTTGTTAAGAATGTCATTCATGGTGGTGCAGCCTCACGTGACGGGCGCTTGCGCATGAATGATCAACTGGTTAGTGTAAATGGTGTCTCCTTACTCGGTCAGAGTAATGCTGAAGCTATGGATACATTAAAACGTGCCATTGTCAATCAACCGGGTAAACATCCTGGTATGATTACTCTGCAAGTTGCTCGCAAAATCACCAGATCAGCGAGTTCGGGTGACATTTTGGAGCACACCAATGAGAGCTCAAATACCAGTGACAATAGTGGAGCCACAGTGATTTATTTAAGTCCAGAAAAACGTTCGGCGGATAAACGCAATAGTAGCAGTTCAAATAGTGAAATGAATCGGTGAGTTAGTTGTGTTATTAAATTACAAATAAACTTTTGTTAACTTATTTATACTTAATAGTTGGAGCAACCCCGTTTTGGATAGACTAACCGGTGGTGCTTGCTCTGGCAATTCAGGACAAAAAGGTCGTTCAACTGCAGCTGCAACAAACTCCGCAGCAGGTGTTAAGAATAGTGCTACTCATGCTCTTCGCAATGAGAGTTATTATATGGCCACTAATGAAACCTGGTCACCAGCTTTACATCACCAACAACAGCACGTCAACAATTCGGTATTAATTGAGCACGATCCCGAGCCAACATCACCGTGAGTAAAATTAGAATAAATGAAAAGTTGGAAAGAATTGATTCTTAATTCAATATTCAAAATCAAAATGAACTCTTAACAATTCCATTAAATCATTCATTTGATAATTTTCTTTTTGGTACAGAACTCTTCCTCATCGTCCCAATGAATCTGTAGCTTCAAGTGTAATCAATACTACTACATCTAGTAATCCTACTTCCGGCACTGTCCCTCAAAGTTTCGATGCCACCTATTCGTCACAGCTTAGTCTTGAAACGAATAATTCTGGCGTAGAACATTTTAGTCGTGATGCTTTGGGTAGACGCTCTATATCGGAGAAACATCATGCCGCCTTAGATGCCCGTGAAACAGGCACCTACCAGCGTAATAAGAAACTGCGCGAAGAGCGAGAACGTGAGAGACGTATAGCACACACCAAGTCAGCAGTATTTAGTGGTTCTATGGAATCATTATCAGCTCGTATAGCTGAAGCTAATGCTAGAATACCCGGTTATAAACATGCTAAGACCAACTCGGGCATTGAACAGCAGCAAATACAGGCAGAATCTAGAGATCAGGTAGGCGACTTGGGACCTTCATTGGGTTTGAAGAAATCATCCTCCTTGGAGTCTTTACAAACCATGGTACAAGAAATTCAAATGTCTGAGGAACCACGCGGCGGTCCTACCACATTGAGAGCACCACGCGGTAGAGGACGCGAAGAGAGTTTGAGAGCGGCTGTTGCTAGTGATCACGATGTGAAAAGTAAGTATATTTCAAGATTGTTTAAATTCTACAAACAATACTAATTTGATAATTGTAACTTTTGAAGAAGCTCACCAAACCTGGCTTTTAGAGGATGGGGATGCTGCTGATGGTGGCTTTACCCAACGCAATGGTCCCTTCCAAAGTTCCCTTAACGATGGTAAACACAAATCTAGAGCCAAAAAGCCTGGCATTTTACGAGGCATTGGCTATATGTTTCGTTTTGGTAAAAATCGCAAAGATGGTGTAGCACCAGCTGATACACAGCCACCCGTTACAAATAATGCTGCAAATGAAAGAACACCTGCCAATAATGAAATACCAGTAGCTGCATTGGCAGCACTAGATCGTAATGTAAAATTAGCGCCTCCAGCTTATCAACCTCCACCTCCGCTACCGCCCGCTAATGCAAATGGCACGGGCGGAGGAGGTTCTATCGTTCATGGTGATAGTAGCACAAATGGCGGTATACATCATAATGATATATTCAATCATCGTTATCAACACTATTCCAACTATGAGGAGCTTCAACAACACAATCATCATCAACAAATAAGGTGAGCAAGAGTTTATTTTTTTCCCATCTCATAAATAAATTACAAAACTGCATCTTTCAAATCAATTCAAACTAATACAATATGGGATAAAGGAGTCAACCACATGATCATAAAACATATTTTATACTACTTACATAAAAAATTGTAGGCATTTGATTTACTTAAAATGTTTAACAGATTTTAAATTAAAATGGCCGCCGACCTTTTTTTGGTTTCAAATACTTGTTAAATTAAAACATCAACAACGTTTTCATATCCTTTCCTTTTCATTGCATTCTTGTTCATGCCTCTTCCAACTTTTGTTTTTGTAATTTTCTAAATTGAAACTTAAAAAATCTTAAATTGTAAAAACAAAACTTTTTCCATTTTTGTAACATTTATCTGTCATAGTGATGAAAACTGCTCAAATAATGATGTTTTGTCGGAATCAACCTTAGAATGCATGCGCCAACAAGTGCTTAGACAACGTCTTAAAGTCGAAGCTGAAAGGTAACTTTTTTTTAAAACAATTATTTTTGGTAACGACAAATACTATTTTGTTCATTTGCTTTTGTGCATATTTCTTTACAATTTGCTTTTTTTTTAGTTTTAGTAGCTTATTTTTAATTTGAAAGTATTTTTCAATTATTTGTTTGGTTTTAATTTTGTTGAAATTTCATTTAGAAAAACTGAAAATACGTACTTAGCTTTTAGAATATTTTAGTTTAAAAAAAAAAGTATTTCATGAATTATATAAGATATCACAAACAAATTAACCTTGGGTCTTCCGATTATTATCATATTCGGTAAAGACTTACCACCATATTCATAAATAATGTTAAATTTAAATAATGTTTTAAAGCAAAATTTTCATACAAAATGTGATTTTATAAAGTTGTTTAAATTTAAAATTTTTGTATGAATAAAGCCTTTACTCTTTAAAGTCATTTGGACATTTTAATTTATTTTTTTTTTTTTAATTCGAAAAACTCGCTATTTTATTCGTATCTTATGAAGCTGATTGATTTAAGATTCATTTGAAAGAGACTTATGTTCTCTCTTGACTACATAATTAAAGACAATATTTGTTCATCAATAAAATCTGATATCAGCTTCATAGATACTAATAAAATGAAAATCCCAAGCAAATTTTGTAAATCGTGAATAAAATAGCGATGTTTTCGAAATTCGAAATAATCAAAATTCAATTGTTCAAAGGACTGCCTCCAAAAGGTATGTTTTTACTGAATATGGTAAAAATCTGAAGACCCAAGCACTTGTGATTTTTCGGTGCTCTTTGGTGGATGTATCGTGTATAATTTAGTTTGTGATATAAATCATACCCCAAATTAAAAAATATTTTCCATTTTTTAATTTGCAAAAACTTAATGGGACCAAAATCGAAAGTTTTATTTTGAGAAATTTTGTTCACTGGTTTCAATTTCCTATCGATTTTATTCAGACGAAATTAATGGTTTTATTTAAGCGATATCACCTCGATATTCTAAGGAATGTCAAAGTCAATGTTTCTATTATATTTTCAATCATTTAAACTAATTAACATACAGTTGGTACACTTCCAACAGTTTCCCACACTTTCCTCTCACGATAAGGAACTTTTAATTTTTTAGGTTAATATTGAAATCAAATTTCTAAAAGTTACTTTTAATGCATTCGTATTTTGATAAACACAAATACTGATTATTTGTAGCAGTTTAATAATATTTTTTTTTTTAAAACTTTAGATTATAAAATTTAGCTTATTGTTTTTATATTGGCTGCATGTATCTTTGCTTTATACCCATTTCTTTTCGCATATTTTAGAGCAGTTGTTACTGTATTTCATTTAAAACATATTCATTTATTTACTATCTTAAACTTTTTATCTATTTTCATGAAAATTAAACAAATTTCTTCTGCTTTTATTAAAAATATAAACAAAAAATAATTAAAAATGCATAAATATTTGGCTGGGCTTTTAATATTCTACCAACTGCAACTTGAACTAAATATAAATATGTAAATATTTTTTAATATTTGTATAAATATAATGATGTGTGTGTGTATGAAAATAATAATGACAGTCGTCGTCATCAACATTATCATTCCCAACGTAGTGCGCGCTCACAGGATATCAACCTGCAACAATATCAAACGAACAGCAACCACAGCAGCAATAACACAAGTCTACGTTCAAATTATTACGATTACGAAACAGCACAACATAATTTAAGTCAAGGAGCCATGCTTAACAATAGTTTTCAGCAACGCACGGGCAGTATTAAACATAATGGTCACACGGGCATAACCATAAATGCCAGTCAACTTCAGCATCCTGCGCATCATCAGCAACAAGCTTCGGTCGCCTCAGCGGTAGCCACACAAAGTCAGGCTCATTGGAGAACGGCTGCCATGAATGGTTTTTCACCAGCCACCTTGAATAGTAGTGCCCGCAGTCGAGGGCCGTTCATAACACAAGTGACATTGGGTGGTTCTTCGAATGCGAATAATATTGCTGCCGGGCAGCAACAACCGAAACAATCCCAGCCTACCTACCAAACGGTACAAAAGCATCAAACACAATCTCAATATTCGGGTGCTGTAGCTGGGCCGCAACATACCGCTTCAAAAGTGTGACTATAGGCCAACGTTCTTCGTCAATGTCTAGGCGAAGACGTTGTTGTTCGTGGCTTAAGCAGTAATAGAAAAACTACTACAACTACTACTACTAATTCAGCTACTACTAATTCTAATACAACAAATTGCTTCAATAAATGTGGTCAAAACGGTGGCGTTGTCATTAATCCCAAACATAAAGCCGAAGCTAGTATACAGGAGCAGGATAATGAGACGGAGGATGAGGATATTGTAGAGATTTTTTATTTTGCCACCGAATGCTAAAAAACAACATTATCTGCAAAAACTCCAAAATCTTTTATTTTATAAGTCTTAAAATTGAATTTGAAAATGGTGAGTTTTCTTAAAACATATTAAATATTGTCTTTATAACTTTAGTAGGTTATAATACTTTGTTAAAAATATATATTTTTTTTTTTTGTTTTAATTATTACTACAAACAACTATAACTATACTCTATTAATTAACAGCAACAAAAAAAATTGTGTCTTTAAAAAGCAAGTGCAAAATTTTGAATTTTATTTTCAAAAGTAAAACGCAATTACAATGTTAAACTTCTACATTCAAGATAATGCAAACGAATATATAGATTAATTTAAAATTACCTGTAAACTTAATATATTTGACTAGAGACTGTTTATTACTACTATTAAAAAAAAAACAATTATATATGTATGTATATGTATGTTTAGAAAGAAATTGCTTTAAAGTGGGTATTTTTTCCAATTGCATATTTATAATTTACATAGAAAGTATGTAATAATATAATATTAAACGAAATTTGTATACTTATATTAGAATTTATTAAGTTATTGTCATAATGAAAAGGGACTGAAATTTGTTGTATACGAGTATATTTCTTATAAATTGTAAAATTTTTGTTTTCAATTTATCTTTATAAAACATATCAAATTGAAATACTTACTAGTAGTTACTTCAAAGTTTATTTGACTTAAAAATTTATAAATTTACAAGTTATTTTTGAAAATGATTAATTATTCAAGTCATTGATTGGCTGTTAGTTTACATCGAAGTCGTGTTGATTTGTTTTTTTTTTACAATTTGTTTATATTCTTTTACAAATTATGGTACATACCAGTTAAGGGTTAAATTTTTGTTAGTTTTATTGTAAATTTCTATTTTCTTTATATTATGAAGAACAATTTATTCAGAAACTTGTTACTTTACAATGTAAAGTTTACATAATACTTTGATTGAAATTTATAGCAGTGAATTATTAAATGTTATATGTTGTGTATTCGTGTATTCAATTTTTGTTAGAATAAGAAAACACCCTTTAATTGTTGTCTATAACGTTGTTTTGTAAAAAAAGGCTTATTTTAGTATTGAAACCTTAATACCCGTGTTAAAAGTTACACCATATAAAAAGCCATAATTATAGGGCTTTATTTTCTAAATTCCAGCGCCAAATGATAGTTTATATGGGAAACAAAATTTCAAACGTTTGTTTTTCTGTTCAATACAAAACAACTGATATGAACGCCAGAATATGTAGGTCACATATTATACAGTTATGAATCAGCTGGTTGCTGAAATATAGAAATAGAAAAATAACAAAAGGAAATGTCAAAATGGTTGTGTTTTGAAAAGAGGGACAAATGTATTTCACACTCGTTGCCTATAGAAAATTTTGTTTTTCTCGCTCTGCAAACCACAATCCTTGATTTGTTGCATATCTGTAATAATCTGTGATGTAGGTGTTGCTGCTTTGCCTTTTGAAAATCTTCCGTTAATGAATTCATTACAAATTAATTCATAGGCCTAATTCCTTCGTAATTCAAAAGTATTAAATTCATTCCTTGTAGAATTAATTCCTTACTGAATCGTTAAAATTTTCTTTAATTCAAATCCATTACAAAATAGCTTTAAATATCTATTTAATGATTCAATTTTTCTTCTATTCATTTTCAGTTCATTTTGTAAATTTTTAATAGCTCAACAAATTAAAGGCCTGGCTCACTATATGCGAACGAACATTTTCTTTCTTATTTTATATTGAAAACCATGATAAAACAATAACCAGGTAGAATCAGTAGGGAGAGTTTAAAATTGTATGCCTTGTTATGTCAAATATGAGAAAATTAGAAACAAATATATGAATAAAAATAAAGAAAATTTAAAACTCAACGCCGCAAGCAGTACTCCATTCTTAAATTTTTTGTTCAGGACATTTTAAAAATCTTATATCTTTTTGTTCAAATGAACATTTACACACAGCATATTTCACACGCATATTCTTGTTATATGGTTTAATGTTAAATTGATTTCTTCACAAAAATACTTAATAAACTTTTTTTAATTTTTGATATTTTATTTTTATTTTTTATTTTGTCTGACAATTCAAGGCATGAAAAATTGAGAACTTACTTTTCTACTGATTCTACCTTGTAATAGTTATATTATGATTGAAAACAATAAAAAAATTCAAATTTATTTGTTGTTTCCAATATAAAATAAGAAAGAAAATGTTCGTTCGCATTTAGTGAGCCAGGCCCTAAATACAGAAAAAATATTTTAATTCAATTTGGATTAGATTTGAATTAAAAAAATGAATTCATTCAAAAGTTAAATCGATTTTATTGTGAATTTATTTTTAATAAATGAAAGAATATATGAATTCTATTACAAAAAAAACTTTGAATACAGAATTTATTTTGTCGGGAATGGTTTTATGGAATGGATTGCTGGTATTTTCTGAATTAAGGTACATTTGAATTAATTAATTCGAACCATTTAATTTGTATAAAAACTAAAACAAATTTTTAAGATTTTGTCTAGGCGCCGGGATTTAGAAAATAATTCCCTTAATTTGGAAGTGAGTTGATATTGCATTTCTATAGTTTTAATTTCCCCTAACATATTGAAATATTTAGTCTGTTCAGTAAATAAAAACTATAACAAATTGTGAAACATTTTCATTGAAACTGATATTTTGTAAAAATTCGTAAGTTTGTTGTTACTCTATGTCTATACCTGATAATTTGTTTGTCATGATAAACATCAAAATGGTTGTCAAGATAAAAAGTTATCTAGTATAGTTTGCACTATTGCTTTATTATGACAAAATTGTTAGAGAGCTTTTGCTCAGACAACTTTGTCTTGACAACAAACGTCATTAATTGTTATGATAAATATTTGTCTAGTATAGACAGGGGGTTATTGAAATCTTTTATTTGAGAATATTTTGAAAGTGAGATTTTCAAGTTTGAGGTTATGTTTTATTTTTAGAAATTTACAAATAAAATTCACTTAAACAGTTTGTATTCTTGTAGAAAAACTTATAAATCATTAATAATATCAATACAATTTCAGTCCTTTTTTTAAAATTTAAATTTCTAAATAAAA
Organism: Calliphora vomitoria; assembly: GCA_942486065.2. Taxonomy (NCBI): domain Eukaryota; kingdom Metazoa; phylum Arthropoda; class Insecta; order Diptera; family Calliphoridae; genus Calliphora; species Calliphora vomitoria. Next base: position 6,694,697 of record OW818032.2, read on the forward strand.
AAAAATGTAAACTTGTCAAAAATTGATAATGTAATACAATAAAAATTTGCTGTGTTTCAATAGTTGTCAGGAGTTAGTAATACAAATAATAAATGTATATATTAAATTCCTGACTAGTACTGGAATGCAGCTATTATATCAATGGTTACATGTTGTCATGTCATAACTGACAATTCAACATAAGATAATGTCACTTATTATAAGTGTCGCTGTCTTGTTAATATGATATCATGAAAATGCACCTTATTATGAGTGTCGCTTTCTATCATGAAAACTTTGCAACAGCGACAATTAAAATGTTGCTTTATTTAAGTCGTATTCGATAATAGTAATATCAGGGCCAAATTCAGAAACACGAAAGGAAAACAATTTTACAATTTTTGTATGAAAATCACTCAGTTTTTAAATAATGTTTGATTGTTTTTCATACAAAATTTTAAAAGTGTTTTCCTTTCGTATTTCTGAATCAGGCCCACAATTTAACTGACTACGGCAACGTCACTAGTTTTAAGACATAATGAATGATGCCAAATAACATCGGTATATAATGGATAAACTTATGTGAAAAAAACTAAAATTTCAGTTATGACGTATCAACATATGACCATCGATACTTAAACTTATTTTAAAAACAAAATTTTGGAATGAAATTATTTTTATAACAAATTATATTGAAATACTTAATGAAGTCATTCTATAATTACTTATATTTTGTCCTCTTCTTAATACAGGCGTGTAGTCAGGTCAACCATTTGGGGGGTGTAAAAATCAAAATTTGTTCTACCCTTTTTCTTTTTTGTTTCTTTTTTATATGAAAACTTTTCGGTTTTGTGGGGAGGGAATTCCTACTTTACCCCCTCTGAATCCGCGCCTGTCTTAATATGTATTATAATTAACATTAACTACCATATTCTGATCTTATGACAAAATTTTTTTATTAACAATTTCCATACAAAAGTTGTTTTGGAAATGTCAAAAAGTTCTGAATACTAGGGTCATAGATAAATGCACATAGATTGGAAACTCTCCTGTAGAGGATCTAACTCAGTTGTTAAAAACCTATGTGCTGAGAATATATTAGTAAAAAAAAACTATGTGAAAACCAAAACAACACTCGTATGAGTAACTTTTTTGAGTAATTTTTTTTTTTTTAGAATTTTTTTCTAGTTTCCACTCTATGTATATTTTCTCTATGACTGGGGTTAATCATTATAAGCAAGATTCATTTATAAAAGGAAATATTTTGAATTTAATTTGAGCAGAGTTTTGAAATCGAAAATTTCTTTCTACAATTCTCAAAATGTTTCAGTTTATGAAAGATACATACATAAATAAACTTTTGGAAAAATACCCACATTGTATATGAATACAAATTATAAGCCGGTCCATTTACAAAAGTATTTGATATGATTGTTACAAATTTATTATAAAAAAAAATATAACATTTATACATATTACAATAAAGAGAAAATTAAACAAAGAAAAAAGAAACTGAAAATGTTTTAAAAACATAAATTATATTTAGTATTACTGGCCTAAATATTAAAAAGTTTAGAAATGTTTAAATTTAAAAAAAAAATGCATAAAAACTTGATAAAATTTTATTAAAAATAAAAAGCTAAAATACATATAGTAAATGAAATAAATCTAAAAGTCATAATTTTGTAACAATAACGAAAATTCTACACTCAAACATACTTAAAAAGATGAGTGGTTTTCTTTAAACATTTTTAGGCAATCTAATAGCACACAGCTTAAAAAAAAGAAAAGAAAATACTAAAACTGTGATTATATATTTCGAAACAGTTTGTAAAATGAAATACTTAAAAAATTAAAAAAAAAAAAAAATTGAAAAAAATGAAGGCAATTGCTACATTCCAAATTAGTTATAATTATTATTAACAATAATTAATATACATAATTTCATTTAGTTTTTTAATAACTACGAAAACGTATGTATTTTTGTATTATATAAAAATAGCAAAAAATACTAAAAATTCAAAAAAAATATAACGAATAAATATGAAATACTTTTTACATATATAAACTTTAAAATATTTTTTAATTTTTTTTTAACTTTTTTATAACAATTTAATATAAATTCATTTATACTTTAAAAGCAAAACATTAGCAGCAATATTTACTGCATATACTATATTTTAGAGTTTTTTTATTTTTTATTTTTTTGTAGTAAAAAAATTTATATAATTTTTTTTTGTTGTAAGTTTTGTCATATTTTCTACACTGTTTCTATATTTATTTTGAAAACTCAAGTTATCAAATAAATGCTATTTAAGATATGTTTATTTGTTTCAAAACTTTGTTTTAATATACAAAATGAATTTGGAAATGGTGTAGAAATACGTTTTTTTTTTTTTTTGTTTTTTGTTTATTATTATGATTTTTTATTTAGTGTTTATGTAAATAATTCTTTATCATTTTCATCAAATTTTTATTAACTTCATAAAATTAATGAATTATTGTGAAAGACACTTACCTAAACCATTCAACTTTAATATGTTTTCAATAATTTTTAGAATAATCGAATGTTTATGTTTATTTTGTTTTTATAAATAACCATATAACAAGAAAGACATTTAGAATTTAATTGTATAATTTAATGTTAGTATTATATTTAATATATATTGTATGTTTATCTCTGTATTTCGAATTAACTTAAGTACGATTATTGATAAATTTGTTTAAAACATCAAATATGAATTAAAAAAAAAGAAACATAAAATATAAAAAAAATATACAAAAATTATTGAAAAGAAAAAAAAAAATATCATTTGGTTTTAATGTTATTATTTTTATTATTATACAAATCATATAGTATGTATATCATATCAAACTCAAGTTTTAATTGTATGTTTCTAATTTAATGTCGTGATTAATATTTATTAGTTTCATCTCACCAATCACGTTTTTGTTTCGCTCTAAGTATTTTTCAAGCAACATTCTTGCATTTAATTATAGCTGATTTTTAAGTTGTGTCATGAGTTTAAGGCTGTTGTGAATACTTGTTGTTTCTGACACTAAGTGCATTTAATTTTAACATGCATAATAACATATTTATTTAAATAATTTATTACTAAAACGATTTACACCATAACTGGATTTGTAAGGATTTTCTAGAGTCTAGACTGAATGTATAATTTTAATATGGTATTATAAGTATTGAACGTATTCAAGGCTATGAGTTTTCCAAAACTGTTGCTTTATATTCCTTTTAGAACGATTTCTACACACAATAAAATCCATTACCTCTAAATATGGTATAAATTTAAATATGATAAAACCTTGACTAATTTTTTGTGTATAGTATTCTTTTAGAACCTTAGTCTGGATGACAATTAACAAAAAAAATTAAAAAACTATTTTCTCAAGAAATATCCCTGCATTTTTTAACGTGGATGTCATTGCAAGTGGCCGATTGGTACACTCTGCATAACACTTCACTATTAAATTCAATAGTACTAATCCTACTGCTTTTGAGAAAAAAATAAATTTATCAGAGAGTGAGGTTGAACTCATACAGCCCAATTATGAATAAAGTGGTGTGATGATTTTTCGTTTTTTTCTAGTTTCCGTTCTATGGTATCTCCTATATGTGTGAAAAAGAGTAATTTTGTTCAATATTTTTCACTGACATGTCTCCTTCCGAAAGATTTTTTTAATTTTTTAAAATTTTCTTTTTAATTTTTTTAAAATTTTTAAAAAATTTTTTTTTTAAAATTTTTTTAAAATTTTTTTTTTTCAAAATTGTTTTTTAAAATTTTTTTCCAAATTTTTTTTAATTTATTAGTGAAAAAAATTTATGATTAAAAAATATTTTTCCCGATTTTGACCCATTGTAGGTCCAACTTACTATAGCCTTATATACATCGTTGCAATGGACTTTGAAATATCTATCATTAGATATCCATATTGTCTATATTTATGACTTAGTAATCGAGATATAGATCAAAAATAGGCCAAAAATAGAGGTTATCTCGGATTTTTGCTCATATCTCCGTTATTTATGGACGGATTTTGCTGATTTTAAATAGGAAACTTCTCGAAACCATGTCTTACAGAATTATTGAAGATTTGGATCCCGAAGATATCTGGGGTCTTCAGAAAGTTGATTTCAACACACAGACAGACTGACGGACATGGCTAAATCGACTACGCTATCTATAAGGATCCGGAATATATATACTTTATACTATAAAGTATATATATAAAGTTTATATGGTCGGAAATTAAATTGTGGAAATTACAAACGGAATGACAAACTTGTATATACCCTTCTCACGAAGGTAAAGGGTGTAAAAAGGTAAGTTATAAAAAGGAGAAAATTGATTATTGTAATAAAAAAATATAAAAAAACTATGAATACTGAGTTTGATTTCAATACAAAGTTTAACATTGTTAGTAAGTATAAAATAAAGTTAATTTAATAATTAAAACTTTCTACATACAACAAGCATACGATTCAAAGCTATTCCTGAGTACTTATCAAATGTTCAAAGGAACCGTTTAATTTTCTGGAAAATTCAGTTATAGTGAAAAATATTGTTATTAAAAATTTGATTTTTAAAATAGAAATGAAATTTAACATTTAGAGTAAATAAATTAGAGTAAATGATATATAAAAATTAAACAAAATTATTGAACACGCCTATGAGAGTCTTAATTATTGATGTCGAAATGAAATTTATTAAACTTGTTCATTATAAAATGTATTTCATAAATCTGGAAAATATTTATTAAGCTTTTAAAAAACGTTTAATTTTTTATAATGGGCGTGGCAATAAGATGATCAAATTTAGTTTACCAAATAGCCAAGATCTGGCACTATAAAACTGAAAAATATTAAATTCAATATCTCTTAAACTCTACGAGTTATAGCGAACAAATTCTGTTCACCTATTTGTCCAGTAAATATTTGCCTTATTTTTGTAATTCTTGTGAATCTGCTGGAGTTTATAATTCGGTTAATTATGCAGATAATGTAATTAATTTTTAATAGAGCAGTAATACAGCATTAAACGTGGATATATATTTAAGGACCACGCCCATTGTGGGCTGTATTTATCAAACTATAAAAGAATCCATTTAATTTTCTCATAATGGGCATGGCATAGGGTGGATACAATTTTATTCCGGAAATAGCCAAGATCTTATTCTATCTAACTGAAAAAGATTCATGTCAATATCTCTTATAGTTTTTAAGTTATAGCGTAAAATTCAAAACTGTTATTTAACAATTCACCTATCCATCAGCTTCTGTTCACCTATTAGTTCAGTCAAATTTAAATTTTTTTTTTTCAAATTTGTTTGTCCTTATGAGTCTTGTAGTGATTTAACTATAACTCGTTTGTTTTTCCAGATAAAGAAATAACATTTGACATGTAGATAGAGCAAGAATAGAGATTTAAACTGAGATAAAGAAATATTTGCCACGCCCATTGTGGGCGGTATTATTAAGATTTAAAAGGAAAACGCTTAATTTCCTCATAGTGGGCGTGGCAGTGAGAGTATAAAATTTAATTCCAAATGTAGCCAAAATCTTATTCTATCTAACTGAAAAAGATTCATGTCAACATCTCATAAACTTTGCAAGTTATAGCGAAAAAACCAAAACTGTTATTTAACAATTCACTTTCTACCAAGTTCTGTTCACCTATTAGTTCGGTATTTCTATTTATTTATTTTTATTTATTTATTTTTTTTCAAATTTTTAGTCCTTGTGAGTCTTGCAATAATTTAGCTATAAATTTATTCTTTTTGTATATATTGAAATGAAATTTGACATGGATATAGAGCAGGAGTTATGCTTAAACCCCAGATATATAATTTGTGGCCACGCCCATTGTGGGCGATTCAATTAATATTTAAAAAGAAAACATGTATTTTCTTAAAGTGGGCGTGGCAGTGGGAAGATACTTTTTAGTTCTAAAAATAGCCAAGATCTTATTCTATATAACTTAAAAAGATTCATGTCAATATCTCTTATACGTTTTAAGTTATAGTGACAAATTTAAAACAGTTATTTAGCAATACACCTTCTACCAACTTCTGTTCACCTATTAGTTCAGTCAAATGTTGACTTTAAATTTTTTTTTTTTCAAATTTGTTTGTCCTTGTGAGTCTTGCAGTGATTTAACTATAAGTCGTTTGTTGTTCCAGATAAAGAAATAACATTTGACATGTAGATAGAGCAAGAATTGAGATTTAAACTGAGATAAAGAAATATTTGCCACGCCCATTGTGGGCGGTTTTATTAAGATTTAAAAGGAAAACGTTTAATTTTCTCATAGTGGGCGTGGCAGTGAGTGGTTAAAATTTAATTCCAAATGTAGCCAAAATCGTATTCTATTTAACTGAAAAAGATTCATGTTAACATCTCATAAACTTTGCAAGTTATAGCGAAAAAACCAAAACTGTTATTTAACAATTCACTTTCTACCAAGTTCTGTTCACCTATTGGTTCGGTAAAATATTAACATTTATTTTTTTCAAATTTTTTGTCCTTGTGAGTCTTGCAGTAATTTAGCTATAAATCGGTTCCTTTTGTATATATTGAAATGAAATTTGACATGCATATAGAGCAGGAGTACCGCTTAATCCCGAGATATATAATTTGTGGCCATGCCCATTGTGGGCAATTCCATTAAGTTTTAAAAAGAAAACATGTATTTTCTTAAAGTGGGCGTGGCAGTGGGAGGATACTTTTTAGTTCTAAAAATAGCCAATATCTTATTCTATCTAACTGAAAAAGATTCATGTCAATATCTCTCATAGTTTTTAAGTTATAGCGTAAAATTCAAAACTGTTATTTAGCAATTCACCTTCTGTCATCTTCTGTTCACCTATTAGTTCAGTCAAATGTTAAATTTAAATTTTTTTTTCAAATTTGTTTGTCCTTGTGAGTCTTGTAGTGATTTAACTACAACTCGTTTGTTTTTCCACATAAAGAAATAACATTTGACATATAGATAGAGCAAGAATTGAGATTTAAACTGAGACAAAGAAATATTTGCCACGCCCATTGTGGGCGGTATTATTAAGATTTAAAAGGAAAACGCTTAATTTCCTCATAGTGGGCGTGGCAGTGAGAGGATAAAGTTTAGTTACAAATGTAGCCAAAATCTTATTATATCTAACTGAAAAAGATTCATGTCAATATCTCTTATACGTTTTAAGTTATAGCGTTAAATTCAAAACTGTTATTTAGCGATTTACCTTCTACCAACTTCTGTTCACCTATTAGTGTCTTTTACTTTTTTTCCAATTTTTGTTCGTCCTTGTGAGTCTTGCAGTAATTTTGCTTTAACTCTGTTGTTTCTTCAGATAAAGAAATAGAATTTGAAATGTAGACAAGGCTAGAACACGGTTTTAAACACGGATATAAAATTAGTGGCCACGCCCATTGTGGGCGGTGTTATTAAGATTTAAGAAGAAAACGTTTAATTTTCTGATAGTGGGCGTGGCAGTGGGAGGATACTTTTTAGTTCTTAAAATAGCCAAGGTCTTATTCTATCTAACTGAAAAAGATTCATGTCAATATCTCTTATACGTTTTAAGTTATAGTGAAAAATCCAAAACTGTTGTTTAGCAATTTACCTTCTACCAACTTCTGTTCACCTATTAGTTTAGTAAAATTTTGTCTTTTAATTTGTTTCAAATTTTCGTTCGTCCTTGTGATTGTGAGTCTTGCAGTAATTTAGCTTTAACTCTGTTGTTTCTTCAGATAAAGAAATAGAATTTGAAATATAGACAAAGCTAGAACACGGCTAAAAACATTGATATAAAATTAATGGCCACGCCCATTGTGGGCGGTGTTATTAAGATTTAAAAAGAAAACGTTTAATTTTCTCATGGTGGGCGTGGCATGGTAGGATAAAATTGAGTTCAGAAAATAGCCAAAATCACACCATACCTAATTGAAAAAGATTCATGTCAATATCTCACCATAGAGAAATACATAGAAAGCTAGATAAAAACTCAAATTCTATAATTCCACACATCGGATTATTAAATATCCCTTCTTTTCCAGTACTTGCAAGTTATAGTTTTGACTGAGAAATAATTTATTTATTTTTTACTTAAATAATTATATCGCTCATTTGCTGCAACAACGTCATAACTCAAAATCCGTGTTTTTTGAACTGAATTATACTAAATATGCGCCGTTCTATAGTTTTTCATATAGTTTTATCAGTTTTCAAAAAAGTAAATTATTTTTTGTGTGAGTGTTTTTTTGTTGTAAACATCAAAATTAAAATTCATGTTTTCTGGTATATTTGACAAGTAAAAATTTGGGTTAAATACAGATTAGAAAGATATTAACATTTACTATTTAAATTAAGATTTATTTCTGAAATCGCATGATTTGTTGAACATTTATTTAAGAAATAATAAATTGTCATAAAACATTCAAAGCCGTTTTTCTCGAAACGACTTTTTTGAATTATTACGTTGTTGCAGCAAATGAGCGATATACATATTGTTAAGAATGTGCAATTACGATTTGAATTTAACGGTCTGTAACGACTGCCTGCAACATTCATCATGTTTAGAAACACGTCCATCAGTAGCATGCGTTTATTAGCATTGTTTGTAAGTATGGCAACTCTAAATGTTTAAGCTGCTAATATTAACATCGAAAGTTCTAGAATTCGAATGTACTAGTTTGTCCGTTGAGATCATTGTAGAAGATTTACGATAGATGGCGTGTGTATAAATAGTGGCAGAGGTGGCAGTCGTGAGTAGAGTTTATCATTGGCGCTGTTAGAGTTAACATCAACTGTCGTGTACATTTGAGTTTGTACATTATAAGGTGTGTGTGCATTTCTGCGAATTGATAAACGTGTAAAGACACTGAGTCAGTATTTGAATGTTGTTGTTGTACATTTTAAATAAATAAAGATTTGTTACAAATTTTAAACTGCTTTTATTTGCAATCAAAAGTATCCGGTTTATTTAAAGGAAATAAACCCCGTTTTTTCAAAAGGTAAAAACGTAACAATATTTTAGTTTTTATTTTATTATCGCACATAAATATTTGTATTATTAAACCAAAGATTGCACTACATATATATGTATAAATATATATTGAAATTTCTCTATTTCTTAAAACTAAAATTTAAAACTATTTAAATTTAAAATAAATACATTAAGAAAATCATCACAGTTTAAACAAATACACATAATTCATTTCCATCTATTACCCATTGATTTGGAATTCTTATTTTGCTGACTGTTCTGGGCTTCTTCTTGAGCAGCTAACTCTTCATCTAACAGCAATTCAAAATTACCCAAAGCATCGGCACTAGGAACTTTATTCCAACGGACACTGTAATAATACAATGAACCATATAAATAAGAAATATTTTATCTATAAAATCGTTAATAAAAAACATACTCTGGTATTCCATCGGGTGGTAGAACAACTGATAATATATTATCAATTAATTTGTATTTTAAAATACGATCCGTCACTGTTGTCGATGTTAAAGAGGGTGATGCATTCACTTCAACCAGCCAAGGCTTAAGATTATTATCGATAATGATGTCGTAGCCATAGCATTCAAAACAATGACGATCACTGGCCATTACTGGTGCCACGGCTCGTAGAGAATGTACAATTAACCAGGAAATGGCACCAAACAAACGATCGGTTACCTCTTTGCCTCGTGTGCCTTCTAAATACAGGGCTAAATTTTGTACTGACCATTTGCCACCGTGCAGAGTATTGTATTCACCCTGAAATAGAGAAGTAAAATAACAGTTTTCAATTATTTATATTGGATTTATGTAAAAATATTTTAGAGGATGGTCAGATCAACCCCAGATTAAGATAAAAGGTTTTGGAGTATGGGTTTAATAGTTTTAATTAGTTATACGTCTAAATTAAAACACATTTGTCTTTCAATTCCTATCAGTTCAGAACCGGCAACCGATGTAAGCAATCTATTCGCTGCTACATTAAGTTCAATTTTACATTTAAATTTATTTATAAGAAATTAAAACAATGCATTTACCAGTTACCAACATTTGCACTTACCCCATGTTTTTGTACACTGACATTGGTTAAATGCACATACATATTGTCCAGTTCCGTACAACTCGTATCGTACTTAACCGTACAGAAGCGACAGAAGCCTTGTTTAAACAGATACGCCTTCAAAGGGCGGAATGAAGTGACCAAAACATATAAACGTAAATCGAATTTCTTGCCACCAATCAGCAGTGGATTGTCGATGTAACGTGAAATGACATAACTTTCCTTAGCGATCTGAGGATGAAACGCACCCTTAGCTTCTCGAGACCATTTTTTCAGTTTCGATAGTTTGTTGATTAAAAATATGCCGGCTCCTTGGGACTTGCCGCAAGGTTTCATGATCCAAGTACTTTGGGGATTTTTTCGATACTCCTCAACAAACATGTTGTAATCTAATAGCAAGAAATGTATATACATACATATATTTACATCAATGTCAAGTAAATTTCTTTTATACAAACCCGCTGGTAAAACAAATGTCACTGGTATAAAATCTAAATACAAATATCTGGTCACCCCACCACCGGACCAATTTAGGTCGGACTTTTCAGCCAAAGCATTGCCATCTCTTTCCAAATCTTTGCGATAGCGTTTAATGTTCTTCACCAATAGATCTTTGCGCGACAATTCGTAGTGATTTGGAAAATGATTTATCATTTGATTGTCATTCATGCGATAACCACTGTCCACACTGAAGATATTGCGACATGTCTGCACACCCGCCCAATAAAAATTCCAATCATCATCGCCACCAACTTGATGCCAACCACGTTTTTCGAAATTATTCACCAGCACCGACTTGTCGAAATCGGTGCAAAAATACACCCTCATGCGTTCATGGCCCATGTTATTGCTGACTCTAAAATGAATTGTTTTCAAATGAATGTCTTTCCGTTGCAATGAAAACATTGCAATTCTAAAATTACCTTCCATACATGCTGGAATAGGTGGCATTTAACCTTTTAGCAGCACCACCTGTTTCTTGAGCCATTTCTAAAGTTTTTAATTACAACAACTTTCTTTTAAATTGAGAAAGTTTTTAATCTTAAATATGACGTCTATTTATAAATAAATTTCTTAACGCTGTTCGTTAACATTTGTTGTTATCCTACTACTGCTTTTCTAGCCTTGTAACTTTTCTGATTTGATTTCAACTTGTGGCATTTATTGAACCAACAAAATCAGTTGCAAACTTATTTGGTTTCATGTGACGATGATAAATTGGATTTTGGTTACCAAGGAGCTTTTATTGCCGCTTGTTGCTTCTTTGTAAACAATCTCTCTCGCTCTGTGTTCGTTATAATTTATTTATGTTATACAAACACAAACATTGATAAAATTACAATATAAATCTTAACAAAATCAATATTTCTTTACAATTTAATCTATAAATTATTTATTAAAATAAAAGAAATGGAAAAAAAAACTATGAAATCGAAAAAAGAAATGAATTTAATTGTCAGTGTTGTCTTATTCTTTCGATTGTCATGACTCAAATAAACCGGTCTGTCACAGAATTTGTACGAAAGTGAAAATAATCGTATTTTCCAATTCTTGTTCAGTTCGTTAAAATGTTTTACTACAAAAACTTCACATGTCTTAATACGTTTTCACTTTTGTACGAATTTGATGTCTGTGACACGCCTGTATATTTGGGTTCATACACTCTATGTGAGTATAGATGTATACAAACAGTGACAATAATATGGAACCTCGCAAATGAACTGTCAAAAACTGTATAGAAATTCATTTGCACAACTCTGATAAGTTCCGCAACAATTTAGACTCGCAAACATGAACTGATTTTGCTTGAACGCTATAAAAGAAAATCATTACTTGCGATGAAAAATGGAGCCATTACGATAACCCGAAGCGTAAGAGATCGTATGTATAGCGCGGTCAACCATCCGAATTGATACCAAAGCGGCCAGACATAAAAAAAGTGTTTGGGAAGTTTTGCCTCACCCGCCATAGTCCAGACCTTGTCCCGTTCAACTTCTATTTGTTTTGATCGATGCAGAACGCATTAAGAATCTCCTCGTCGAGCACTACAAAGAACCTCGCCTATCAAATATCTCTTATAGCTTAGTAAATATTCGCATTTGAAAATTTAATTTTCAACAGCTGATACCGATTTTTTAATGAAATTTTACAGTTATGAATTGTTACGAATGTGCAATAGCGATTAGAATTTAACGGTCTGTAACGACTGCCTGCAACATTAATCATGCTTATAAACACGTCCATCAGTAGAAGCTTCTACTTATCAACATTGTTGATAGCATGCGGTTATTAGCATTGTTTGTAAGTATGGCAACACTAAATGTTTAAGCTGATAACATTAACATCGAAAGCTCTAGAATTCGAATGTACTAGTTTGTCCATTAAGATCATTGTAGAAGATTCACGAAAGATGGCGTTTGTATAAATTGAGGTTGCAGTCGTGAGTGAGTTTATCATAGCGCTGTTAGAGTTAGCATCAACTGTCTTGTACTCTTCAGTTTGTACATTATAAACTGTGTGTGTGTGCATTTCTGCGAATTGATAAACGTGTATAAAGACACTGAGTGACTATTTGAACTGTTGCTGTACATTTTAAATAAATAAAGAGTTGTTACAATTTTAAACTACTAAACGGCTTTTATTTGCAATCAAAAGTATCCGGTTTAATTAAAGGAAAGAAAGCAACGTTAAAACGTAACAATATATTTTTGGATTGAAAATGCAGAAATAAAAACCTTTTTTGAAATTTTTTATTAGGAATTCCTCAATTCCCAAAAAAGTTTTGAAAAATCACATAAATGAGATTTTATCCCAGAGTCGGGGATATCGGAACAAAAATAATTAAGAACATATTGGGCCATCTAAAATGGGTTACTATATTTTGATGTCGACTATGCGATTTGAGAATCTTTTCCCTAAAGTTGAATTTTACATAAAAAATAGGCGTTTGGTATCAAAAATTTTAAAAATTTTTTTCATTTAAAATATTTGATGTAAAGTTAGCTTTTTAAAAAGTATAAATTCTTTATACATCAAAAAAAAATTCTTAAGACAGTGCTGTAAACAATCAAGGAGACCTCATAAAACTATTCCAAGACAATATAATTTAATAGCTTGAGAGTTTAAGAAATTGCCAAACATGACTCTCCGGGATGTTATCAATAATCAGAAATTGGAAATTAGTTCTCGAACAGTTAGCCACAGGGCAAATGATTAGGTCTTTGTTGCTATCGGCCCGCGAAAAAATCTCTTTTTTATAAAAAAAAAACCCGTACTGCTCGTATACAATTTGCCAAAGAATTTAAACTGGACGAGACAGAAATTGAATACTGTTCTCTTTTCGGATGAATTCAAATACAATTTAATAGGCAGTGATGAGATAACATTTGTAAGATACTGGAGCCCAAGTACCCAAAAAAGCCAGTCAAGTTTTGAGGTGGCAAGGTATGGAACCATTTCATATCATAAAATATACTATGGCTGGTATCACATACGTTGTTATGTACACAGAGAAAACAGATTCGTGATAGCAACCGAATTTGTTGCCAATCGAATGATTCGGTTCCACACATAGAATTTTTCGGTTCTATCAACAGAAAGTCAGTTGATAAAAAAGAATTTCGATTGAAGCAACCAAACTTGTGTTACCCCTTCTAAAATGTTGTAGCCACAAGTGTAAAATTCGGTGTCTAAGGTAGAATCATTCGATTGGCAAGAAATTTTGTTGCTATCACAAATCTGTTTTCTCTGTGTATTCATACGCTATACCTATAGGGTTGTTACAAAGTGATTACAATGCAATGAGGTTCGCGTTTTGAAGAAAACCTATTGGTAATTCTAGATAGCTAAATTGTAAATAGCTAAATGTGAAGCATTAGTTATCTAAGGGATATCCAACAAAATTTTGAGTCACTAAAGAGCTACACAATTTTTGTAAAAATTAAACATAAGTTTCCATTCTTGTGTCAATACCATAAGGATAGATAACAACTAGATAGGTAACTGAGAGCCAAAAACCTAAGTCTGTTATCAAAAATCGAATTCATGAGAATGTATTGCATGTATTTTGTTTTTGAATCACCTGTATGTGTGAAAAGAGAGTAATTTTTTCCATTTTATTGGTCTCTCCTTCCGTTCTATGTGATTATTCTATGACCATAAGTTTCTATTATTACAAATTCATTAATTTTCTTATTTTTTGTTAATATAATTAAATAAAAATTTCTTAAGATTTTTTGGTATTGCCCATTTTCAAAACCCAAACCAACAAGAGCCAGGCCAGCTAGCTCCTTTCGTTTGGGCCCTATCGTGTTTTCAACAAGCAGACAGACGGCCGGACATAGCTAGATCATCTTAGAATTATGAGGACCCAGAATAGATGTGTTACAAATTAAATGACAAAACTAATATTAACAAGTAAGAGAGATATATTCGGCTGAGCCAAATCTTATATACCCTTCAGGAAATTATACTTTAAAATAAAATTAAAAAAAAAAAAATTTTTTTAAACAATTTTCAAAAAATTTTTTTCGAAATTTTTTTTTAATTTTTCTTTAATTTTAAAAATTTTTATTTTGAAAAAAATTTCGACAAAAAAAAATTTGTTTGTGAAAAAAAAAAAATTTGCTTTAAAAAATATTTTTCACCATTTTGACTACTTTGTTGCAAATTTCTTTGAAATATCTATCATTAGATATCCATGTTGTCTATATTTATGACTTAGTAATCGAGATATAGATAAAAAATAGGCCAACCTCTATTGTCCCGGTTTTTTCCTTATATCTTAGTCTTTTGTGGGCGATTTTCTCGAGCCGGAAGAATTCCTGATTTATTAATGTATGAATTATGTATGTAAGTTATTTAGGGGCTACGGAAAGTTGATTTCAACATATAGACAGACAGACGGAGATGGCTATATCGACTTCGCTATCTGTAACAATCCAGAATATACTTATATACTTTGTAGGGTCGCAAATGAAAAATTTAGAAATTACAAACGGAATGACAAACTCATGGTGAAGAGTATAATAAAATTAATAAACAGTGATTTATTTGGTATAACTAAAAATAAGTGGTAATTTCAAACAGTGGACGACTTATTTTTATTCTCAAAAAGAGTTCTCTTATTCAAATTAACGAATTTCTTCTAAAAAGCTTCTGAAGCCAAAAAAAAAGTCTTCATAGACAAAAGTATAAAAGCTTTAAACTCTCGATCATATGTAGCTAAAATTTTCTCACTGAGTAAAAAATAAAATGTTTATATATCAACAATGATGATCAGTAGTAAATATTCACCAGCTGACAACAATAGCAACCGGTGAAAAGAAAAATCGCAAATAAGTTATGCAAAAGAACATCAACTTATTAAGAAAAATATTTATTTATTTATAAACTAAAGTGATCAATTTTGTATACGTGAACTTTGAAAACAAAAACAAAAATCTAAATAAAACAAATTGAATACAAAATATTTAAAATGGATTTATTATTCCTGAGTAAACGTATTTATTTGGGCACCGAAGATGGATTTATACATGGTGGTATAATAGTGAACAATGAGGGAATAATAGAAAAAATCTTAAAATCAGCTGGGGAAGTCAATACATATTTGTATAATATAGAATCAGAGGCTGTAAGTAGTGTGTATAATGGGCAAAGAACTGCTACAATAATTAATTATTTCATTACAATTTAATATTTATGTATATTAAAGGTGTATGATTTTGAAAATTTAGTTTTAATGCCTGGACTCATAGATGTCAATGTACATATTAATGAGCCAGGTCGTAAGGATTGGGAAGGCTTTCTTACGGCCACAAAAGCCGCTGCAGCAGGAGGTTTTACCACCATAATCGATAGACCTACGTATGTAATATATTGAATTCTTGTAACTTTGTACATATTTAGTTGTTATAAATTAAATATTTCTTACTTACAGCAATGCCATACCAGCCACCACTTCCTTGGCCAATTTAAAACTGAAATTATCCACTGCCCGTGGTAAAATTTATGTTGATGTTGGTTTTTGGGGCGGTATTGTACCCGGTAATACCGCTGATATTGAGCCTTTAATAGGTGGTGGTGTCATTGGCCTGCAATGTTCTCTTTCCCCAGCAGCCGAACCAGTTGGCAAAGAATTTCCTGCTGTTAGTAAACAACATTTGGATAAGCTTTTGGCGAATCTAGACAACGATATTGTTATAGCCGTTCATGCTGAGGAGATGTTGATGACGCCCATCAAACCCAATGAAGATGAACCCAAATGTTATGAATCGTTTTTGAGAACAAGACCTGCCCGAATGGAAGTGAATGCTGTACAAATTGTAGCTGATCTTGCGTTGAGGCATAAAAAGTGAGTAGTTTATTAATAATAGCTGTTTCAGAATCCCGCCAAATTTATATTGAGAAACTGCAAATTGAAACCAAAAGAAATTCAAATTAATGTGAATTTCAGCAAAGCAAATATTAATATGGAGAAAAAATAAACTGAAATTAAGAATTTTGAATTAATATTAATAAAGTACATAAAGTAAATTAAGAACTCCAATACAGTGCACTCGCGGTAACGTGAAC
This sequence comes from Calliphora vomitoria, assembly GCA_942486065.2. Lineage (NCBI taxonomy): Eukaryota > Metazoa > Arthropoda > Insecta > Diptera > Calliphoridae > Calliphora > Calliphora vomitoria. The sequence continues at coordinate 6,711,327 of OW818032.2, forward strand.
ACCACCTAACGTGAACACCGCCTAACGTGAACAAGCTTTTGTTTACATTGACTACTCTGTAACGTCAACAAACTCAGAAAGCTCTATAACGTAAACAATTTATTTCACTGCATTTGTAAACATGTAGACAACACTGAAATACATATATTAAATTCGATTTTTAAAGTTTAGGGAATCTCCTTATATTAAAAATCTGTTTGTATCCCCTAAATTAATATTTTTTGTATGGCAACGAATGAGTAATTTTATTTGCTATGTAATTTTATTTCAATGTATTTTTTCTCGTGATCTCGTTTTGTTTTGTAATGCATTTTAATCAATAATTTTTGTTATATATTTTAATAATGAAAATAATGTAAAACACAGGTTTATATTATAAAATTTTATATTTTTTCCATGAAATTTGACAATCGCTAACGTGAACAATTTCACTAACATGAACTCCCTTGGTTTTAATTAGTTCACGTTACCGCGAGTGCACTGTATATTAATTTAAATTAAAACTGAGAAAATATAACTCGATGTTGAGAAACCTAATTGTTATTGAGAATTAATAAATTTCTTTAAGGTATAACAAATTTAAATTCGTGCTCATACACAGATAAATAAAGATATAAATCAGCTGATTTTAGTAAAACCAAGTAAGAGAGCTATATTCAGCTGTGCCGAATCTTATATACCCTTCACCAAATTATACTTAAAAATACAAATTTTAAATATTTTTAGGTAAACAAAATTATAATTTTTTTTTTTTTAAATTTAAAAAAAAATTTTTGTTAAAATTTTTTTTCCAAATTTTTTTTGGAATTTTTTAAAAATATTTTTTTTTAATTTATTTGTGAAAAAAAATTATGAAAAACAATTTGTTTGGTAAAAAAAAAATCGGGTTAAAAAATATTTTTCCCGATTTTAACCCATTGTAGGTCCAACTTTCTATATATAGCCTTATATACCTCGTTGCAATGGACTTTGAAATATCTATCATTAGATATCCATATTATCTATATTAATGACTTAGCAATCCAGATATAGATAAAAAAAATAGGCAAAAAATCGAGGTTGTCCAGGTTTTTCCTTATATCAGCCATTTGTGACCCTATTTTCTCCATTTTAAATAGCGACCGATCCGGACGAATTCCCGATATAATGATATATCAATTATGTTTGTAAGTTATTTGGGGGCTACGGAAAGTTGATTTCAACATACAGACGGACATGGCTTTATCGACTTCGCTATCTATAACCATCCAGAATATATATACTTTGTGGGGTTGCAAATGGAAAATGTAGAAATTACAAACGGAATGACACTCTTGGTGAAGGGTATAAAAATTAAAATTTTCAAGCGATCGCAAGATTTGTGAGGTTCCTGAAGAGTAGATTTAAGCACTATATACAAGTATTTGGTATTACTGAAAACCTTAGGGCTAGACGATTAACATTTTAAAGAACAAAATGTATACTATCAATTTTCAGAATAAGATTTTCCATATAAACCTCAAATTTCATGATTTAGAGATTTTTCGTGAGGAAAAACTTAAAATTCAAATTGGTGTAAAAATCGAACGGATTTATCTTAATAAAATTTGGAACTTGTATAGATCGATAGGTATTTTAATCAGTGGATTGATAACGTTTACCATTGTTTTCCTTTAAACGGGAAAAATATGTACACAATTTGAAATGTTTTGTTGCCAATTAAAGGATTGAAAGTGATGATATCGGTCCAGAATACAATTTTGTATTATGTGAGACTTTTGAAACTCTATAAAACTTCTATCTAGGTCTCTTGATAAGTAAGTTGTTGGGACAGTGTCTTGCAGTTTTATTATCTGATCAAAGGGATCTATGGATTTTTATAAAAAAAAATGCCAACAAGGATTTATACAGACTCCTTATACATTTTCCAACTCAAAAAAATACAATATATCCGGAGATACCCTTGCTCATAGAGAAATATACATATAGCGGAAACTCTCCTGTCAAAGACCTAACTCAGTTGTCAAAAACCTAAGTGCTGAGAATGAATTAGTAAAAAAAACCATGTGAAAACAAAAACAACACTCGTATGTGTGATTATTTTGAGTAAAATTTTTGTTTGAGTTTTTTTCTAATTTCCGCTCTTGTTGTTTCTCTATGCCCTTGCTTTTCTAGCAAGTTTCAAAAACGATTCTTTGATTCATTGAACCAGTTCGGAAAACTTGTTTGTACTTTTTAACAATTCTCCATTTTTAGAAAAACTAAACATGTAATTAAGTAGGATAAGGTTTAGCATAACGTTAGTGATAAATGTTAAAAACTAAAACGTAACCAATTTCACTTGTGTGTAAACAAAGTTATACACATAATAGGGTAACATAGAGATGAGACATAATTGTCAAAAACCTAACGCTTGCAATAACAAACTACATGTTAGCCAATGTATTTTGTTGTTGTATGAGACATATGTTTAACAAACCGAAGTGTCTCGTCTCTATGTATAATTCTCTATGATTATAAACTTAAACGTACGCAAAACTTTTTTCGTTCACACTTCTTACTACAAAATTCCCTTCTAACAATCATACCTCTATCCTCTATTAAAATCATTTAATTGCAAACTTATTAACATAAGTATTTAAACACTTGCAGAAAACAATTTCATTTGTTAAATCTCAGTTCCAATGAAGTCCTGCCCATAATAGAAGAAGCCAAAAGTAAAGGTGCTCAAATCACTGCCGAAACATGTCCCCATTATCTCAGCTTAGCAGCCGAAGACATTGAAGACTGTCACACGGAATTCAAAACCCAGCCACCAATACGTGAAAAAGCTAATCAACCTGCTTTATGGGAAGCTTTAAAATCCGGTTGTTTAGATATCATAGCATCAGATCATTCGCCAGCAACACCGGGTCCCAAATGTTTAACATACGGCAGAACGAGGGGTAATTTTATAAATGCCTGGCCCGGCGTTTCCTCCTTGCAATTGGGTAAAGTAATAATTTTATGAACATTTTATGTTTATTTAAATTATAAATATTTTAAAATTCTAGGTCTACCCATAGTTTGGACCCACTGTCAAAAACATGGCTTGGGCATGCAACACATTTACAAAACCATGTGTGAGAGACCGGCCATATTGTGCGGCTTGGAAAAAACAAAAGGTAAAATTATTGAGGGTTACGATGCGGACTTTTGTGTTTGGGATCCTGATGAAGAATTTCAAGTTGATACAAATATATTGTATTCATCAAATAAGGTAAAAGGTATTTAGTTGGTTTTAAATTGTTTAAAAAAAGTCAAACATTTTTTATAGGCCACTCCTTATGCCAATCATCGTTTACGCGGTGTTGTACATGCCACCGTTGTGCGAGGCCTGCATGTGTATCAACAGTATGAAGGATTTGGTCAGCCTTTGGGGAAAATTATTTTACGTAAAAATATCAAGAAAATGGTTAAATTTCAATAGAAACTTGTAGTTGAAGGCTGAGAAACAAATGACAAAACCATTAAATGTTGTAATAATAGAAAGAAAGTGACTAATTTTTACACTGTAAAGCAAGAGAAATAAATCAAAAATATTTAACTACATACTTAATTACATTTAACTACATACTTAATTACATTTAAATAAATTTAAATTTGGTATTTAAGTAAATTTTCTTTGATTTTTTTAGCTTTTAACTCTTACACTGGGTTTAGAGCATGATTTTTACGACGTCGTTTTTTCTTAATTCCCTTCAAGAAGTGTTAAATATATTAATCTATAGAGTGGTAAGTTTCCGCTCTATATGTATTTCTGTATGTTTTCTTAGTTCTTATAGGCTTCTCAGAGCTTGGGCTCTCTCAATGTTATCGTTAGCTTAGTGTGCAAACGAGCTAAGTCAAATTTTTATGAAAATTGAGACTTTAATACAAAACCTTACCCCCTGTCAAAATGGTTGTCAAGATACAATATAATCAAGTATAGTCTCCATTTATTAGTATTATTGCTTCGTTATGACAAAATTTGTAGGGCTTTTGCTTAGACAACTTTGTCTTGACAACAAACGTCAATAATTGTTATAATAAATATTTGTCAAGTATAGACAGGGGGTTAGAATAAGTTAAAATAAACTGTTTGCTTAAACAATTTTTACAATTACTTAGTTTTTTCTCGTTGTTATACTGTAGTATGCAAAAGTGCTAAATTGATTTAGTGATATGCAAATGGGATAAGTCCATTTTTTGTCAAAATTGCGTTTAGAATAAAAAATTATTTGATCAATAATTGTCGAATAATGGACTACTCAACTACATATATGTTTAATATTTAATATTAATGAAAAAAATCTCAAATAACCAAAACCAATTACAATTGGTCAATTCACAAGGGGTATTATCAGTCATATTGTCATAACGTCCTAATATATCACGAGTCGGCGGTTCTGTTTAACCGACTCTTAGGCATTCGGCGTTGGTCTCTGCTGGTTCGTTACGATAACACAATAAACATAGCATAGAAAGTAGTATTATTTAAGGATATTTTTTGCTTAAAAAGCAATTAGGACATTATGACAATATGACATGATAAGATACCTTGTGAATTGACCAAATGTTAAACTTAGATATTAACTGGGGTTCATACATAAAACTACATTTTAAAATACTATTTATGTAATACAGTTAGGGACAAAATTATTAACAAAAAGTATGATTAAAGATATATCTAGAAAAATTTTTTTTACAAACTTAGGTCTGGCAACCCATTTTTTGTTTTGTAGTCTGGCAAAATGTTGTTTATTGTATGGCAACATTTTTTTGGAGTACCGTTACTTTTTTACTAAAAAGAAATTAAACAATTTTTAAAACATATAAATCAAAAAAAAACAAATTTTTTTTAATAACCGTAAGTAATGAACATTATTTAAAGATATTTAAATAAAATACTACTCTTTTAAATAATTTATTTAGCCTTTAATAATGGGAAAAGCTAAGACTCCCCTATTGAAACAAAATGTGGCAAAAGACATAATGGAAGGTGTCCCATATCGCGAAATCTCTAACAAATATAATATATCAATTGGGTTAGTGAATAAAATAAAGAATCAGAATAGTTTGAACTCCACGGGAAATAAATATGGTCGTCCAAAAAAACTTTCGCTTGCCGATGCTCGAGAAGCTCGTCGATTGATTGTGTCTGGTGAGGTTAATACAGCTGTTGAGGTCACACAAATACTCAATCAAGAGTATAGTTTAAACATAAGTTCCAAAACCGTTCGAAGATGTTTAAAATCCAGCGGCCTAGCGCCAAGAACAAAACTTAAAAAACCTTATTTAAGCGAACAAAATCGAAAAAAGCGGTTGGCTTTTGCAAAAAAGTACGAGCATTTTACGACAGACGACTGGATGAAGGTAACTTGGTCTGATGAGACAAAAATCAACGGTATTGGGTCTGATGGGCGCCAATGGACATGGGTTGTTAAAAGAATTGGTGTCCAAGAGCGAAATATTACAATATTACGAAATATTAGATGGCTTGGGGCTGTTTTCGCGGAAACCAGTTGGGTGTACTACGCCGAATAACTGGCAGAATGTGTGCCAAAGATTACATTACAATCCTTGAAGACTCATACATGCCAAGTTTGGATATATTTGTTTTAGAGCCGAGACAGGATGACATCTTCATGCAAGACAACGACCCGAAGCACACTGCCGGAATTACTAAAAAGTAGTTTGAAGAAAATGTGATTAAACTTTTAGATTGGCCACCCCAGTCTCCGGATTTAAATCCGATTGAACACCTTTGGTCAATATTGAAAAGGAAAATATTGGCTAAAAGAGACCCAGCGAAACCCATCAATGAACTTTAGGAGCGTTCTATCGAGGCGCGGGTAAATATTAACCCACTGGTGCTAATAAATATTGTAAATAGTATGCCAAAACGAATAAAAGCTGTTAAAACTGCAAGAGGGGGGCACACAAAATATCAATAGCCAAAAACGTAAGGATTTTCGTCAAGGGTCATAATTGTTCACAGCTAACATGTGAAACCTTTTTAAATTTAAAAAGTGAATTTAATATTTTATGTTAGTTTTATCTTTTTTTTATTAAAAAATAATGTTAAGATCAAAATAAATTTAAAAAATTTCAATAAAAACAATGAAGAAGAAAAAGCAAGTTATTTATATTTAATATTGGTTGTTTTGTGAACAATTTTGTCCCTAACTGTCTGTATTTAAACAAATTAAACAGTATTTTTTTATGTGTAGCATAATTTATGTTGATTGAGATGCAACAAGTTGTCGTGTGGCAAACAAGCGGTAGAAACTCCATGTCAATTTGTTTGTTTTCAGTTGCAAATAAATTCTTTCATAGTAGACCACAAAATAAATATGTATGTATATGTACATAAACACATATACGAAGAGAATCTGAAAATTGCTTTCAAATCTGAGAAACTAATGTTCTTTTTAGAAACGTTTTTTTTTTTTTTTTGACAGTTAGCTTTTATAACTATTTATTATCATCTCAACTACTGATATCAAAAACGTTGCTTCATTGACAAAGATAATAATTAAAATATTTTAAAGAAAAAAGTACTTTTTGTGAAGAAATTGGGAAAAAGTTGATTTTCAATAGTTATACAGGCCTGTTCTGCAATCCACGTGATTTCAAATCACATACCGTTTTAAAATCACACATGTGATTTGTGCCTGTTCTGTAAATCACACCATTATTGTATTTTTCGGTGTGATTTTAAATTTTTGAAAGCACAAGAAAACAGCTGATTCGTTTATTTTAAATGTTTTGTTTTTCAAATAATTGTATAGAAATATTAAAGTGAAAATAAAAAAATGCCTGGAGCTTCTGTTATATCCTTAATGGAATTAAAAAGAAGGCAGTTAAGAGTTGAACATATTAAAAAGCGTTGTTTTCCAAAAACTATGGCGCAAGCTCAACCACTATGTAAAAAAGAAAACAAAACAGCAAAGCTGCCACAGTACACAATAGCTCTTGGTTACCACTTGCTTCAACTTTGTTGCAGTTTTTTTTTCTAATTAGCACAAAAAACTTAACACCTATTGATAACTTATAATATAATATAACAAATATTATAAATTTTATGCTGAATTCTATAATTAATTTAAAGATATTGAACATATTTTAGACAACCATTAAAAAATTTTAGTCTGGCAAGCTTCCATGTATTTTCGAAAATCATAAACAGCTGACAACTGAAAACAAACCTGAAATCACAAAAGAAATCACAAAAGAAAATAAACTTTTTACAGCAGAAAAGGAGTCTCTAGATTTTTATAAAATTTTAAGTGTTTTTTTTTAATAAAACAAGTAATTCTTTAAGAAAATCAATGAAGGACATATTGTTTAATTTGTTTAAGTAATTTATTTTAATATTTTCCATATAATAGCCGTAGAAATAACCAAGTGATTTGAAAACATTAGTGACTTTACTGAACGTTTTAAAATCACAAAATTATGTGCACAGAACACCTTTTATGTGATTTCAAACCACTTTTATAAAATGTGATTTGCAGAACATACCTGATAATCTCTAAAAATACAATGCCTCGTTTGAATGGATGTCGATTCCCAACTAAAATTAAAGTGCCATCATTATTTGGTAAGCTGGAACAAAGGATAAAATGGTCCCTTTTAAGGTTTTTATGACTTTTTTATATTTCTCGCAAAGGAAACATGTGTATTATTTGTATCATGTGAAAGGATTTTGAAAGGAGCTTTCGAAGTTTTGTAATTTTTGGCAAAAGTATAAGTTTTTGATAATTTTGATATATTACACTCTAATAAATTTTCATGTAAATTTACTCCATTTATAGTAGGTAACTTTTCTCCTACTATAATTAGGGTAAAAATACAGAGCGACAATATTTAGACATAATGTATGTAAAAAAATACACGAAAAGTGTGTAAATTTACCTATATATATGTTTAAAAAATGTTGAGCAACATGTCAAATTCATGTGTAAAAAACATATATAATATGTAAAGTTACAGTTAAACTGCTTAAAACTACATATAAAACCTGAATTTTCCACTTTTTATTCAAAAGCTTTAAAATCAAGTAATTTGTTTTCGAAGGATGTTTTATTAAATTAGATGAAAGGGACATAAAATACTGTATAAAGTAAGCATATTAAATGTTTACATAAAAACAACCAAAAGCTCGCGTAAAACATAAGTCCATCCAGATATCTGAAAAATTATAATTATCACACATAACAAAATTAACATTATGTATAAACATCCTTTTCTCCTCGTTTTCGTTTACCATTTCTATAATTATTTGACATCCATCATCTGGAAAATTAATTCAGAACATGATTTCCTTTCATCATCATTTGTTTTATCGTGATGCCTGTAAATGTGGAAGGAACACTTAGTGTTAAACAGTTTACTGCAATCTTTAAAAATTCAGAAGACTTGTAAATTATCTTCTTTTTGTGGTAGATAATCTTTTAGTGAATATAATGTTTACTCACAATTTGAGCAGCGTTATACTATGTGTCTTACATGTTGCAGTATTGGACTTTCCTTTATTAGTGTATCTGTAAATTTTGTGGACACTTTAAAGCAGTTTGGTTGATACTTATTTAAATTTTAATTCGTTTTTGAATCAGTTTTTGTATAACAAATGTTTTTAATAATAAATAAATAAATTTTGACAATAGTGTCAATAGTACCATTACACATTTTTTGTTTAAAACATACATTATACGATTAATATATGTAATTATAAAGCTCAAATGTTTATTGTATTATAAACATGTGTATTTTTTCAGACAAAAGTATGTAATTAATTTTCATAAACACATTGTGCCTATATTTACATACTTTCTGTTATTTTAAATGAAAATTTACTTACTTTATAGTAGTTATTTTACATGCATTTTTTAGAGTGTATCTACATATCTAAAGTAATTAGATATTAGACATTAAAAATTCACAAAAACAGTTATTCCGTTTTTCGGAATTCAATATAATTTTAATTTTTTTTGGAATTTTTCGAAACCTATAATTTCTAACACTAACAGGTAAACAAACAGACTGATACAGTCGTCTGAAACCCCTGTGTAAACGTAAGTGCATGTTCAAAACAGAAACCACAGATTACACAGATACGAAACAAATGACAGTTCTCAAAAAAGTAATATTTAACCGTATGGTTATTTTGAAGTTCTACAACCACTTTTCAATGGTTGTGATTCGCAGAGTAAGAGAAAAAATACAATTTTCAATAGGCAACGTGTGTGATATATATTTGTGCCTCTTTCCAAACCACAACCATTTTGACATTTTCTTTTGTTTGTTTGTTTTCTTTTGCCATATAACTGGAATCAGCTGATTCATATCTGTGTAATCTGTGACAGAAACATACAAATTGCACACACGATTTGTTTATTTTTTTTTTTATTGAAATTCTTTTCAGCTTGCCCTTACAAAATAAACACATGTTTTATACACTGATATTAAGATGTTGTCAATTGGAGAGCCACACATGCTGTGTGTTTATGTATCTATTGTGGTTTTAGCACAAAAACTTACACACGAGTGACATTTAAAGTTTAAATTCAAATTCGATTTAATCTACAATGATTATGAAAAATTGTATGAAAATGTCAAATGCTTAAGGACATTCAAAAATACATGCATATGTAATAATAATAATGTCAAGAGCAGACAAGGATTGTTCTTTATGATTTTGGCAGGTAAGTCTAAAATCAGTGGGAGTTTACAATAAAGCATAAAGATACATTTTCAATTTCCCGCTGTAAATAGAGAGAAAAACCAAAATTTGTAGTTATATGGAAGATTTTTAGTTACATTAGAAGCGCCAACAAAAAGACTTATGTATAATTTATATGATTATTGTAGCAAGTCCTGGGTGTCGTATAATTGTTGAGTAACAACTTTTAATATTACTTATACGATTTCAAATATAAAAACCCCTAAAATTTAACAAATACATCCACACATATGTATGTACATAGATTTTAAAGAATTCTCTTGTTTATTATTAGTAAGTTTTAGTTCCGAAATAGTTTAAATATAAAAGAAAACACAATAGAAAAGCTTTCACTTTTATATTCTCTCACTTTTGTTAAAATTTTAAAAGCTCTCTTTTCTGTGTAATGACTTATCACCAAACGACGTATTAATAACAAAGTCATATGTTAAATAGCAGGTGCTACGAAATGATGATAAAAACAAAACGTAATAAACCAAAAGAAATGAGTACAAATTGTTGAAACCAACAACAAAAACAGCAAAAAACGCCAAAAAGATATAGAAAATATTAAACAATAAAAGAACAAATGCAAATACAACAAAAATATCAGTAAAAAATAAAAATTAAAATATTAAACATTAAAGAAAGAGCGTAATTATGGTGAGTTATTGTATAAATGGAAGAGAGTGAAACAAACATACAAATAATAACAAAAAACAGTTGTTGTAGAAAAACATACGTAATAAGCTTGAGATACGAAATAAAAGAAATGTATTGTATTTAGCATACAACTACATTCATATACTACTTATATATGTATTTGTATATATTGAATAGTGAGCAAATATACCAGGAATGTGAAATAAAGATTACAAATTGTACTTAATAGATTCGAAAATTGTACTTTTTCGACAATAATTGTATCAAAATCCATGTCAATAGAATTCATTAACAATTTATTTTTAAACGAAAAATATTTGTCCTAAATTTGTTGTGAATACCGGCATTTTTATTACGTCTGCAATTTCTAATATATTCATTTGTGATGTCATGAAGCAAGGTTGGCTACCGGCAGGCAACCTTATTATGAAGTATATGGATCCTTATAGATACATATGGGCAATTCCACGAGAATGACTACCACGACTGAAAACCCAAAAACCCTTGAAACTTTTTTTCGAAATGATTTGAATAGGAGAAAACAGTAAAATATTACTGTGTCAGTATTTAGAGCTTATTACAACATTTTAAGAGCAAAAATAATAGTTTAAACTGACTATATTTAATTTTTTAATTTAATTGGCGTGTTTTGGGCTAAAATTGCGGTTAAAACTAAGCTCCCAATTAACATATGGTGTGAAATGAATTTGACTCTGATTGTTTATTTGCTATTATAAAATTGTTTATTGAAACCGAATGTATATTTTCTATTCATTAGTTTTTGTATACATATATTTAGAGAATATATATTGTTTTATTATAAGAGAAAAATCTGTCACGTACGATATTAAATTTTATTTATTATAAAATCATTCAATGATTGTTTTTACTTAAATATGACGGATTGTAAAGTAAAAATATTTCGTTTAGTGTAAGAAATTAAAAGAAAACATAACGCCTCTCAGGATTCTCAAATTTTCGGATATTTCTACATGTACCTCAAAATTACTTCCGTTTTATGTCACGTACGATATGCCTTTATTTCGCTCTATATTTTGGACAATAATGTTTCAAAAGAACTTATTATTTTTTTAAAATATAGTACACTCTGAAAGAAACATACAGATCAAATTATTTTTCAGATACTCTTATTTTTGGAAAATCTATTCCACTCTATAGGCGTACAAATGTCACGTACGATGACATGGAATTGCCCATATGTCCGTCTATCCGCCTTGTTTCAATACATCAGATATACTGTGGTTGACAATATAATGTAAACTTTCCAAATAGTTAATTAATAGGTTAAAATCCAAAAATTTCTTGTGAAATAATATACCTGAGATCAACAATATAGGGTCAAAATTAATTTCAATGGTAAATTGGAAGCTATTACAATTTAAAAATCGTTTTTTGTTTCAAATCACTGAGAGAGTGACTTAGAAGAGAACATTTTAGGTTAGTGGTTGAGAGAAAAAGGATAGAAAAACAAAAAATTAATCAAGATGAGTTATTTATAATTTTTGTAAAGGCAAACTTCCTATAATTTTCCTACAAATAAATTCTTGCAAACAAATTAAATGTACATTTAACCATAGTTATTATTTGCTGGAATACCAAAAAATTGCTTATTTATCTTAATATGTCAATACTTTTTAAATATTGATAGTAAATAATGGATCGATTATGGATGGCAACCGAACTTCAGTTGCGTTGTGAGTTGCCTAAACAGATGGTAACTAGCAGCTATCATTTCTGTTGACAAACTGGCAACCAAAAATTTGTGGTTGCCTCTGGCTACGCAACTGAAGTTCGGCTGCCATCCATAATCGAACCATTAAAATATAAAATCAAAAATTCACTTGATTAAAAAATTATTGACTGTAAAATTATCAATTTCATAAAAATCGAAAATTTTACAAAAAGTCAAACATTTTTCAAATTTTATTTTGTTGGATTTTTTCAAAATTTGTATCCAAAAAACAACAATTTTATACAAAATTTACAAATTGTTAGTGAGTGACCTCTTTAAATTGGAAAAAAATCGTAATTCTGTTACTTCGATCTATCTCAACACTGCATTACTTTATATTTGGTCAATATACAAGGTCTCTTGTCCTAATGTCCTAATATATCACGACTCGGCGGCTCGGCTTAACTGACTCTTAGGCATTCGGCGTTGGTCTCTGCTGGTTCGTTACGATAACACAATAAACATAGCATAGAAAGTAGTATTATTTTAAGACACTTTTTGCTTGAAAAGCAATAAAAACCATTGTGAAATATTAGGACATTATGACAATACGACATGATAAGAGACCTTGTGAATTGACCAATTATTTCTACAATTTATTTACGACTGTTTGTAGCTTAAAACACAATTCCAGCAGGTCATGTGTATCATAAACAATTTCAATAAGTTTCGTTCTAAATAATAATACGAACGGATAGCGTTAAATAGACTCTGAATAATTCGGAGACGTTAATATAGTTGGGGGATTCAATCGGTCTGCTATTAAGTCATATCGTCATAATGTCGTAACATATTATGATAGTTTAAACAAATTGTTGTGCTTCAAATAAAAAATTGTTATTTTATGACAAAACATAGTTCAAAAAGTCTTATTAGTTTAGAACTTTTTTGTTTGAAACACAACAAAAATTTGTTTAAACTGTAATAGTACATTATGACAATATAACCTAATAGCAGACCGTTTGAATCCCCCAAGTATTAAATTTTTGTAAGATTTCCGGCCGAATTTACCATTTACCACAGATATATGTTACCTTATATTCGTTTCGAATAGATACACAGAGATAACAGATTCGTGATAGCAACCGTGTTTTACCAGTTTTGTTAAATAAGAATCCCCGTACTTTTGTGGAAAAAAGCTTCTTTCTTTATAAAAAACTATTTCTTTTAAAATATGTTTTATGAAACAGTACATTTCTTGGCAAACCTGCTTTTTTGTGATAAACTTTTCTTTAGAAAAATAAATAATAATAATTCTGTCTTTTATTAGACAAATTGTCCAAAATAATTCTTTACAATTACAGCTTACAACAAAAAGTACAATTGTACCATCATTTGCATCCCTGGTTTACATACATAGGTACTAATGAGAAAGTAGTTGACTAAAGTGCAAAAAAAGAGAAAGAGGAGCAAAGCAAGAGTGTCAAAAATTATAGTGTGGTAGTAAAAAATTTATTTAAAAACAAAATAAACAAAATTTATAAATAATAAATAGAAAGAAATATATTTTTATTTTTTCAAAAGTGCTTAAATATTTTAAAAGAATAAAAAAGTATTAACAAAAATATAAAAAATACACAAAAATACATACATACTGTGAATATTAATATTTAATAAACAGGTAAATAATGTAAATAATATTGCAAAATATTTAGCTTTTTGACGTGGCGGATCAATACAACAATAATTAAGAATTAATTTTTGTAAGTGTGTAGAAACAAAGACAAACAACAACAACAAAAAAAGAATTAAATTATTTCGTACCTGAGTAAGCAAAAATCAGCAGACATACAGACAAACAAACATTTTAGAAACACATTCTTACGTGCATAAACTAAAGGTAGAATATGAACAACAATAAAAACAACAACAACAATAAAATCTACAAACAGTACGTATTTATATATGTTTATATTTATGTATGTAAGTATCTGAAGCAAGACAAAAACTATCTTAATTACGAAATCAATGTTGTTTTGTTATTGTAAAGAAACGTAATGTGGAAAAATTCGCACACATTTTTTTCTTGCTGTTTGTTTGTCATCTAAATTCTATCGTGTCATTTCAGTGCATGAGTATGAGTAAATTGTGATATGATGACATACATATATATGTACATACTCTACTACTCGTACTTATGTATAATTTATATTTTAATATATTCAATTCTAATGTTATATGTATATAGTACATTCATACTAACATACATACATTCAGTCCTCCTCATCATCATCATCATCATTACTAATGTGTGTCGTAGTAGTATATGGAGCTGTCTTTGCAGTCTTCGTTGTGGTAGTCATAAATAGTCAGCCATAATATTATCGCAAGCTTATTCATACATACATCAACATTCAAACACCTAGTCAACTAGTAGTCATAGTCGTAACATATCGTAAACGTATTAAAAGAAATCGCACAGTGGGCTGAAAGTTTTTATATTTTAGAATGCAATTTTCGTTAAAATTAAAATTTTGTGAGATTAACCCAGGTAAAACTTGGCAATTACTAATAAGTTTTCATACCCTCTGCATTAATGACTTGTTTATTATCTGTTATTATACTGTTATTATATAACTGCATATTTTCTGAGCATGTGAGACCTAACTATCAATGAGTTACTTAAGTCACTACTTGTAACTAGTTTTAGTGATACTTAAGTAATAATATATTTATAAGCGGTTGTGGTAAGTACATGCCTCCATGTTAAAATCTTATATATAAATAGGTCACAAGTTTTTTTGTGTTACACTTTTAATTATGTTATTGTCCACCAATATTGATGAAACATATATGGTTTAAAATGTTATTTTATATAGATATGCACAATATAAAAAATTATTTCAAAATTCTTTCCATAAAAGTGTTCAAATGCGTGGTTAAAACTAAGGCGATCCTAGTTATAATTTAAAATGCTATTGTGTAAGTAGTATGGTAAGTAGTTGGATATTTTGGTCGGTTAACTGTTCGAATAATTTAAAATTGCCGATTTTCAAATAACAAATAAACCGATTAATTTTTGTCGACTAACCGATTAACCGAAACTTCTTTTTTTTGTACTTTATATAGAAATACGGTTTCAAACACACATATTTTATTTCTTAATTCATGAACATTCCCTGCTAGCAATAGGTTTTTGAAGTATAGCTTAGAAACTGAAACTTTCTAGAATATTGAGTCGGAGGAAGACATGATGATAGACGAAACTGAAGACATTACTGAAACGAGTCTCTTATCAGAACTTAGCGAAACTATTAAAAGTATTAAAAATCTAAAAATCCCAAAAGGACTCCAATGGTATAATGGAGGATATTATATGCTTAAAAACCTGAATAAAGATCTGTGAAATTGGATAGTCTTTCGATTTCTCCAACATCTACAATCAATGAGGGAGTTTTTTCTAAGTCAAGTTTTAATAAAACTAAAGAAAAATCGTTTAAAAGGAAACCTTTTAAATTATATTATTTTCTTAAAAGATATTTCAGAAAATCTCACTAAAGTCCTAAAATACCATATTTTTTTGATATTATTTATTTTTTTGTGGATTTTTTATATTTTGTTATTTCTTCAATACGATCTAAATTTTAAAATGTTTTAGGTAAGCAACTCTTTCATATAATTGAATATTTTTGCAAATATTCTGATAATTTAGGAGTAAGATTCATACTTTGCCTTTAAGTTAATACATTTTCATAAATTATATTCTTCTCTTAAAAGATATTTCAGAAAATTTCAAAATTTATAAAAAGGATCTCAAATACCATATTTTTTTGTTGAAATGCTTACATATGTACACAAAATGAATGGTTTTATTTTCAATTAAAAATTAAATTAGAAATTACTCGGTTAATCGAATAATTTAAATTTAACCGATTATTAACCGATTAAATCTAAACCCCGATTAATTATTTGCTCGATTAACCGATTAAATTAGAAACCCAATTAATTGAATACCCTAGTAAGTAGTGAAGCGCCAGAATTTTGCATTTCAACTCATTACTTGGTAATGACAGTTTTTGCTGAGAGACTTTGAGACGATATTACTTACATATATTTAGTGTAAATACAAATTTTATTTTTTGAAAATATGTACATTTTTGATTCTATTAAAATCAGTAACTAAGCTGTTGTTTTATGAAAATATGCATTTAAAGAGATGACCATTAAAGCGACTCACGTCGTTATGTATGAAAAACACTCAAAAAATATTTAAAAACTGAGTGATTTTCATACAAAAATTTGATAATTGTTTTCCTTTCGTTACGCTTTTTTTTAATAAATGTAATGTAAACATTCAAGGTTATTAAGGTATTAACGTTTTGAAGAACATTTCTGACAGTTTTTGATTTTAATTAATTCCAAAAATTGTCTAGATACGTCAAGATACGTCCATTAAAGTTAGAGCATTAAAGGATCATGAGATAAAAACTGAAAATGCAGTATTTCAAAAGCTCTGATTTAAAATTTATTTCTATGTTTATTGGTTTAAAAGATACATAGAGTTCCAAAAAGTACTAAAATACAGTTATTATCCCTTTTCTCCCTTTTCAAACACCTGTGTGCAGGATGAAGATTTGTATCTGTATTAGTTTAGAAGATATAAGATTACCAATTTAAATCTCTTTTTAGTGCAAATATAAAAGTAGTCCAAATTTCATGACTCTAGTTTTAGACGTTTGGGCTGGGCGATAATGAATTAGTAAAACAGTCACTCTGTAAAGTTACTCTATTATATATTTAAAGATGTATATTAAAAGTATATATTGATGAGAACCCGTTGCTTTTGGCAGCCCTAATAAGGTCTAACATTTTTTTTATTTTTATTTATGTTTGCTGATGACGCATATAACATATAGGCTGTTATAAAATATCGAAAATTAAAAAAATTTTTTTTTTTTTGGATAAGGACTAGGATTGTTATTCGAATAAAAATTATTCGAATAATTACATATTTATTTTCGCTGATGACGCATATCCACACCCCCGTCGCATTTAGGCTGTTATATAAAATCGAAAATTATAAAAATGTTTAGTTATTCGAATAAAAATTATTCGAATAATCGAGGAACAAATATATTTTTTATTTAAATGAATAAAATTTTTTAATTTAGAATAAAAAAATATTCGAATAATAATTATAGATTAATCGAATACTCGAATAAATTGATTTGAGAGTTAAAATTAAAAAAAGAAAATTGTTTATATAAATAAACATTTGGAGATAAATATTTTAAAGAAACAAGACCAATAGTTAATAATGTTATTCTAAGTTGGTAACATTTGAAACGATAATAAACTTTGGATTAACACAAAAACGAAACCTTGTGACTAGTGTTTATAAACCGGTTTGTGAACCGGTTAATCTAAAATTCTGGTTTTCGGTTAACTTGAGTATTTCAAGTTTTCTACATAACAAATTATATTGCTGAAACTTCTAAAATTATTTTATTCTCAATGATGGTTTAACTGGTTAACCCGGTTTTATAAAGCTAACAAATTCGATTAAAATGAAACTCGAATAACTGACAAACCTAATAAGGACTCATTAAAATAATTTATCTTAAGCAGCTTGTTTTTCATTCAACTCAGATTATAACTTAAGCAGTCTTTTTTTAAAGATAATACACTTTCACTAATTTTTCTCAAAGAGAACCACTGTGTGTATACGTATTTTCTACATTGTGTATACGTACTGATGTATGTATGTATAGGTTCAGATGTTTGTATGAACGTGTTCGTTTCGTTTGTACTGTTGCTCATTCTAGTCGTAGTCTTCGTTTATTTAACACACACTTGCATACAAACATACATTGTTGGTGTTGTTGTTGCTGTCGATATGAGCTTTTACTAGCAGGCAGCAGCAAACAACACAATCGTCAGTTTATTGGGTCTGCCTTTCGTCGTTGTGTTGTCATCAAATTTTAGTCTACTACGTAAAGTAGTCGCTGTGAGTAACGAACGCGCTCTTGCTTTTATAAAATAAGAAAAGAATATATACATATGTATATAATACATATATACAATCATAATAATAAAGAAAGAAAAAATAATAATAATAGAACCATCCACGAAAAATAGCGCGCCAATTAAATAAAAAAATACCGACAAATAGAAAAATAAACAACTACATAGTTATTTGAAATTTTGTATAAGAGTAATAAATTGTTAACAAAATTGTGAGTGAAATATTTTACAAAAAAAAAATAAAATTTATAAAAATTTGTTTAAATATTTAAAAAAGAAAAAAATCTAAAACAAAATACATACATACATATATTTTAATTTATAAGCAACAATTACATTATTGTTGGATTGTTTTTTAAACCAAAAATAAAGAAGCAAAACAAACAACAACAATAATAAGCAATCAAATAATAATCTTGACGTAATCGCCGCAAAAATATTTAACGACGTCGCCAAAACGTCGAAAAACGCGACAAAAGATAACCGAAACAACCCAACAAACTACCACTACCAACAGCAATAGCAACAATACATACCACGAAAAATAATAATAACAACAGCAACACCAGCCATAACAATAACAAAAGCAACAATAATATTGTACGAATACGTACAAACATACGTATGTATGTACATTCAAAAACCCATCACCAACCGATTGGCGGTATAAAATTACGTTGAGAGGAATAAAGTAGTAGAGCCGATCAAAGTGGAATAAATAAAATAAAATAAAATAAAAATATCTGTATAAATTGTATACAAAAACAACTAAATGATCAGTAAGCCTTATCTACATACAAACACACACATATGCATCTACATACATGCTTATGTATGTATACATATATGTACTATTTATGAATCTATGTGTGTAGAATCATACATACGTATTTATTTTAATAAACCATCATCACACTACATACGTCGCAGCTATAAAACAACAATTTATACATAGTACTTACTTTTTTTTAGATTGTTGTTTTTCTTATTGCTTGACTTTTCTTCTTCGTATTGTTTGATTAAACATTTTTTTTTTTTTGTATTTTTTGCATTTCATATTTTTTATGAAAAATAAAACATTTACTTTGATAATAAAAAAGAGTTTACTCTAGTTGGAAATAAATATTCAAAAATCTACAATTCACAGTGATTAGTGATAATGCAACGATTTGTGCATTTCTAACAGGAAGCCTATAAAAAAAAAGATTTACTTTCTCCTAAACTTTAAATTGAATATTTCTAAATTCATTGGAGATTTTAAATCTCCAAAAATTAAAAAAGTGTTTGTTACTCTAACATCTGTCTATAACAAGGGTTCTCAAATGGGGGACGGTATAAAAATTCCAGGGGGTATAAAAATACTGTATTCTAATTGATTTTCCATTTTTAATTTGACAATTTTCACTGAACAACATCCTCAAACCAAAGATCCCATACATAATTGGTTCCTATTGCATCGACAACAGCAATTGAATTCGTAAACTTTGTAAAACCAGTGCCTAAATGCTGATAGCACAAAACTATTAGCGAAGTTCACAATCTTGTGCAAATAGTCTTGCATCATTGTATATGCATTGCATTTTTACTTTACATTAGCAAAATATACAGAAATACACCATTGCATAAATTTACAATACAACTGCACAAGATTGTGAATACCGTTATTATTTCACACAGCAGTTTAATGACTTTCTAAAGGGAATATGCTTAAAAGCATAGGGTAGAACTAGAGCCGCAACTGAGATTAAGCTGAGAGTAAAAATAATAACTCTTTCCCAAATTTTATGACTGACACAACAACAAAATACAAAATTCAGACTTAGGTTTTTTGTATCTCAGTAACGCATTGATGTATATTTTATTCTATGCTTAAAAGGGTGTAGAATTTAAAAACAGAACTTTAAATGTTATTTTTAAGTGAAGAAATTACATTCTTCACAAAAGTTACATGATAAACACATTAATAATTTGACAGCTCATGACTATATTAAGGCTTTATTGTGAAAATGTGGCCTTCGATCATCAAATCTGTGGACAAGACAAGACAACAACAAGACAACTTAAGTGTAATTTTCAAATTTCTCAGGAGTGCACATTGTTTTTTTCACAAATACAATCTCACCACTTTGGTTTTTGACAACTGAGTTAGGTCTTTGACAGGAGAGTTTCCGCTCTATGTGTATTTATCTATGGTTAAAACTATTAATACAGTTTTCTTCGATATATTTACCAGCAGAGACCTGCCCCGAACGCCTAAGAGTCGGATAAGCCGAGCCGCGGATTCGTGAAATATTAGGACATTATGACAATATGACATGCTAGGAGACCTTGTGAATTGACCATATATTTTTATGTCGAAAATGTGCGATATGATTATTCTACATATCGTTACCTTAATATAGAAAGGCCATAATTCGTGTTTTTTTTTCTGTAAGCCCAGATTTTCGTTTATTTCGATAAATGGTCCGCTCATATCATATTTAGCCAAAAAATCTGGACTTAAAAAAAAAACGAGTTAGGTAACGATATGTACATTTATCCTTTTTAAACTTCTACCCATTTGAATTAATCCATATAACTACTTATCCATGAACTTGACATTCCAATGTCTACTCTTTCTTACCCACTTGTATAATCACAAACATAAGAAAACAGTGAAAATGGTATTTTACTAAATATGTGTTAGATGTTAAATTTTGCGCCCATTCACATAGTATACAGTTAGGGACAAAATTTTTCACAAAAAGTATGATTAAAGATATATCTAGAAAACTTTTTTTACAAACTTAGGTCTGGCAACCCATTTTGTGTTATGTAGTCTGGCACAATGTTGTTTATTGTATGGTAACATTTTTTTGGAGTACCGTTACTTTTTTTACTAAAAAGAAATTAAACAATTATATCCACGTGTGTGAACATTTTTGACCCTCAAAATACTTTCGCTTGCCGATGCTCGAGAAGCTCGTCAATTGATTGTGTCTGGCGAGGCTAATACAGCTGTTGAGGTCACACAAATACTCTACTAAGAGTATAGTTTAAGCATAAGTTCCAAAACCGTTCGAAGATGTTTAAAATCCAGCGGCCTAGAGACAAAAAGAAAACTTAAAAAACCTTATTTAAGCCAACAAAATCGAAAAAAAAACCGGTTGGCTTTTGCAAAAACGTACGAGCATTTTACGACAGACGACTGGATGAAGGTAACTTGGTCAGATGAGACAAAAATCAACCGTATTGGGTCTGATGGGCGCCAATGGACATGGGTTGATAAAAGAATTGGAGTCCAAGAGCGAAATATTACAAGCACAATGAAATTTGGAGGTGAATCTTTGATGGCTTGGGGCTGTTTTCGTGGAAACCAGTTGGGTGTTCTACGCCGAATAACTGGAAGAATGTGTGCCAAAGATTACATTACAATCCGTGAAGACTCATATATGCCAAGTTTGGATATATTTGGTTTAGAGCCGGGTCAGGATGACATCTTCATGTATGACAACGACCCGAAGCACACTGCCGGAATTACTAAAAAGTGGTTTGAAGAAAATGGGATTAAACTTTTAGATTGGCCATCCCAGTCTCCGGATTTAAATCCGATTGAACACCTTTGGTCAATATTGAAAAAGAAAATATTGGCTAAAAAAGACCCAGCGAAAACCATCAATAAACTTTGGGAGCGTTCTATCGAGGCGTGGGTAAATATTAACCCACAGGTGCTAATAAATCTTGTAAATAGTATGCCAAAACGAATAAAAGCTGTTAAAACTGCCCCCTCACGAAATATTAATAGCCCAAAAAGTAAGGATTTTCGTCAAGGGTCATAATTGTTCACAGCTAACATGTGAAACCTTTTTAAAAGTGAATTTAATATTTTTTTTTTAGTTTTATCTTTTTTTATTAAAGTATAATGTAAAGATTAAAATCAATTTAAAAAATTTCAATAAAAACAATGAAGAATAAAAAGTTATTTATATTTAATATTGGTTGTTTTGTGAACAATTTTGTCCCTAACTGTATATTTATTATTTACAAAATTCAATGATATCTAAAGAAAAAACATAATCGTTATATTATGATTCAATATTATGGTTGCTGTCAAATAATATAATTTGTTCGTATTTATATGACCACAATATTACTGTGTGTAGTGATACAAAATTTCATAATATAATCCTACGTAACTATAATTTAATCCCTTGTTTATCATATTATGGTTAAATGATCATATTATAATAGTAGCGTAAACATAATATGATTATAATCAATGGTTTTGTAAAAACATGATAGTTGATGTAATAATTTTATGGTTGTAGCACAATGATATTATGATTGAGCCCAAGCATATTATGATACCTCCTTAGCCATAATATTAGTATATTATTCGAAGTCTGTAGGATATACCAATATCTGAGAATTTTTGTATTGAAAATCAACAAAGTCGGTTCTTAAATGGCTGAACTATACGCAAAAACCCAAGACAACCTAGATTGTTTGACATATGTTTGCCTATAGCTTGCATACTAAGTTCTGTACAAAGACAAAATGTATGTATATTAAATGAAAGGCATTTCAAAGGCCTTGTCATACCACGACTCAGAAATTTTAATGGACAATGTGAAGAACATTTTTAACCCGAATATTTATTAAAGAAAATTTTAAAAATCTGTTTTCTTTAAAATCTTTTCCTGCAAAAAAATATATCGCCACCACTTTTTTAGATTCAAAGCAAATGTATCCATTTTTTATAAAAAAAAATTGGCAGTTACATTTTTGCACCATATTTTTATAATTCGAAAAGTAATTTATCCATTAGAGGGTTAAAATGGGTTCAATAATCAATAATGTTTGTTATTTCAAGTAAATGTACATAAAATAAATGCAATGTTTAGTTTAAAATTTTACTCTATTATTATTATTAATCATTAAATTCTAGTACATAGCAGAGCAGTAAATGTATCATTCTTTTTATACCCTTCACCTTCGTGAGAAGGGTATATATAAATTTGTCATTTCTTTTGTAATTTCCACAATATAATTTTCCGACCCTATAAAGTATATATATTCTGGATCCTTATAGATAGCGGAGTCGATTTAGCCATGTCCGTCTGTCTGTCTGTTGAAATCAATTTTCTGAAGACCCTAGATATCTTCGGGATCCAAATCTTCAATAATTCTGTCAGACATGCTTTCGAGACATGCTTTCAGCAAAATCCGTCCATAAATAACGGAGATATGAGCAAAAAACCGAGACAACCTCAATTTGTTTTGCCTATTTTTGATCTATATCTCGATTAATAAGTCATAAATATAGACAATATGGATATCTAATGATAGATATTTGAAAGTCCATTGCAACGATGTATATAAGGCTATAGTAAATTGGACCTACAATGGGTCAAAATCGGGAAAAATATTTTTTAACCCGAGTTTTTTAAAAAACATTTGAAAAAACTTTTAAAAAAAATTTCGAAAAAATTAAAAAAAAAAATAAGAATTTTTTAAATTTAATTTTAAAGTATAATTTGGTGAAGGGTATATAAGATTCGGCACAGCCTAATATAGCTCTCTTACTTGTTTGATTTTAATACGTTACGAATTAGCTAAATTTTGAATTCATTTCCAATTCAAATGAATTTGTTAAAAAGGATTGCAATATATTTTTCAATTCGTTTGAATTGAATTCAAATTTATTCAAATGAATTAGAACATAGAATTGCAAATGAAATGGATGGAATCAAAAATGAGTTGCAATCAATCATATTCAAGAGCAGATCTAGAGGGAATGAAAAATACTTATTTAGTACGAAAATTGAAAAGCCTTGTCCTGGATCTTCGCTTGATCAAAGAAAACACATTTAATATTCAAGAAGCAATTAATAATTTTTGAAATTTTGTGACCCACGACAAGGCTAATTAGATTTAAACAGAATACATCATTCAATTCAATTTAAATTAGTTGGAAATGAATTGCTAATTCTTTTTTCTAATTCATATGAATTAATTCAAATGAATTGGAAATGAATTTCAATTCATTTTTACCAAATTCATTTGAATTGACTAAAATTTCATTCCATTCATTTTTTTGTGTGAATGATTCGCGAATTAATTCAAAAATGAATGATTCATTTACAGCTCTGGTACATAGACACATTTATTATTATTTTTTTTTTTTTTGTTATTTATTTTCATTTATATTGAGTGTAACAACTGAGCAATACAAAGAACTTTGCTTTAAATTAAATGTCAATTCGTCTGGCACTTTTAAATGACGTATGTAAGACGGGTGAATGCAGCAAGCACCGCGTTGCAATGCAACGTAGTATTGAAGTGTATTTATTGTACAAACGAGTACAATAGCTAACAGAGCAATAATTTAAAAACTAAATAAAAGTATTTACGATTTTCTACATTTACAATTACAATGCATGCATACATCCATAGAAATAATAAAAACAAAATATGATCATATGTCGTAATTACATATGAGGTGTTTTTGTTGAATGTTGACGAAAAACTAAACAAAAATTAATGGTCTTTGTTCTAGTCCCAGACCTCTATAACTGAGTCTTGAGTTTTATAGCTAACTTTTTAAATTTATGCAAATATTTGGAATTTTTCGTACTGTTTACCGCTATATCTTTTACAACTGCTTTTATTAATATTAGTATTTGAATTTTTAAATAACATTTCTTTTCTAAGAACTCTATTTGAAGTTTGAATTTATAGATTGAATATTTGTATGTACACATGCATTTACATGGTTAGTTTCTTACTAGTTATAAACTTAACAATATGCAACCGACCTTAACAATAGGAACGTAAACATTAATAAAGGAGTGTAATGTATAATATTTGGATATATACAAATATGTACTATGAACATTAAGGAGGCCCCCAAAAAGTACTCAATGTTCCCAGCTAAAATTAAAGTTTAAAAAGATGTTTAAGACAAATATACAAGTAAATATTCTTGGATTTAGGTACGAAATAAAAAATCACTTTTAACCTGTTTCACAATATTTAATGAAAGATTTCGTTAAAATTCTAACCCCCTGTCTATACCTGATACATTTTTATCATGATAAATGTCAAAATGGTTGTCAAGATACAAAATAATCAAGTATAGTCTCTATTTATTAATATTTTTGATTCGTTATGACAAAATTGTTAGTGCTTTTGCTCAGACAACATTGTCTTGCATAACAAACGTCATTAATTGTTATGATAAATATTTGTCAAGTATAGACAGGGGGGTAAGAGAAAGAAAACTGATTCCTTCATACAAATATGAAGTTAGGGAAACCAAAATAAGTTTTCTTTCTCTTAGAATGCGAACAAAATCTTTCATTCGATATTGTTAAACTGGCTATTAAGTTAAAGAAAAAGTAGCATTAGGTAGGACTAGGTTTTGCCAAAGTCAAAATCTTCCTAAAGGTATGTTAAATTAAACCTTTAATTTCAGAAGGTGACAGTAGTAACCTTCTGAAATTAAAGGCAGACAAAAGACATGGTTACGTTGTAATCAGAAATGTTGGTCGCAAACAACTTTATTGTTAAATACATTTTATTTCAATAATAACTTGTTTTGGTTCATATTTTATAATTACATGATTGATTTCGAACTAAATTGTGGTATTGTTATGTTTTTAATCATGATATGATCACAATATACACCATATTATGGTTATGTCACTACAACCATAATATGATCATGTCATCTAATAGGTGTAAAAATAATCATATCATGATTGAGCTAAGAATACCTAAATTTATAAAAAAAATGTTCCTAAATTTTTTTATAAATTTATTGACCAAAAATAGTTTTAGTTTTCATAAAAAACGCTTCCAAATTAATATTGAAAAGACGGAATTTACAAACAGAACGGAATCAGATGAAGTTAAAACAATATCTAAAGGAATAGTAACTGGAAAATCGACATCATTTTAAACGGAATGTATGTGACAGACATATATATCAGCAGATTGGAATTGTGTCTACTTTTTAAAAATGTTTTGCAACTTTAAACTTTTTGTATTGTACAAACTGCAAACAATTTTATACAATTTTAATATATTTAGCAAGGTTGACTACCGTTACCCCTAAAATAACCTTTCGTTACCGAAATAACTGCAATTCCGCTACCGCAACACTGCCGTTACCAATATAATCGAAAATACTGTTACCGCTACTCTATAAATAATTTTAAATAAATAATGAAAATAGAAATTTTTAAATACAATAATAAAACAAGTGAGAGAGCTATATTCGGCTGTGTCGAATCTTATATACCCTTCACAAAATTATGCTTTAAAATATAAATTTTAAATATTTTTAGGTAAACAAAATAAAAAAAAAAATGTTCAAAATTGTTTTTTAAAACTTAAAAAAAAAAAAAATGTTTAATTTTTTTTTCGAAATATTTTTTTTTTAATTTGTATCCAAATTTTTTTTTAAATTTGTATCCAAATTTTTTTTTTCAAATTTTTATCCAAATTTTTTTTAAATTTTTGAAAAATTTTTTTTTTTAAATTTATTATTGAAAAAATATGTATGTCAAAAAAATTTGTTAGTAAAAAAATTCGCGTTAAAAAATATCTTTCCCGATTTTGACCCATTGTAAGTCCAAATTACTATAGCCTTATATACATCGTTGCAATGGACTTTGAAATATCTATCATTAGATATCCATATTATCTATATTAAAGACTTAGTAATCCAGATATAGATCAAAAATAGGCAAAAAATCGATGTTGTCCCGGTTTTTTCCTTATATCTCAGTCATTTGTGGGCCGATTATGTCGATTTCAAATAGTAACCGAATTGGAAGAATTCCCGATATATTAATGTAACAATCATGTTTGTAAGTTATAGGGGATTTGTAAAGTTGATTTCAACCGATTTCAACCGACTGACGGACATGGCTATATCGTCTCCGCTATCTATAACGATCCAGAATATATATACTTTATGGGGTCGCAAATGACAAATGTAGAAATTACAAACAGAATGACAAACTTATATATATCCTTGCCACTCATGGTGAAGGGTATAAAAACATCTCACATAATTACCATGTTCTGTACATAGTAGGGTATTCAATTAATCGGGTTTCTGATTTAATCGGTTAATCGAGCAAATAATTAATCGGGTTTAGATTTAATCAGTTATTAATCGGTTAATTTTGAATTATTCGATTAACCGAGTAATTTCTATTTTCATTTTAAATTGAGAATAAAACAACGAATTTTGTGTACCTTTTTAAGAATTTTATTAATAAAAAGAACAAAAACATAAAAAACAAATAAAACATAACAATTCAACAAAACCAAATAAGTAATAGCAAAACAAAAATATGATATCTGAGACCTTTTTTATGCACATGTGAGTTTTTTTAGGATTTAAGGGAGATCTTCTGAAATAAGCTTTTTAAAAAAGAATATAATTGAAATGTTTTCCTTTTAAACGATTTTTTTTTCATTAGTTTTAATAAAACTTGACTTGGAAAGAACTCTCTCACTGATTAGATGTTGGAGAAAACAAAAGTAAGGCATGATAAAGAATATCCAATTTCTCATATAAAATCCTCATATATATATTTGGAGTTCTTTTTGTATTTTTTTAGATTATAAATACTTTTAATAGTTTCTGATAAAAGACTCGTTTCAGTTATGTTTTTAGATTCATCTATTATCAAGTCGTCCTCCGACTCATTAGGACAAAGATAATCATAGTACATTCTAGAAAAAAGTTCATTTCCAAATTCCTTAGTTTCAATTTTTGTGCTATTCTTCTAAAAAACTATGGCTAGAAGTTAATGTTCATGAGTTAATACATAAAATTAGTGTGCTTAAAACTATATTTCTATATAAAGTGCAAAAAAAAAAAAAAATTTCGATTAATTTAATCGACACAAATTAATCGGTTTATTTGTTATTTGAAAATCGCCAATTTTAAATTATTCGAACAGTTAACCGACCAAAATTAATCGGTTAACCGATTGGCGGTTAATCGATTGAATACCCTAGTACATAGACAATCAAAATAGCACATGAATGTTGTTTGAACGTTCTTACCATTCCACGAGTTTGAAATTACCATATTGTCATGTCATCTAAAAGGTTTAAACAAAAAATCATATTATGATTGAGCTGTGATCATAATATGATTGTGCTATTTTAAAATCCTTGCCATGCAACGAATATGAAATTAACAATATAGATATGACAATAGATTCAAAAATAATAATATTATAACTAAGCTGGAATCGTAATATAATGAATAATATGAAAATTATAGCTACCATGTTTTTTACATAACCATAACATGGTTGGACACAATCATATAATGGTTATGTTAATATTATAATATGATCATTGTACTATAATATGATTACACATTATGATTCGATTGAGGCCCTATGCTCCTAAAGGGAACTAAGGGAAAATATACATATATTTATGGGGCATTTCATGTCAAGTGAACCAACTTTTGAAATCGATGTCTTCCGACAGGAATGAAATTTGGAAAAAAAAAATGTGAACAAATTTTTATTTTTTTTTCCGAAAGATTGAAGAAATAGCTATCTAAACTAGTTAGGACAGATTTTGCTAAGAACAATAATTCAGAAAGTTATCGACCGATCTTGTTGAAAAATTGTGTCTGAATTACTATCCAATAGAACTAACCATTGTTTTATACCAATCGGAAGACATGAATTTCAAAAGTTGGTTCACTTGACATGAAATGCCGCATATATATTATGATTGCCAATAACCAATTAATCATAACAAGTGATTAAATTGGTAGTAAATTAGGATAATATTATAATAGTAGCAAAACCATTATATGACTGTGTCCAACCATATTATGATTCCAGTTCAAACCAGATATGATCATATTATGTTTAAGTATGATCATATTATTATACACATTAGTAATAATATGATCATCACAACCATATTTGTTATTTGCGTGTATAGCGCGCTATGTTTGCTACCCAGCTTCGGCATTATCCTCTCCACTCCCTTCTATAAAAATCAAAGATAATTTAATTTTACGCTTACAATTAAACCTTTAATCCCTTACATTATTACATCTGTAAAGCAACTTTTTCAGATTACACGAAAAACTCCTTTTATTTTGAAAACATTTTTACTGGGTAATGTTTTCTTAAATATTGTTTAAGGACCTGATTCAGAAACAGAAAATTGTTCCGTTTTTAACTCATTTTTGGATGTTTTTCATACAAAAATTTTAAAATTGTTTTTAAGACGTGTTTCTTATTCTTAATAAGGTTTCATTAAAATAGGAAACAATGTTTCTAATTGTATGTGAATTTTGATTTACACTGTAATTTAAGCAATACAAAAAGTGTTTGTACAAAGAAAAAAAAAGATGATAAACAACGACGTAATCACCTTGCTGCATTTTAGATATACATTCATTCAAAACAAAAAATTTTGAATGAAAATTTAACAAAATTTTATGTGCATATTTTTTTGTTTTATTTTTTCTTCTAAAATAAAACCTCATGGATTTGAATGTGAATGAATAATTCTGTTGTTTCTTACTTTTTATATAAATTGATTGACGTTATTTTTGTTGATGTGTGATAAACATTTTAGTAACTTTTTCAAATGACTCGGGTGTAGGGAAATACATAAAATAGATGTATAAAATTTGGCTAAATTATATTCAAAGTTGTACATATTTCAATAAATGTGTATGTATACATTTTTATATTGTAAGTTGATAATTCAGCACATTACATAAATTGTGACAGCTCTTGTGACAGAATGTGTTGAAACGTCAGAAATACATTTCAGGTAAAATATCATTAAGTGATGACTTGTAACTTATGACTACAAGTAAGATGTTTATAGCATATTCCCAGCTGTATAGTATTAATTGCAATTACATACTTTGCCAATACTGAGGTATAATTTTTAAATACATTTAAATAATACATTCAAATATCTAGAAAATTTCTTTTAGTTATATTTTTACAAAAGGACATCGCAAAATCTTAATCAAACAAGTGACTTATTTCGAACCATTATGTACTATCTTAAATTTGTTATGTTTTCGATTGTGAGCCATAGAGAAATATACATTGAGCGGTAACTCTCCGGTCAAAGACCTAACTCAGTTGTCAAAAATCTAAGTGGTGAGAATGTATTAGTAAATAAAGCTGTGGAAACAAAAACAACACTCGTATGTGTAATTATTTTTAGTAAAATTTTAGTTTGAGTTTTTTTTCTAGTTTCCGCTCTTGTTGTTTCTCTATGTAGTGAGAGACTAATTTGGATCGATAACATATCTTAAATTTTATTTGATTACTAGCACATATTGTATTGGTGTTTGAGTTCTATTGGGGCCTTTCACCCAAAAAAAAAAAAACTTGTATTTTATTTATCAATCAAATTGTTTAATTTGTGTTTACACTTCCAATTAATTAACATTATTTTATAGTTTTTATATAAAGAGATACAGGTGAAAAGTACAAAATGTTTGTCTATAACAAAGTTTAAGGCCTCAAATATGCATTAGGGTGGTCCCGTTTGTATGGAGTCGATGTTTCACCCAATACCCAAACATCGACTCCCTAAGCGGACTTAAAAATACGAGATTTTTTTTTATAAATTTTAGCTTTTATTTTGAAACAGTTTTACAATATAAATTTATTCAAAGTATTGGCCATTGTTAATTATGACCTTTTCCCATCTTTCTGGCAACATATGGATTCCCAGCCAATAGAACTGCTCATCTTTTGAGGTCAAGACCTAATCAAGCCAATATCGGATACTATGTTCCAAATTGATGGGTATCCCAGAGAGAGCACCCTGCTACGATCGAAACTAGTAGTAGTCGGAGGTCTGGACTATAAAGCGAGTTAGGCAAAACTTCCCAACCATTTCATTCTAAACACTTTTTAACAGGTATTGCAATATGTGGCCGAGCATTGACATGATGGAATATTACGGTTTCATGGTCGTTTTCGGTAAATGCTCGCTTCAAACGAATCAGTTGCGTTCGGTACAGGTTTCCAATTACAGAGCATTACCTTAGCACCATGAATATTTGTCTTTGATGTCGATTCGGCTGGTTGGCCGGTGGCTACAACATTTTAGAAGGGGTAACAAAAGTTTGGTAGCTATAATCGAAATTCTTCTTTATCAACTGACTTTCTGTTGATAGAACCGAAAAATTATATGTTTGCAACCGAATCATGCGTTGGCAACAAATTCGGTTGCTATCACGAATCAGTTTTCTCTGTGTACGTTCTCTTACGATACGGTTTATTTTAATTCATACATTTTTCATCGCAAACAATGATTCAGTGGAAAATGATTTCCTTTTTTAGCGTTCAAGCATCATTTCAGACGTTTCAAGGTCTCTTGGCTTCAATTCGTATGGTACCCAATTTCCCTGCTTTTGAATGAATCCTGCTACTCGCAAACGTTTCGAAATTGCTGCTTGAGTAGCTCCCAATAATTTTGCAAGCTCTTGTTGAGTTTTACAACAATATTCATGGAGTAAGGCCTCCAATTATTGGTCTTCAAACTTTCAAATTATAGAATTAAAGTAAAACTTCCTGCATATGCCGCATTGTTGGCACAAAATTCGACATTTTCTAAGCAAAAAAAAACTTTGTTGGCAGATATGTATATACCCGTTTAAAAGATACGCCATCTATTGTAAATTTTAAATCATACACCCAATAATCTTGTTAGTTCCAAAAAAATTCAAAATATTCCGGAAAGATTTAGATACGCTATTAGCAAAAATTATGGGAAGGATAAAAAACAGTTTTAAAATGCAAATATCTGTAAGAGATACTTTATAGGTGCAGCAAGGTTTTTTCTAGTCCATCATATATGATATAATCTTTCAAATCTAATCAAAAACAGAAGGAGCCTTATGACGCCGACCGATATTTGCTCTAAAATTTCCAAATTCAAAACTTAAACTTCACAATCGAACTATCCGTTTATGCCCACTTTGGGCATAGAAAAAAGTCATAGAAGGGAAGGAGAGAGAAATGTCAATTAATAAATTTAAACAAAAATACTCTCTCTACACACATGTGAGTGAAACAATAACAAAATACAAGGTGGCGCAAAAGTAAACTTCCGATGTTTTTTCTTCTTGTGGATTATTTTTATTTGGTCTTTTAATTTTTTTTACATCAAGTCGAGAATATGATGTCATGTAAATGGCCGCCGCCACAGTTGATTGTCATTTGTGCCCTTTTTATGGCATTTTCCATCACTTTGGCCAAAACTTCCGGCGATAGGTCCTCACATTCTTGACGGTTATTGTCTTTAAGAGCTGCAAGAGTCTGAGGCTTGTTGACATAAACCCGCGACTTCAAAAAGCCCCACAAAAAGAAGTCTGGAGCGGTCAAATCAGGCGATCTTGCTGGCCAGTGCAAATCGCCAAAATGGGAGATTAGGCGCCCGGGAAATGCATTCTTCAGCATATCGGTTGTGGCAGGTGCAGTGTGTGCCGTTGCACCGTCCTGTTGGAACCACATGTTTTCCAATCCCAGTTCATCAAGTTGCGGCAAAAAGAACTCGTTGATCATTGCTCTGTAGCGCTCACCATTCACAGTAACCGTTTGGCCCGCGACGTCTTCGAAGAAAAAAGGTCCGATGACTCCTCCAGCGAAAACAGCACACCATACAGTGACTTTGAGCGGGTGTAATGGCTCTTCGTGGGTTACACGCGGATTTTCAGTGCCCCAGAAGCGTAAATTTTGCTTATTTACGTACCCGCTAAGATAGAAATGAGCCTCATCACTCATGATTTTTTTTGATGAAAAATCATCTTCCTTTTGGTGGTGATTAAGGATGGCTTGAGCGTATGTTAGACGCGATTGGCGGTCAGCAGCTAACAGCTGTTGCACCGTCTGGACTTTGTACGGAAACATCTTCAAAACTTGTACCAAAATTCGCTGTAAAGACCGTCGACTGCGTGGCACGTCGTCTGGTCGATGTCGACGGCGCTTCCATGACATCCTCGGCTACAGCAGCAATATTCTCTGCAGAACGGTTACTCCGGGGTCTGCCACGCCTGGCAGCATCTCGTGTTGTGCCAGTCTCTTCGAGGCGAGCGGCTAAACGTCGTAGTGTTTCACCAGTAGGCATTGGACGGCCAGGAAATCTGCGAGGAAAGACACGTTGTGCCAAAGTCACCGACCGATTATTGGTCAAATAATAGTCAGCAATATTCCGCGTTCTGGAGCAGTATAGCGTAACATTGTTTATTAACGTGTATTTCGCATGTGTTTACTACACAAATGTCAAAACAGAACTGACATTAGGGGCCAATCGCAAAATTTTGTAGCATTTTCTGATAGGAGGATTACTTTTGCGCCACCTTGTACATGGCAATACATAATAATGTATTAGGGGTTTCGCTCTCAGTTGTCTAGCTACTTGTCATTTACAGACGATTTTTCCCATGGAATAAAATTTGACGAAATTAGACCTATTTAAACAGCATTATTGTAATTTTTGTTTGACAAGAAGCGTGTTAACAACAGCAACAGTACAGAGATCACACCAACTAGAGAGGTACCTCGTCCAATTTGAGTTGCCAATTCTCATTTCCAAAATGAACAAGTTTCTAATATATATATTTGCTAAAGTCCGTTTAATTGTATTAGTTGTCACATAATTGAAAGCCCTTCATAAACTTCTTAATATATACATACATAGTTATTTGTTTGTAGAGGTTAGGTTCAAATTATGACACCTCTATAAATATGCATATAAATAGAACAAAAATATTAACTAGTTTGTAAATATAATTAAATCATAAACTATATTGAAACAAAGTATATATATAAACAAAATATGTACTCTTATCTCACTTGAAATAGTTTTGCAGTATTATCATAGTGAAACTATTATATCACGATTTGTACGAGTAACGTCTATATTAAACAGCACCCGTTGAAGTCATCATTTGTGAATGAGCCACACATTACAACTAAAAAATGTGTCATACATATTTTGAATAGAAACGTAACCTATAGCAAGAGGTACTGATATCACAGGTGTGTTTTTAAGATAATTAACATTTATAATCATTATAATAATTAAATATGTCAATAAATTATTAAGTATTCAGACTGCCAAAGTTCTAGTTACGAAGATTTAGGGGGACATGGTAGTCTGACTTTTAATTAGTAAACTAATTATTAAGATTAAAAACAAAGATTTTACTAAATTAGTTTCAATTCTTTGCAATCACCTAATATTTTCAAGTTAAAAATCATCTTTAAAGCATTTGAAAATCATGTGATTTTAAAAATCCACGAACAAATAATAGTATTGTAATAGTATCGTATTAATACATATGTATGTATATACGTATAACAATTATAACTCACCTTCAGATGTTTTACCTGCCGTATTGTATTGAAAAACATAAATAAAAATAGAGTTTTCGTCATGAAATGTTAAAAAACCTCATTGATTTTTTTTTTCTATCCAATACCATTAAACACTATTATTTCATTCCATCATACAACCATATGAGTAAGTAGTTCAATGACCTGTAAGAAAATAAAACATTTTTTTTTTTTTTAATAATTCTAGTAATTGGTTCTCTAAAACAAATAACAACAAAAATACTAGAAGAATAATTTTAAACAGAAAAATAATTCGAATACATCAAAATATTTCAAAACACAAAATGTAAAAACATTTAAACGAGAGAACTAAACAATATTTACCACAGAATTTTCACAAGTTTTTAAAAGTTTTGCTTTAATAATCGTTTTAAAGGTGGGCGGTTGTCGTAGACTATTTTTAACCAAATAAAAATGTTAAATAGATGGATAGATAGATGGATGGATGTTTGGATGTTTGGACAGATTATAAAATCTTTTGTAAATAAATAAACTCAACCAAGAAAACAAACAAATCAACACATTTCATTAATTTAATAGATATAATTTATTTTAAATATATACATATGTATCAAAGCTTAATTAAATTTACAAAATCAAACTAAATATATCCTCTTAACAATTCCATTAAACCATTCAGTGCGAATGAATTCGTTGTGTTAATTCCAAACGTATTGTATTCATTCCTTATAAAATTAATTCCTTATTGAATCCATGTTTTCTTTAATTCAAATTCATTACATAGTTAGCTTGACAAATTTATTGAATAATTAAATTTTTCTTCAATTGAAAAATATTACAAAAAGGCTTAAGTAATTTTCATTAATTTCATTTTGTAAATGATTAAAAGCAAAACAAAAACAAAGAAAAAATATTTTAATTAAATTTATATTAGATTTGAATTAACAAAAATTTAATCACTCAAAGCATAGGGTAACATAGAGACGAGACATAATTGTCATAAACCTAAGTCTGTTGTCAAAAACCTATCTCTTGCAACATCAAAATACATGTAACCAAATGTATTATCAGACATATGATTTGTTGTATTTTTGTTTGACAAATCGGAGTATCTCGTCTCTATGACTCAAAGGTTAAATGAATTCTATTATGTATTAATACTAGGGATTAATCGAATAATCAAACGTTCTTGTTAATCAATTAATTGAAAAATTCCAAATATATTTGCATACGCTATTAGTAAAAAAACTGAAAAAATACGAATATCACTCATCTATTAGATTCCATATAAACTATTAGATTCCTTTTAAATGTTCCATATACCCAAAGTTACCCTTTTTGAGGCCCAAAGTTCCTTTTTTTGATAAGGTCCAAATTAAAAACTTACCTCTTCTAGTTTTATTAAAATCGGACTATTCGTTTAGAAAGTACCGATTTTTTAATATTCGTATAAGGTTTGAAAATTGTCATAATTATAGTTCTGCAGATATTCGAAAATAACTATTTAATTTGTATGGGTGGTGCCACGCCCATTTATACAATTACATTTTGAGGGAAGCAGCGCACAATGGTACCAAAGTAAATTACGCAAAGTTTTACGGGTTTCACAATGATTATTCAATTCACAATTTGTATGGGCGGTGCCACGCCCACTTAAAATTTCCAAAAAAAAATTAACCAATCCTTTC
Organism: Calliphora vomitoria; assembly: GCA_942486065.2. Lineage (NCBI taxonomy): Eukaryota > Metazoa > Arthropoda > Insecta > Diptera > Calliphoridae > Calliphora > Calliphora vomitoria. The sequence continues at coordinate 6,747,495 of OW818032.2, forward strand.
AAATACAAAGAAATATACAGTAAAAATGTAAAGAGGGTCGGTACAGTGGTGTAGCCTCCTATAAGGTACAAACAAACAAATAAACAGTCATAAATATTACAGTTTCCAAAAAACCGAAGAATTTCAAAACCGCGGTTTCGGTTTTTCGGTTCGGTTTTGTGATAATTTATTAACTATTAAATCAGTTGATAATATAGGAAATGCTATACAAATTTAAATTTCAAACTGGACGAGTGTTATAGAGGATAAAGGAAAATTGGTACTTTTTCTTTTAATGGTACCTTTTTCATATATTATATCATGGCAGAACTAGCAAGGTACAATTATTAGAAAGTATGTTCTCAATTATACATTCCCTATAACGTCAAACAAAAGAAAATTAAAAAATATTAAATGGAAATGTCTAAAAAAAATAATTGAATTTAAATTTTTGTTACAAAAAAATTTAATTTCAAACATAAATTTACTAGCAATTGAACAAACGTTACATATTTTTAAAATATCGCGGTAACAAATTAAGAAAAGTTAAGTGAATAAATACGTAGTTTGACGTTTTAGGGGTGAACATTGAAAACTCTCTCTAATAATTGTACCTGGTAACTGATTGCACCATGATATTATATTAGCTTATATACATTAAAGTTGGCTAATATGATTCTCAGTATAGAAATAATCAATTGTATTATGATACCAAAAATGGAGAACTAAAATAAACTAAGGAGTATTTTTTCGTTCTTCAAATAGTACTTTTTGAATTTTGTATAATATTGAACCTAGAATCAGGAAATTACTTTGAAATTTCAAACTTTCTTCTAATGGTACTTTTTATTATATTAAATTATGTTACTTATATACATAATAGTTGGCTGATATGCTTCTGAGTAAAGAAAGAATCAAGGATAGAGGGCATAATGATATTTAGGTAACAAAAACTATTATTGAAATTTCTATAACAATGAATCTATAAGAGGAAATTAAACACACATGATCCTGACGAATGATGGAATTAGACATTCATGATCCTCAGTAGGAAAACAAAATGTGGGTCTTTATGGTACTGTTTTTATTCTAATTATACGTTTCGAATGAGCTAGAATCCACATTACAGTGAATCAATAAACATGAAACTAGAGACATGTTTTCCAATTAGGGTGGCGAAGCGCACCGGATCAGTTAGTACTCCATACTTTTATCGGATATTTGAAAATAACTAAGACAAAACTTTTGCAAACATTGTTTTTTTTTTTCAATTAAATAAATAAACAGTCATTTGAAGTTTTATTGTCAGGAACTACTCGTAGATCCATATGTTGTGTTATGCTTTATTAACAGGTTTCCTTGTCTAGCCTGCGAATGGTAGACTGCTACATCATCTGAAGCAATTATTGTAATACAATTTAAAAAAACTAAACAAATCTTAAGATATTTTTACCAATTTGTTTTTAGAGATATTGGATGAAAAAGTTTGTTTCTCATTTCTAAATCTTGAATTTTTCTAATAAAAGTAGATTAAAAGTAAAAACCGAAGAATAATTGTCGCATTCGGTTATAGGCCTTGAAAAACCGCGGTTTCGGTTTCGGTTAAAACCGAATTGGAAACTCTAATAAATATGGATAAATACAAAATTCCTAATTTTACTTGAAAATAAACTGTTGAAAAGGTACTTTCTAAATATGTACATAGTTTTGTGACTATAGTGAGCTAAATTAAAAATATTTTCCTTTTAAAACAAATATTCAATGTTTAAAAAGTAAAGGTACCAATTTGTCCCGTTTTTCACCTTTACGGTTGAAGTTATAAAACATGATATAGCCCATTGAAGCTATCAAGTAAGGAGCTACCTACGTTCAATTCCATCAAATCGGTTCAGCCGTTTAGTATTGATAGTTTAAGAACTAAAGGTACCAATTTTACCGGTTTTCCCCTTGTTTAACTCTTTTTGGTCCAAGTATTGAAAGTGATAACCTATTGACACTTCCAAGTAAGACATTTTTATATATGGATATGGATAATTTGTGAAGAAATTTTAAAAACTCGATGTGAAACTTTTTATACCCTACACCACCATAGTGAGAAGGGTATATTGGTGCTTCGTTGGTGCTGATGTTTGTAACGTGCAAAAATATTGTCCTAACACCCACCTTAAAGTATACCAATACGCTCAGGATCACTGAGTCGATTAAGCGTTGTCCGTGCGTCAGGAACATTGTGGACCGATCGGTACTAAATTTGGTAGTACAAGTAAAAACTTATAATTAAGATACTTTTGAGAGCATAACAATTTTGAGATAGGGGAGTTGTATGGGGACTAGGAGAAATAATGGACCGATTCTAACCAAATTCAATAGGTTTAGTCCTTGGGGCAATATTAGTTTGTGCCAAATTTTGTCGAATTATCTTTGAAATTGGTACCTGTATTTGATGACGGACATCGCTTACTCGACCCATACAGTGATCTTGAGCAGATTGGTATACTTTATGGTGGGTGTTGGTACAATATTTTTCCACGTTACAATCATCAGCACTACCTAATATATAAATAGGCGATAATGACCTTTTAAAGTTTAGGAACACAAAAGTAATTCCAAATATTTAAATTAGAAAAAAATATTTTGTTAATTAATATTTATATATGTAATACCAATCGAGATAAAAATACAAGCATCTTCTGATTGTATTACAAAAACAAAAGAAATTTTTAAAGATAATTCTATTATCGCTTATTCTCTAGATACATATTTTGGAATTACCATAACTTAAATATACAAATTAAATAAACATTGTAAATACTGTTATATAAAACACTGAAGATATTTTGAGAATATCATTTGAGTCTTTGAACAAAAAAGAAAATAGTATTTGAAGCTGTCGTCAAGGTTCAGATACTATTTTCTAACAGCAGCAAAATTGTTAAATTATGTAGGTATGTATGTAATTTAAACAAGTAAGAAAGTATGGTCGGTCAAGCCCGACCAGATAATACCCTACACTAAGTAAATGAGCAAAAACATTTTTCTTTCAAAATTTCAATAATTTATGTTCGTGAGCGATTTTCGGAAGTGGGCCTTATATGGGAGCTATGACAAATTATGGACCGATCACCACGAAATTTGGTCACCTGATTAATGTTTATATGAAAGTTATTTATGTTGAATTTTATATGTATACCAACATTTATACGAGATTTATGCTCGTTAAAGTGATTATCGGAAGCAGGCCTTATATGGGAGCTATGACTAATTATGGACCGATCATAATAAAATTTGGTGACATGAATTCCCTATATATAAAACTTATTTGGACAAAAACTTGTGTAGATACCTATATAAATTAAACATTTGTGACGGATAAAATCCACTTTCGGCAGGACATTTGTATGGGGGCTAGGTGAAATAATGGACCGATTTCAGCCAGTTTCAATAGGGATCGTCCTTGGGCAGAAAAAATGATATGTACCAAATTTTATCGAAATATCTTCAAAATTGCGACCTGTACTCTGCGCACAAGCTTTACATGGACAGCCAGCCAACCAGCCAGCCAGACGGACGGACGGACGGACGGACGGACGGACATCGTTTAATCGACTTAGAAAGTGATTCTGAGTCGATCGGTATACTTTAAGGTGGGTGTTAGATTAATATTTTTGGGCGTTACAAACATCTGCACAAATCCATTATACCCTCCCCACTATGGTGGTGTAGGGTATAAAAATGTTTGCAAAATGTAATTATAATGCAACCGTGATTAAAACGGTATTTGAATACCGGTATTTTATCGAAATAATTATTTCGGTATCGGTAACAATACCGGTACTCAATCGGTATTAATAACGGTATCGGTTGCCAACCTTGCTTAGTATTTATTCTTTTTATGTTATTTATTTGTTTATATTTATTCTAATAAATCAGTACATAATTTTCTTAATCAAATTTTAACCTTTTCTACAAAATTTTTATCACTCAGAAATTTATAAGTACATATTTGGTTTAGTGTTTTGTTTACCTTTCTAAAAAGTAAATAAACACAAAACTTTACACGGAGAAAAAAATCAAAATTGTAATTTAAAGCGTTACGTTTTTTCCATAACGTAACACATACCACTTTAATAAATGTGTTGTGTTGAAGTATCTGTGTGCGTTAAGATTTATTTACCGTTAGATTGTGTGTAAAACGTGTATGTACATGAATTCATATACTATGTGTAAGTGTGTGTGTTTATAGATATATGTATATGCATATGTATGTATGTATGTTTATGGGGATGACGACTCGTGTTGTAAAGACAGCCTTGAACTTCGTTGTTCTGGAAGGTTGCCTGCCTGCCTAGCTCTATGACTATGAATGGTTGTATTTATTATTTTATATGAGAAACAAAAAGTTTCATCGTTGTTTACAAAAATATTCAAATTTGACGAAAAAAAAGTAATAGAGGGAGGACGCATAAATATGAATAGAATTTTTAACAAGTTTGAGTTCTGTGTTTTTTTTTACATTTGCTTGTATGTATTTGTATTTGTGACAAATATTTGTATTGCCGTGTTAAATAGAAAAACAATTATTCATATGTTCAACATTACATTGTTAAAGTAATTTTTAATGATAAACAAAACATTTAAAGTTGAACACAATTCAATAAACTGTTTAAAAAAGGCTTCAAATTATAAAAACAGTCCTATCAATTTTCATGCTAACTGAATAGAATGTAACGGACAAAAATATCCAATAGTTTCTATAGCGATTTTTTACATACATATTTGACACTATGAAAAACAGAGTTCAGGCAGATTCATATTCGAATTTTATATACCCAACACCCATCATCATCATATTTTAAGATAAAGATTAAAAACAATTTTTAATTTTTTTTAAGTAAAAATATAAAATTTTAGAATTGCAAAAAAAAAGTATACCAAAATACAAAATATGCCCTCAAGAGACCAAATATGCCAAAATCAAAATATGATATAAATCAATATATTTATTAATGCATAATTAACAATTTTTCATTTTAATTGTACATTTTTACATGCATATTTAAAAATGTAGAAAACAATTTTGTAAAAGTATTACAAAAAAATACAAATAAAAACTTAATTCAAATTAGTTAATTAGTACTCAATGAAGTAGCGAAATTTCGGAAATCAAATAAGAATTAAACATTGTTTTTATATTAAAGTGACCTAAAGCCCCTGAAATTATAATACATATTTAAAATTAACAATAAGTTGATTATATTACATTTTCAATTCTCTATATTTCAATAACTAAGTATTGAAATTCAAGTTTTTTATTTTCATAATTTAAAATTATTTTATATTATATCGGTAACGGTATTTTATCGGTAACAGTAATTGCAGTTATTTTCAATTGCCAATTATACTCTAGAAACAATCCTGTTATTATTAAATTATAAATAACACTATTCTGAATCATTTGAAGGATTCTAATCACTCCTTTGTGAAATGCAAAAAATAAAATCTGGTCTCCCTAATGGGATGCAACAAAAATCGTAACAATAGCTTTCTCTCTCTAACACAAACCTTTTAAGGCTGTATTAAATAACACAATTTGTTTTCAAAATATAAGAAAAAACAGTGTTAACAACTATTAGTTAAACTAGCGCCTTTATACAAATAATACTATGCCAAGCAACAAAAACAAGGCACATTAAAGAATTTTTAAATACAAACACTCATGAATTAAAGTAATATAAACGTTTCATACAAAAGCAAAGTATTTTTTTTAACAAACTCTAGTAAATTGGGGGGTAAAAAGTTGGCAACACTACCACTACTTGCTATTTTTATTGAGTACAGAGAGTTTTATGTTTTTGTTTGCTCTCTTTAATGCACAACAACAAATGACGTAGTGATGTCATCAGAAATTATTTAGTTTTTCTTTTTCCCTCTGATTGTTCGTGTGTTATTTTCTTTTCGTGCGTGCTTAAATATAAATAGTGCTATTATTTAAAAAAAATATATACATATATAAAAAAATTAAACCATAAATTTAATACTTTTAACAAAATAAACTGTATCAAAAGGTGTGTAAATAATATTGACAAAGTTCTCATGGCAAATGCCAATGTTTTCATTTTCGTCAATTGTAAATAACGGCAAATTGTGTACACTTGCAAAAAAACTGAAAATGAAAACTACACTACATACAGTGTATACTATAGTGTTTTTAACATTTTGTGATGTTATAGATAAAAATCTATGAAAACAGAGTTTAAACGGATCGGAAAAAATTTAACAAATTAACAAGAAACCAAAAAAGTGTATAAATTAAGAAAAAAAAAAACATTTTTCTATTGATGTTAAGGGGAAAATAAAACAAATAAATAAACAAGAAATGAACTGAAAAACAAATAAAATTGTGTTATACTATTTTTTCTTATACGACGACGACATCAATTATTTTTTTTTTGTATTCTCAGCTGGTTACGAAGTTTGCTCTACAAAAATTCGTTGGCAACAGTTTACTATTATCCCCCAACTACACGAAAATGTTATAAACATTTATTGAATAAAGAACAAATATTGTACTTTTTGTTAAAATAAGATTATTTAAAAAATTTGGTTTATTTAGGCACTTATTAAATATTACGTCACTACATTACCTTAAGTGATTCTTGTAAACTATAACATCATAAAGATAATTTACACTTTGTCAGCGATTCCCCTTCCACCCTCAAGCACATTATTTTATTCACTATTCATTATCCCCTTCTATTTCGTGCTTACTTTTTTTAAATCTACTGTCAGGCACCGTTCATTCTACTTTATTTTACACATAGTTAGGGCTGCCAGATTTGTGGAATTTTCGGCTAAATGTTTGGCGATTAAATGTTTTTGTTTGTAGCGATGATTTTTTAAATATATTTTTTTTAACGCATAAATTTAAATGCAAATATGTAGTTCGAATATTTTATTAATTTTTGTGGGTGCTGTGGCTTAATTGGTTAGCGCGTTTGATAATTAGCACAGCATGGTATTTGCGGCATGGATTCGTTTCCCAGACGGTGGCAATCAACAACATCAGTTCATTATACATAATTATTAGTTTAATAACTAATATTTATCCCAGCGCTCCCTTTCGGGAGTATAGCATTGAAACGCTAATGAAGTAAATTAAATAAATAATGGGTATAGAACTGGCTTTGATTAATGCGTCTACTCGCCACCAGAGGCGCTGTACCTCCTTTCACTGCCATTCTCTTTGTGTTAATGTTAAGCAAATAAGCCTGACATTTATTAATGCGTCTTCTCACCACCAGAGGCGATTTATCTCCTTTCACTACCATTCTCTTTGTTTTAGTCTTCTTTCTTGTAAAGTTTCCATTGTTTTTTGCAATAACATTTATTTATTTAATCGAAGTAATATAAAAAGCCTATATTACAAAAGTAAATTCCTGAATACAATTCAATATAATTATAATAAATAACAATACAAACTTAAATAATGATAAAAAAATGACTCCCCAGCCGAAGAATGAAGATAAAAAATTAGATATAAAACAAAATTAAAAATTTGGTATTTAATTTTTGTATTTTTTATAAAACTATATTTTTTTAATAGAATGTAAGGAGTTTTGTAATTCATTATTCAAAATCAATTTTTAAATTTATCAAAGGTTTATAAAACAAATTTTGTATTGAAATTTTGAAAAGCAGACTTTAAATAAAAAAATAAACATCAATGCTTTAAAATGCTAAAAGTTACCATATATTAATAGAAATTTAAAATTATCTTGGAGATACATATCGTCACCTAAAATGCAAAAAGGCCTATCAACACAAAGTATACAGAAGCGACAAATTTGACAGTTCAAAAACACTAAAATCAGCTTTTTTTGAAATAGTTTCGCTAGAAAGAGAAAACAAATTGCGGTTTAATACAGACAGTGCGTTAAAACAAACAACACTATATAATAATAAAAAATAAGCACAAAACAAAACCAGTTGAAATTGTTTCGAGTAAAAGAGACAATATTTTTTTTTGCCGTGACGCCTCTGTATACTTTGTGCTATCAATTTTAAGGGAGAGACAAACAACTTAATAAAATGAAAAGTGTTTTGGTTATAAATATGATTTTCATTCTTTAGTAAAGTCGTTATTTCAATTTTTAATTTTTTAATTGTTACGCCCTTTTGCATTTCAGGTGACGAAATATATGTATAAATGTACATATATCCGCGTTTGAAACTTAAATTACCGAATATAGTTTTCAATTTTTTTTTTTTTCATTTTATTGTAACCCACTTTGTATATTTTAGTTTGACAAAACGGAGTGTCTCATCTCTATGTTTATTGTTTTCACCATAGGGTAACATATAGAAAAGACGTAATTGTCAAAAACCTAACTCTTGCAACAACAAAATACATGCTAGCTAGTTAATGTATTTTGTTGTATCAGACATATGATTTGTTGTATTTCTGTTTGACAAATCGGAGTGTCTCGTCTCTATATATAATTCTGTATGATTTTAACCATAGGGTAACATAGAGACGAGACGTAATTGTCAAAAACCTAAGACTGTTGTCAAAATCCTAACTCTTGCAACAAAAAAAAAAGTTGCTAGTCAATGTATTTTGTTGTTGTATCAGACCTATGATTTGTTGTATTTTTGTTGTCTCGTCTCTATGTATAATTCTCTATGGTTTTAACCCTTTCAAAACTCAATTATAAAAAAAATATATAATTGGAAAATTATAAAAGCGAAACAAATGGTACTTTTAGTTGAAAAACTATGAACTACATGTTAAAACAGCAAATCACCAAAATAAACACTATCAATTGAATATTATTTCCTAAATCGTCAAATTTGACATCAGTGTCTGGCAACCTTACACGCGATTTCAAATGTATATTCAAAGTTTTACACTAACTTGTGTATGTTTTTTTTTAGATACGTAACAACGAAAAAGAAATCAAAAAGCAACACAAGTATAGAAAATGTGAACAACGTACCTCTGCATAGAACCCTATTAAAACACAAACACACACACACTAACATAATAACTTCGACGACGACATCATCCATATCAACGACACAATGTCATGACGTCATTTCATAAAAATAACAAAAGCTAAACGAAGTCACACAATTTAATTATGTATCATAATAATGTGATTGGTGTTTGTTTTTTTTTTTTTTTTCTAATAATTTCAATTTCTATGTATGAATTTTGGTTAACAATTTCTAAAAAATTAATGTAATACATATGAAATAAATTTATATTTTATTTATTTCATAATATCAATATCAAAATTTCGTAATTTTTTATTTGAAATTAGGTATAGGTATAAAATCTATTTACAATTTCTATGTAAACCGGCTTTTCTCACAATATTTGAATTGAAAAACTTTCCGTTCTCTAGTTAGTTAAAAGTTGTTAAGGGAAGCCGGTTATTGAAATACATAATTAATCTTTGAGATGATTTAGTATTTTTTTGATAAATTTAAATTCTAGCAGAGACATGAACCAAAACTCAAACATCGGCTAATTATTTATTATACCTACCATAAAACTTAGTTGCCTGATAAAGACTTAACAATATCCAAATGAGAATTTTGTACTTTGTGTCGAAAGATTTGATCGTGTAAGTTGATAGAAAATGATTGTGTGGTAATTTTGTAATTCTTAAAATTAATTTTTTGAAGTTTGTACAACATTTTTGAACTCGGTAGTAGTTTATAATTGTGGTGCTTCGATCCTCTACATAAATACACTACTGCTCAAAAATATAGTGGACTTTAGAAAAAAAATTTTATATTTTACTAAATTTTTTTCTTCATGTTATGGAATATGGAAGATATATCATTTTGTTATCGGATCACAAGTTTAGAACAGACAGATTTATTACCACTTTTTGGTGATTGACCCCACTGTGCCGCATTTGAAGGGAGTTATCAATCTTTTCGGATATGATAGGAGACTATTGTTGAAGTGTTGTCAAAATCTTTGTTAACTGATCAAGCCTTAACAATCTATAAGGAATCATACAAAATGTGTACTAATTTATGAGTTAGCAGAGGACTTTTATATATAACAATAAACAATACAAAAGCATGAGCCAATTCTCAGAAATTAAATTGTTTAAGTCAAATACCTTTGCAATATAATATAAATACTCTACTCAATATAAATACCTAGAATCATCCAAATAATCATAGAGCTATTCTGAAGTATATAATTTTTGAACTCGTAAAACATAGAATAAAAGCATAGAACGAAAGGAGAGAGGTTGTCATCTATGTCGTAAAATATCTTTAAAGTTTTTAATGATATGAAATAAGCACCACTGTATTCTTACGACTACAAAGAACATCTCACTTCGATCCTCTACATAAACACATATGAATATCATCAGAAATTGTGTTATAACTTTTTTTTTTAGTAATTTTTCTTTGCTAAACGATGATGAAGAAATGCATGCGTCACTTTATCAAAATGTTTTTTTTTTTTACAAATAAAAACACAAACAATAACAAAATAAATATGGCTACATATACATATTTATGTATGTATAAAAAATAAAACAAATTGAAAATGATCATAATACATGTGCATATTCTTCATCTCATACAAACACGATAAAGACGAAACGATGGCCTCCACTTACCACAAGAGGTACGAACCTCTTGAATAAGGAAACGATGAGGATGAGTTAAAAGTTATGACTTTTGTATCAGCTAGTTAAAATCGTATTTATTATCAGACAAATCAATATATTTTTTGTTTTGAAATTATATTTTATGAAGTGAGCAACAATCTTTTGTTTTAAAAAAAAAAGTATTTGCTCTTACAAAAGTCACGTAAGATCGAACAAAGATTTGCTGAAAATATTTGTTACGCTTTTTTGGCAAATATTTGAAAAAGTGAACGTTACTTTATAAAACGCTCGTTTCTGTTGATTATTTTAATTAATTTTTTAACACAAAAATATATATATATATTTTTTATCATTAGGGGAATTTCTTTATAAGTTTTCTTCTTAAAGTTACTTAATTTTATGATAATTGAATGATTCCATAGTTTTTTTGTTCCTTGCAATAGATAGTTAGTTAGCAAAGAAACATTACGGATGAAATACCGAATTTTTTTCACTCAACCTCAATTATTCAGCCAACTAGAAAAATTCGGTAAATAAAAATGAATCAAATTAAGATTTTATGTTCTTAAAGAAATTATTAAGGTGCCTAATATTACAACAAAATTTAAAATTTATTTGTTGTTTTCAATATAAAATAAAAAAGAAAATGTTCGTTCGCATTTAGTGAAACAGAAAATTTTTTTTTCAAAATCTTTCAGAAAAATTTAAAAAAGTTAAAATTTCATACTCATTTCAAAATTGTGAATTTGATTTTTTTCGACCTTTAAACTAGTGTAACTATCAATCAGATGTTCATAAAATTAGCTACTAAACTATTCCATATTCAATTTATTCGCACTGTAGTTATTTATATGTATGTATGTATATATGTATGTCGTTGCATATAAACAAAATTAGCAGCTATTTACTTTCATGTACAGGACAGGAATACATAAGTACACATATGTAAATGTTTATGTATTCAATACATAAGTGCATATTCATAGATCCATTGCATGTAAATATTATGATACCATTGCAACTCCAGCTTATTTACATTCATAACACAACATTATGACGATGATGACGACGACGATCCAACCGATAAATGGCCGGGCGTAAGTAAAATATACTGGCTAAAAGCAACTGGCGAAAACTTGGTCAGCCAGCCAGCCAGCAGGAGTAAACACTTGGTTGGAACAAACATCAACATTATTGATGGTGATACGAGTTGATGATAAAGTCAACAACGTTGAATCGTTTACTTAAACATTGTTGTTACTACTGTTGCTGTTGTTGTTGTTATTATTGCTGTTTTACGTTTTTGTTGTTTGTTGATAGTGTGTTTAGGTGACTCATACGCGCAAAATATTGTGACGATTACAAACAGTTGAAACAAGTATAAATTTTTAAGTTGTCGAGAATTTCTTAAATTCATGCATACAAACATTCGTACGCATACATATTAATAATCTATAGATACACATGTATCTTAACAGTAGTACACAAACAAACATTTTTATTTCAGTTAAACATTTTGTGTTTGAGCGTGTTTGAGCAAAGTTTTCATTCTTTATTTCTTAAGATTTGTGTAGTTAAACTAGCAGTGACTGCGCATTGTAAATTATTACACATAGACTTGAAATTAGAATATAATAAAGTTGTTATTATTGTTTTTTTTTTTAATAATGAAAATTTATTTTGAACTATTATGTTGTTTTCTTCGTTTCTAGTTAAACAACATTCAAACTGGATAATTTAAAACATTACGTCATTATTTGGACCTCAGCAGTAGGAACAAAACCACCGCTGTTAAGAAAACCTAGACAAAATCACCACCGATTACGTCCCCGTTCAATTAAATTCGAGCCAGTTTAATTTAAAGTGTAGTTTGGTGTTTGGTGTAGGCTCGCGTGTAGACACGCAATTACTAAAGCCTTAAATCAAATTTCAGCAAAAATAACACAAAAACACTCACTCTGGCACACTCTATCAACGGAAAAAGAAATACAAAACTATTGGATCGCTGAACGACACGACAGAGGGGGGGTAGTACAAAACTGAAAAGTGTTGTCTCCAACAGCAAGAAAATATCCAAACTGAAGCAATTGTCGGAAGACGTGACGGTGCTGTTGAAGATCGAAAAAATGGACAGCATCGTAGAGGAGAATGGCAACTCCTCAAATAATATTGACGACACAAATACATCGGGAGCTGGTGGCAGAGGAGTAGGACATAATCTAACTATAACAGCGTTACAACAAAATCCTCAGCAGCATCCATCCCAGCACCAACCTGCAGCGGTACAATCTACACAGCAACAAATAAATTTAACAAATTCAAATAACAGCCAAAACCTAGCGCCTCCACCACCAAACCAGGTGCAAGCCTCAGTGGCCGCTGCAGTTGCGGCTGGTACCGTTTTAACCACCACCTCAAATGTTGTACAATATTTATCCAATAATCCACATGGTCTGCCGGTTTGTTAATAAACATGAAATTTTTTTTATTAGATTTCTAAATTTTATTTTATTTATGATTTTTAGGTGCAATCCGTCATACAAGCAGCCAATCAATCTTCGGTTATACATACCGCTGCCGGTAACAATACACAGACACCTGTTGCCATACCCAAGGGTGTTTTATTTGTTAATAAACCAAATAACACAGTTATACACACAACATCAGGCAATGCTGTCCAAGTAAGTTTTATTATTATTATTCTTCTATTGCACTTTTCTCTACAATCAAAACTAAACCCAAATGCATCTCCATTATATGTATGTGAAAAGGAGAACTTTTATTTGCTTTTTAGTTATTCGGGGATATTTTTGATAAACAATTACATGAATTATTTGTTAACCCCCATATGCATAAACAGTTTATAAATTTATCAAAAGTTTATCAAACAAAATTTCCATACAAAATTTGTTTTATAAACCTTTGATAAATTTATAAACTGTTTGTGCATATGGGGGTAAATCTCTAATTTGAAATCATATGATTTTTTGTAATTTTTTTTTATTCTTGTTCTCTTAAAATTTTCCCTATTGATCTAAAAACTGGAAGTCATCCAATTTTTAGCTTGAAATGCAAATGTGCTAAGTTCACTTTTTATAAAAAAGTAGTTTTTAATACAAAACGACTGAATAGCGATACCGCTAATTTGGATTTAAATTTGTATTATTTCTTATTCTTTTGAAATGTTCTTTATTAATGAAAAACTGAAGGTCATCCAATATTTAGCTTAGAGTGCGGATGTGCTAAGTTCACTTCAATAACACAGTATTAGCTTTTCAATATGTATTTTAAGAATAACAGCAATTTCGATATGAAATAAAAAAAATAACTGTCGAAGCTTATATTTAAAAATATTTGATAGAATAACGGCAACGGTGTTTTCGGTAATGGTATTTTAACAGTAAGAGCAGTCTATCAGAAATGATATTTTAGAGTTATTTCAATAGATTAGCATGCAAAACAGTTACAGCCCAAGAGTCCATTTTAAAAAACATTCCTTCAAATTTGTTATAACAATAAAAGTTGCGTTTATTTGCGTTTTTAAAATAAATTCCAAATTTTACATAATTATAATTAATATTAGGATATTTTGTTAGATTAGTGAGCAAACGTGCCTAGAAATTAATTTTAACCCAAAAGTAGCCATTTCCACGGTACCGAACGCGACATTCTATCGCCTTTAAAGTGAAAATACAAAAAAAAAAATCTTAACAATTTTGTTTCTAATTTACATTTTTCGATATCATAGTGCTAGCATTTTGTTTATGTTTGTCTATTAGTTATTTCCAATATATTAACAATAAATATGGGATCCCGAATGAGACAGTAAATAGAACACGTTTTCAACGACCTCTAAAATAATTAAAAATCAGCGAATTGAAACCTAATTTTTAAAGCGATTTTTTAAAGTTACGTTTGTTTTAAAAATTAGTTGAATTAAATTTAACAAAAGCTTCGTTTTTAATACATATTTATTTATTATTTAATGGTTATACTTTATTTTTAAATAGTAATTCAATATCTTCAACTTTAACTCTTTAACTTAGAACACTGGTAATATATTATTGTCATTTTTACTGCAATTCCCAATGTTTGGCTGCAGGTATAAGGCTCAAACATTACTTTTTCTTTAGCATAATTTGTTCACCTTCTTTCCATCTAAATATACATGTTAAATTAATAAAAAACTTTTACAATCGGAATAAAATGTTTGGTACGACTATTATATGCAATAAATTTATTTTTAGTTAAATTAAAAATTTGAGCCACCTGATTCGTATGAACGCCGTGTACTGATAACAAACGATGCTATTGGTACCGGAACGCGACATTGGATCATGAACAAAATTTGTTTATTATAAACATTTAAATTTTCGGTTCTTGTGGACATTTATGTATTGATATCAAAACGTTTCTGCATTGCCTTTTGAGAGCAACTTTAGTTTGCTTATTTAATTTGCATTACCAGATTTAAAAATATTAAAAACAAAAGATCATAGAATGTTTTTGGTCACTCCAATTACATTTGTAAAAATACACTTAGCGCCTTTGCATTCTATGCTGATGTAATATTTTATATCAATACTATACTAAAAGCAATTATATTTCTTATATTATTTTAAACCTAGATAAAACCTGAACCAAACACACACCACCTCGACACAAATAGTGAAGATAGTTTCACTGATGAGGATTCTCCTCGCGGCCGAAGAGAACTTACACGAAGACCTTCATACAATAAAATCTATTCGGAAATTAGTGGTCCCGATATAACAGGTAATTATTTAAAATAAATCATGTTTGTATGTGTCTGATTTCATTTATTATTGCGTAAAAATCGTTAATTAGTTTTAATTTTTTTTTTTATAATACACCTTCACCACAACAGTTATTATTGCTATATTGACGTTAAATGTTATTCATTTCATTAATGTAACTTCAGTTTTTTATATATTTTTAAGTTTTATAAATATCAACAAAATCAATTCATTTGTCTTTAAATACTCTTAAAATCATTTTCTTACATTTGTAATTAATCATAATCATTTTTATTGCATTCATGATGATACCATTTCGATATCGTAGCCAACACAATCATTGAAAATTGTGTGTTTCACCGTTTTTTTTTTTTTTTTTCGTTTAAATAATGTTAAATCAGATATTGAAATTGTAAATGATTTTTTTACAAAATATAAAGAAACTTAGGGCATCATTTTATAAAACGAAACGCCAAACAAAATTTGTATGGATAAAATTCTAGTTTTAAACCACTTTCACCTTCGTGAGAAGGGTATATTTAAGTTTGTCATTCCGTTTGTAATTTCCACAATATAATTAAAATCTGCAAAATCCGTCCATAAATAACGGAGATATGAGCAAAAATCCGAGACAACCTCTATTTTTGGCCTATTTTTGATCTATATATTACTAAGTCATAAATATATACAATATGGATATCTAATGATATATATTTCAAAGTAGGCTATAGTAAGTTGAATTTTTTTTTTTACAAAAAACATTTTTTTGTCACAAATTTTTTTCATTAATAAAATTTTAAATAAAAAAATTTATTTTTTTATATTGAAAAAAACTTTTAAAAAACCAATTTCAAAAAAAAAAAATTTTTTAAATAAAAAAAATAAAATTTTTTAATTTTATTTTAAATTATAACTTGGTGAGAGTATATAAGATTCGGCACAGCCGAATATAGCTCTCTTACTTGTTCATACTAAATTCTTACGTTTCAAAATGTTTCGGTTTATGACATGTGCTCATTAGTTTTTTTTTTTTTTTTTTAATTAAATCCTGAAAAACTCAAATAAAATGATTTTTGCATGTATGTACTTGAATTACTTAATGTTATTAAAGGAAAATACATCAATCGATTAGAAATGGTTTCATTCATTTGTAACATAATATCGTTTATTCTTATAATAATCATTTATAGGCATTTATAGGAATGGATGTCTTTTTTCATCATATTATGGCTGCGAGTTCTCTGACGCTTTTTTAAACTTCTTCTGTCTGTCCTAAATTTATTTGTCATTGCTTAAGCTTAGTATCACATACATTATTGAATACTAGAGAAGAAATTTTTAAAAAAGTTTCCTAAAAGATTCAAATTTTAAAGATTCTCTATTCAAAAATTCAAAAGAGTATTCCGTTTGCCACAAAAGCCAGCCTGGCTTTTCAAAATTCGACGTTTTTCTTATCTTTCTCTGTGCAATAAAATGTGTTATAGACATTTCATTTAATGTTTGATTTATAATAAATTAATAATAAAAAAAAACATTATTAAAAGAAATATTTCATTTAAATAATACTCAAAAGTAAACTTTAAATTAAACTACATACTTATTACATTATACAATTTATATGATATAACAGCTTATCGTGATGTTTTTCTAATGCTGAGCGACAAGCTTTTGTATGATATAAATTAATAAATTGTTTAATTTATAGTTTATTTTCTTAATTTTATATCATTTAAAGGAAAGTTTATTTTAATAACGTTTTTTATTATTAATTTAATGTCTCCTTTTAAGAGCATTTGGACGAATATTTCGAAATTAAGTTCAAATTTTCAAAAATATTTTAAAAAGCTTATATTCTGAAACTACTTTAAAGTTCCTGAACATTTTGATTTTTTTTTTAAATTTTTAAGTGTGAAATTAGTTTAGAGAAATATTTGAAAAAATATTTTAAAATCAAATCATCAAATTTTTTTCGAAGATAAGATCGAATTTTCGAACATTTAAATTTTTTTCGAACATTCAAATATTTGAATTTGATTTCGAATCTTCGAACATAATATTGCATAACATGTGTAGAAAATGTAATTTCAAATGCAATGTTTACACATTTGTCTCGAAAAATAAATAAATAAAATATTTTGTCGAAAAATTGGACACGAGCTCAACAAATATGTTATTTATTTTTAAATCTTAAACTGAAGGGTCGAAATAAAACTCTCACAGTAAATAATATACATATTTCTTGAAAAATGTTAAATTGATTCCGATAATATCGTATTAAAAGATTTAAGTTTATGAAGGAGGGATCATTCATTTAATTTAGAAGGGGTGTGTACTGTAAAGTACACTTCCAATCGGAGACCCATGGGACTCTCTTCAGAAATACACCTAGATAAGTGTAGGGAAGAAAGTAAAATTTAGAGGCGAAATAAAATTCCGATCTTAAGGGCAGAAATTAAGTATGGACCGCAATTATTCAAAAACTGTCATTTTGTTAATGAATGATCCTTAAGGAAAACGAAACAAAGAACTTTTGATAATTTTCAAATAACTGGCAAACTAACTCTAGCAGTTTTACGATTAGTATCAAATAACCTATTTGTGATATTAACAACAGGATTTCCTACAAGTATGTGCAACATCTGAGACAATTAAAGGTTACAATTAAACTTCAACACTTTTTGAAATTTGCAAAAGAATAGCCACATTCCTTTTTCAACATACTACATCATTATTGTGTTCCTTTATTTAAAAAAAAAAAAAATAATAATAAAAATGTAAGAGTACTCGTTCTAAAACATTCATACATACTCGTAAATTATAATAAATTAGTATTATGATACACACATAAAACACATTTGAAACATTTAAATCACATCAACCTAGAGAAGTGGACAAAAATATTAAAAAAAATAATACACACAAACACAGCTTTTCGGTAGACGAATTAGGAAATTGAAATCAAAAAGAAAAATATCTCTCTGCACACACTATATTACTTCACATCATGTGCTCTTTATTATAACTACTACTTATTATAATCGTATTTCATTAAATGTGTTTATATCAAATCAATCAATCAATCAACAATTAATTATTTATTTTAAAATCAAATCACTACTACTACTACTACTTAAAACTACATACCAAAAACCTTAAGCGACATCAAAATTGTATGTAAAAATTTGTCTGTATATTTGTTGTTGGGCATTACAAAAATCAAATCAAATAAACAAATTATTAACACCAAAACGCTTCTACTCATTATTAAAAACAAAAATAAAAAAAAAACACATTTAAACAATTTAATGTTTATATTACTAACTACTTACTATGTACTTACTTACTTACTACTCGTGTATTGATTGACCATTAAAGAACAAAACAAACCAAAACGAAAAAATTAATTTAAAAATTTTATGTTTCTTCTTTTTTATTTTATTTTCCAAACCAACCTTTTTAAATGGGATGATTTCTTACAAAAAATAAAAAAAATAATTAAATAAATACTCAACAACAAAAAACACTGCCACAAAATATAAACCAAACTAAACTAAAAAAAAAAAAAAAAACATTTCAACTCTAAAACACTCTTACATTTTAAATAAAACAAACGAAAATGAATATTTTGAAAAATGAATGAATATGAATATTAAGCTGGAACAAATATGCAAATGTCAGAAAGTGTTGGTATACCCGCCTTGGCACCTGGTTCGGCAGGACCTACAGCTGGTTCCCTAATACATTTACCGCCAGAGAACACGTCAGCATTTTATTTACCCAATAGGATGCCATACAATCCTAGTAAATATCTTTGATTTAGTTTCTTTTTAATTTAATTACATGGGAATCTTTAATTTAATACTCTCATTTATTGCTATAATTACAGACAACAATGTCATTGCCGAGGATCAGACGAGAAAGCGTGAAATACGTCTGCAGAAAAATCGAGAAGCGGCCCGGGAATGTCGTCGGAAAAAGAAGGAATATATCAAGTGCCTGGAAAATCGTGTGGCGGTGCTGGAAAACCAAAATAAAGCTCTGATCGAAGAGCTTAAATCGCTCAAAGAGCTTTATTGTCAAACCAAAAATGATTGAGACAAACCTCCCAGTCTAGAACACGAAACCATTGTTAAAGTTATTGAAGAAGACGATGATGATGCTCATTTCGGCGGAACAAATGAGGCGGAGGAGGAGGAGAGGGAGAGGGAGATAGAACAAGATATCGAATTAATTGTTAATAAAAATGTGGAGATGAAGCAGCAACTGATTACTGATGAAGCTGCTGCTGTAGATGAGGAGTACGAGCAGGAAGAGGAAGAGTTGTTGGTTATCAAACCCAGCACTTCTTCGGCAGCCACATCTTCTGTTATAACTTTAGGCAATGGTCGTTTTCTAGATATCAGAAAGTCATTGCTTTTACGCAAGGCCCTGGTGGAGGATCAAAAGCAAGAGGTTGTAGTTGTCTGTACAACATCAACTACTACCGCTTCTTGCATACGACCCACTACTTCGGCTGCAAACGATTGTGAACCTGATTAGAAGTATAATTTTAATATCTTTTTTGAAGAAAAACTAACAACTCATTGTCTTAAAAACAAAAAAAAAACAAAAAAACAGAAACCTAAAAGCTACACAAGAAATCTACACAAATAAAAATTAATAATAATAATAAATACTACTTTTAAATAATTTATTTAAAATAAAATTAAAGAAATTGTACATAAAAAAAAACATATAAAACATAAAAGTCAACTTTAAACTTAAAAAATCTAAAGAGAATCTTAATCTTCACTCAAATGAAACACTAGGATTGATTGGTTCATTAAATTAAACACATATTAAGAACAAAATGCATAAGTTCACATTTGTTTATTGTTCTCTTGTGTGAAGGTTGAGCTGCTCTTAATGTGCATATTGGTATTTAATTACTGGTAATTGCTTGAATTTTAAGATTGATTCAACTTAAATCTTGTCTATATTTTCTCTATAATCTATTATTTTTTTGTATATTTTTTTTGTTACAAAAATTATGAAGAATAAGAAATGTTTATTGTTATAAAGAAAACAGAGTATAATTTATTTTTAGGCTCAAAACTAAATTTTAATTAAAAAAAAAAAAAAACTTTTTGTTTTTCTAAAAAGTTCATACAAAGAAAAGTAAAAATATTTAATATAGAAAATTTTTTTATTTAAGGTTTTATGTTACGAAAAAAATGTACTGTAATTAACGTTTAAAAAAAAGCAAAACATATGTATTTTGTAAATTTTTCTAAAGAAAATCTATTGTTTTTTATATAAATTTCTAGATTATACAAAAACAAAACTAAAACAAATTAAGGCAATTTTAAATATGATCCCAACAGAAGAAGTTGGGAGCATTATTCAAATGCTAGTAACATTTTTTTTAAGAAAATGTTTACCATGTTCATGAGTTAAAAGGAGAATATGTGTAGAGTGTTTAAACAACACTTTGATTTTTTTTTTTTAAATATAAGTATAATGCGTAATTAATTAAATAATTATGTAATTATATGCTCTTTGTTATAATTTTAATTTAAATCTAATTTAAATAAATGCAAACAAAAAAACAAATAAAGAAAACCAAAACATTTTATCAAAATGAAAATATTAAAAAAACACAACAACAAGAAACAATGTTTTTTTTTAAAACTATTTTAACCTAAAATGTTAAAAGAATATTTTACAATGCACATAATTAGGTCAACGGTAGCTCGATTTGTGATAAAAACCATTAGAGTGGTAACGATATACTGTGGTTGACAAAACAATGGAAACGTTAATTAATACAAAGAAAAATTAAGAAACTTTATTAATTATTAATAAATACTTTTATTTACTTATATTAACAAAAAAAAAACCATAATTACTTCAATTCAGTAAATAGAAAACAAACTAAAAAGTAGGGTTTTTTAGTAACTCAGCATTTTGTTATATAGCCCTTTATTTTTTATTGTTGCTTCACAGCGACACCGGATTGAACCAATTAAAGATTCAATAGTCTGCTATGAAATATTTAGACATTCCCATAATATCGCGACTGATAGAGCTTCCTTAAGTTTGAGTCCGTATTTTGCGATCTACAATTTCCCATATGTTTGGGCAGGCTACTTTAAATCCCATACCTTATTGGATTGTGTCCGGTGGTTACAAGCTTTGAAGTGTTTGGATACTGTATCCGATTCCAGTCATAGTATATTACAGAACAGATATACATTTCTGTTCGATAAGTTAAAATATTTTTTTGGCAGATTGACAGCGCAGTTACATTCCCGACAGTTTCATTTTCCCTAACAGTTCGAGAACTATTATCCAATTAAAGTTTATCGATAAACTCACGG
This sequence comes from Calliphora vomitoria, assembly GCA_942486065.2. NCBI lineage: Eukaryota > Metazoa > Arthropoda > Insecta > Diptera > Calliphoridae > Calliphora > Calliphora vomitoria. The sequence continues at coordinate 6,769,233 of OW818032.2, forward strand.
AGAGTAAGAGTGCATTCGTAAATGCAGTAATATTGCATCACTACAGCTAATTAAAAGTTTATCGTTCGGAAAAGCATATTTATCATCCTTGCTTTACGTCAAACGTTTTTTAATTAAAATTGTTGACAAATTAGTGCAACTAAAGCATCCTTTAGTTATCTGTTGCAAAAACGCTGAAATTCACTATATTTTAATAACTAGAAAACCTAGTAAATTTTAATTTATCATAAAGTAGGGTCACACATGGCAAATATTTACTCAAAAAAGCGTAAACACTTTTTAACACACATTTGTTTGACGTTGTTTCCTCTGATTAGTGTTTCGTAAGATCAAACAGCATCAAATAAAATAAAACTAAATATTTGTTTAGAATTGTCCTAAGTAATAGGAGTTTTTAAAATAAATAAAAGAATTAAAATATATTTAATTTTTGTCAAATATTTGCCATATGTGACCTTTAGAAATATTTGGTAAAAGGTCATGTTTTTGGAAACTAAAACTAGGGAATATAGCTTTAAAAAAAGTTTCCGTTGTTTTGTCACTTACTGTAGACAATGCTTGTCATTCCGTTTTTAAGTTATCAATATTTATTTGCTACCCTATTATGCGGTATTTCAAAGTCATTTTCAGAAATGTAAAGACAATTCTGGAAAATGTTTTTTTAACACGAATTTTTTGAATCCAAACATTTTTTAAATAAAGTGATTTTTAAACAAAAATATTTCAGCCATTTCGGGACATATTTAGAAAAGCATATCATACAGATCTATGCAAATTATTGGTTCGTAAGTTATCTTGGTGCCTACAACAGATTTTTAAAAGTACATTTTGGAATAATCTTGATTTTATATCTCACATTTCCGCTATTGATGCAACGATTTTTCCGACCTTCAATACCTAAATTTTTCGATATTAAATCTGAAAGATCTGTGCATCAAGGTAAATTTATATTAACCTAATTATGTGAATTGAGCAAATAAAAAAAATTAAATAAAAAAGCCCAAAAGTTAACCATTCTTGAAGTCAGAATGAGTAATTCAAATGAAAAAATAAAACATATGTATGTATAATATCATAAGAACCGCCTTTCAACATTCTATGTAATTTATGTAGGTGAATATTTTTCACAATTATAAAACTTATACAATAAAAAAAGTAGTTAGCTATGAGACAGACGAGTTTTTTAAATTCGTATTACATATTTGTATATGTTAAATATATGAAAGAATTATCTCAAATACAAAAGAGAAGAATACATACATATATCCATTTATATGTATTTTTATGACCATACCCAGCATAACAAGTTAGGAAAAGGGTGTAGACAAATCACCACAATTACAGAAGAGTTTTTTCAAATCTTAGTGAAAACACTATACATTTTACATTGTTGTTAATTTTTGACAACTAGAGTTTTAGATTTGTTCGAGTTCTGTTTTGTAAACCGAATCCAAGTAACGTTTTCGTTTTTAAAACGAATTCACATATATATGGGGCATTTCACGTCAAGTGAACCAACTTTTGAAATCGATGTCTTCCGATCGGGATGAAATTTGCACCAATGTTAGTTCTATTGGATAGTAATTCGGACACAATTTTTCAACAAGATCGGTCAAGAACTCTGAGTTATAGGAGGTCAAAATTTGACATTTTGGCCAAACAGGTGTTTTTTCTTATCCATATAACTTATTACCTATTGTTCTTAGCAAAATGTGTCCCAAATAGTTTAGATAGCTATTTATGCAATCTTTGTAAAAAAAAAATTAAAAAAAAATTAATAAAATATTTTTGACTTTTTTTTAAAAAAATCAAAAACATTTTTGACTTTTTTTTCAAAATGGGCCCTTTTTATTTTTATTTTTTTTAAGAAAGCTTTTTGATTTTGCAAAAAAAAAAAAAGTAAAAAATTTTATGTCTTGAGTTACAAAACATTTTTTTGATAGATATCCCACTCGCATCCCACTAAGCAACCATATAGGTCGCTTAGGAAAAGACCTAAGCTTTCTTAAAAAAAAATAAAAAAAATAAATAAAAAGGGCCCATTTTGAAAAAAGAGTCAAAAATGTTTTTGATTTTTAAAAAAAAAAGTCAAAAATATTTTATTAATTTTTTTAATTTTTTTTTTTTCCAAAGATTGCATAAATAGCTATCTAAACTATCTAAATGTCCAATTTTGACCTTCTATAACTCAGAGAGTTCTTGACCGATCTTGTTGAAAAATTGTGTCCGAATTACTATCCAATAGAACTAACATTGGTGCAAATTTCATCCCGATCGGAAGACATCGATTTCAAAAGTTGGTTCACTTGACGTGAAATGCCCCATATATATATTTTGATATCACTAGGTTTACAGAACAGGGCCTAATATTTTTATTGATAAATAAATAATTTTTTACATATTATTGTAATAAAAACGAATAAAAAAAAAATAGATCAGAGAAGTTGTTTCAATGTTATTTCACAAATGCAAAAAATATGTATAAGCAACATTTGCGATCCCATAAAAAATATATATATTATGGATCGTTATAGATAACCGTCTGTCTGTTGAAATCAACTTTCCGATGTCCACAAATAACTAACATACATAATTGATACATACCTTAATATATCCGCTAAGGTTGCTATTTAAAACACGACTACCTCTATTTTTTTATCTATACATATCTGGATAATTAAGTCATTAACATATGGGCAATTCCACGACTGAAAAAACAAAAACCCTTAGAACTATTTTTATGTTACTATGTGAAAGTATTTAGAGCTTATTACAACATTTTAAGTGCAAAAATAATAGTTTAATCAGACTATATTTACTTTTTAATTTAATTGGTGTGTTTTAGTTATACCCTTCACCATGAGGGGCAAGGGTTTATATAAGTTTGTGATTCCGTTTGTATTCTGGATCGTTATAGATAGCGAAGTCGATATAGCCATGTCCGTCTGTATGTTGAAATCAACTTTCCGTAACCCCCAAATAACTTACAAACTTTATTGATACATCAATATATCTGGAATTCTTCCGGCTCGGTCGCTGTTTAAAATCGAGATAATCGGCCAACAAATGGCTGAGATATAAGGAAAAACCGGGACAACCTCGATTTTTTGGCATATTTTTGTTCTATATCTGGATTACTAAGTCATTAATATAGAAAATATGGATATCTAATGATAGATATTTCAAAGTCCATTGCAACGATGTATATAAGTCTATAATAAGTTGGACCTACAATGGGTCAAAATCAGGAAAAAAAATGTTTAACCCGAATTTTTTTTAACAAAAAAATTTTTTTCTCAAATAATTTAAAAACAAAAAAATTTAAAAAAATGTTGAAAAACAATTTTGAAAAATAATTTTGAAAAAAAAAATTTAATTTTGTTTACCTAAAAATATTTTAAAGTATAATTTGGTGAAAGGTATATAAGATTCGGCACAGCCGAATATAGATCTTTTACTTGTTAGGCTAAGATTACGGCGAAAACTAAGCTCCCAATTAGCATGTAGTATGAAACGAATTTGACTTTGATGGTTTTTTTTTATACCCTTCGTGAGAAGGGTATATATAAGTGTGTCATTCCGTTTGTAATTTCCACAATATAATTTTCCGGCCCTATAAAGTATATATATTCTGGATCCTTATAGATAGCGGAGTCGATTAAGCCATGTCCGTCTGTCTGTTGAAATCAATTTTCTGAAGACCCTAGATATCTTCGGGATCCAAACCTTCAATAATTCGGGATCCAAATCTTTAATAAGTCAGACATGCTTTCGAGAAGTTTCCTATTTAAAATCAGCAAAATCCGTCCATAAATAATGGAAATATGAGCAAAAATCCGAGACAACCTCTGAAAATTTCATCAAAAAAAGACAATTTATTGCATGCTTTGACAAAAAAGCAACAAAACGTATTTTTGGATGTGTGTTGGTTTCATTGCTTTGCGTATTTTTTTTTTTTTTTTTTTTTGTTTCGTTTCTTTGGCGTTGTTGTTTTGTTTATAATATTGCCATTTCGTTTGTAACTTCTACAATATAATATGTTCGTCAGCAATTAAATGTTAAATTTTTAAAAGTTTTCTTGATATATTTAGGATGCTATACGCTGAATTTGGGCAATTAATACATCCACAACAAAGGTGAAGGGTATATAAGATTCGGCATAGTTGAATATAACACTCTTACTTGTTTTTTTTTTTTTTCTATTATCAAATTGTTTTTTAGTTTTGTATATAAGTATTTACAGAATATATGTATCACAGATTACAAAGATGTAAATCAGCCGTTTCCAGTGATATGACAATAGAAAACAAACGAAAGAAAATGTCAAAATAGTTGTGGTTTGTATCCCATATATCACAATCGCTGCTAATTAAAAATTGTATTTTTTCTCTCACTCTGCAAACCACAACCATTGAAAAGTGGTTGTAGAACGGCAAAATAACGATACGGTTCGATATTACTTTTTTGAGTACTGTCATTTGTTTCATATCTGTAATAATCTGTGATATGTATATTGATTTACTATAAGAGAAAAATCTGTCACGTACGATATTATATTTTATTTATTATAAAATCATCCAAAGATTATTTTTGTAAAGAAAAAATATTTGGTTTAGTGTAAGAAATTAAAAGAAAATATCACGCCACAGGATTCGCAAATTTTCTCATAGTACCACCCTTATTTCGCTCGATATTTTGGACAACAATGTTTCGAAAGAACTTATTATTTTTTTATAATGTTGTGTCCTCTGAATGGAACATAACGACCAAATTATTTCTCAGACACTCTTATTTTTGCAAAATCTATTCCAATCTATAGGCGTACAAATGTCACGTACGATGTCATGGAATTGCCTATATAAAATATGGATATCTAATGGTAGACATTTCAATGACCTCTGCAACGACCTATAACTGCAGAGAAATTCGAACCGACAATAGATAAAAATCAGGACAAATATTTGTAAATTTGATTTTTTTCAACAATAATTCTTTCCACCAAACAATATTTTCACCATACATTTTTTTTAATTTTTATCATAAACGTATAAAGTATACGTTGAAGGATACAGAATATTCGTAACAGCCGAATATATAGCTTCTCTTACTTGTTCTTTGCTGGGTATGTGTTATTAATATATATGTATGTATGTAGATTAGCTTTGATTAAAAATTTTGTATCTTATGAAAGTGTTGGAATTTTAACCAGATAATTACATCATTATCAAAATTTTGAATAGAAGCCTAATATATGTACATATCGTCACCTAAAATGCAAAATAAAGTAACATCACTTTTCATAAGTTTATAGGAGAAACAAAACTTAAAAACCTGGAAATATATTTTATAAAGAAAAATATTTTTTTCAAAGCACACTTTATGCTATGCGCCTCATTGTTGTTTTCTAAAACCAAAATGACGTATCATCAATATAAATTTGTATGAAAAAATAAAATCTTAAATAAAAATATGTTTTTTATTTTAAATAAAAGCAGTTATACTTTAATATGATAATTATTTAAGCTTGAGGTCTTTTTATAAAAATATTTCAATTTGTATTTCAATATTTCGCTACATCAATGTGTAGCATCTTCAGGAAAAAAAAAATAAATATTTTCCTGAAGATTGATGTAGCGAAATATTGAAATAAAAATTGAAATATTTTTATAAAAAGACCTCAAGCTTGAATAATTACCATATTAAAGTGAAACAAAAAGGTCAATAAAATTAAATAACTAAATATAAAAGCATTTTAATTACTAACAACTACTTACTTAAACTTCATTAAATTTGTATAAAGACTGCAAAAAAAAATTCAATTGCAACAAATTTTTTAAAAAAAATATTAGGAAACTACCTAAAATAAGGTAAATTAATTAATTAAAAACGCATAGGTACGTTATTTTGTTTAAGAAAATCAGGAACTTGATGATATGTTATTTTAAATTTTGGCTATTTTTGATAGTAAAAGTACACATATGTAATACGATGTAGTGAATCGTAATCAAGAATAAAATCAATTTGGAATTTTTTAATGATACGTTAATTTGCATTTAAGTTGACGATATATAAATAAAAAACACTTTCAAAAATATGTATCTACATGTTTTTCCAAAATAAAATAATTTCAACGAATTAAAAAATTTTATTATAAAAAACACATTAATTTAATTTATCAAGAAAATAGATGAAAGTCTAACTAAACTAAACAAATTTTTTATGAAGAAAAATCTAAAAACAAGTTATATGTACTTTTTTATTTTGTACAAAAATATCTCAATCCAAATAAGTAAGGAAATTATTTTTGATGTAAAAAACCCCCAGTAGCTAAGCATCTGTAAGAAAAATTCCATATATTCTATATTTCTAAATTCCAATTTAATTGTGATTTAAATTTTTAATTTTGATAGTTATAAAAACATTTTAAATCTAAACAAGAACAACAAAAAAAATCAAATGTCAAAAGAAAACTAATAATAATAATAAACATGATACAAAAATAGAAGGTAGTCCCACTTTCTCTTTTTGTCGCCATATTAACGTTCTGACGTTTATTGGAATTATGAAAAATCGTGCTACCGTATTCATTCTTAAAATCCCATTTTTTGTTTATTTATAAGTAAAAAATAAATAAAACAGCAAACAAAAAATTTAATAAAAAAATGTTAACTAAAGAAATTCTTTTTTGAAATAATTGTAAACTATCCCTTATACAGACTCCAAAAAAGAAAAAACACAAAAGGCAAGAAGCCGAAACAAATTTCTAATATAAATTACACATTAAAATTAAATATTTCTTAGACGTTATTTTCCTTTTTTCATATGTGGCAAAGACTTTTTTATTGTTTACAAAAAAATAATTTCAAATAATTCCAATAAACTTCAAAAATATTTTTGTGAGAGAGAAGTGGAGCAACCTTGTATATTTGAATCATGATAATAAACGTTTAAAAAATGTGTAAGTGCAAAAATAAAGTAATTGTTATTTTTGTCTTGAAAATAAATACATATACAAAGAAAACATACAAATTTTATATTTATTTCGGAATTTCGTAAATAGGAGTATACAGGTTGAATAGTTGTTAAAGCTTTTTTTCACTAGCACAATTTATAAATTTTCGGAACTCATTAAACACTTAATAAAACACACACCAAAAATTGTGTCGTAACTTTTTGGAATTTTTTCTATTTCAATTATGTTTCACATAAACTAAAACCTTATTTTACCATCAAAAACTCATTTTTATGAACATCTAATATTAATAGTATTGAATACTATTAATATATTATACTTTTTATTGGGAGATTTGGTTAAAACTTCATTAAAATATTCCCCTACGTCTAAATATGAAATTTTAATTGAAATTAACACTTTAATCAAAATAGGCCCAATTTAAAAAATAATAATAATTGTAATTCAGTTTAAAAGTAAATAAAACAAACTCTTTAAAATCAATTTAAATTTATACTAAATAAATTCACCTACAATAATTTAAATAAATTCTATGAAAAAATTATTATGAACACTTAAGCAAAAATAATGGCAGGGGGCGGTAGGTTTCCCTTCTCCTGGTCGTTTCTGTTTTTCGTTTAAAAACTTCTTAGAGTAAATGAGACCAATATTTAGCTTTTTCTCTGTCTCTCTTGTTTTACGCAAAAAGCTTAAAATGGAACAACAACGTTTTTATTATGTTCTGTCTCGTTTGTTTTTCGTCAAAAAGCTTACACAGTGAAACAAACAAATTTAATTTGAAAGGAAACGAGTGTTAAATACAAGTTGGTGTGATTAATGATTTTTGTCTCGAATATTTAAATTGTCATCTTATGAATTGGGCAACATTTTCTGTTTGGCTTTTAGGAAGTGATGAATTCCAAAAACTACCTACTAACAACATAAGTAAAATAAGTTGCTGTTTTTTTCTATAATTCGAAAGAGTATTTCCATGATATTCAATTCCAGGGATTTAAACTCAATTGAAATCTTGTGGTGTAAACTATTTAACATGGGGTCTCCACGCTCAATAAACTTGGAAATAATTATGTTCTCAACTTTCAAATACTATTGACAACACCATAATATATGTTCACGTGTCATAGTCACCCCCTACCTATACCTGATACATATTTATCATGATAAACGTCAAAATGGTTGTCATGATAAAAAATTATCAGGTATAGTCTCCATTAATTAGTATTATTGCTTCGTTATGACAAAACTGTTAGTGCTTTTGCTCAGACAACTTTGTCTTGACAACAAACGTCATTAATTGTTATGATAAATATTTGTCAAGTATACCAAGGGGAACATAAAAAAAGAAATTACAAAAACAAATTCTATGAATACGTGTTTTATCTATACTCCTTGACATTAATTTGAAAATAAAGTTCCGTTATTCTGCCAAAGTAAAATGCAACTACAGTACATGACAACTACAGGAAAAAATTTTAAAAACTAATAAGATATAATCGGAAGAAGTATATAACAAATGAATGCGTAATAATTTTTAAAATAGAATACCTACACACTTGTACATTTTCGTGCTTATTTAAATTTTATTCGAGTTTTTTTTTTTTTTTTGAAATTATAAATTAATTGAATTTAGGATCAAACTGTTTTCGCTTTTGGATAATCTATCTGTCAAATTTGATATACCAAAGATAATTCTATAGAAAAAATCTCAGACGCGTATAGGTAAGTTATTTTGGGATTTGGAATATTGATTCCCACAACTCAAGTACCTTCTAGGATCCAGAATACTTATACTTTATAGGGTCGCATATAAATATTGTAAAAAATAAACATAGAAATGTCTCTTTTTTAAATTTGTTATTGTATATGAAACAAATACTATTTACCTGTCCATAACTGTAAAGCTTTCAAAGTAAATTTTGGAAAAGCTTTTTGTTATTAAATGTTAAGGGTGAAATAGAGGTGAATAGTTGTAGATTTTCATGCATTATTTGTACGAAGTTAATGAATATAAAAAATTGCCTATTTTTATGTATGTTTGTATGTACATACACAAAAAAATAAACCCAAAAAGGACAAACCAATGTCAAAATTATTTAAAGTAAATTATCGATTTTGTTCGCACATGCTACGTAGAGTAAAACATACATTCATCTAAATATGACGTTTACCCTTGAGGTCGTCATTAATGAATGACACAATGATAATTATGGAAAGTTTAGCATCATTCATAAGATTATGTATATATAAACAAAAAATAACTAAAAATACAAACACTTAAAAAAGTTGTTGATATTTAACATGAATTCAAACAAAATATCACGCCTGTTCTGTACATCGAGTGATATCGAAATCGAGCGATTTTCAAAAGTGAATTATTGACAAATTGATGTTTTGGAAATTGCTCGATTTTGTACACAGCTTTGTTTACTCGAAAGTAAAACGAGTAAATCATATTCGATTTACAAAACACCAAAATATATGAACAAGGGACAATGTTTAAAAATAATTGAAATTTATAAGTTTATCAAAGCTTTATAAAACAAGAACATTTTCGTTTTAAAACGACTTACTAGTTTTACTTTCGAGTAAACAAACTTGATTCAATTTACGAATTCGTTCAATTTGCAAAACGCTATTTAGCCAATTATTCTTTCTTTAAAAATCGATCGTTTTGGAAATCACTTGGTTTACCGAACAGGAGCGTTTGTATTTAATTTATACCAACCTCTGTTCTGTAAATCGAAACATATTAACGATTTCGTTTATAAACGAATTCTGTTTTTTCGAACTCCTAAACCAATTGTTAACCAACAATTTTGAAAAATTGCATATATGTATGGAGTTTATTTTGTAGGCGCAGCGACGAAAGCTCTTTTTACTTGGATAGGTGAAAAATTAAGGACAAGGTGTGGCAAAAGTAATCGCCCTATTGAAAAACGCTATAATTTTTTTTCATAAAAAAATTACAGTACAATAACAATGGGTGATTACTTTTGCCCCACCTTGTATAATTCAATGCTGGACACAGTGCGATTATATAACATTAAAAATACAGTGGCTCACAGCTTATTTCGTGTATATGACTTTTTATAAAATATTTCGTTATATTTTTATAATTATCTTACATATTAAAAGAAAAACACCGACAAATATTTGAAAATATATTATTATTTATTGTATTTACAAAAAAACTTCAAAACAATTCACCTTTTTAAAAAAATTTAACAAAAAAGCGAAATGTTAAGAAAAGTAACCTCACAGCTTATTTCGTGTACATATTAAATTACTATATTAATTCATTACAAACAATAAATTAAAATAGTTTTAGTCATATTTCAAAGAAAACTAATATTTTGTGGGATTTCTCTTTTGTTTTAAAACAGCTTTAATTCTATATTGGATAGATTTATCCAGTTTTTGTGTATATTTCGTGGCTATCTTCTGCCATTCGTGTTGGAGTGCATTTTTTAAGTCCTGCTTATTACTTATCTGATGTTTTCTAATATTTCTCTCCAGAACACTCCACAAATTCTCAATAACATTGATGTCTGATGATTAAACTGGAGTTTTAACGATGTGGGGACAATTCCAAATAAGCCATGCTTGTACAAGTTGCTTCATGTGCTTTGGTTCATTGTCCTGATAAAACCTAAAATCGTCTCTTATACCCAATTTCTCATCACCTAGCAATAAATTATTTTTAAATAAGTTAAAATACAAATTTTTGTCCATACTGTCATCCATAAATACTAAATTTACGATCCCTGCTGACGACATGCATCCCCATACCATGTCATGGCCTCCACCGTGTTTAGCAGTGCCAGCTAGATTTTTCAGTTTCAGTTTCGTATTTGGTTTTCGCCAAACATATGACTTCCATCAGACCCAAAAATATTGAATTAGTTGATGAAAGCACATTTAATCTTGCTTAGAATTTGCAACTCAAGAATCTAGCTGGCACTGCTAAACACGGTGGAGGCCATGACATGATGTGGGGATGCATGTCGTCAGCAGGGATCGTAAATTTAGTATTTATGGATGACAGTATGGACAAAAATTTGTATTTTAACTTATTTAAAAATAATTTATTGCTAGGTGATGAGAAATTGGGTATAAGAGACGATTTTAGGTTTTATCAGGACAATGAACCAAAGCACATGAAGCAACTTGTACAAGCATGGCTTATTTGGAATTGTCCCCACATCGTTAAAACTCCAGTTTAATCATCAGACATCAATGTTATTGAGAATTTGTGGAGTGTTCTGGAGAGAAATATTAGAAAACATAAGATAAGTAATAAGCAGGACTTAAAAAATGCACTCCAACACGAATGGCAGAAGATAGCCACGAAATATACACAAAAACTGGATAAATCTATCCAATATAGAATTAAAGCTGTTTTAAAACAGAAGAGAAATCCCACAAAATATTAGTTTTCTTTGAAATATGACTAAAACTATTTTAATTTATTGTTTGTAATAAATTAATATAGTAATTTAATATGTACACGAAATAAGCTGTGAGGTTACTTTTCTTAACATTTCGCTTTTTTGTTAAATATTTTTAAAAAGGTGAATTGTTTTGAAGTTTTTTTGTAAATACAATAAATAATAATATATTTTCAAATATTTGTCGGTGTTTTTCTTTTAATATGTAAGATAATTATAAAAATATAACGAAATCTTTTATAAAAAGTCATATACACGAAATAAGCTGTGAGCCACTGTATGTAACGCGAATTTGACATACAAATCCAAAAAAAAAAAAAAAAAATAATAATTTTTTAGCGGTTGATATTTTATTTTTTATAAAAAATGTATTTTTCAAAAAATAAGTATTTTTCAATTTAATTGTTTTTGAAACTCAACCCTGTCAAGTAGAAAAAAGAATTTCATTATTCTTTTTTGAACAGGTTCAGACCTTACAATTTATCACTATAACTGCTCTTACTACTTCACACACAACAAAAACGATCAGCTGTTCCGTTCCGATAAGAATACATTACATTACGATCGGCTAACCCATCATTTACAGCGATAATAATAAAAATAAATGATAGCGGAATCTCCTACAGAAAAAAATATTTTTCTAAATAACTATAATGCTATTTTTATTGATCAATAATTTATGTATTTTCTTGAAAACAAAATTAATAAAAAATCAGCTTAACAAAATTCTTTATTTTATAATTCAAAAATATTTCAAATTGATTATAAATTATTTTTTGGATCACTCACACTTCCTATCAAAAATCTCGATCTAAAAATAACAAAATACCAAAAATATTTTTTTCTTAAAAAAATCATGCATCAACAAGAATATGATCGAAATTCGTTAAAATTATAAAAGAAAAACAAATTGTAGATTGTTCACAAAATATTCAATCAGAAAATTATTTGTATGCAACATTATAATACATTTACTAATGTGGAAAGTTCTTGTGATTACTTATATTTCCCACCAAATCTAAAAAGTTCTTAAAATTGCTTATAAATATCGTAAATGAAAGGGTTTAAAACGAAAATAATTAACAAATGTTATTACATGCTTATATTTTTCTATCAAAAATTGATTTTTTTTTTTAAATTCCGAAATATTTAAAAATATATATATGACATAGTTTTTACTTTGTAATACTTTAATTTGGCTAGAAAGCCAAATTATGAATCGTAAACTAAAGTATTTAGAGCAAAAATAATAAAAATCTGTAATCACTCATATACCTTCCCCATATCCCATTGTTTATAATAAAGCAAAACGGCTTTTTCAGCTCCATATATAAACAATTCTTGTTGTTTCCCGTGAGTTCGTCATATGTTTGTTAAATGTTTCGTTTGTTTTCATTAGTGACTGGTAAATCGATTACGAATATGGTCGAAAATCGATATTAAATTTACAATATATGAGTCTTTAGCTGAAAATATTTATTAAAGAGCTAAGAAATTTGTATGAAAAGTACTAGAATATTTTTTTCATAAAATTTTTGTTAAATGTTTGCCGTTACATTTTGTAGAATGAGCTCCTCAATATAAAGAAATTATGACAAATTTGCAAAATAACTTTAATCTGTAATTATATCTAATATGAGCCATTTGCTATGAATCATATAAAATACAGTTCGATTATAAATAAATAGAATATTGGGTTCTATTATTATATAAAAAATCTAAATGAAAATGTTTGATGGAAAAGTCGATAATAGATTATTACATTTTAATACCATTCACTAGTTTTCATAAAATTTTCTATACATACATATATCTACACGATTATTTTTTCGTGTATATCAAAATTCAGATAGATTTTTTCGGAATGGAATTTTCTTCCACAAAATGTTCAATCAATTTCTTTTGTAAGTCAGTCATACATCAAATGAAAAGCGGTAACATTTTTTAGATTTCATATACATTAGTATGAATCATAATTTTAATGATAATAAATAGATTATAAATAACTTTCCACTTAAACTTTGTGAAATGTTTATCTCAGTTCAGATCAAATTTACACTGATGATAGTGATTTAAAAAATGTTTGAGTACACACTCTCTCATATTTAAGAAATTCTTGGCCATAGACTTGAGGAAACAAACATATATTTTATTTGATTTATGGCCATATATGTAATTTATTTATTCTATGCTAAAAAAACACATTTCCGTAGGAGAAACTAAATTTGTTTGGCAAACATTTTCGACAATTCTAGAATTAATAATCATTCAGCCCTGCTAGATTTTATTAATTTAATTTATTGTCATATAAATCCATAATAGGTATTCCATATTAAAAAAAGTATTTCCTAAATTAGTCGTAAAATCAAACATAATTTTACTTAATAGCAAGAATAGCATATCTATTGTAGATGCCAATTTAAGCCCTTTTAAATTATGTATATATCTTACTGGGCGAATAATTATTATATTTAAGATTACAAGTTCTTCAATGAGTAGGTAGGTACCAACATTGTTTTAATTTGTTAGAAAATTGTAAAGCATTATTTTATTTAAACTGTTGTTGGTTATTACTCATATTATAATGAGTAATAATAATTATAATTAAAAAATAATCATAATTTATTTAAACAATTTTAAAGTTTTATTATACTAAGTAAATAGAGTTTATTTTGTTTTTTTTTAAGAAGATTTTCTTATAAAAATATGAACCACAATTCCCAATCTTATATAAAATTTACAAAATCTGGCAACTTTATCGAAATACAACAATGCATTTGACAAACTCATCGAAAATTTTTTAATTTTTTGTCTCTTTCGTTTTTCGTCAAAAAGCTTACACAGCGAAACAACAATAAAATTCTCAGCGCTGCCTTAACTCTTCTAACACATGCAGTTTACAACCGGCAAAAGAAATTCCAGCATATTGTGCTTTTTTTAATTGCAAAGAAACGTCCTTCAACTGACATTGAAAAGAAGCACCCCCCTAAACAAAATAAAAAGCAAGCAGCCGAGAAACTGGCAATTCAAGTCAAACTAAGAAAAACTGCACAGTTTATTCCTTGCTAGCGAGCTGTACGGTCCGGTTGTTTGGAAAAGAAAATAACCAAGTGTTTAAAAACTTTTCTCCAGAGTTTAATAAAACAAATTAATAACAAACATGTCTAAGATCGGTATTAACGGATTTGGTCGCATTGGCCGTTTGGTTTTGCGTGCTGCCGTCGATAAGGGTGCCACAGTTGTTGCTGTTAACGATCCCTTCATCGATGTCAACTACATGGTTTACTTGTTCAAATTCGATTCGACCCACGGTCGTTTCAAGGGCACCGTATCCGCCGAAGGTGGCAAATTGGTTGTCAATGGCAAAGCCATCACCGTTTTCAGCGAACGCGATCCCGCCAACATCAACTGGGCTAGCGCTGGTGCCGAATACGTTGTAGAATCCACTGGTGTCTTCACCACCATCGACAAGGCCTCTGCCCATTTCAAGGGTGGTGCCAAGAAGGTTGTCATCTCTGCCCCATCTGCTGATGCCCCTATGTTCGTATGCGGTGTCAACTTGGAAGCCTACTCCCCCGACATGAAGGTTGTATCCAACGCTTCCTGCACCACCAACTGTTTGGCTCCTTTGGCCAAGGTTATCAACGATAACTGGGAAATCGTTGAAGGTCTCATGACCACTGTCCATGCCACCACTGCCACCCAAAAGACCGTTGACGGTCCCTCCGGTAAATTGTGGCGTGATGGTCGTGGCGCTGCCCAAAACATCATTCCTGCTTCTACTGGTGCTGCCAAGGCTGTCGGCAAAGTTATCCCCGCCTTGAACGGTAAACTCACCGGTATGGCTTTCCGTGTCCCCACCCCCAACGTATCCGTTGTCGATTTAACTGTCCGTCTTGGCAAACCTGCCAGCTACGATGCCATCAAGGCCAAGGTTTTGGAAGCTTCCAACGGTGCCATGAAGGGCATCTTGGGCTACACCGATGAAGAAGTCGTCTCCACCGATTTCGTCAGTGACACCCACTCCTCAGTCTTTGACGCCAAGGCTGGCATTTCTCTTAACGATCAATTCGTCAAGTTGATCTCCTGGTACGACAACGAATTCGGTTACTCCAACCGTGTCATCGACTTGATCAAATACATGCAAAGCAAGGATTAAATTGTAAGCCGTGAGGGGGAGAAAAATATAAATTCGTCTAAATCATAAGAACGCTACAGTAACATTTTAGAAATACACGCCAAAATTATTATTTATAACGAGAAGCTTAAAAAACAGAAGGAAGACGCACATCATACAGGAGCCTGAGCATTTACTTTATACAAATGAAAGAATAAGACATTTCAAGTTTGCTGGTCATAAACCAAGTATGGCTTAAACTCCTCAATAACCAACCACCTCCTGATTATAACATCATAAATTCTCAATACTGTATTCAATAATTATAAATTATAATTAGTAGTTATTACTCACATTTAAAGTTGATAAAAAAAACCCAAAATAAATGTTATTTAAAACATTAAAACAAAAACTACATTCAATTGTTTAATTTCATTTTGCACCATCAAACTTATATAACTTTTATTGTTCAGGAAAATTCTACAATATACACTTGAAAAGAACAACTAATGATAAAACAAGAGAATGCAATTTTTGCAAATAAGGGCAAAGTGAGAAAGCTTAATTAAAAATCTCTCACTGTGCGAGAGATAGAAGAATTTAATTGCATCATTTTATTGTAATTTGTGTGTATTTGTTGTTTTTAATGCATTTAATTTCATAATATATTGGCAGATGTGCCGTTAATTATAGCTTTGTTCAATATTGTTGTTGTAATTTTAATAAAAAAAAACTAAATGGCAAAAACAAACAAAAAAACATGTTTATTTTTTGGTACTATAATGTAGTAAATTGTGCCGGCTTCGGCCATTTTGTGGAAACGTATATTTTGTTTCTATAGTCATAATATTGTTATCATTAGTTTTTTTATGTTTTCACTGATGTATGAATATTGTTTATCATGAAACTGCGTTCCAAAGACAAAAGGTCATTTATATTTGTCATAAAACTTGTTTACCAAAACAAATAACAAAAACGTTTATTGATTGGTATTAAAATTAAGAATTAATGATCCAGGGGTAGGACGCACTCTTGTATAAACATCTTAGTTCGTGGTAGGCGACACGTTTCACTTTCTATAGTTTATTAAAAACAAGATCCCCTGCCCTCGCTGACAACTATGTATGGGGTGTTTCGGGTAAAAATACATTCGGATTACAATTTCATTTTCTCTCTACACTTTGCATCATGCTATTTGTAAGAGTCGTCGACATTAGGAAAATAAAAAAATATACGGAAGTCTTATATGTAGGTACATATGTATGTATATTATACTAATAAGTAGAGTATAGTACACATTTGCAGTACGCATGTTATCATTTAAAAATGAAAGTATGTTATTTTCTGTATACAAAATTATTTATAAATATATGTAATTTTTTTTTCTCCATACATAAAAAAGTATTGATCTGTAGGTATAAACTTTTATCATCATTAATCAGCTGTATTATCATTAGTTGTGGAGGTATATTTCTTCAACTTATGAAATGTGGGTGTGTCTTTTAAGGTCATTTCAAATGTCCTAAACGTACTTTTTCATATTTTGTGATTTTTTTATATACATACCTACGTATTTGCAAAAATAAAAACAAGTTTTTGCTGAAATGTTACATATATGTATGTCAAAATAACTAACTAGAAAAAGCTTACAAACGAATGAACTTGGTGACTCTATTTAATAAAAACTTAACGAAAGTCAGTGATATCAACGAATCACTTCTTAAGTAAAAAATAATAATTACCAAATGTTTGGAAAGAAGTAAAAATAATAATTTTATTTTACTCTTGGAATAATGATAAATAAAAATTGTTTACACAAAAAGGTCAATTATATAGATAGTTTGTTTATCATTAAGAAAAATTTTTTTTTGAAAAACAAGCTTTTTCAAGAAACTTGACTAATCAAATAAATTTTACACAGTTTTAGAATAACTAACACACAAATAAATAGCACTATCTACCTTAAAACTGAACAAAAACTTCAGCTATCTTCCTAAACATACAAACAACAGATAATATCCCTATTACCCCACCAAAACTTGATATTCATAATAATTCGTAAACTAAAGGAATTAGAGCGAAAATAATGGAAATATGTGACCCATCAAAAATTTATTTTTTTGAAGAAAATTTTAAAATATCTAAAACTGCTTATAATTCATTAATTAAAGAGCCTTGAGGGAAAATAATGGAAATCTGTGATCACTCACATTTCTCAACAAAATTTGATTTTCATAACGAAAATTCCAAAATTGCTTAAAATTCGTTAATTAAAGGGCCTAGAGCGAAAAAAATTTAAATATGTGATCACACATCAAAATTGATTTTCATGAAAAACATTTTAAAATATCTGGAGGTATTATTTATGAAATTGTTTTAGTTATATAAATATAAAGAAGTAGAATTTGTAGGCTCAACTTATGACCCACTTATAATTTTAAAGTTAGAGTTGTTGGGTTTATTTATTTTATATTTTTGTATAAACTTTGTATTTTTTATTTAGAAATAAACAAACCCTAGTGCTGCACCAAATACTTTGAAAAACTTTGTGGTTCAATTCCTTTGCTGTTGTTGAATTCGCTGTCCCCAGCATATTACACCATCGATTTGTGTGTAAGCCCATCTAAATGAATTTTTGTTCTTCTTAAATTAATTTATTTTTTAATTATGTAAAATGTAAAATGATGCTTTTATAAAAAGTTCTTCCTTCTACTTATAAAACGTAAAAATATTAATTTGAAAATTATTCTTCCTCCATTTGTTGTTGTGTGTTTGTATTTTTTATTTTTTCTCCATCCTTATCAAAACGTGTGTGTAGACCATGTTTAATGAAACGACCAGCAGCTCCTTTATCTAATACGGGTCTTATGGTATTGCGTTCATAGATTTGTTTATCGCGTAGAATGGTTTGTCTTACGCGTGATAGTTCGTTTTTGATTCCATGCTAAAATTAATAAATGTGATATAATTTATTTTTAATATGCTTATAATAAGATGAGTATTTATTTATTAATATCGTTAGGTTAGGTCAGACATTATGAACCCAGTTGCCAACTGTTATAATAATCGTAAGTGTCTTTTGGATATGAAAATATGGCCAATATTGCTGTGGGACGATTCTTCTCAGTATTTTTAAATCAATGTGCTCCTTATATGGGAGCATTAAAGTGATTTTCGGAAGTCGTACACAACATTTGTATGTACTGTGAAAATATAATAAAAATGGTGCTGGACCTTTATTTTTGGCCGTTCAAACATCAGCACAGAAGCATTATACTTGCTATCTATGCTGTACAGAGCTTCGAATTAATGAATTTAAACTTAATTCACTAAAATCTTAATTCAGAATCAGAAAGTTTCGGCAAATTATTCCGTAAAATCATTCCCAACATAACAAATTCTTTAGCAAAATCATTCAATAGAATTCATTCCGCAATTCATAATAGAATTTATTCATTCTTTGAATGGCTCTATTTTTGTTAATTCAAAATTAATGGAACATATTTATTCTTCATTCAGTTTTGTTTAGCTTTTAATCATTTACAAAATTAATTTAACAAATTTGACTTAAACCTTTTTGTAATAGATTTGAATTGAAGACAAATTAAATCATTAAAAATTTATTTTATTAAGCTAATTTGTAATAGATTTTAATTAAATAAAAATTTCATGATTCAATAAGGAATTTATTCCCAAAATGAATCACTATGTTTGAAATACTGAGGAGAAGAATTAATTTTGTAATGGATTGTTTAAGAGAAAAAATTATATTTGATTTTGAAAATGTTATTAAGAATTAATTCTTTCGAACCTTATATAATAGCTAGTAAAGTTTCGCCTTGGAAACCTAACTCAGCTGTAATGAAACCTAACTCTAAGAATGGATTAGTAAGAAAAGCAAATATAAATGTATTTTGTTGTTTTTTTATAGTTTGGGCTGCGAATATGTGAGTAAAACTTGTATGTATGTGTCTATGTATTTTATAAAAGATTCTGGCCTGTTTCACTACTTATTGGTTTTCTTTACTATGCTGAGTAAGTTATAAATCTCATTCATGTAAATATGAAATAAGCAGGTTCATTTACAGTTGGTAAGGGTAGAAAATAAGAAAACTTTAACTGAATAAAATAACAATGGAAATTTTAATTACTACAACTTACCTCATTTGGATCCTGTCCTTGTAGTTTAACATACATCCAGTACAGAGAATTAATGGAGTAGGCCAAGTAATTGTCCAATTTAACTTTCTCCTGTGTAGATAATTCTTCAAAATCCTTTAAACCCACAGCAGTCAAAATGGAAGTTTCAATTTTGTCCAAGTTAATGTCGAAATTTTCAACGCATTTTATAAATTTTTCATCATTTCGTAGTTCAGCATAATCTCGGGATGAAGACATGGTATTTCTAAATTCAATTTTATTTTAATTATACTAAATATTTTACTGAAATTAATGTTTTTGTTTGCTCAAATATCTTTTTAGTCAGAATTAAATCAGCACGCGTGAATTTGACACTTTCGTTGTTTGTTTTGTTTTTTCATTCTATACATTTATTTGACACTTGCTTTTTAGTTGTTTTCTTTTCACATTTTCATAGTGATTTTAAGGGATGATTTACATTGTGACCTTAAAGGCATGACTTTTTTAAATTATTGTTCGATGTTTTTGATATAACCAACTTTTTTTTGTCCCTGTTAGTCCCGGTCCACACTGTGAAACATTTGCTGCAAAACATTTTTAAATTCTCTTTTGAAACTGCATTCGTGTCCACACAGTGAAGTTTTTGCTTTTCAGTTTTTGACATTTCTGTACAGAACGAATATGAACGAATAAATATGAATGACATACTCAACAAAAGTTTCATGTACATGAAACAGAGTACCCTTTTCCATTCCTCTTTCTCCTTTCATCGACAAACTCAATTGTTTTGCAGCAAATGTTTCACAGTATGGATGGGGACTTATATTTTGAAAGTGTATCACTGAATTTAATTAATCTATATTTTTTAGCTTTAAATTAATTTTCTTATTAATTTAAACGAATTTATATTATTATTATTTTTCCCCAAAACACGACTACTATTCATAAAAAACAAAAATTCGATTTTACGACTTTCTTGGCTTTTTAAAATAATAATACGATTTTTTGATTTTGCCAATTTATTTTAAAAATATTTTTAAACAATATTATATAATTTTCAGTTACCCTAGGTCTCCACGTAGCAATTTTTATTACTAAGAATAAGCAAAACCGTCTGCAGAATAACAGCAGAACGATTGCTGATTGCTTTAGGTGGAGAAAACGTTCGTCACAAATACAAAATTTTCAATGCGAGAAGTTGTATGAAAAACTGATGGGTATTTTGCTTAAATTTAGTGTGGAAGGATTTTTCCACTAATTTCTTTGTTTTTTTACTTATGGTACTTAAATAAATTAAATGTGTATGCATTAATCACAATGAATCATAGAATGAAGAAATTTTACATTAATAACAACTGAACTGACAGCTTATTGCTTAGCAATAATTGCTCAAGCAATCTGTAGATTGCTTGGTCTACACCCGCAAATTTTATTGACGTTATCAAATTTGACAATTGCAGCAATAAATTTTGCAACAAAAAGTCGCTTGCTTAAAAATCGATTTATAGAACCCCACCCTACTACATATGTTCTACTGACTATTGTGAATTTATTTTTATTTGTTAAAATTTCTTTTATTTATTTACATTTTATTTTACATGTTTGTTTCCTTGTTCCAAAAATATATTTTCAATGTATATTAATTTCGAGTAGATAAAAAAGCATTGGCATAATGTTTAAAGAAAGTTTTAAATATTACAAATCAAAGTGGCCTGTGCCGGATTTCAAAGATGTTATAGATTTTCATGATGATTCCAACTGCAGCGCAAAGGTAAATAAATAGCATCGTAAATTTGTTAAAAAAAATATAAACAATTTATATAATTAAATCATTTTTTATGTTACAGATAGAGGATTTACAACTCAAAGACGATTATGCAGACTTGGGCTTACCATTGGGCATGAATCCTATACATAAATGGCGTTTGTTTAGGCTCGTAGAACATCCGGGATTAATTGTCATACGTGATGCATTCAATACACATGGTGAACGCTACTGGATGGCTAGAAGTCTGCAAGATTATCCAAAATATCCCAATCGAGTAAATTTAAATGAACGACTTTTTAGCAAAACAGTTTTGGATGATTGGTGGTCTTCATTACAACAGTGCGACGATAAGGACGAAGCTAGGCGTATGAAAATCTCTATGCGCTGGACCACACTAGGTTATCACCACAATTGGGACACCAAGGTCTATAGCGAAGAGTTGCACACAGAATTTCCAGATGACTTGGCACGTATGACAAATTTCTTTGCTAGTGTTTTGGGCTACGACAACTACAAGGCACAGGCTGCCATTGTTAATTATTACCCCATTGGCACCACTTTGGCCGGCCACACAGATCATTCTGAACAAAATTTAGAAGCTCCCTTATTTTCATTTAGGTTTGTTAAACAATAAAATTTAACTTGAGTAAATTTTTAAATTTCCTTCATCTATTTCAGTTTTGGACAAACCGCAATTTTCCTTATTGGTGGCAAAACGCGAGAAGAAAAACCTGCTGCTTTATTTTTAGAAAGTGGTGACGTGCTGGTCATGTCACAACAATCACGTCTGTGCTATCATGCCGTACCACGAGTTATGAAAGCCAGACAGGAAACTTGGAATAATCAATTGTCTAGTGAAAGACCAATACAGGAAACAAGTATAGAGTCGTTGCAGCCATCAAAAAAATTACGCACTGATATAACTTGCTGGAATAACAATGAAATGGAAACGGCTTTAGCATGGTCCATGGATCCTTCGCTGTATCAACAAGTGAGCAATGAATTGCATTGGTTGCCCTTTAAAAATTATCTACATGATTCTCGTATTAATATAAATGTCAGACAAGTACTAAATAATCAACAACAATCCTTGAGTTGTTAAAACTAAGCTATTGCTGTTTGCTATTAATTATTATAACATATACAAATATTTATGCATAATCTATTATTATTCATTTATTGTATGAAACAGATCTTTTATTATAAATAAATGTTTTATTTTATTTAGAAACAACATCTTAGCATAAATTTTTATTTCTAAAAACTTTGAACTGTACCACTGATAACATGTAGGGCCGGTATAAGTGTTGCGAATGCGATGGTAATAAATGACACAGACCCAAGAAATCGCAAGCTACGGTTCCAAAAACCAATGGCCAAAATACCAATCTCAAAAAGGTATTCCGAGTTGATGCAGGCTATATTATAGTATTTTTATTATTTCTAAAAGTAATTGTTGACTTATTTTCAATGTTATAATTATAATTACCTCACTAATGGTTTTGGTCATGTCTTTAGTTTGAACGGAAACGAATTTCTGGAGGATTTTGTTTGTAAATTTTTGTCAATCTGTTTTATTTAAAAGTATTATAAATGTCTATTTATACATATATCTACAGTATGTAGGGTTTACCCTAATAAATTTAAAATTTTTATAAAGGAAAAATAATTTAATAAAAAGTATATACGTGACATAAAACGGAAGTGATTTTTTTTTAAATTAAATTTCTTACACCAATCAAATATTTTTCCTTTACAATCCGTCATATTTAAATAAAAACAATCTGGATGATTTTATAATAAAACAAATTTAATATCGTACGTGACATACCAATAATTTCGCCGCCACCTTAGCCTAATACAACTAATTAAATTAAAAAATTAAAGATAGTCAGTTTAAACCATTATTTTGCTCTTAAAAAGTTTGTAATTAGCTCTAAATAACTTCACTAGGGATGCCAAACGGGACTGGGTTTTACAAATCCCGGGATTCGGGATTTTAGAAATCTAAATCCCGGGATTTTTCGGGACTTCGGGATTTTAGTTTAATGTCAAAAAACATCAAATTCAACAATAAAAACTAGTTATATCGTTAATATATTTAAGTAAAAGTGTAACAAAGCAAAAACTAATTCATTGAATTAAAATAAATTTGACACAAAAGACAGTTTATATGAACATTATAACAGTGATAAATCCATAACAAAACTGAAAATTTTATAACATTTGTATTGAGTACATATGTGATAAATCGTGTAAAAATTGGTAAAGCAGTTTAGTTATTTACAATTGAAACTACACAATTTTTGTCGAAAATGTTTGTTTCCTCCCTATATTAATATTGAAAATAAATTTATTTTACAACTGTCTGTCTGTTTAAAACGCGATAGGGCACAAACGAAAGAAGCCAACTGGATAAAATTATCCACAAATACTTTCTGTTGATAAAGTTTGTTTGGTATTGAAAATAGTCAATGATTTCCCCTAGCCCCATACAATTGTCCCCCGGAATACTGTTTGAGCAGTCATAAGTATGTTGATTATGCGGCAAATCTGAAAAATTTGGAACAAAATAAGTTCTAAGTGCTCTGAAATTATACTGTAAAGTATTGCAGAAATCGGGCGACATTTTTCCATAGTCCCCATACATACCCCCCTCAGAAAATAACTGGAACATTCATAATTGTCTTAAAATAATTAATTTCGTTATGAAATTTAATAAACACGTTGTACATGAAAATAAATCCTTCTATTTGTTGTCAATAAATTATTTGTATATAATAATATTAACATAAATTTTGTTACGTAACCTTAGCTCTTTCATGGATGAGATTTGATGCCACCTCAACTAGCTCATACATCGGCGTGGGAACTCAACCCGCATCAAAATTTCTCATGGTTCGTCACAACAAAATTTAAATCTATCACAATATTATTCAACATAAAACAAAATACCCTAACTCTGAACATCACAATACAATAATATGGGTCAGATGATATACCCATTCACGTCGCCCTCCCAACCATAGTCATTCTTCACTTACATGACCCCTATGACTTCTTCCTCAACAACTCACCATTTCATACTTTTGTATCACACTCTCACCATTTCGGCCCACTGTACCTGAAACTCAAAATATTTACCAACACATTTTCTTTTAAACTTCTTTTCAAATCACATTTATTACAAATATAAAAACACTAAACTAAATATAAATAATAAAACTTAACTAAAACAAAAATAACTATAATTTCTTATTTATATTAGTAAAAAGGTCTTAAAAAAATTTTGCGTATAAATTTGTCCGTTAAATTTCTTGTTTCATAATAATTTAAAATTTTCAAAATTCGACATATATGTATGTTTAAACGATAGGTTCATGGAACCAGTTGATTTTTTTTTTCTCTTTGCTTTTCTTTTCCTTTATAAGAATCTTGATGTCATATTACTTTTTCTTTCTTTTAGTCACTCGTCTTATAATTTGTAAGACAGTGAAATTTACATAATAGATATTTGGTTTTTTTTTTTTTAGCTAAACTATAATATCTTTATGGTTTCACGCAATATTATATTTCTTTTTTTTATTTTCTATTAAAACTTAAAATCCTGAACTATAAAAATTAAAACTAACACTAAACATTTATTCTTAACCTATTGACATTTACATTACTTGAATAAGAATCAACTAAACAAACTGAAATTCGAGTTTAAAATTTGACTCATCAATATTATATTTGGCCTTGTTTAAAATTTTTTTCTTTAATCCCTAAAGGAGCTCCCTGAAGGACGAAGAATGAGGCTATTAAAACGTTGTATTAGTTTCCTATTAGTTTGATTCCTTTACAATATAATTTACTAACACTTACAGTACAATAATCAAATACTTAATGACTAAAGACTCAATAACTGACAATATAAATTAACCTATTCTAACCTACCCTAATTTACGTTACCCTAATGCCTTTTTACTATAATTTATTATTATGGGTTTTATTTATTCCAGACACTATTAAGCGGGTTCTAGTCCTGACTTATTTTCCACAAATTAAATAATTTAGTTCAACAGCTCAAAATTAGATGGCGTGTTTGGATACACTTTTCTTCCTGAATATTTGGTGCTACCACTTGTTTATTTATAATAAAATGGTTACCTTCAGTTATTTTTCCAATCTTTTTAAATTATTTCAGCTGCTTCTGACCACAAGAAATACTCCGGATACACTCCCTAGTTTATCCTAGTGGGATTTATATTTTCCTCTTAACAATCCTTTGGCCACAATCTATAATGAATTATTTATCCTTTTTTTATATCCATGATAGTAATCACTTTCCTTCTGTAATTTTATTTACCTTATTTTCTCAAACAATTTTAGTTTGGAAAAATTTATTTTATGAAACCGAATTTCCTTAGGCCAGAAACCTTTATTTATTTAGAAAATTTTATTACTATCAAGACTTGTTCTTTAACCTCCGCTTTCTACTTTCTCACTGTCCAGTACTTTACTTTTATTAGTTTAAAGTAGCTATATGTTTTCTACAGTCTAACTAAAAAAAATATATAACAGAAAATTACACTAACAAATACTACCAAAAAAAATGTAACGTATTCAAAACAACACAATTCGGGTCAGTGTACTCATAGCCTTAACCTTGAAGGAAATTCACTTCTTAACGACTTGGTAGGTTTCAAAAGAGAAATTTTCAAACCTAACTTGTCGAAAATTCTCTTCCTTCATCATCATATGTTTGGTAACTTCAAATCTATGGGCATCACTCAAATTTAAAAAAAACAACCCTGTACAAAGATACGTTCCAAATTTCGTTTGACAGTTCTACATAAACCACAGCATAAGAAACATAAACAAACAAACAACACATGAACAGAAAACATAAGAAATTTAATTTTTAAACTACATGTAAAGTTTATTACAACATCTTACATTAAAATTAATTAAATGAAATGTGCAACTATTGGTCTACCTCAACAAAACTCTGGTATCCCCAGACTTGTCGCAGGGATGACAGTGTGAGGTAGTTAAGTACTAATGACTTCCACCATATATATTTGTCCAGCGCCCAACGTAGGTTACACCCACAGTACCTAATCAAGATCATCCAGTGAGTTAGCCGGGCAATCAACAACAGACATACTACATATTAGGGAAGTATACTGGATATATGTTATTCTGATGTGATACTTTGTTTAATATATTTCCATTTTCTTTCAGGTACTTAAGCAAAACAACAATTTAATATTCACGATATGAGACAACAAAATTGAACTTAATGTTGTAATTATTACTAATATTGCAGCAGTTAATATTGTTCTAACTTATCGTAAATATTGCACTAAATCCTTATTTAATATTATTGAGAACATTGTACGAGAAGACTAAGTGTATAATTTCATGAATAACACAACAATCCCAGACAGAACACAAATCTTAAGCTAATATTGTACACATAATTGATCTGCACAAGTAAGTTTGATTTGTTTATCTATCCTAAATATTGCACTTATCCACAAACTAATTTACTTGTTCCTCCCACTTTTAGGAATTAGTCTATACGTTTTGGACATAATAATCTACATTTATATAATAATTGGACAATTGGTGAACACATATGACATCATAAACACATACTTAGCTTATTATTGCACTAAATTGTGTACACGTAAGTCAAATTTATCTTTGTCATTTCTTTATTGCACAAATTCCCAATTATTCTATATTTTTGGACAACATTATATAGGTATAATTTAAAAATAATTAAACACTGAACAACAAACACAGCTTAAACTAATATTGCACAAAAATTAAATTGTATAATTAAGTCAAGATTGTGTTTCTTATTCTAAATTGTAATACTTTTAAACGCTACCTATTTCGTAAGGTTATCAATTCTTTATTGTTTAATGTCCTTGGCGTGATAGATTCCTAGTGGCGTACCTGATAAGCTTTCGAGCTCGTACATATTGTTCCCAATAACTCTGCGAATTCTACATTTCACAAATTTTCGACAGAATTTGGCGTTAATGTTTTTCTTAAAGTCACTTAAGACAAAGTTTCTCTTGAAAACTTCCTGACCCGGAACAAATCGTACTACTCGCGCGCCTCTATTGAATCTTAAGGAACTCCGTTCATATGCTTTGTGCATATTCTCTTTAATAGTTTCCCTAATAAGTCTGATCTTATCAGACTTTTCCATTAAAATTTCATTATCATCTAATGCCTTTAGTTGTTTTGCCAATCTATAATCTGAGCCACAAGTAAACATGTTGTGTCCAAACAATGCAAAAAATGGGCTAACGCCAGTAGCCGTATGGATAGAAGTACGTAATGCCAACTCTATTGAAGGCAAATTTACGTCCCAATCCCTGTGGTCGTTTTCCATATACGCTCTAATGGCCGCCAATACACTCTGGTTTACTCTTTCTGAAGCATTGGACTGAGGAGCATGAACTGCAGTTCTCATGTGGTTAATCTCATACAATTTTACCATTTTCGCGAATTCTTTTGATGTGAATTGTTGACCATTATCAGAGTGTATAATCTCTGGGACACCGAATTCATGAAAAACTTGTTCAGAAAGAAATTTAACCACATTAGAGGCAGTTGCATCTCTCATCGCTTTTAAAAATACAAATTTTGTCATGTGATCCATTACTATAAATATGTAAGCATTGCCTTTTTTTGACCGTGGGTATTTTCCTAAAAAATCAATGTAAATCTTTTGAAAAGGTCTAAAAGTTATCACCTCAGAACCAATTTCTGGCATTAGATTTCTATTAGCTGATTTCGTTTCCTTACAAATTGAACAATTTTGAATATAGTTTCGGACTTGAATTAACATATTGGGCCAGTAATATCTCAACCGAAGACGTTGCAATGTTTTGCATATACCACCATGGGCCTTATCTTTCGGATTGTGAGCTTCCTTTATCAAGGTATCTGTTAAATTACTGGGAACCCATAATTTATACTTAAATTCTTCAAGATTTTCCATTTCAGAACTTAAATTACTTTTCTTATAAACCATTCCATTAACCACTTTCAGGTCTGGAAGTTTGGTTTGATTGTTGTTTATAGTTTCTATTAACCCCTGGTATTCCGGTGAATCAAATTCTACAGTATCAAAGCCTAATATATTCTCGTTATCCAATTCCATTTCCTCTACTAATCTGGATAAAGTATCCGCTACTACATTCTCCGAACCCTTCCTATGTTCGATTTCAAAATCAAACGATTGCAATTTTAATGCCCATCTGGCCAATCTTCCGTTCAAGTCCTTTAAGGACATAAGCCATTTTAGGCTGGCGTGATCGGTGATCACTGTGAATGGCATCAATTCTACATATTGTCTGAATCTTTTGATGGCCATCACAGCCGCCAAGCATTCCTTCTCAGTAACACTATAGTTTATCTGTGCAGGATTCAGTTTCTGTGAGAAGAATGAAATTGGTCTCTCATTATTCTCTTTATCCTTTTGGAACAATACGGCACCAATACCATAGTTTGATGCATCGCATTGAATATAGAAACGTTATCTAAAATTTGGGTGTGCTAGGACTGGTGCTGTTGTTAAAGCTAGTTTTATCTTATTAAAACTGTCAATTGCTTCATTATTTAATTGAAATTTTGTACCTTTTCTGATCAAATTTGTAAGAGGAGCTGTGAGCGTGGAAAAGTTTTGAATGAAGCGGCGGTACCATCCCGCTGTGCCTAAGAAACTTCTAACTTCCCTTACAGATTTAGGTAAAGGAATATTTCTTATAGCCTCAATTTTAATAGGATCTGTTTTCATACATCCACCTCCAACTATGAATCCAAGGTATCTCAATTCCTTGAAACAAAATTTCGATTTCCCTAATCCTATGGTAAGATTGGCCTTATTCAGACAATCAGACACTTTCTCCAACAATATCATGTGGTCATCAAAATTGGAAGATATTACCAGTAAATCGTCGAGATAGACGAATACATTGGCCTTAAGTTCTTGAGGAATCACTTTGTCCATGAGTCTACACAACCTTTGAGCAGCGTTGCACAATCCAAAAGGCATAACCACGTATTGGTACAACGGACGCCCTGGTATTGTGAAAGCTGTGTAGGCTCTGGACTTTTCCTCCAATTCAATTTGCCAGAATGCAAATTTGAGATCTACACTGCTTATGAAGTGTGTCTCATCTAACCTACTGAGTATGCCTTCTATATTCTGTATTGGATAAGCATCTTTTATTGTTCTGTCATTCAGTTTTCTTGCATCTAGGCATAACCTATTTTTGCCTGGTTTCCTTACCAATGTGCATCTGTTACTCCATGGACTGTGGCAGATTTCTATTACCCCTAGCCTTAACATTTCATCAACCTCTGCATATATCAATTCCTGTACGGCTGGTGAAACTGGGTAATGTCTATCTTTAATTGGTATTGTGCCTTCTACTAACTCTATTTTATGTATTTCTATTTGTGTTCTTCCTAATCCATGTTTCTCATATGTTCTGAATAATGATTTCGCTTTTTCCAATCGTTCTTGCTGTTCCATAGTGAGATCATGTTTCTCGACTTTATCTACGTCTAGGGGAAAGTTTTGCATTAACACTTCTGGTTCTATGGAATCTAATTGAAAAATTTCAGGGGCTATTTGGAATTCTTTCCAAAAGTTTATTCCCAAATAAACCTCCTGTAATAAATCGGGACATAAATAGAATTCTATTTCACAGGATTTGCCTTGATATCTAACCATTACATTTGTTTTCCCTAATACCTGGTAATCTTTTCCACCAGCTGTTTTTACTTCGGCCAATATTGGTACAATTTTGGCTCCTATTTTCTCGACCACTTCTATGCAATTTTTCCCTAAAATGCTGATAGATGCTCCACTATCTAGTAATCCCTGTAAAGTTATGTTTCCTAATTGTATACTCGCAAATACCCTCGGATCATCTTGGTTACTATAGTTAATAGCGCAACATTTTCGGATGGACTGATCTATACTTCTAAATAATGTTTTCTTCTTCTTAAATCTATTCCTAGTTTGTATTACTTTGTCTAATCTACTAATATCAGACTCAGGTCCAAAAATTCTCTTTCTGACTCTCCTGTAATTATCTAATCTATTCTTATATGATTCATTAATTCGATTATTTTCTCTATTTTCTACTTCTGTCCTGTCTATTCTACTTTTTAATATTTTAACTTTATCCTCATAATTGCCTATACTTTCAGTCTGTACTCCTATATCATTGAAACTTCGGTGGAAGTTTGAGTCGAGCGTGATTCCACCGGTTTTTTCACACTCCTCTGGCAGTTTACCGAACAACTAGGACATGTAGTAGTAACTACACCTGACAAACCACATTTAAAACAAAACAAGTTACGCTGCATCGATGGACATTCTTTGAATAAATGACCAGGTAAGTGACAGTTCCAGCATTTATTATTATTTTTTTCATTCGATTTTATTTTATTGTTCGGATAGATTTCTTCTATTATCTCATTCTGTTGGTCCTCAATTATTTCATCGATTTGTCTTCTCGGACCATATCTTGATTGAGGTTGCATAGTAACTCCTAAATCTCGTCTACCATAGTTCCTTTCTATCTCCTTACATTCATCCCTAAGATGTTCTACTGAAAATATCTGCATTGGGTATACTATCTGTGAGATATTCTGACGTATATTTCTTTTGATAATTCTAATAACCTCATATTCAGGCAATGGTAATTTTAAACGGGATCTAAGTTTTCGCATAGCTTGGAAGTATGCATCTATGGATTCCCCCGGTTTTTGTCTGCGTTCCTCAAAATCTCGCATGAATTCGTATTCGCTGCGATTTGAAGCATATTGCAATCTTAATGCTTTCTTTAAATCATCCCAAGTATCTAAAGACTTTTGTTGAACTAGCAACCAATACCAATCCTTAGCGTCACCTTTCAATAGCTTATGAAACTCTCCGCGTAATTCTCTCCAAGGACAAGAATGATATTTTTGTAGATATTCTATTCGAAAAATAAAATCCTCTATATATAATTTTTCAGTGTTCCCGTCAAAACTTACATCCCATTTATCTACCCTAAGATACGCATTGTGTGGATAATATCGATCTGTATCAGCGTTTCTCTCGGTCGAAGATGCCCTTGAATCTCGGCCTTGTAAGTTATTGACACACACATTAATCTCATTATCAGATATTTGTTGAAAATCTAATCTTCTTTGAGGGTTATTGGAAGTTTCAACTTTTCTTTTTTCCGGTGCTTTAGTGAGATCAGGGATAAGAGGTTCAGTATCTTCACTAACTAAGGAATTTAGACCTTCGGAAGATTTTTCATTTACATTAATCATTTTCATTTGCCTTATTATCTCTGCGAAGCCTTCCTGTAAACTATCTTGTATTCTCCTATCTAATCTATTTTCTAATTCATCCCTATATTCTTTATTCGTTTCAATAATTAGTTCCTTGATTAATCCTGCATAAGCCCTCGGACTCTGTCCTATTGACATTCCCCTCTGTAATTGTGGAATTGGTGGAGGTGGTACGTTATAATTTACCGTAGGTTTCGGATTACTTTCCTTCGGAATGGCACCTGTTAATTGACCCATAGCTACATGACCTGATGTTTTCTGATTTGGCACGTGAGTATTTGGAGTATTTATTGTTTTAGACATATCAATAATATGACTTAATTCCCTATTTTCAGTTTCTGGTGGAGATCTTTGAATCGGCATTCTGTATCTATTTACTTATTCTATTTGCACAAATTAAAATACTAGCTAAATTCTCTTATTTCTCAAAAAAATTTTCAATATTCAAATACTTGATCAAAATTGTAAACATAAAACATATAACTAGAGAACAATAATTTCAATACAAAATTAATATTTAACAAAACAAAATTAACATAAAAGTTACATGAATTTCAATTACATAAAACACAAAGATACAATATAATTTCACAAATACAATTAACATATAAAATACAATATAATTTCACAAATACAATTAACATATAAAATACAATATAATTTCACAAATACAATTAACATATAAAAGTTTCAGGAACAGTGGTTTTCCAGTCGATGTGGAGAGTATTCATGGTGGTTGTTGGCATTTATGATTTTATGACGTTTTCCTGCAATCTATGATATTCATTTTAACTATTCTAAAATTTGCAAACTAAGTCTATTTTATAATATCTTAGGACAAATTTTCATATCTTTTATTATTTTGTTAATGATTTCCAATACAAAATGCAAACTGACTTCTCATGATCAGGACAGTTGTATTGAAATCACAAAATTTCTAAGACATAAACTATCAAAATACGCAAACTAACTGTTCTCGACTGTTAGGACGATTTTGACTATAATTTATACCTAATTGATTTTTCCTACCTAATTTAATTATCATCTGCAATCTAACATAAAAAAACAGTTAGGACAATGATAATTATCTTATCTTATCAAAATACGCAAACTAACTTTTTCCTTGACTGTTAGGACGATTTTGACTAGTTTCCATTGGGCGCCATTTATTGTTACGTAACCTTAGCTCTTTCATGGATGAGATTTGATGCCACCTCAACTAGCTCATACATCGGCGTGGGAACTCAACCCGCATCAAAATTTCTCATGGTTCGTCACAACAAAATTTAAATCTATCACAATATTATTCAACATAAAACAAAATACCCTAACTCTGAACATCACAATACAATAATATGGGTCAGATGATATACCCATTCACGTCGCCCTCCCAACCATAGTCATTCTTCACTTACATGACCCCTATGACTTCTTCCTCAACAACTCACCATTTCATACTTTTGTATCACACTCTCACCATTTCGGCCCACTGTACCTGAAACTCAAAATATTTACCAACACATTTTCTTTTAAACTTCTTTTCAAATCACATTTATTACAAATATAAAAACACTAAACTAAATATAAATAATAAAACTTAACTAAAACAAAAATAACTATAATTTCTTATTTATATTAGTAAAAAGGTCTTAAAAAAATTTTGCGTATAAATTTGTCCGTTAAATTTCTTGTTTCATAATAATTTAAAATTTTCAAAATTCGACATATATGTATGTTTAAACGATAGGTTCATGGAACCAGTTGATTTTTTTTTTTCTCTTTGCTTTTCTTTTCCTTTATAAGAATCTTGATGTCATATTACTTTTTCTTTCTTTTAGTCACTCGTCTTATAATTTGTAAGACAGTGAAATTTACATAATAGATATTTGGTTTTTTTTTTTTTTAGCTAAACTATAATATCTTTATGGTTTCACGCAATATTATATTTCTTTTTTTTATTTTCTATTAAAACTTAAAATCCTGAACTATAAAAATTAAAACTAACACTAAACATTTATTCTTAACCTATTGACATTTACATTACTTGAATAAGAATCAACTAAACAAACTGAAATTCGAGTTTAAAATTTGACTCATCAATATTATATTTGGCCTTGTTTAAAATTTTTTTCTTTAATCCCTAAAGGAGCTCCCTGAAGGACGAAGAATGAGGCTATTAAAACGTTGTATTAGTTTCCTATTAGTTTGATTCCTTTACAATATAATTTACTAACACTTACAGTACAATAATCAAATACTTAATGACTAAAGACTCAATAACTGACAATATAAATTAACCTATTCTAACCTACCCTAATTTACGTTACCCTAATGCCTTTTTACTATAATTTATTATTATGGGTTTTATTTATTCCAGACACTATTAAGCGGGTTCTAGTCCTGACTTATTTTCCACAAATTAAATAATTTAGTTCAACAGCTCAAAATTAGATGGCGTGTTTGGATACACTTTTCTTCCTGAATATTTGGTGCTACCACTTGTTTATTTATAATAAAATGGTTACCTTCAGTTATTTTTCCAATCTTTTTAAATTATTTCAGCTGCTTCTGACCACAAGAAATACTCCGGATACACTCCCTAGTTTATCCTAGTGGGATTTATATTTTCCTCTTAACAATCCTTTGGCCACAATCTATAATGAATAATTTATCCTTTTTTTATATCCATGATAGTAATCACTTTCCTTCTGTAATTTTATTTACCTTATTTTCTCAAACAATTTTAGTTTGGAAAAATTTATTTTATGAAACCGAATTTCCTTAGGCCAGAAACCTTTATTTATTTAGAAAATTTTATTACTATCAAGACTTGTTCTTTAACCTCCGCTTTCTACTTTCTCACTGTCCAGTACTTTACTTTTATTAGTTTAAAGTAGCTATATGTTTTCTACAGTCTAACTAAAAAAAATATATAACAGAAAATTACACTAACAAATACTACCAAAAAAAATGTAACGTATTCAAAACAACACAATTCGGGTCAGTGTACTCATAGCCTTAACCTTGAAGGAAATTCACTTCTTAACGACTTGGTAGGTTTCAAAAGAGAAATTTTCAAACCTAACTTGTCGAAAATTCTCTTCCTTCATCATCATATGTTTGGTAACTTCAAATCTATGGGCATCACTCAAATTTAAAAAAAACAACCCTGTACAAAGATACGTTCCAAATTTCGTTTGACAGTTCTACATAAACCACAGCATAAGAAACATAAACAAACAAACAACACATGAACAGAAAACATAAGAAATTTAATTTTTAAACTACATGTAAAGTTTATTACAACATCTTACATTAAAATTAATTAAATGAAATGTGCAACTATTGGTCTACCTCAACAATTTCGATATAAGAAGGCCAAAACTACGTATAAGATTCGGGTGGATATACAAGATTCGGCACAGCCGAATATAACACTCTTACTTGTTGAAAAACATCGTTTATAGTCAACGCGAATTTAATAATATACTTGTGTATAAGTCTGTCAATTCAAGGGAGACCCCTGATTAAAATTTGCGTTTGGACTTGAAGCGTGATTAGTATTATAATTTATAATTTAGTTTTCTAGGTATTTTGGGAGCTTCAAAAATCTTCTTAAAATATCAAAAGTCTCGTAGTTTTCCGGGATTTGTTAATCCCGAAAAATCCCGGGATTTGTGAAAAAAAATCCCGATCCCGAAAAATCCCGGGATTTTCGGGATCGGGATTTCGGGATTGGCATCCCTAAACTTCACATATTACAATTTTATTGTTTTTTTCCTATTCAAATCATGTAGAAAAAAATTTCAAGGATTTTTATTTTTTCACTTGCGATTGACGTACTCACGGAATTGCCCATATGCCTAAAACTAAATTTAAAATGATTTCAGAAAAAAGAGTTATGTACAAATATCCTAACAACTCTAAGAGGAACGTAAATTGCTAGAAGAGAGTAAGATAATCTTTTATGGAACAAACTTATGAACGATATAGAAAATTTACGAAAATAAACACTTTCGCTCTCCTGAAAAATTCTTAAAAATAATTCTATTCGCAGCGATGAACAAATTATATAAAAAAGTATCTGCAATAAACTTAGTAAATAGTAGATGCACAATACATGATTATATTTATCTATTTCAAACAGCTATATGGATAGAATCCTGCATAATAATTAACAACTCAAAAAATAATTAGTTTACACAACATTAACTGCACGTTTTTATACATTTTTCGTCACAATAACTAAAGGCGCAAATGAGAGTAAAAATAATTACTTTCTCCCAAATTGTATGGCTGACACAACCATAGAGAATAGACAAACTCTCCTGTCAAAGACCTAACTCAGTTGTCAGAAACCTAAGTAGATAAAACCAAAGATAAATACACATAGATCGGAAACTCTCCTGTCAAAGACCTAACTTAGTTGTCAAAAACCTAAGTGGTGAGAATGTATTAGTAAAAAAAACTATGTGAAAACAAAAACAACACACGTATGTGTAACATTTTTGAGTAATTTTTTTGTTTGAGTTTTTTTCTAGTTTCCGCTCTATGTTTCTCTATGGATAAAACTATAGAGAAACAAAAGCAATACTCGTATGTGTGATTATTTTGAGTAATTTTTTTGTTTCAGTTTTTTTTTTGTAGTTTCCGCTCTATGCATAGAGAAGTACGGAAACTCTCCTGTCAAAGACCTAACTCAGTTGTCAAAAACTTAAGTACTGTGAAAAAACAATGTGAAAGCAAAAACAGCACTCCTATGTGTAACTTTTTTGTTTGAGTTTTTTTCTAGTTTCCGCTCTATGTATGTTTTCTCTATGGTTTTGGACATAGAGAAAATATACATACAGACGAGACACTCCGATTTGTCAAACAAAAATACAACAAATCATATGTCTGATACAACAACAAAATACATTGACTAGCAGACTTAGGTTTTTGACAATTACGTCTCGTCTCTATGTTGCCTTAGGTTTTTTTTTTGAGTTTTAAGAAACATATGGCGGTGTATACAACACACAAATTGCCAGGTTATCCCACTAGCGATTTACATTTTATGCAATGTTAGGAGTCATCACTGATTCCGTGTGATCCCGAAATTAACTTTGATAGGGGTTGAAAAGCGCTTACTTCCACATATTACTTTCGTGTGCGTGAGGGGTTGTGTTCTAGATAATTTGGAAAAGAATATACTGTGGTACAATCAAAGTAACGAATCCATTTTGCATTCCTTAATTTTTTTTGATTCGCACTTTCAATGATGTTGCAAGTGTCACATAAGTTGGAGTCGCTAACCTTTATCAAGTTCAAAAATTTCTTATCATAAGCATGGCCCGTTAATAGTCGATTTATCATCTTGATGTCCCCAGAACCTTAGGTTTTGGACTTTATTAAAAGATTTTTCTAATTTTCAAACGAACTTTTTTGAAGTTTTGACATAAAAAAGATATGAAAAAATAAAGTTTTGTGATTTATAAAAACCAAATCTGTAATTTTTTTTAGCCTGTTTCACAATATCGAATGAAATATTTCGTTCGTCTTCTAAGCGAAAGAAAACTGATTTTTTTACACAAATATGTAGTTAGGGAAACCAAAATCAGTTTTCTTTCGCTTAGAATGCGAACGAAATCTTCTTTCGATATTGTGAAACAGGCTATATATGCCTTTCCTATATCTATGTCAAAAGAAAATAGTTTGGAAACAATTTGAAAATACATTTAATTGCTGAGAGCATAGAGAATTGTACAAACATATATCTGATACAACAACAAAAAGCATTGACTAACATGCATTTTGTTGTTGCAAGAGCTAGGTTTTTGACAATTACGTCTAGTGACTAAGTTACGTTATGACCTTAGATGACAACTAAATAGGAAACGGAGACCTAAAAACGTAAGCATAGATAAATACACTTAGATCGGAAACTCTCCTGTCAAAGACCTAACTCAGTTGTCAAAAACCTATGCGCTGAGAATGTATTTGTAGAAAAAACTATGTGAAAACAAAAACAACACTCGTATGTGTGTTTTTTAAAGTAATTTTTTTGTTTGAAATTAATTAATTTGCATAAATATGTAATAAGACCAAATAAACAATTCAAATTCCTCAACAGATTTTGTTAAGCTTCACTTAAACAAGTTCAAAGAGTGACAATTTCGTAAAAAATCTTTGGCTAAAGAACTGCTTCCAGAACCGTCCCCTACAATTCCTTCTGAAGTTGGCAATTTCAAATATCTAGACCAAACTATAAATGTTGAGTGTTGTTTCTAGGTCTGATTGTAATTTTTTTTTCCAAAAACACACACACAAATCTACAGTTAACTTACCCCTGTTTGATTTTGCCTGTAATCCTTTGACTGAATCCGCATTAACAGCACTACTACTTGTTTTCTTTCAAATTTTCTATATATTCTCATTTATATTTTTTTTATTGTTAAATTATAATTTAGTTTTTCCTTGTTTTAAAGTTGTTTGTTGGTTTTGTTTTCATGTACTTGTTTGTTGTGTGTATGTATGTATGCATGTGTGTACGTATACGTGTTTGTGTGTTTGAATCCGTTGTTGTTGTTATTTTGCTGCTATTCATTCATTATTTTTCTTTTTGTTGATGAAAATTTTACAATTAAATTACAGAAATATAAATATGCCTAAAAATGTTTAGATTTTTATGCATAATCGATTTGTTTGTTTTTGTTTTTTTTTTTTTTAATAATTGTATATTTTTTGAATCTTTTGTTTTTTGTTGTTGTTTATAAATAATCGTAAAGCTACTTAATGTATATAATTTGTTTATAATTATAATTTATAATATATGATTTTTTGTTATTTACTTTTTTCTCTCTTTTATTTTACTTCTTAATAATGTTAATTTGTTTTGTTTTTCTTTTAGTTTTTTTTTTTAGAAATATTTTTTTGTGTTTATTTTTTTTTTATTATTATTTATTTATATATATATATGCATATAATGTATAATTATAATTGATAATCAGTTATATTTATATGTAAGTATGTATATATATATATTTTTGTATTTTTTTTTTTTAAATTTAATTTTGTTTTCTGCTTTATGATGATGGAGATTGGGGGAAGGAAGGGAGGTTATTTCTATTTCTATATATACTATATATATCAATATTATTAATAGTAATAATAAAAAAACTACTAAAAATTGTTTTGTTTTTTGTTGTTGTTGTTTTTTTTTTTTACTTTACTTGTCTACTATGTATATTATATAACAGTATAAATTTTTTTTAGCAAATTTGTTAACATCATTTGATTTTTTTTTTGTTTTGTTTGTTTGTTTTTATTTGTATTTATAAGAAAAAAAAAAATCATATTTTTTTAGAACAACATTTAGTACAATAATTATAAATAATATTAATAATAATAAAAAAAAACTATACAAATAATACAAATGCTCTAAGTATGAAGCGTCCTATTCACTAAAAAAATAATAATATAATTAAAAAAAAAAAGAAAAACATAATAAAATATTTGTATATTTAATATATTTTTGTATTTATTATACCAGACCAATAGTTGGTAGTTTCTTATTTGTTTACTTTTGTTACTAGTTGTAGTATATAATATTGCATACAAGTTTTATATACTTTGTTAGAATTTCTTCATTTTTTTTTTGTTTGTTTTATTTTAAATTTTAGTTTTAAATCAATTTTTCAATTTGGAATTTAAAAGTTCTTTTTTACAAAGGATTTTTTTTTGTAGCACATGGAATTTGGGATATGAGACAGGAAGGAGGGGAGTGGAGAGAAGGTTAGAGTTTTGGAAAGTTAGAAGTTTGTTTGTTTTTATTGATACTTTTTTTTTTAAATATTTTATGATTTTTTACAGTTTTTTATTTTTTTTTTCATTCTAAAAAAATACTTTTTTAGTTAAACAATTTTAAAAAAAGAGTTGAAAAATTAAAATTATACACAGTTGTTGTTTATTTTAGTAGGGGAAGGGGAATAATTTTGTTTTTGTTTTTGTTATTTTATAATACAATATGTTTCTTTTAAAGATTACTTGGTCTCTTTTCCGATTTATTTATAATATATTTTTGTTTTATTTCTTTTGATATCTCTAACTTTAGTGTCTGTCTATCATTTAATTTGGAAACTTTAAATGAAGTTAAACCTTGAAAGCTCTTTAGTTTATCATCGGCCGGGTTGGGCATTTTGGGGTGCAGGTTGTGGTGGTGCCATAGTCATTACACCCGCGGGTGGAACTCCCGGTTCTTCTTTTTTAGGCGCCAACATTGGATCTACGACCATGGGATGTGGCATGCCGCCCATATTAGGTGGCTTCCCTCCTAACGAAGGTGGTGGTCCCTGTTGGGGTTGTCCCATTGGTCCCTGTTGCATGCGATGATGCGGTGGAGGTGGCGGTCCTAAAGGTCCGACTACTCCTGATGGTGGCGGTATGGGTGATGGTTCTTTGCCTCTTAAATGAGCTGCGGATTGCACTGCATACATACTCATTGCTGCTTTATGTCGTTCTTCTTCGTGCCGCAACGCCACTTCCATTAGGGGATTATAGCGCAGAGCACTCATTCCGTAGGGATCGCGGCCATAAGGATCCATAGGCCAGCCTGGCGGTCCACCAGGACCAAAGTGTGATAGTGGTGGTCCTCCCATACTGGGAGGCATCATTTGTCTAGCCAAATGAGGTGGTGGAGGTACCCCATGGGGGCCATGACGACTGGCCATAAACGAAGCATGATGAGCTGCCGCCGCTGCATTGGCTTGCGCTTGAGCTAGCTGATGTTGATAGCGGGGATCTGCAGCAGCTGCTGCTGCCGAAGCTCTCATCATCATGGCATCTTGTTCTTCTTTAGTTCGTGGCATTTGTGGCATTTCTTCTTTGATGCGCATCTCTACGCCTGGACCACCTGGGCCGCCCTGCATATCAGACACACTGCGATGAGGAGATCGGTCACGAGCTGAATTCATGGCTGCTGCTGCCGCAGCTGCTTGTGACAATTTATTGCTCTCGTTAATACGTTGTTGTTGCAACATTCTTTCTCTCTCCATTTCCCGACGCTCCATTTCTCTTCGTTCTCTTTCTTTGCGTTCCCGCTCTCGCTCCCTTTCGCGCATTTCCCTTTCCTGCTGTTCTCGCTTCAATTTCTCTTCTTTCTCCTTACGTTCCCGCTCTTCTCGTTCGCGTTGACGTTGCCTCTCACGCTCTCTTTGTTCTCTTTCGCGCATCTCACGTTCTCGTTCACGCTCTTCGGCCTCGCGACGTGCATTATCCAAGGCCGTTGTATCCGGTTTCATTGGCCATCCCGGTGGTGCTCCCGCCTGGTGATAAGGCACTGCACGCTGTAAAGCGGCTCTAAAAAAACAAAATAATATATATTTTATTTCAAAATGCGCAACAGTAAATAGCTAAATAAAACTTACGTTCTCCAAGGATCATGTAATGCACCGCCTAGGGGTATTTCTCTACCAAATGGTGATAAACCAAAACCAAAAGGGCCCACATAGCGGCCAAAAGGAGAAACAGCAGTACCTACAAAATTAATAATGTTGTATTAAAAGTGTTTCTCAGAAGATATTTGTAAAATGTGAGCATAATAAATATCGATGCTTTTTTCGTTGGTGTTCAACAATTCATTAAATGTTCATAAAAGTAATATTTTTATTTTTTAAACCGATTATGGGATATAGGCTAGGTTGTTGAAAATAAATAAAAATTAAATTAAATATATAAAATTCCGTCACAGAAATATTTGTTTGTTTAAAATTAATTCATAATTCCCAAAAATACTTCACAATTTTGAAATCTTGTAAACTAGTTAATTTCTTCGATGATGCTAAATTTTACAATATAAGAAAGGACGATGTATGAAGTAAAAAGATGTCAAAACTGTATAACATCCAAGGTTTTAATCACTTTTAGTTGTGGTGTTTTTTCTCACTTTTTTGAGTCAAACAAATTAAAATTAACATATAAGATTATCGCATTTTTGTTAAGTAGTAAATTGTTATAATTAAACATTACAAACAATTTCTAATATTTGTTTTAGGAGGTTCGTTAACATACTAAAATGTTGCACTTAAACTTACCTATATGACTAGGTGGTGCACCAATGAAACTAGCCGATAACGGAGAAGTTTCAAATGGTGAACGTCCCGGTAGTGCGGTGGCATATGCAGTACCCGGTGGCAATTCACCCGGTCGATGTAATAGATGTGGCGAAGCTGCCGCACTTAACGATAATGCCGGAGAAGCTTTCATACTCATCGCCGATACAGCTGAGGGAGAAGGACCTGCTCCTAGATTTGAAGATGCTGTACTGGTTTGAGATACAGTAGCTGTCGGTGTAGCACTGGCACCACTACTATTGGGCGGTGCACCTGGTGTTGAACCACCACTGCTTGTAGAGCCACTTGCTGCAGCCGCTGCCAATTTATCGGGATTTTGTTTGTTTTGATGATAATAAATTTCCCACGCAATACGAACATGCATTGCATTCCATCGTCCAGTTTTCTGCAAAAAGATTTTCAAATTATATTTATTTTGAATAGAGAACATATTCGTTTATTGTATTAATTTTATAGATTAGTATATGGGCTTTGAAAGGAAAAATAGAAAGAAACGTTTCTCTGTCTCCTTTCTGATAAACTTCTTGTGTCTGTATGAAATATTTGAATCTCTTTTCAGTTATAGATGGTGGAAAAAGAAAAACATACCGTGAACTTAATGGATTTGGAAGAGGAATCTACAATATTAGTTGGTAAAGGCGGTTGAGGTTGTTGATGAGGATTTGTGGAGGGCGATGGTTGTATCGTCTGATGGAGTTGGAGTTTGGATGAGTTTTCGAGTTGGATGTGGATTGATTAGTGGATGGCGATGGTGTTGATGACAAATACAAAGATGATGAGTTTAATTTTGGTTTTTTGATTTTGGTTTAATGAACATGAAAATGAGGAGGAAACAATTTTTGTTGTTGGTTTTAAAAGGATTTTAACAAAAAAAAAAAAATGATGATAATGATAGGAAGGGTGGATTAGATAGTGATTTTTGTTTTGTTATGGAACATACCTTTGGCGCAAATGAAGTTAAATGGCTGGGAGGCATAAATGGTGTAGCGCCCCCCAAGCCTGGATGCAAGAGACCAGCTGGCGTATATCCGGTGTAGCCGGGCAAACCCATGCCCGTACGATAAAAAGGTGATTCAACGGCGGCAATTTTGGGAATGTCTTTGAAAAGTGGAGGAGGAAAGAGGGGTGCCGGCGCTGGAGGAGGTGCTGCCGCCATGGCTGTTGGTAAAAGTTGTTGATGCTGATGCAGATGTGTGTGCTGATGTTGATGATGATGTAATTCTTGCCTTAAATAGGGCGAGGGGACTGCAGCACTTGGTGCATGTGGCGAAGGTCCCGACGGAGGACCGGAGCCACCAGCCGTAGAAGTAGGTGGAGCTGAAGTTGAGGCAGAAGGTGATGCTGCTGGTGCGCCTAGAGGCGGAGCGGATGTTGACGTTGGAGGCTGCTGATGTGCCGTTTGTTGTGTAGGTGGCGGCACCGCCAAGCCACTGCGATCCAGAAATCGATTATCTAGCTCACGTCGTAATA
The DNA here is from genome assembly GCA_942486065.2 of Calliphora vomitoria. Lineage (NCBI taxonomy): Eukaryota > Metazoa > Arthropoda > Insecta > Diptera > Calliphoridae > Calliphora > Calliphora vomitoria. The sequence goes on from OW818032.2 coordinate 6,812,626, forward strand.
AATCCGCTTGATCATCTGGGTAATATTGAAAATAAATAATAATTAATGAATATTCGGTGGTTTTATGGAAAATCTCAAACTTACTTTTGCTTGGTTGGAAAAGAGATTCTGCCGAAAACGGATGGGGGGCCGAACTTTGTGTTGTTGAAGTAACAGGAGCACTATTTGCGGCTGTTGTTACTCCGGAAGATGGAACCGACGCTGATGTGGAAGAGTGAGAACTGTTTATAGAACTTACTGGCGCAGACATTGCAGAAGACACCGGAGGGTGAGGCGGCATGGGAGGCACAAAATATTGTGGATGAAATCCTGTCGACCCAGGAGGTAATCCGGGAGGTGGAATACCAGAAGAGGAATGCAGTGTTGGTGTATGTGGTGAAACCGAAATGGGCGGTGGCAATCCTCCCGCTGAACTTGTTGGAGGAGGCGGTGTAGGTCGCGAAGCCATAGAAGATGAGGAATGAGTAGAAGCCACGGACGTAGGAGGTGGTATCGACAGCGACGATGTGCTTTAGAATTAGAAAAAAATAAATCATGAGAAATTAGGTTTGAATTTGAGTGCATAGTGATGCTACAATAGCTTACCTTGGTGGCCACATTGATGGTCCTTTGGGACCTGGTCCGTATTGTAAACTACCCGGCGGTGGTTGATGTAATTGCGTGGTCATCATCGGCATAACACCTGAGGCGTGTGTGGTTGTAGGCAACGAAACCGTGGAACTATAGGAGGCATTTGATGAAATAGCCAACGAAGCAGCAGAATGTGGTATTGGCAGCGGCGGTGCTCCACTTGTTGTTACGTATGGCGATGATGACGATGATGCGGATGATGCTGTCAATTGAAGTCCGCCACCTAAATGAGTATTGGCAGTTGAGGAGCGCGGCATATAAGCAACATTGTTATCGTTGCGTTCCTTTGACGGACTTTCAGTTTGCGGTGAAATTCCTTTGTGAATCACAGATGTTGAAGATGTTGGTGTAGTCGTACCCATACTGGATGGTGGTTGACTACTGGCACTGCTGCTGTTGGATGTTGTGGGAGAGGCTCCTCGCAGCATGGCCGGATGTGGTGGCAGCATATGAGGCGGTAATGGTGGCATATGAGGAGGCGCCAAGTGTGGATGTCCCATCAAATGAGGATGAGGTGGTGCCAACAATTGCGTACCATCTCTCGCCAAAGGCGACGAGGGTGGCAGACCACTCGAACCACCGCTTATTGTAGCACTGAGGGGCGTAGAAGCCGATGTGGTTGTTGTTACATTTGCTATGCTGTGAGCTGAGTGGGATACCGATGGATGTGGTATTAAACCAGCACCAAGCGATTGATGGTGCGATGGGGGCAAAGGACCACCTAAAATTTGTGACTGCAACTGCAGTGACTGAGGATAAGGAAGATGTGGATGATGCAAAATATGTGGAGCCATTGAAGACGCTGGCGGTAGTCCATGTTGACTTAGATTTGCTGCTGACGAGGGTATTGAAGTCGGGGTTGGCACTGTTGTGGGTGCGGAACTAGTAGGGGTACTTGAACCACTGCCACTGTTACCCATCGGCCCTGGAGTGTGCCCCGAACTTGAGGATTGACTGACAGGCGTTGGTGGCCGCAGACTGGGAGGTTTTGACATTTGCTGCATCATGGGAGATTCTCGACTTGTACGTGGCGAGGCACTTGGCGATGGCACTGCAGGCGGCAAATATGGACTATGTGGCAAACCACTGTAGGGGGCGTATAGTGGATAATTCGGATAGGGCGGGCGATATGGCGACGAATGCAAAAGCATGGGTGAAATGCCATTGGGCGGCATGCCACCCGGCATCATTCCAGGAGGTGCAACACCAGGTGGCAAGCCAGGCGGTAGACCTCCGGGAAAAATTCCTGGAGCAGTTTGTATGGGGGGCATGCCACTGCTACTGCTGGAGATGGTTGAGAACTTTGCCATTGACGTGACAGTTGAGTGAGCCGCAGCAGTTGAAGATGGATGTGATGATGACATTGAAGAAGCCATCGACGAAGGATGAAAGGAGGCAGATGATGTGTTAGGTAAAGATGATGGTTTGTTGATTCCTGCCAACGAAGACTGCTGTTGCATTTGCTGCTGCTGCTGGTGATGCGGTGGCGGTAAGCCTTGCGGTCCAGGAGGTGTAGCCGTGGATGACATGGCATTTGCATGAGGTGAGATCCTAGGTGCACCACTGTTTTGTGGATGTTGCCCAACACCACTATTTGCAAATTGTGGTAGATAACCATTCATCATGGGAGGAAGCGGCGCCGGACCGCCGTGACCAAGTCCATGGGAACCTTTTTCACGATTTTCGGCCTCATTTTGTTTCATGCTCATCAGTGACTGCTGCGTGTTTGCACTGGAATGCTGCAGAGTCGAGGGAGGGAATGGATGCGTTGGGGGTGGAGGACCAAGTCTACTGTTTATCGATCCAGCCGCACTAAATCCTCCTGGTGGTCCAGCCATTACATTCGTACCAGTCGACGATGGCGGCATTTGAGCACCGGGTGGTAACTGCATATTTGCTGGAGAGTTAGCAGTCACTTGGGAAGAAGGATGTCCAGACTTTGGATGCATACCTTGCAAAGGCGATGCATTCGATTGAGATGGTGGTGGTATTGATGCGGGAGACATGAGATTTCCAGTTACGGGAGATGGAGAACCTGCCAAATGCTTGTTTCCAAACGGGCTATCACTAGATGCATGAGGATGTTGTTGCGAATGCGGAGACGGCATAGGACCTGACGGCGAGGGAGAAGTCAGCGCATTACGAGGATCATTGGGAAGCTGCGAAACGAATCGAAATAAAATATTAATAAATGTAAAAAAAAACTTTAACATTAAACAAAAATTACCTGATTGGCAGAAGAAAATGCAGGCGGTATATGAGAAGAATGGGGTGGACCTAATGCCGGTTTTTCGCCGCCAATATTTGGAGGTCCTGGTGGCGGTGTAGGTCCAAACATAGCATGAGGAGGCAATGTCCCTGAAGACATCATCATATTATTACTATTATTCGACGCCAAACTTCCTGGACCACCTGCACCACCTGCAGATGATGGTCGACCATCATGAGGATGTAAATGTGCATGTGGATGCCCCGTCGTTGTACTGCCACCTTGGGGTACTGATGACGAAGCAGCTGTTGTTGAGACTGCACCGCCAGACACACTTGCAGGTGGCGGTCCGGGAAATGGTGAGGGTGGAGCTGAATTCTGCTCATTATTGCCAGATTTTTGCACTAAATTGCCGGCAGCAGTAATAGAAGTAGAGGAGGCAGGTGTTGTGGTGCTTGATGTTAAACTTGTTGTCACGGATGAAGGTGCTGCTGTACTAGTCGCCTGTTGCGGATAATCGGATGATTTTCGAGGAGTTGTTGGACTTGGAGTTGTATTTGAAATTTGTTGAGTGGGCGTAGAAGGAAAAACTATGGCTCCTAACTTTTCAGAACCCTGCAAATGGAACGTAATTTTTATATATTGAATTTATTATATGTAGATATATTTAAATAAGCATTTATTTTCTAACGTAAGATCAAAAGTTTGGCTTATAGTAAAAAAATATGGCTCAATTTTTATATTTTATTAAAAAAAAAAAAATTGAAAGCATTTTTCTCCTTTGCTCCAAAAAATGTTTTTTCTCATGAAATGAAGACGAAGCAACTGAAATTCCAGCGATGATTGAAGTATGATGCCAAAGGTTATCTCTGTGTGTCTGCTCGTGTGTCGGTGTGATCTTTCTTTTTTAGTTTTCTCTTTTGATTCTTGCTTGCGGCTTTAGCTTAGGAAGCAAAAAAAAACTCACCTTTTGCACTGTTGATGTAATTGCCATTGTTGCTGGTGATGATGTTGGATACGAAGATAGCAACGGCGATGCAATTGTTGTTGCAGCGGTACATATCGTGGGTAAAGATGAGGATGAAGACGAAGTTGATAATGAGGACATGGGTTCACTGGTGGAGTTGTTTTTTGAACCAATTGATGTCGTTTTAACGACGTTAGACGATGATTTTGATGTTGTTGCTGCTGCTGTTGAGGATGCTTTTGTAGCTGTTGTAATTTTAGTTGTTTGCTGCTTTTGACTATTGCCACATGTTGTTGATGTTGCTGATTTCGATGAAGATGACGCCGTTGTTGTAGTAATTTGTGTTTGACTGATGCCTGAGGCTGACGAAGATTTTTTTGAAGTTTTTGAAATCGCCGCAGAGCCAGCAACTGCAGCAACGGCTGTTTCGGCGGCAGCAGCAGCACAAACACCATCCTGTTGCTGTGCATTGCTACTGGAAGACTCGACTCGTACAATAATCGCTATTTTGTTAACTTCTCTCGAATGTTGGACCGTGAATTTCCGATTTTTTTAAAAATTATTTTAAAAAAATCAAAAAACTACGCGGTTCCCCAACACTACTACACAAATATCCACACAAAATGTTTAAAACAACAGCAAATATTTCGTAATTGTTATTTTATTTTTTCTTTATTTCCAACAGGAGAGATGGTATGATTTGAAAACGATTATTACGATAATTCGGGCAATATTTATTCTAAGGTGAAGCACTTTTTATATTTCGAATTTTATGGTTTTTAAGTTTTAAATAAACATTTTAATTAGTTTTTAATACAATTTGTTCATTTATCAATTTAAATTAATTTGATAAATACGACAGACAGCCAGCCAGAGCGATATAACATAAACAACACTTTGAAGTTACGTACATATGTAGATATATTTGTATGTTTGTACATTTAGCTTGTCGTCGTTGTCGTTTAAGCACTTAATAGAGTCTTTTAGTATCTTAATAAAAAATTAAATACATGGCGACACATTTTTGATGATTTGATTTAATGTGATTCCATTTGACTGCTTTGGCACTGTTCAGCTTTCATTAACAGCATTAATTTCACAAAATTTACAACTGTTTGATATCTGTGTTTTGTTTTTTTTTTTTTTTTGTATTTTTATACAACTTTTATATTTAAGCAAATTGGTATAATAATTTTTGGTTTTAAGAGTGTTCTAATGCATTTCTATTAAAAAAAATAATTCAATTATTTAATTGTTATATTTATAAAGAGATTTTTTAATTTAATATCGTGGATTAATGTCGTCCATCAGTCTATGTGCCACTCTATTTTCGGAAGCATGTTTGCTTTTTTAAAGGAACAATTTTCAAGTTATGAAAATATAATCAGAGATTGAGAAAGAAAAATCTGACAACTTATTACAAATTTACAATAACTTATAATTGAAAAAGATCTTTGAAAAATGGTAGACATCTTTTTTGAGATATCAATTGGTACTTTTGGAAAAATATATTAAAACTAGGGTACATAAGAATTACTATGAGACCAATATTTTTTATGTTAAAAAGTTTTATAAAATAGAAATTAAACGACAAGAAAAAACTTCGACAAAAACAAAACAAAGCGAATTAACATTTTTTTTTAGCAATTTAAAATTTTGTATTACCCTAAAGAACCTGTGTACCAAGTTTTAAGAAATTAAAAACGGGTAATTTGTTGAAACATTTTTTTTTCTCTCTTAAACACATTTTTTAGTGTTTGTTAGCTTTATTTCCAAAGAAATGTTAGAATATCCAGTCTTATTTATCTTAACTTTTGTTCCGCTTGGTGACAAAATATTAATCCTTTACATTTTTCATCAATAATATAAAAACCAGCACTCATATTCAAAAAATTATTTTAAAATAATCAAAAATTTTATCAAATTTATTAAAGTTAACACTCCTTTTTGAAAATCCCTGTATCATATATAAACAACAAGTATTATATCGCAATTTCTGATGACAAAACAAAATCCAACTACAATATATGACTGACTTACTGACTGGGTGCGGTTTCACGAATAATAACTCTCCAAGGTAGTAAAATCTCCCGGGTTTTAACGTACATACAAACATATTTCATACTGTCCAGTTGATGCAATATTTAAATATGTTATGTACCTATGTATATGTAAGTATGTATTTAATTTAAAACTAAACTAGGTAGTTAACATTAAAAAAAAGGTGGACATTTCGTAAAATTCCGTAATAGTTAGAAATAGTAATAGTTGGTTGACCAAAGACATTTTTTTCATTTATCTGAAAGAGGGGGGACAAAAACAGTAACATACAAACGAACACATTTGTAGATTTCGCATTGAAATTAAATACAAAAAAAAAAGAAACGAAAAAAGTTCAAGTAACTACTTTGTGTAGACTAAGTAGTTAAAGTTGTACTGTAGTTGCACGTACACACGCACAGCACAAGTACATTCAGTCATTTGAACGATTCTATAGCAAAAAGTACAACAACCAAACACAGGTCTTATGTTGTCTTATTTCAAAGCTTTGCGCATTTTTTGTATATTTTTTGTTTTGTTGTTCCATTTTATTATAGCTTTGTTGTTTATATATATTTGTTTGGTAGTTCTTCTTCAGGGTGATTTTCTATTTGATAAAAGAAACTAAAAAAAAAACATTCACACACAGAAAATAAGGGGGAAAAAATAATAAGAAAGAAACAAGAACAGCACACTTAAGCTACATTATGGCGCACATAGTAGTAAAGCACTTAATTAGAGGAGCGATTACTTTAGTACTTGGATGCTTAAGCTGTTGTATGTACTCAGCTATTTTAAGCTTTCTCTCAGTGTGCCTGTGTACGTTAGGTTGTTTGTGCCCGTTTGTTTAGTAATGATGGTTCTTTTTAAGAGAATTTTTCTTTGTGCATACTTTTTCTATTTATAAAGTGTATGTGTATGTAGGGTATGTACGTATGTGTATTTGTTGTTGAAATTATTGTAATACTACATGATAACAAAAGTTGCCAGATAAATTACATACGAAATAAAAAAAAATGTTTTGCTTTAAATAATTATTAATAATCTGATACTGTCCTTTACTCTTATGAATAATAATAAAATAAATATGTATGGTGTACTTATTAGGGTGTCATTTGTATAAAAATTAATAATCGAAGATAAATGTCAATTAATCCAAAAAAAAATAAATTTTTTTTGACAAAACTACTTCAATGAAACAATACTAGGTACATTAATTTTCGACTTTTTACATTCATTTTCCAATCGACTTTAGATTAACACACCAATCAACAATTATTTCATAAAATATTTTACAAATTATTAAAAAAATATCTGTTTCTTTTATTGATTATTCGAATAATATTTTTTTACTCATTGTTCGTTCGATTGATAGAGGAAATTTTGGAAAAATTATAAATTTTTATACAACAATATTGAAAATCGTATTTATCATTCCCGATTAAACCTATAAATATTTTATTTGAAATATTATGTTCAATAACATGAAATTGCTGTTATTGACGATAGGTTCATATTTTGTAGGTGATAGAATAACATATCGCACTAGTTCCTCTAAAGGGAGTCAACTGAAAATTTTTCAATTTTCACTTTTTGCAAGAAATCGATATACAGTAAAAATCTTACATCATTTTCTCTACTCTTTCGCCAGAAAATATAGCTGTATCAGTTATCTACTTTCATTGTAATGTATTAAAAAAAACAGTTTTTTGCCTCTACTGAAAATTTTTAAATTTTGAGTTGACTCTCTTTAGAGGAACCAGTGCGATATGTGTCATTTCATAATTAATTTCAATTCATTAAAAAGCAATAACTTAGATACCACTTAAAATTTCACACTTTTGATTGGTGCACAGGTTTGAATAAGATAATTTAAAAGAAAAATTAAAACTAAAATTTATAAAAACTATTTTTGTCATAACTTTTTTTATAAAAAAATTTATAATATTTAACAAAGTTTTTTTTTTAAATTTCAATTTCGCAATTCTGAATTGTTTTTCAAATTCACAAACCAAATTTGAAACTGTTATTATTCACGAACATTACGGAATACAAAATGTATATCGCTGGCTTAAAATGCAAAGGCTCTAAGTCCACTTTTTTTAGAAAGTAAAAATACATTGATTAAAAAGAAAAAATTGCAGTTATTATATTGTTGTTGTTTTGTAGTGATGAGTAAAAATGCTTAGTCCAATTTATCACAAGAAATAGCTCTAAGTCTCTATAAAATGTACAATTTACATATAAAAAAATGTTTCTTTGCATGTTAAGCCAGCGATATGTAAACGTTCTTGTCCTGTACATTAAAAGAATGAACGAAAAACTTATTGAATAAGGGTACAATTCAACAATGAATGAATTCTATTTAAATGGATGCCTTTGAATGTAGCTAAAGAATATCTTGAAAGGTTTTATAGAATGAATGGCTGCCAAAATATGGCAGATTTTAAACTAACATTTACAATTTGTGTTAGAAAAGTAAATAAGTACGTACCTATCTATCTATACATCTTTATAAATATATTAGAGTCCAACTGAATATTCGGTTTCGGATTAGGTAAAAAATCGGCCTAATACCAGGATTTAGAAAAATTTTACCCGTATAACGAATCTTTTATAAAGAAAAAACTGATTGGGTTGGTTCAGTTTCGTCATGAAAACCCCGGTTTCGGTCGGACTCTTAAATATTAACATATTATTACAGTACACATACATAATTCTTAATTAAACTCCAATCAAACAATACTGTTCCAATTTGCCTACAACAAAATTATTTTTTTGCACACTACACAGAGGCACAATATGTTAAATTACGTCTAGGAATAAATTACTTATTTAATTAGTCCGGTAACTTCATTATTAAAGGTATGAAGCCAAAAGGCATTTAAAACAGCTTATAATCAAAAGAAAAACAAGAAAGAAAAAAAAAAAAGCAAAACAAACCAAACACACACAAAAAGTGAGAAGTATGGAATAATAATATTAAATAAAAAAAAACCGACTTGTCGGCATGTTTCTCGTAATGTTGCACTGCAACGTAATTAACACTGTAATCCGTACCGATTATAAATTAAGACAAATTGATGGAGTGTGTCGACGAGGAGGTATTATAAAAGTTTTTGGCAAAAGTCCACACACACTCTCGAGTTGAAAAAAAAAAACACACAAAATGAAATGAAAATGATAAAAAAAAAAACTGGGTACATTCACACAAACGCTTATACGCTCACTCAACTCATAAAAATGGTAATGTATGGATGGATAGATGGTTTGTTGGATGAATGCCTGAAACAGGAAGGGTCGGTCGGTCGTTCACAAGTATGAATGTAGTACAAACAAAATAGAGGCGTACTATATTAGATGAAATGAGGGGTCGGTCTGGTGTGTTGTTTGTAGCTATGTATGTAGTATATGAATGGTGTATTAAACGCACACAAGAGCTTTAACAAGCAACATATTAAAGAGAACAAAAAAAAAAACAAGAAAGCGAGAAAACAAAAAGAAAAAAAAAATAATAATAAAAAAAGTGGTGTTTGCAAATAAATTCACAACGGGCAGCAGCAATATTAAGCACAACAACAATAGTACGCAAAACCTCAGTAAGTCGTATGCATACCCCCCAGACTTGCTTGCTGCTTGCTACTCGTTCGTTCACAGAAGAACATAAAAAAAACAAACAAGTCAACTAAAAAGAAACTGAAACCCGAACAGTGGAATTTTTAAGATAAATTTATTTAAATACTCGTATCAAGTTTATCATCATCTTTTGCTGCTATCACGCCAAATTAACCAAATCTCTTAATAATGACGTAAACAATGACATACACACATCTATACACATTATAACAGTAATTTTAAGTTTAATTGAAAACCAATTTTTAGTCCCAAGAGAAATCTGACAAAAAGAGAGAAAAGGATAATAATGAAAATCTTAAAAAATGATAAATGAAAACGTCGAAATTTTTGAATTCAACAATTTTTTAGCTCTCTTTGAAGTCATGCAAACAAAAAAACACCGCAAATTGCATTCAAATTCAAAATTTCATTAAAAAAGCATTTCATCAACCTCTTATTCTTGGAATATGAGTACAAAACAGGGATGGAAAATAAAACTTTTGTTCGGTATCAAAACAATATTCAAATGGTACTTTTTTCACCCTCAGAGTTTTAAATTTAAAATTAATTATCTGCATACTACATGCAAATCGACTAAAGAATAAACTGTTATACACAAAATTGTCGATAGTTAAAACTTTTCTACAGAAAATTCTCGAGAGAAAAAACACAAAATTAGATTAAAAAAAAAACAGTTTAGAGAAAAAACTATTAAACATGCAATTTTCCATAGAAGAAACTATTATACACACAATTTTCTTGAAAAAACAGTTATACAGGCAATTTTCCACAGAAGAAATTGTTGTACAGATAATTTTTTATAGAAAAAACTGTTACACAAAATGTTTGATAAAAAATTCTTATGCATTAATATGTTCTATATGAAAACTGTTGTAATTTTCTGACGAATAACGGTTATACAGGCAATTTTCCACAGAAGAAAGTATTGTACAGATAATTTTCTTGAAAAAACAGTTTAATCTGTGAAAAATTGCATGTATATTTTTCACTGTTATACAGAAAATTTTCTATAGAAAAACACTGTTATACACACAATTTTTGTTGAAAAACTGTTATGCAAAAAAATGTTTTATAGAAAAACTGTTATATAAGCAATTTTCCCCATAAAAAACTGTTATACAGACAATTTTCTATAGAAATACACTGTTATACACACAATTTTTGTTGAAAAACTGTTATGCAAAAAAATGTTTTATAGAAAAACTGTTATATAAGCAATTTCCCCATAAAAAACTGTTATACAGAAAAAACTATTATATAGAAATTTTTCAATACCTACGTTTTTTTTGTCAATCCAGTTACAAAGTAATCGTCTTTGGAACACTCAAATGCCTTCTTTGCAGTGATAATTGTATTTATATGACTCTCACCTTTTAAACATGGCGAACCAAAACAGAAAGAACGACAAGAAGACATGAATGGACAAGCTTTTATCGAACTGCAAATTAATCGAGTATTTCTAAATAAAATACTGAACATTTTAAATAATTATATTATAGAAACTTTTGATAGTATACCGAAATGCTATAAAAACGTTGCTCATATGTTCATATCTCGTAAAGTACGGATTTTGTGACAGTTATAACTCTAAAGTTTAACTGTCAGGAGATATGATCAGTATTTTTAAATCAATTGGAAGTTTTCGAAATATGTATTAGAAAATTTCTTGGCTCCTTTACGAAAGGTAGTATCCAATTCCACCTTGAACAAAATATGTAATACATTTATTTAGCAAATAAATCCATTAAATAAAATTTGTACGTGGATTCAGCTTTGAAGAAATTAAGCACATTGAGTTATGAATATTAAGTATTTTAATTTTTGAACGTGTTTCAGCTTTAATCCTGTTTTTTATCTTAATTGAAAAGTGAATTTTTTTCTGGAGGCTACCTATTTCGGTATTCGGGAAAAATTTCGCCGAATACTCAAAATTTTATAATTAAAAAAACATAGATTATGTAATTAAAGGTAGTAGGCCGATTTTTTGCCTAATCCGAATCTTAAACCGATTATTTTTAGTCGGGCTCCAATATTTTTTCTTGTATCCCTTTAAATCTCAGATTTTTGTCTCATATCCTACTATTACTTGTTTAAAATCTTAAAAATATTTCAGTCGAAATCGTATTTTTCACCTAATTCCACCAAAATCTTATAATTGTGCCCAAGCAGTAGTACAATTAGAAACAAGGTTGGCTACCGATTCAAAACGGTAAGAAGGTAACGCTAATTTGACCTATGTCGGTAACGGTGATTTAGCGGTAACGATATTTTGGCTTATTTCGGTAACGGAAGTTTAGCGGTAACAGTATTTGCCGTTTTTTGTTTTACGGTATTTTAATGATAACAATAATTTCCGCCTTAATTAAATTGTTAATAAAATTTACAAAAGTCAAAAATAAATTTACAAAATTTTAATTTCTGTAGATTTCAATAAACTCAACTATTAAAATAAACAAATTATACATATTCATATAATTTAAAACTATTTATAGAATATCGGTAACGGTAATTACAGTTATTTAGGTAACGGTAGCTGAAATGGTATACTAGAGGTAACGGTAGCTTAGCGATCGCAAATTTATTTTGTAGAAATTACAAACGAAATATAAAACTTGTCACTTAGGGTTAAGTGTATAAAAACGAGAAAACAGAATTTTTTTTTTTCTCAAACAAAATTTATATACATATGTATATATATTTGAACCACTGTGTCAATATACACAGTGCGAGAATCAACGTTCAAATAATTTTTTTTATTAATATTTATTTTTTTTTTATTTCATTTAACATTCAGACATAATACACTCTACTCTATACAGTTTACAGAGGCGGCTACAAAAGGAAAAATTTAAATACACAACTAAAAGATGGCAAACGACTATAACGAGAGAACAACAACAAGGAACAACGACAACAGCAGCAACGATGACTACGACAATGTTGTCGTTGTAGTAGTCGTCGACAACGTACTGTAGTACTCGTCGTAGTATATTTGACAACAATAAATGTTTTTTCTTCTTCACTTTTTGTTGTTGTTGGTTTTGTTAGGTTGTTGTTGGTGGAGTAGGGGAGAAAGGAGGGCATATGGTGGCAAAAAAAAAAAAATTCTCGGCTATTATTGTTTTTTTCTTTCTTCTTTTATATTGTTTTTCTTGTTGTTTTTAATACGTTTTTATTTTTATTTCATGTTTCCTCGTTGTTATGCGCAACGCGTACTTATGCAAATTTACACATAAAACACTCGCACACACATATTCACGAGTGAATGAAAAAATATTTAAAACAAAAAAATCAAGTACGAAACAAAACTTTATAAATGAACGACGAAAAAGACAGTCAGTCAGCTAATAGTAGTAGGGGTCAGTTTTTAGCAAGTAGTTCATCTGCATTTTTCTTTAAAAACATGTTTTCAACATTCTGTATGCTGACAACATATATACATACATGCATGTGTTAGAGATCGCCTGAATATATGTATATTTTTTTAAAAAATAATATCTTTTAATTGGTGAGAGTTTTGGCTTAATTAAACAAAGTTTAACCACATTCTAAAAATTTGCACTCAAATTTTAACTAATTAAAGTGAAAAAAAAATTTGAGTTTCAAGCCGGAATGATGATGACAACGATCAGGAAAAGCAAGACGTTAATGATGATGATGTGAAGGCAAAAAATTGGTCAGTCAGGTCTTAAATGTTAGTATAAGTGGTACTACCTACCTACCTACCTACTATTTGTACAAACGTACAACATTTACTTGCTGCACACAATCAGTTAAGCTGTTGTTGTAGTTAAAATTATTCTTTTTCATACTGTTGCCTATAAATACACTACATATTGCAAAATCAGCACATACTCTCACAAACAAACTCGAAGTCATGTAATTTAGCCTGTCTGCCACGTATCTACATACATAAATTGTTATACTCGCACAAGGCAACAAACATTAAAAAAAAAAAAAACAAAATAAAAACCAAAATGTATGATCAAACGTACATATGTGCATAAACGATGTGCAAGCTAAAGAGGGTACGGCCTCTTTTTAGGTAGTTTGTATTATAAAACAGAGGCGCAACCAAAAAATTACTCCTCCTTTCCCATTTTCAATTTTACTCTGTAGCAGACTCTTATTGTTTAAGATATGGAACTCCAGATATGGAAAACCAAATATGTAGTCTGAAAACCGCGGTTTCAGTTTTAAAAAATGAATTGGTAAAATTCTTTATTGGAAGATTTCCAAATATAGTATAAGGGAAGTATTAAACAAATCTGTTCATTTCCGGGAATTTTTCAATAATTAAGAAAAAATCCAGTAAAACTTTTCAAATAATCGATCAAAATTCAATAATGTATATTATTCTGTTAAGAGATTTAAGAGTTCCTACTAAGTTTATTGGAAAAGATGGGTTTATAAAACAAATTTTGTATTGAAATTATGTATTATAAATCTAAACTATTTTTAAATAGTTTCTGAATATGAATATTGGTAATCAAATGATTCGTATAAATTACCGAATTTTTCTGTTGTGGCAGAAAAATGTTTTGGTTTGAAATTAGAAAAATTCGGTTATTTAAAACGTAATTCTTCTGTGTTAACCGATTTTCTGTTACTAACGTAGAAAAAATTAATGGATATAATCGAATCCCTCGATTGGAAACAAATAAAAAAAATCTGTAATGTCTGTGCAGAAATAATACTGAAGAAGAAAACTTAAATTTTGAAAATTTCGAATTTGTAAAATACAATATTTTTGCCGTTTTTTATTCGCGATTAGGAGTAAGATTCCTAATTCATACAGTATGTAATGCAAGTTTAGAAAGAAATCCTGTTTACATCGATTTCACTTTAGGGGAATTAAGCTCAATGAATTATGAATATTTTTCTTGTACTCCACTAAATCTCAGATCTGCGTCTCATAGGGTAGAAGAACTAGAGGCTCAACTGAGAGTAAAATATATTAAAAATATTTACTCTCTCTCAAATTATTTGTATTAAGCTTAGTCAAACTACATATAAAATATTTGGAATGAAATATATGAGAAATAATTTCGCAAAAGCAGTACTGGGAAAAACATGAGAAATACATTTGATAAGCAGCACTTCTCTCGCACGAAATTAACACCAACAGCTGATAATTTCTTGCATATATCATTTTTCGCAAATATGAACATAATACTAGGCTTTACACATCAAAAAAATATGTACATTGATTTACATGTATTTTGCAAGACTTATGCTTTAAACACATAGCCTACAGCAGGCTACAAACCACAATCTGTCAAAATTAAAATACACACGTTTATATGAAAGACGATTATTTTGACGCCAACTAACTTCTAGTTTGTATTGAAACGTCAAATTTCAATGTCAGATGGTTACGATGTTGCTGTCATGTTCATTATAATAAAGAAGCTAGCTACAGAGCGACAAGTGCTGCCAACGACATATCTAGTCGTGTAGCTGTGTAGTCAGCTGTAGTCTACAAAAAATCTAAGTCTGCTGTAAAAAGCCTAATGCTTTTAGGCTTTTTACAGCAGACTTAAATTTTTTGTCTTTCCGTAATAGTCACATGAAATGTGTTCCCTTTTCCCATTTTTCGTTCATGAATTTTGTTCACGTGAAAAAATTCCCCATGTTGTGAAATTTTTAGATGGAATTTTGTAAACAATACACAGCTGTTACGAACAAAATCAACTATTGTGAATGAAAAGTGCATGGGAATTGCACGATAGCAATTTTCCCTTCGAGGGAAATGGATATTTCATGGGAACATAAATTTCACATGTTTTTCACAGGTAGTTTTTAATGCTAGGATACAATTAGACAAAATTGGGGCATGCAATTTATTGTTTATCTTATAAAAAAAGTGAAGATATCTGTCCACCTAGTCAATTGCGTAAGAACTTCTGCAAGTATTTGCTAAAGTGTTTCCACTCAAACCGAAACTTGCGGAAGTCTGCTTCCAGAAGTAGTTTGTAGAAGTTATTACGACGAACTTGCTGCAAGAAATTGCAAACAATGTGAGTACAGCTGGCAGTAGAGTTTGCTTTTTGTACGAATGACAGTATAAAAATGTCTTGTGGCAAAATAAGATTGGTAGCTGCCATTTTACAAATTATTACAAAGAAACAAAAAGAAGAGTTTGGGTAAGAAATTTGGTGCTGCTGGGCGAAGATTTTAGTTTCCAAGATTTTAGTTTTAAGAATCGCGGACCGAAGATTCCATGCTACCGAAAAATTTCCTAAGAATGTCTAATGATGATTTTAAATACATTTTATGTTTAATTCAAACAAGTATTCAAAAGCTGAATACTAAAATGATATTCACGCCTATCGCGAGTCAATATTTCACATGAAATATGTTCCCATTTCCCATTTTTCATTCATGAATTTTGTTAACGTGAAAAAATTCCCCATGTTGTGAAATTTTTGGATGGAATTTTGTAAACAATAAACAGCTGTTACGAAAAAAATCAACTATTGTGAATGAAAAGTTCATGGGAATAGCACGATAACAATTTTACCTTCGAGGGTAATGGATATTTCATGGGAACATAAATTTCACATGTTTTTCACGATAGGGGTGATTGGCTATACCTCCCGCAGACCGGCTTTTAGTTACTCTTCGATGTGTTTTTTCACTACTCCAAACGAATTTATTTTTGTCCAGTTTTATAAATTTGGAAAAGAACTAAAAAAACACAAAAGAAAACAGAAGAGAATACCACAAACCGTTTACTCGTTATATTTTCTGCAAGACTTCAAAACACAGCAAGTTGTTTAAGTTACTTTCAGCAAGCAACAAAAACCAGTTTCCACATAATTGCTGCAAGTAACTTCTGCAAGCCGTGACTTCTGAAAGCAACTTCCGGAAGAAAACTTGGTAGTGGAGACTTTTGAAATTCTACAAATTTTCTCTTTAGGTCCTTGATAATATGTTTAGAAAGTTTCAGGAAGTTGTAAGAGATCTATGGATTTTTGTAAAAAAAAAATATCAGCAATTCTTCAACCTTATTACGGTCTCAATATATACTTTCTATGCCAGAAAGCATTTCTACAGATGGTCACTAACAGCTTATACTTTTTCCAACTCAAAAAATAATATATTCTGACATACCCTTGATTGTCTAGTAAATTTTCATAAATACTTTTTTGTAGTTTTTAAAAATCCTCCATTTTTAGCAAAACGTACAATTAGGATAAGCCTTAGCATGACATTTCTTACAGTATTGCCAAACATAAAAACTGGAAATGGTACCAATTACACTTGTATATAAGCGCTTTTTTTTAAACTGAAAATCGAAGAATAATGGTCGGCTTTCGGTTACAGTTAAAACCGAATACGAAACTGTAGTTTAAGGAGATTCATTTTGTTTGTGAATATTCTACAAGTAGTAGCTTTAAATAGTAGCGGCATTTTCGCTAAATTTTGTGTATAAAAAAATGATTTTCTAAATTGTAGCAAATTTTTTTTAGAACTTTTTAGCAAATTTTTTTATATTTTTGAAAACATTTGCGAGTTAAATAATTATATTTTGTACACTTTTAAACATTTAAATTTTATATTAAAGATATTGATTGTAGCATAAAGTACATTTTTCAATCATTTTTTTAAACTTTGATTTCTGTTTTGTTATTTTTGTTGTATATTAAACACTTTTCGCAATATTTTATTGCTATTTTATTCAAAATAAAATGATTTAAAACGATTGTTCAGGGAATGCTGCTGATTGCATATTTATTGTCACTTGTCAACTTGTTTAATTAAGATTTAGTTTATTCTTTGGGTTTTTTAATTAATTTATTATCCATGATTGGGCCGTTTAAAACGAGTACACTTTGTATTTTTTGTTTTTTTAATATTATATTAATTTTTTATAGAATTTTTTATAAAATTAACAATCAATTTCAAATATTCGAAAATGCAAATTTATCATTTTAATATATAACAGTTTATTTACTAATTTGCTATTGTATTTTTTTTTTTCAAATATTTTATTAATTTTTTATGGAATATTTTATAAAATTAACAATCAATTTCAAATATTCGAAAATGCAAATTTATCATTTTTAGTATATAACAGTTTATTCACTAATTTGTTATTGTTTCACACAGTACTGATTTTTTTAAAATTAATTCTTATGGCTTTAAGAAATTATTTGAATTTTATTTGGAAAATCCAATTTATGGTTTTAAGTACATATTTTTTTAAAATCATCACGATATAGGTTTGTTTACACTTTCTCGTTCAAAAATTGTCATTTAAGATTAAGTCTTATTTGAAGCACTTTTAATTGTGGAATTTTATATTAAACTACATATTTATTTTATGTTGACGATTATTTTATTTCATTGATTTGAAGTTTGTCTTAACAACTGTAATTGTTTCCAATTTCTTTTTAAACACTTTGCTATAGTATATCTATTTTTTTTGCAATTTCATTTTAACTATTGTGGAATTTTCTAAATGGTTTAACAAATGTAGTTATTTTTAATTAAATTTTTATTTGTTTATTATTTTGTTTACTATTTTTAAATCAAGGCAAATTTGAGCTTATGTTTAATTTTTTAATTTATTATCATTTTGGCTAAAATAAATAATGTTAATTTAGCTTTGTTGGTTGGTTGGTTTGTTTGTTTTTTTTTTTTTTTTTATTATTCAGTAAACACAAATATTTACTTATTTACTTAAAATATGATAATTTCATAAACCACACTTTCATTGAAATATTTTCTCTAGCCGTTTTTCAAAATCGTATTCCTGAAAAACTACTACTGACTTCCAAAAATGGCTGACGTTTTATTATAATAATGGACCAATTGTATTTACCGAAACTTTTACCAATTATATTTAATTATAATCGCACTAATTAAATTCATATAAGGATTTGTATATTTTATATATATTTTTTATTTTTTGGAATTCAAACTGTCTACTAGATTTAAGTAGCGAATTTTTCGTTTAAGTATACGTCACTGAATATGTATTGTTACTGTTGTTGTTGTTGGTGTCGTTGTTGGAATACAACCATGTTGTTGATGACGATGACGACGATAGGCAATCAACATGCAACCACAATCAACCACAACAGGCATGCACAGGCCAGGCCATACACTGCTATGCCAGACCAGACCGGGGCAGGCTAGCTATTAGCTGGCCAGGCAACAGAGTCTTTTTGCGCGGGTTATCTTAAAAGTATTTTTAAATTTCAAAAAATAAAAACACTGCTTGTAGTTAAACTAGTTTGCAAGGTTGGCTTCCGATACCGTTTCAATTTGGCAACTGTTACCGATAACTTTGGTCCGCTGTAAATCTAGCCATTGAAAGTAGAACATAAAATGGTCATTTATACAAGGTGGCGCAAAAGTAATCCTCCTATCAGCAAATGCTATAAATTTTGCGATTGGCCCCTAATGTCAGTTCTGTTTTGACATTTGAGTAGTAAACACATGCGAAATGTACGTTAATAAACAATGTTACGCTACACTGCTCCAGAACGCGGAATATTGCTGACTATTTATTTGACCAATAATCGGCAAAATTTATAGCATTTTCTGATAGGAGGATTACTTTTACGACACCTGTTACAAGGCAAACGATGATTTTTTTTAATGAAAAAGACAGCATGCAGACAATATAATTTCAAATAGAGTTTCGTGTTTGGTTTTAACGGAACCTGCGGTGTTTTATTGCTTAAAATTGCAACCGAAAACTGACAATTATTCTTCGGTTTCTTCTGTTATAACTAATTTCAGCAGAAAAAATTAAAATTTAGAACTGAAAAACATACTTCGTATTATAGTACATATAACGTAATTTCCAAAATAATTAATTTGGCTGGTGTGAGGAAAACTAAAGTGGATAACAGGATTTTAAACCTTACCAAATACTGGTTCTCTAGCATTTAATTAACAGCGAAAAATACGATTTTCTGAAGATGTATTTTTCATTTCCATACCTGTGGTAACAACTGTTACTGAATATAGTAAGAAATTTAAGTCGTTCTTTCACATTTTCCAACATAATGAAATAATGAATAGCTGAAAACTGTTTAAAAGAACAGTGATTTATAAATCACGTTCACTGAGAACGACGTTCATCAAAAATCACGGGATCGCTCATCTCTAATATGAGACTCAGATCTGTGATTGAAAGGGGTACGAGACAAAAATATTCACAATATAAAGAATCTAAATTCAAGTCAAATCGATGACAATTTAATTCTTTTCCGATGGATTCCCTTGTAATAATACTTGTATTACAAAGCAAGGAACCTTACAATCCATATTTAGAAATCTTTAATCCATATATAGAAATCTCATAACAATAACTCTTCAAATCAACATATAAGCAACGTTTTTTTATTTTATCGGTTTTTTATTTTCAAAGCATAAGAAATTCGAATAAATTTAATAAACCTGTTGGTTTGTTTCTGTCTTGTATCCTATATTTATTCGGTCTAATTCATAATAAAACCTTATTACTTTAGCTTTATAAACCTTTAATAAAGGTATTGTATTCATAAACGTTTGTTAAAGCCACAATAAGTAATGTACTGTTTTTTGTCCAATCTGGCAATGCTTCTCAGTTATTTCCCCTTTTTCGTTGTTAGTGTTGCTTCCAATTAGGATAAAATATTCGTAATACTCTTTTTTTAATTGTTTGTTTTTAGTATTAATACATTTTTGAAGATAAAAACTAATTTTTAGATAAAAAATGTATATCTGATTCTAGTAAATTTATATTAAGCTAAAATGTATTAATATACAAAGTTTTTATATATTTTATTTCAATTATTATTAAAAGTATTCGAATGACGAATATTCTGTGATAAAATAAACATCACTGTTTTATGATTTGTTTTATTAATTTATTTTTATTGTCATTTTGTTAATTTTTAACAAAATTTAATGAATTTCTATAAGGAAACAGATAATTTTAATTCCGGAATGGGTATATTAGATTGTGTGGACCTCCTTCCACAATGCTTTCACATTTTACTACTACATTTCGTTACAGGTTAAAAGAAAATGACAAAAATGGCAATCAAACTCACTTGCGAACCTCATATAGCTCACTGCCGGAGGAATTTGAAACAAAATCATATATTATTATATTGGAACATATTCCCCAGCGGAGTTAAAATTACGTTTGTCAATTGCAATAGTATCGCCTATTATTGCAAATTTATAAAAAATTATCTTCAAAATTCCCTTTTTTCCAGATAAAATGTAAAAAGGATACCTTAAAGTAGGTTTATAGTAGTGTTGAAGCTACAATAAATATTTCAAATTTATGAATGGTTTATAACAGACTTATAAGACTATTAAACGTTTATGAATACAGTTTTTTGATTTTTTTCTTATTAACGACTTATAAAGCTGTTTTAAGTTATTATGAATTAGACCGATATACTGTTGAGAATTTTTAATTGTATGAATAACATTAATTATAAATAATATTGCTCATACGATCATAAATATAAATTGAATAATCCTGTTAGTTAGCCTATATTTATAGATTGCTATCAATTTTGAATGGTATACGTAACATTAAATCTAACTAAAATTGCTCATACGTCGCACAAGACCAAATCGCAGGAAGAATTACGGACACACATTTGTTAATGTTCTTTTGTGTGGGGAAAACGTGTTGATCGATGTTCATGTCTATAATTTTCTGTGCAATTTTTTAAAAACTACATTTTCTTACAACGTTGTTCGAACAAGAACATAACATTCAACTCAATTGCAAATACGAATGTATTTTTAAAATAGCAGTCGGTCTTCGGAAATACTCTATGTTGAAAATAAATAATTTTTGACATTTTTTTTATAATTTGAAATAACTTATCAGCCGGCAGTCGTATGTGGAATATCTATGGTAGAGAGGCAGTGTAGTGTGGTACGTAACATGTACGATTGAAAAACTAACCATCCATCCATTGGCAAACATCAACAAAACATACAGCCCCCACCCATCCCCTTGCCAACCAATGCATATGAATGTTAATGAAAACAGCAACAACAACAATAAAAGAAGGCCCTCACGCAGTGGATATAAAGTGTAAGCGATTTTATTTGTAAGATTTGGCACCACTGCTGTACTCATTGTATTGTATTGGCTGTGGCAATTTGCAAATAAACAACAATAAAATAAACAAGAGCAAGAACAAAAACAACAACAATAAGAACAAGAACGACAACTGTGCAAAATAGCACATACATGGACACAAAGATTGAACGAACATGAATAATGAAAAAAAAAAAAAAAATATATCAAATGTAACTTGAAAATCGCCAAAAAAAAAATATAATGTACGAAATATAAACGCATTCTAGCTGTCTGTCCAAAAGCATCGTCATACATGTGTATACAAAACACACACACACATACTCTACACATTATAAATAAATAAAAATAGAGTGAAGAGACAGTCACAGAAAAATTAAATCCATAAACCAAAAAAAAAATGTTTTTTTTTTTACTAAGTATCTGTCCTTTTGTCTGTTTTAATCCAATCATACCGTATCAATGGTTTAACTTTTTTATTATTATGTATGTTTTTTGTTTGATGTATTTTTTATTTTTAACTTTTTTTTTATTTATACAATTTTAAACATCAAAAAATAAAACTTTTTTTTTACACGCACACACACACACGAAACTTTTAAAGTGACGTTTTCAACAAACACAAAACAAAACAGAAAACTACAAAACAAGCGACTATAATAATGATAATACGAGTTTATCGCTGTCAAACATCGAACGTGAATTGTTTTCTTTTTTTTATGTTGTTGTTGTTTTCTTTCTTCAAACTAAACTTTCCGACAATGTCGACCGACAACCGTTATATTTAGCGTACAAAAAAGCTCCACTTGCTTTCATATCACGAAACACTCTGAATACCATGGATTTTATAAAGTACTCAACAACCTAGTACTTTGATTTTTTTTTTGCCTTCGTTTTATCACACACAGATACACCAAACAACCACACTACACTCTCTCAGTTAGAGAGAGATTTACAATACACATGCATGCAAACAAACAGACAGACAGAAAAAAGTCACTGAGAGTGTGAGAGTTTTAACAATTTATCAAAACATACAAAAAAAAAATACAAATTTACTAAAAAAGAAAATCACAAACAAATCACAAACCAATTGGTGGGTTGATACGGGGGGAGGTGAGGAGTGGTATAGGAACGTGATAAAACAATAATGTATGCAAAAATATGTGATGAGTTTTGCTCCTGCAATTGTTGTTGCTGCTGCATTTTTGTTGTTGCTGTTTTGTTTTGCATGAGAGCAGAGAAAATTGTTGCATTTTTAGTTTGTTTGTGTGCATTTGTTTACTCTTTCAGTGTTGCCGAAAATGAATTGGGAAACTAAAAAAGCATACCGGTACATTATGTATAGAAAAGAAAACCTTTTATAAAATCGTTTTGTTTTGGAATCAGTCTCTTAAAATAAAATCTAAATTTCTGAAAATAATCATGGTTACTACAACGAATTTGTGCATATATTTGGACCATACATACTTAGTTTACATTCCAAAAAGATATTGGATGCCGTATCTTTTCAACGTGATTTTTGTTTTTAAAAACTTATATATCATTTTGAAGGGTAAATTATTCTCAGTTTTGCTTTACTTCTTTAATTTGGAAAAAAAGTGTCGCTGAAGCACACTGATATCTCACCAAAGCTTACGGTGAATGTGTTCCATCGGTTTCAACGTGCGCGTGATGATTTGTGCGGTTCAGAAATAGTTATTTTGACACGGAAGACAAAAATCGCCCAGGCCAGCCAAAACTGTTTAAAGACCAAGGCATTATTCCATGATCAACAAGTGCTTGCAAAATCATTGGAAGCTACTCAAGCAGCGAGAGATCTTGAAAAACGATTTTGCATGTCCGCAATGATGCTTGAACGCTATAAAAGAAAATCATTTTTGCTTCGAAACATTACTTGCGATGAAAAATGGATCCATTACGATAACCCGAAATCTAAGAGATCGTACGTGAAGTCAGTCCAACCAGCCGACTTATTGTCCAGACCTTTCCCGGTCCTACTACTATTTGTTTAGATCGAAGTAGAACGCTCTCTCTGGGATACGCTTCACTTTGGAACGGAATATCCGATATTTGCTTGATTCGTTCTTGGCCTCAAAAAATGAACAGTACTTTTGGCTCGGACTCCATATGTTGCCAGAATGATGGGAAAAGGTCATAGCTAACAATGACCAATACTTTGAATAAATTTAAGAATCCCACATATTTAAATCATACAACCAATAGTATGAATGGACCATATACCGTGGCATTATGACACAAGTTCATCTAATCTAGTTAAACTATTTGAAGAATTATTATGTAGATACCTGTCCTGATGTAATAACATATAAATTACTGAAAATAATCATGATAAATACAGTCCACTTTCCGAAAATATAGTTGGGACGAAAATGTCGATATAAAAATGTGCGAAATACCTAAGTAAAACTTTTAGTTATTTTAGGGTCCATTTTCTATCGTTTTTCGTAACGATATACTTCCAATTAATATAATTTTTGTATGAGAATCTTCACAATAAAATATAACCAGAGATTGAGAAAATGGGGTTAAAATTGTTAGTCAGGTTTTGAAATTTTTTATCTCATATTAAAGCTAATGAATCGTAGATTTAAAAGATTTTTTCTAGAAATCCGTATCTCACCAAAACCGCATATTTACCTTACGATTTTACCTTAATATGAGCCATCGTATGCTTAAAAACATGTATAAAAATAGTATGAGACCATATTTAAAGTTTTTTTTTATTATTCTTCGAAAAATGTTTACTAAATGTTTATTATCTCGTGATCCCCTCAGGGTTCCACTCTGAATTTTGTATATGGGCAATTCCATGTTAGCGTACATGACATTTGTACGCCTATAGAGTGGAATAGATTTTCCAAAAATAAGAGTATCTGAAAAATAATTTTCTCTGCATGTTTCATTCAGAGGGTGCTATATTTTAAAAAAATAATAAGTTCTTTCGAAACATTGTTATCCAAAATATCGAGCGAAATAATGGTATATCGTACGTGACATAAAACGTCATATTTAAATAAAAACAATCATTGGATGATTTTATAATAAATAAAATTTAATATCGTACGTGACAGATTTTTCTCTTACACACAAAAAAATAATCGAGGCTATATTAACTAAGCTTAAATAGTTAATTTCTTTTTATATGAAAACTAAAAACTAAGTTTTATTATCTTGCCAATAGGTAACAGAGATGTGCATGAATACCATTCAAATGACATATTTTTTATTTTGCAAAAATGAATACTGAGTTATCACTATACATAAACTAAACGAAAACTGTCATTGCATGATTCACCACAGTAAGTGTTTTGTTACAAAATGCATGTAATTGCTTGCATATTCTATAAACTCTTACCATTCACAAAAGCAGCGAATCAATATGAGTGTTATGAATATAAGAAGAGCTTTTTGAGTTAAAATACACTTTCCTATATGAGTATCTTTGAATTAATTTAAGAATATATTTAGAAGGATTTTTCTTGGATATTTTTATTTTTAACAATACGGAAAACACTATTTTCAATAGTTTTTATTATTTCGGAGTTTATTGTATCAAAATAAGACGAAATTTAATTCTTGAACCACGCGCGAAAATCTATTTAAAACAAATTAATGCACTGATTTTGAACCAAACATTCAAGTTATCAACGAGCTTTTGTGAATCATTTGAATACTTTGCATACAAATCAAAACACAGTAATCATTTTTGAGTTGTTATTGCTAGCGGCATTTAAAAAATGATTGAGAAATGACAATCAATTGTGACACCGCAAGCACTGCAAGCAATATAATGAGCACATGTTGATGATTGAAAACCCAACAAATGCAGTGATTTGATTCATAAAGAAAAAAAATCGAATCAACTCATGTACATCTCTGATAGGTAATTCAAACAATACACTTTACCTAAAAACTATGTTAATATAACTATTGGAATTAGTAATTTGATATTTGGTACATTTTTTGTTTATTTTATTGTCAATTGAAAATATTTTTGGTGCAAAAGGGTATGTATGAAATTATCTAAAATTTTAGTTATATTAACTAAGAAACTTTGTAAATGCCATTCTACCCTTGCGCTTAGTTAAATTTATACTATATTTTCAGGAAATATAACCTATGGATTTGTTTGTGTGTATAATAAAACAATATATATTCTGTAAATATATGTATACAAAAACTAAAAAAATGAATAGAAAATATACATTCGGATTCAATAAACAATTTTATAATAGCAATTAAACAATCAGAGTCAAATTCATTTCACACTATATGCTAGTTGGGAGCTTAGTTTTAACCGCAATTTTAGCATAAAATTATTCAAACTTTATTAAAATAATCATACATATATTTGTTTGCAATGGTAACCCTATAATATTCTCCCGTTTTTTTTTCTTTTTTTTTTTGCTCGAAGAAGAAAAAAAAAAATACACAAAAAAAAAATTACAAACAGTTGTACTCTCGTCTCGACGTTGGCCATGTTTTTTGTGTGAGTAAATGTGAATATTAAAAATTTCAATTCATGGTTGAGTATTATTGTACCCGTATATCCAACAGATACAATAATCCCCAAAATGCAAAGAAAACAACACAAAAAAATAATAAAAAAAAAACAACAAAGCTAAAAAATCACAACGTAGACAACATCGAATAAAAAGAAATTACGACAAAAAAAAAAATCTTTAAAAAAGAAGAAAACTGTATGCCCAGTACTCCATAGATACTTTCTAAGATGCTTTTGTTGTTTTTATTTATTTGTTATTCTTTTGTGGAAGCTCACAAAAGTGTAGTTTAATTTAAGATAGAATTGCATTGAATTTAAATTGGAAGAAATGAACAAAAAAAAAAAAAGTATTGTATAAAAATGAGAAATAAATAAATAAAGTACTGAATCCAATATAGCATGGCATTCCAATGAAATTTATTCCTTTTCTACTTAAGGTGAAGAGGCAAGATGATGATGATGAAACAAACCAACAAACATACAAACAAATGTACTATATGGATGGACAATAAAGGGGACACAACCAATGTGAATTACTACACAAACAACAACAACAACAACAGCAACAACATTAAACTCATGGAACGTGTAGAGAGTGTATAAACCACAGGAGCACGTAGAATACAAATTCAAAAACTGAAGAAGCAAAAAAAACATACAAAAAAAAAAAAAATAAAAAAAAAATTCCAAATTCATTTGATATTCAGCATCAGTACAGCTATCAAATACGAGCATTGCAAACGTAACGAGAGATGATATTGCCAATAAACGACGTATGAATATGCAGGCAGCCAGGCAAACCAGGCAGGCAGGCAGGCAGGCATTCAGGCAGCTATGCAGTGCAGTGCAATGCAATAATAACTACTACTCTACTCGACATCAACTCCAATCGACTGACTCCATTCCATTCCAAACATACACACATTGAGTGTGCATTTATGCACTTTGGAATTATAATTTACTTATATGAATATGTATGCATACATGCATGCACGCATCCATGTAGATATGTACTATATATGAACGGATAGATGGACTGGCTGACTGACTGACTTGACTGTTGGCTGGCTGCTTGCTTGCTTGGTTGGTTGGTTGAACGAAATGAATGTTCAGGCATATTCCCCACATACCATTTGCATACCAAACAAAAGCAACTAACCATACGACCATCTAACAAACCAACCACCAGCCATTCGACCGAACGAACGAACGACAAAAACCAAACCAAACATCCCAATAAACCAAAACTTTACTTTGCTCAACCAAACAACTAATGTCTGTCCATTCGACTAAGTGAGTACTACATCTGAATGTACAACAGTGTTGATCACTAAATTAGCATAAACATTTATTTGTATTTTTATTTCTATTTTATTGCTTATATTTATATTTATTCAATTTTATTTACAGTGCACGAAAAAAACTAAGCATACGGATTAAAAAAGTGGAAAAGGAAACGTTGTTTATTCATTTTTCATAAATTAAAAACAAATTGCAGAAATTTCTCGTTAAATTATCTTTTATAATAACATTTTAAATCAAAAGGGATTGAGAAACAGTTTTTAACATTTGCCAGATATCAAATACAGTGGTTGACAATACAAAGTAAACTCTTCCAAATAAATATTCAATTAACCCTTTCGCTACAGGTTTTAACTGGAGGTGTTAATAGATGTTTTAAGTATATCATATGGTTTGTATTGATATCAATATTGACTGATATTAATATTAAAGTCCTACGAGTCCTGGTTAATCCTGGAAGCTTATCCTGAAGCCCCCAATGATATTTTTTGAAATCTTTCTTATTTTTATATTTCCCAAATATGTTTCAAAACATTCTCAATCATTTTTATTACAAAATTAGAGTTCTTACAAATTTTATATGCAAAAAATCAAAGAGACACTTTTTTAAAAGAAAAATTTTGGGTTAAAAAATCTATTTACACACATTTTCAAATTGCTATCAATCGAACACGAATAGCAATAATTCAATGAAATAAATTGTAAATATCTCAAAATATATTCAAAAACTATTTTTAAAAAAAACATATTCATAAATATTGAAGTTATGTGCAAAAATCATATGGATGCAATATAGCGAATGGGTTAATAGATCTAAATAATAAAAAAATATATTAAAAAAATTTTATTTTTGTGTGTTTCATAAATACAACCACGGATTCAGGGGGGTGCAAAAAGAAAATTCCCCCCAAAACAACCAAGTTTTTTTGTTTCGAAAATATTGAATATTGTCCCAAGAATGCGTCATGTGCGGGAAGTTTTGCTTTACTTCTTTAATTTGAAAAAAAGTGCCGATGAAGCACACCGATGCTTATGGCGAATGTGTTCCATCGCTTTCAATATGCGAGAGATGGTTTGTTCGGTTCAGAAGTGTTGATTTTAAAACGGAAGACAAATATCGCCCAGGCCAGCTAAAACTGTTTGAAGACTAAGAATTGTAGGCATTATTCCATGAAGATTGTAGTCAAACTCAACAAGAGCTTGACAAATCATTTAGAGCTACTCAAGCAGCAATTTCAAAACGTTTGCGAGCAGCAGGATTCATCCAAAAGCAGAGAAATACGAATTGATGCCGAGAGGCCTTGAAAGACGATTTGCATGTCCGAAATGATGTTTGAACGCTATAAACGAAAATCATTTTTGCACCGAATCATTACTTGTGATGAAAAATGGAACCATTACGATAACCCGAAGCGAAAGAGATCGTATGTGAAGCCCGACCAACCAGCCGAATCGACACCAAAGCCTAAGGTAATTCTCTGAATTTGGTGGGAGCAAAAGGGTCCTATCTATTATGAGCTGCTGAAATCTGTTTAAATCATTACATGGAACCTTTACTGAACGCCACTGATTCATTTGAAGTGAGCATTTGCCAAAAAACGCTGTAGACCGAAATATTCCATCATGACAATTCTCAGCCCATATTATCCAATACCTAGTAAAAAGTATTTAGAATAAAGTGGTTGGGAAGTTTTGCCTCTCCCGCCTTATAGCTCAGACCTTGTCTCGTCCCAATATTTGTTTCGATCGCTGCAGAACGCTATCTCTGGGATACGCTTCACCTTAGAACAGAGTATCCGAAATTGACTTGATTCATTCATGCCCTTAAAAGATGAGCAGTTTGGCTTGGAATCCAAATGATGCCAGGAAGATGGGAAAAGGTCATAGCTAACAATGGCCAATACTTTGAATAAATTTATATTGTTCAAATCATTCAAAATAAAAGCTAAAATTATAAAAAAAATTCCACATTTTGAAGTCATACACCCAATAATGATAAAATAACAAGATTATTTAGTTAAAGATAGTTGACCAAAAAATTTAAATTTTCATCTTTCGAAATATTAAAAAATCTAGTTATAATTAAATATTATGTTCACACATACTGTACTGTACTAATTACTTCACCTTTACTGTGACTACATTCCTACGTATCCAACCAACTCAACTACTACGGCTACTACACATTATACTACATACAAATAGTGCCTGCGAAAAGTTACTACATTTTAATACATGATACTCCTCTTCCTCTTTTCGAGTAGTTGTTGGATATAACTATGTATGTATTCTGACTATGCCAACCAACATGCCATGCCACATTACCTTATACACCAAATTTAACAGCTATAACAGCAGCAGCAGCCGCACCAACAGCAATAATAATAACAAAAACAATGAAATAAAATAAAACACAACCAACCATCCAACAAACCACTTACTTATTTAGTACCTGGTGAATTAAAGCAAATACAATAAATAAATAAATACGAAAAATGCCATATAATCACTGCTAAAGCATCTAAATTAGCGGCAATCACACAAAAACATTCACACATTATTATAAGTATGTACGTTCGTAGTGAGACGACAAACGACCGACCGGCTCAACAAAACTCAATCCAACAACTCGACGACTACTACTATGACTCTATGACTACAACAACGAATTGACGAACGAACGAACCAACCAATCAGCCGACCGACTAACCAACCAACCAACCAACAAATCTGCAAGTAGCAGTAGTAGTACTCATTTGTATTTATAATACAAAAAAAAAAACAGCAATATTTTAAACGATGCCAGCCAAAGAGCCAACCAACAAAAAACAATCAACTCAACCAAAAACTGACGCTTAGTCAGCCAGCCAGCCACCCAGCCAGCTAGTTAGTCGGAATGCTTGACAGTCTGCCAGCCAAACAACTAACCAAACAGGCAACCATCCAACCAACCAACATCCAAAGCACACTCATGTACAAGTACACACTTCTCAAGTTGTAGTTACTTGAGTGTTTGAGGGGCAACAAAGAGGAATGAATCAAAAGTAGCAGCTCCGTATAAGTAGTAGTCATTCGTATTGCAATACATAATAAAATACTTGAACAAGCATTTATACAAGAAAAACGAAGTTATAGACTACATCACTGGTATGTCCACACTCTTAATAGTTAGTAGGGGCCAGCCGGCCGACCTATTTTGAAATACAGCACTACCATTATAAAATCTGCAAGTTATCTAGCGGCTATACATGCAAGTACAAGATCTTAAAACTCACTTTAATCGCATATTCACAAATGCAATAATACTTTAGCCTCTTTAGGCTCAGATAGGTTTCCTAATATCCCGGCCTTCTTTCATTCCCGGGAAATGTTCAAAAAAGTCGATTCATTTCCGGGAATTTTTAAGGCAAAAAACCAGCAAGTCGAGAATATGATGTCATGTAAATGGCCGCCGCCACAGTTGATTGTCATTTGAGCCCTTTTTATGGCATTTTCCATCACTTTGGCCAAAACTTCCGGCGATAGGTCCTCACATTCTTGACGGATATAGTCTTTAAGAGCTACAAGAGTCTGAGGCTTGTTGACATAAACACGCAACTTCAAAAAGCCCCACAAAAAGAAGTCTGGAGCGGTCAAATCAGGCGATCTTGCCAGTGCAAATCGCCAAAACGGGAGATTAGGCGCCCGGGAAATGCATCCTTCAGCATATAGGTTGTGGCACGTGTAGTGTGTGCCGTTCCACCGTCCTGTTGGAACCACATGTTTTCCAATCCCAATTCATCAAGTTGCGGCAAAAAGAACTCGTTGATCATTGCTCTGTAGCGCTCACCATTCACAGTAACCGTTTGGCCCGCGACGTCTTCGAAGAAAAAAGGTCCGATGACTCCTCCAGCGAAAACAGCACACCATACAGTGACTTTGAGCGGGTGTAATGGCTCTTCGTGGGTTACACGCGGATTTTCAGTGCCCCAGAAGCGTAAATTTTGCTTATTTACGTACCCGCTAAGATGGAAACGGGCTCATCACTCATGATTATTTTTGATGAAAAATTATCTTCCTTTTGGTGGTGATTAAGGATGGCTTGAGCGTATGTTAGACGCGATTGGCGGTCAGCAGCTAACAGCTGATGCACCGTCTGGACTTTGTACGGAAACATCTTCAAATCTTGTACCAAAATTCGCTGTAAAGACCGTCGACTAATACCCATTTGCGTGGCACGTCGTCTGGTCGATGTCGACGGCGCTTCCATGACATCCTCGGCTACAGCAGCAATATTGTCTGCAGAACGGCTACTCCGGGGTCTGCCACGCCTGGCAGCATCTCGTGTTGTGCCAGTCTCTTCGAGGCGAGCGGCTAAACGTCGCAGTGTTTCACCAGTAGGCGTTGAACGGCCTGGAAATCTGCGACGAAATTCACGTTGTGCTAAAGTCACCGACCGATTATTGGTCAAATAAATAGCAATATTCCGCGTTCTGGAGCAGTGTAGCGTAACATTGTTTATTAACGTGTATTTCGCATGTGTTTACTACACAAATGTCAAAACAGAACTGACTTTAGGGGCCAATCGCAAAATTTATAGCATTTTCTGATAGGAGGATTACTTTTGTTATAAAAACAGCGAAAAACCTAGTTCAAAAAATTTAAATCACTCAGGAAGCAGCAAATAATGTCGCAGAAAATTAATATACCATTTCTTTCATCATTAAACACGACTTGAGACTTCGGGCTTTCAAGAGACATACCGGACATCTGTTTGCGGTTGCACTGAAGCAGAAACACAGCAGCTGAAGTGGCTCTTAGAGTGCATTCTGCGTAGCAATCAAACTTTTTGGAGGAACTTGTGTATCCACTAAACTTTGTTTAAAAATTAACCATGGATCTTTTAGCAGGAACCTGCCCTGGCATATAAGGCAAAACCAACACAAACCTGGTTGTAAAACAATTTACATAACACTATTTCTACTGATGCTTGCCCTTCTGGTAGTTCAGATCTGAATCCTTTAGATTACAAACTGTGGTATATTTTTCAGAGCATGCTCTGCACCACTCGTCATCCAAATTTGGAATCCCTTGCTTCAATACTTGAAACTTTATGAGGTTTTTACATATAAATGATTGAACAATAGGAATTTCCCCGAAAAGTTTTCTTTTAAAAAGAAGAAAAAAAAAATTTAGAGTTGCCCTGGATCCGCGCATGATTTTGGGGTTAGAAAGTAAATTGGATGTCAAATGATGAAATGTCAAAATTCGAACATGGAACAATTGTGAATTGGCACATTTTTGCGAAGGATGGTATCAATTTCTGTATTTTTTTTACCATTTTTTCTCCTATATTCGAACTAATCTAAGTTATTTATTCATATTTCTAACAGATCCAAGTGCCAAATATAGCACACTCTCAACAATTACATCCAATAAGACAAAAAAAGAATAATAAAAAAAGGGAAAAAAGAAACCAAAACACAAAACGTCACTTGTATACGAAAAAGTATTAAACTCGTACTCGTAGTGAAGAGAATTCATGCCTTCCTTCCTCTTTCATGGTTTCACAGTCAGCAGATTGAAGGGTTGTCGTGATGTTCTTACTTACGTTCAAATGAACGAACTAAAAGGTCCGCTCCACCGTACTACACTGTACGTATGATTTGTGTGTATGTTGGTTTGTAACATACATGACAGAGTATGGTTGAGTGTTCGTTCGTTCGTTCGTTCATACTCGTACACAATCATTTAAGTTGTACATATGTTTGTTTGTGCCTGCCTGCCTTTTTGGTTGTCTGTTAGCGTAAAATAATCGTTTTGCTGTTATCGCACACAAAGATTTGTTGTTTTTGTTGCTGTTTTCCTTGTTGTTTTTGTGTTTCTTTTTTTTTTTTGCTTGTTCTTGTTGAGAAGAAGTAGTACGGGTATGATTGTAGTTACGAGGGCAATAGGAAAAGCGTATATGTATTTGCAATTCCATGAGTATTAGTATTGTCAAAATTATCAGAAATTTCTCAGATTTGTTGAAGTTTAAGAGTTCAATTTCAGTGGTACTTGTAATGTAATGTCAAGTCTAGACGGAATTCGTTCTTGGGGTAACGTATCTGGAAAAAGACAGTGCAAAGGTTCATTACTCTATCCAAACATAGATCCCAACATTTGCTAACGCTCGGAAAGGTAGATTTGAAACTAGTACTTACTGGACCACAATGTGGTCATAGGTACCAATTTACTTAAAACTCTGAGCATGTGCTTTGTGACTGGGCAATGTTAGCCTTAATGACTCCTGGGGAGGTATTCTTTCTTTCATCCAACAGGATAATACGTAGCCCGTATCTGTTTTGATGAATCAACCCTCAAAACAATGCATTTTTCATAGTTTTAAAAGAAAGAGTTTTCATTCGTCCCTCGTATATTTGCCATATACTCAAGTGGAGCATACAAACAAACAAACAAACCGAGCAGAGGCAGTTGAGTGCCTCTAATCGTTGTTGCCGCCACTGTTGTAATCGTAATAATGCGCGTAATTTAATAAATCGTAAAAAAGCTACTTGAATGAAACATGATTACTATTTATGATATGCGCACGCCGAAGCGAAAATTACCGACAACAACAACGATAACAATACCAACAACAACATTAAACACTAACAGCCATATAAAAATAATATTTTAAAAGTGGGGACGACTATGGCTGGCTGGCTGACTGCTTTACACACAAAATGCCAAACAGAAATGGGAGAAAGATGATGAGGAAAATCATGATTGGTATGGATGGTTGTTAATGCCCACAGCTAAAGTGCTAAAGAGTAAGAAAATCAAATCCCAACACAAAAAAATTAAAAAAAAAACAAAAAAAAAAAATAGCATCAATGCTAAGATGAGACTGTTGATGATGATGTTGTTGCTGCTGTTGTTGGTGTTCATGACGATGAAGTGAAAAGTGCGAAATGGATAACGATGCAAACGACGATGATGGCGGCAACAACGACGACTTTAATATTTTTCAGCAAAGACCACCAAATCAACTCAACTCTATACAATTCAACTTAACTGACAAACCAAGCGTATAATTTTTTACACAATCTCTACTATTAAAAAAAATACAACAAGATGAACCCAAATAAGAAAAAAAAAAATTCAACACTATCAAACCGTGCGAATAACTAAACTTGCTGCTGATATTCGACAATTTTCAACTTTGTTTAAATTCAGTTAGTTTTGTCTCTACCACAGACTGAATTGAATACAACTCAACACTGTAGTGGGCGCTCTGGAGTGGGATTAAATGAGGGTGGTTGTAAGAAAGTATGAGTAGCATACCAATATGGTTGATGATGATGGTTGTTTGGCATTACAACAGTCAGTCGTCGTCAGCCTCCGTGTAAAATTGAAATTTAATAACATTTTGTGGGGTCGTTGGAGGATTTAAACCTTAAATGTTATTACCACACACACACAAACTCAGAAAAATTTTTTTTAAAAGGGTCGTTTTATTGCTACTCGTACATTTCAATAGAAACAATATTAAAAGCAAAACGGCTACAAGAAGATGATGGAAAGGGGAGGAAGAAAGTATGAATGGATGGATGGATGGTGTGGGGTGTAAACAAAAGTTAAATGATGTTAAGAGTATACACTATGGCTTTTTATGTCGAGTTGTACGAATATATTCATGCATATGTTTGTGCTTACAGTGGGATCATAATTTTTTCTTATGCCATCTTGGAAATTCAGAATTTTTTGTAGTTTTTAAAGTAAATGGCCCATAATCATAGTCAAACAATAAAGTCGGTTCTTTTTAAAAACTACTTTAAAATAAAAACCAGCTTTTTATTATTTTCCAACTATAGTCAAAATTAAAGTATGTTTTAAATTGAACCGACTTTAACTGGGTGTCACCTCTAATGTAGAAAATGTTTTCATACAATATACAACAAAATATAGACAAGTGGAATCGCTGAACAGCTGACTTAGAAAATTTAAAAAAAAAAACAAAAAGTGACAAACAATAAATGTAACCGGGAAGCTTAAGAAAAAAACAGTTTGTGGTGGAAAAATAGAAAAGGAAAGATTAATATCAAATGTATTCTATTTTAGTACTAATTTTATTGATTCAATATTCAATAATTGCAAAATCTCTGCCAATATCTTGCAACTTAAACATTTTTGACTTTTTGTCGAACTTTTTTACATGGCGAAGAACAGCTGATGCTGTTGTTAAATGAGTTAAAAACAACTTCAGCTAGTTTTATATTTACGTCAGAACTTGTCTATGGTAGACCTAAAGTCCACCCTTAAGTAAAGACGACTTTATTTCTCTTAAAATATACTTTATTTTTGACTATGATTATGGGCCAATGTTACTAGTCATATCATAAGTTCTGGTACAATTGTACCGATCATATAGGCATCATATTTATAGTTTTTGATAAGTGATCTACCTATTAAAAAGTTTGGCTTGCGTTATTTACAATCATGGAAGGGGATGATATTCAAAATCGTATTGTAATTTTTGGTGAAAATAGGAGACATTTATCGGAATTATCAACCTCCCGAACTGATAAGTAATTATTTTTATCGTGAGTAAAATTTGCTGGTGGTACATTAGATATGCCGCTTAAGATATGCTCGCAGATCCAGTGAGAACTTTAAATTTGGATTATGCTATGTTCAGACATGCATTATTAATTGTCTCAATTTAATTTAGTGTTCACACATAGGCATTTGGACACAAGTCAAGCAGACATTCTTCACTGGCCTCACTCTACGCCAGTCTCATCCTCTTCAATTTGGGAAAGACTTTATTGACTTTATTTAACTATTTATTAATTATTAAATTTGTTTAGCAAATTAAATAAACTTAAAAACAACTTCGCCGGACATTTTTTTACTTTTTCCATTTGTTTGTTTACTTTTTAGACATTCGGGTTGCCATTGTACAGCATTTTTTCTTCTCACTGAACATACTTGCGCTAAGGGTTGCATTACGAATTTTACGCAATTAGTGATAAAATTAAGTATTAATTGAGCTATTTATTGAGTTCTTGTATGATAAAATGAGCTCAATTAAGGCCTTAATTGTGTAAATGTTCTTAATTGCGCAATTAAGGTGCATGTCTGAACAAAATATTAGTTTTATTGATATCAACGTAAATTAGAAATAAGGGAATTTTGTCGGGCAAATGTCCACCTCTAGCACGTCGGCAGACGCCCGCTCATTTAAAAAAATTTTGAACCACATTTTGCAAAAACGCTTACCATATCTCGGCAATACTGCCCGTAATTTCATCACTTAAACCCAGTCTTACAAATGTCCCCAGAGAAAATAGTCTAGTATCATTAAATCACAAGAACGAGGAATCCAATTGACATCACCAAATCGAAACTAAAGCAACTGAATTGTTTGACCAAAGATCACTGACGACAACATTATTTTATTTACATAACCGTATTATTGAAAATGGGGTCACTTTACTAAAGATGATTGTGTTGAAAAATACATTATTTTCATTCACTCAGTTCCTTGGTTAAATTATCCCAACTTTGTACTTAATAAATGTCAGAGGATGACAGCACAATTCTTGAAATTTCCAATTTGGGAAAAATTAGAAAATTAGTAATTCAAATAATTCCAATACTTATATAAATTATGAGTAGTTACTACCATTACAGAAACCGAACAAATATTGTCACAAAAAAAAAAAAAAAACTAGCTCTGTCACAACTGAGAACTGGATGGAGCAAAAGTCTCTCCGTATAGACCCTGACGTTTGAGCCTTGAGTTAAAGTGGTTGGCACAACTGACATCTGGATGGAGCAAAAGGCTTAATGCCTACTGGTCCCGCATAGAACGTGACGTCCTCAACAGTTGCCATGCCTGTGGTGGAGGTTTCCATGACACCCTTTACCTTTTTGAGTGTTTAGCCAACATCAACTCTCTCGGTCCATAAGATTTAGGTTCACAAGCAATATCTTGGCATTTATCTCAACGATGATGAATAATAACCTTAAATATGATTGATTACGCTGTTACAATAACTAGTTCCTAATGATTAAATATGTCAGCATCCGTCTTCTGTAGGAAGTCTCCCTTGAATTTGAGCAAGTCAAGTGAATAGACAATTACCCAAAAGAGTTTGTGCTGGACACAAATGGTGCTCATGCTTAAGCCACGGTACAAAACAAAAAACGAATTGAATCCATTATAAAATATGTATAATCAATCGCATATTTGATTCAATCTATGTATGTATCATATTTTTTTTTTTTTAATCAAATTCTATCAGGTCCTTTTTTCATTTCAAGATTCAGTTTCGGTTTTCGAACAAATTGTGGCCGAAACTAGATTTTAAGTCTAATCCAAAAACAATTATTCGGTTGAACTTCACAATATTTAAATTTTTCGGAAAATGTAATTTTGCAATTA
Source organism: Calliphora vomitoria (assembly GCA_942486065.2). Classification (NCBI taxonomy): domain Eukaryota; kingdom Metazoa; phylum Arthropoda; class Insecta; order Diptera; family Calliphoridae; genus Calliphora; species Calliphora vomitoria. Next base: position 6,850,422 of record OW818032.2, read on the forward strand.
CCAAATTTATCAGATTTTTGTAAAATATTAAAAACTAAGTGCTGGTTCACACACGTCAATTTTACTTGAGCAAAGCTTGAGTTTAAAGAATAGTGAGGAAGAAAAAGAGAAAAATCTTTCCAATCTCCTCTCCCCGCTCACCTACAAACTCATGACTTGGGCAAGTAAACTTGACGTCAATAAACCAGCACTAACAATCTAAAATGTTTTAAACAACTTGAAAATCTCTCTCGATAAACTACTGCAGGATGTTTGGTATTTTGCTTACATTTGCCATCTATAAGATTTCGAATTGATTTATGTTTTTTTCAACAGTTTTTACAAATATTGTAATATTTAGGAAATTTGTAACTTTTAATCTCATTTGATTAATAATTTGTCCCACTGTGTGCTTGAATATACCTATACACAGTATTTGACTCTGGTGTTATTGTTCAATGTTGATATTATTATTGTTTTTGTTGTTGGTGGTGTTTTTTTTTTCATTATTTTTTTTTTGTTGTTGCTGTTTTTCTGTTGCTGCAGCTTTGGTAGCATAAAATAGAGGGGTATGCATGACAAATTGTTGATGTTAGACACAAGATACTTTTTATTCTTTTGCCAAACCAAAACGAACGAACGTACCAACTAACCAGCCAACCAACCAACCAATTCAACCATCATCCAGTCAGTCATCTACATATACATTTATCGTTAGTTAGTTTCGGTTATTGTGCTACATGATGTTGGTTGGTGTGTTGATGAGAATGAGGCTGGTGATGATAATGATGTTATATTGTTGATGATGTTGATGGTGGTGGTGCTGCTGCTGCTGCTGCTGCTGCTAACACAGATATCTTTTTCGCTCTAAGGTCTTTTCATTTCGTTGTTGTTGATTCCTTTTGTATTCTAAAGCCATGGCAGTGGAAGTTAACACATAATACTCGTTCACATGCAACAAACATGTACCAATATACATACTAGATATTCGTACTGTAGAGATATGTTGTATATTTCGGTACGTTTACATTTGGGGGAATTTATATTCAAAAAGTGCCCAATAGGAAAAGAAAGAATTTTATACAATTTTTATATTTTACTAAATATAAACCGAAAAAGAATTTCAGAAAACTTTGTTTAAATGAATAATTATGAAAAGCGTAGCTACCCTATCAAAATTTAAGGCTTTTAAACGCTAAAAAATGTTCATCATGTTAAAAATTAAGTAACTTCAACCCCCCTCCAAACAATCCATCCAAGAAGCCCCATGACCCATGGGAAAAAAGGTAGGAATCTAAGATTAGCAAGGATCCTCACCACAACGACAGATGTCAGCCCCATTATCCTAGAACCTACTACAGCAGCCCAATCATATATTTACCTAGAACAAAAATCGATTAACGAAACTGACACAAGGCAAAAATAACAATATACTGGATCTTATGGCACCTTCGTACATGGAGTCGCACGATACTCCAAGAACTAGGACAGTGCAATAGTACTGCAACAAATTGTGTTAAATGGACAAACTTGAGGGAACGTATTTTTGGAACCCCCTTCCTCTCGTGTTTAGATGAGTTATCAAGGACGAATCTAAGACTCATTCACTCCTTCATCACGGAATCTGGTTGTTTCACCTTGGAAACAACAGATATAGTATAAATATCCTGCTGTTTACTTTTTGCGTTTCACAATAGGATCAGTTTTGAATGGACCCAAGTAAACTGCTTGACGAGTCGCTGCCCATGGAACCTAACCTAACGTTTCTGTTTTAAATATATTGAAATAAAAAATATATGTATATAATGCTTTTATTTTTTTATGTATTAAAAATATTGGCCCATAATCATAGTCAAACAATAAAATCGGTTCTTTTTAAAAATAACTTTAAAATAAAAACCCGCTTTTTATTATTTTCTAACTATAGTCAAAATTAAAGTACATATGTTTTAAATTGAACCGACTTTAACTGGGTGTCACCTCAAATGTAGAAAATCTTTTCATACAATATACAACAAAATATAGACAAGTGGCATCGCTGAACAGCTGACTTAGAAAATAAAAAAAAAAGTGACAAACAATAAATGTAACCGAGAAACTAAAGAAAAAAACAGTTTGTGGTGGAAAAATAGAAAAGGAAAGATTAATATCAAATTTATGCTATTTTGGTACTAATTTCATTGATTTAGTTAGAGTTTCCAATTCGGTTTTAACCGAAACCGAAACCGCGGTTTTTCAAGGCCTAAAACCGAAACCGAAACCGACAATTATTCTTCGGTTTTCACTTTTAATCTATTTTCACTAGAAAAATTTAAAATTTAGAAATGAGAAACAAACTTTTTCATCCAATATCTTTAAACACAGATCGGTAAAAATATCTTAAGATTTGTTTAAATTTTTTAAATTGTATTACAATAATTGCTTCAGATGATGAGCAGGCTACTTTCGCAGGCTAAATAATGCAAATTTTTTGTAACAAAGTCTTAGTTATTTTCAAATATCCGATAAAAGTATGGAGTACTAGCTGACCGGTGCGCTTCGCCACCTCAATTGGAATAAACAAATAGTACTATTAAGTCTCCCTTTGTAAATTAATACTAATTCACTGTAATGTGGAATGTAGATCATTCTAGACGTATTATTAGAATAAAAACAGTACCATAAAGACCCACATTTTGTATTCCTACTCAGCATCATGAATGTTTAATTTCATATTTCTGTGTCCATTATTATAGAAAATACAAAAGAAAGGTAAGACTATAATCACCTTTCGTGAATTCTAACTCATTCAGAATCATTTGTGCCTAATTTTAAGGTTTATTATTATAAAATATTCAAAAAGTACCTTTATAAAGATAATATAGGAACTGCTAAACAAATTTTAAGGTTAAATTTGTTTAGCAGTTCCTATATTATCAACTGATTTAATAGTTAATAAATTATCACAAAACCGAACCGAAACCGATCGGTTTTCAATTTTTTAAAACCGAAACCGCGGTTTTGAAATTCTTCGGTTTTTTGGAAACTCTAGATTTAGTATTCAATAATTGCAAAATCTCTGCCAATATCTTGTAACAAACATTTTTGACATTTTGTCGAACTTTTTTACATGGCGAAGAACAACTTCAGCTAGTTTTATATTTACAGTCGACTTTAACGTCAGAAGTATACTTTAACTTGTCTATGGTAAACCTAAAGTCCACTCTTAAGTAAAGACGACTTTATTTCTCTTAAAATATACTTTATTTTTGACTATGATTATGGACCATTAATTTTGTGTGGTTTTCCACACAAGGGTGAGATGAGGTTTAAATACACCATTTTCGGTGTAACAAATGTAGTTTTTCCAATTGGGCCATATGGACGGACCTCAATGTGAACACAACCAACAACTGACAAACAAACAAGCAAATAAATGAAAAAACGACCCAGCCATCCAGCCAGCAAACGAATGAACGAATATTTACAAAATAATCCAGAGGTTTTATTCATTGTATGAAAATCAGGATACAATAGGAGAGATTGTAATATGGATTGAATATGGATGGATGAATGCAGTAGAATATAAAATAGAATGTATAAATACACAATCTCTACTTACTTACTTACATACACAAACATTGTACAAAATATCAGCAATGAAAATCATTGGATGGCTGGTTGGTTGGTTGGTTGGTTGACTTAAGTGTAACCAGAGTTGAGGGGTGGATTGCAGAGGCAGTGGTAGAGGTAGAGGGGAGAATTGTATAGAATAGAGTTGAGGAAGGAAATTACAACAAAAATCCCATATTAATATCTCAAGAGGAATTGGGAAATTTTATTATTATTTTAGCAACAAACATAATCGTCAAGTACATATTGAATATCAATTGCTTTTTGGTTGGGGGAGAAAGATATTTTGGGTCATGATGGTTGGTTGAATGGTCTGGCTAACTGGCTGTCTGTCTCTCTGTCTGTCTGGCTGACGTTTTGACTGTCGTTTGTTAGTTTGTTTATTGTCTAAATATATCTTTCATCTAAAAGTGTGTATGAGAGTGAATAACCATATAGGAATACTAATGCTAACTGTGTTATAAAATCATATTAATATTTGATTAGCTTGTACCATTTTCATTTGAACATGCTACATTAAGTGACTGAATATGTTGTAGATTTTCATGTATGTAGCCATACAATATACAATACATGGAACATGGGAACGTGAATGTTCTGTTGTTTGGGGGCCAAAGAGCAGGAGTGAGTATATGTTTTGTGTTACGTATACAAAATCGTAAAAAAAAAATCGAAATAAGGTAAGGCAGGGTAATGTTAATCCATGTTAGTTCAAACATAAAACACTCACACACAAAACAACAAAAAAAACCTTTTTCCAAAAAAAAGATGAAAAAAAGTAACAAGCCCCCCTGCTGGGGCCATTTAGCAGCGGTAATAGTATGACTATAACTGCTGCTCTATTACCACCAACAATAATAACAAAACACAATGCATACGTTATAAACCAAACGTACGTTACGTTCAGCAAGCAACCATGAAGCAAGGAGTCAGGAACACATTCGACTATAACAAATAAACAAAAAAACTAAAAAAAAAACACTAATGTTTATGTTGTACTTTTTTCTTTCTTGGCTATAAGGATGGATGGAAGTTTGGTTGGTTGGTTTGGTGGCTGGCTGGCTGGATGGATGATTGTACGAATATGTCTAGAGTTTATGGTAAAAATAATAAAAACGTTATAACATAGTATATGTAGTTAGTGCACAGTGTATAGTAACTATGTATGTATGCTTTACAGGAATGGTGATGGATGAACTTGCTGATGAGGAGACCGAAGTTGTAGTTAAAGTGTTGTAATATTTTCTGTTGTAGAGTTGTAAAAAGGCCAACATAAACATTATGGTTGGTATGTCACGTCAACGTACATACATACAGTTGTACACATGTTCCTACTTGTACTCGTTCATGTTCCTGTGTTTGGTTAGATGTTGTTTGCCGAAGAAAGACCCAGTGGTAGTTTAGTTAAGTTTTCATTACATGCCTTTTAAAAGGCTCTCTCTCTCTCTCTCTGTTATACAGGCACTTTACAACACATCCACTTACTACACACAGAAAAAAGAAAAAACTACAATAAAAAAAATTTCATATGGCATGCGACAAACCAGGAAGGCAGGATACAAAGAAAGAAACGAAATCAAGATATATTTTTTTTTTTAAATTTGTTGTAAAAAAAAAGTAAGAAATATACACTTGGTGCTAAATATTTGGAGTAAATCTTCCTTTCGATCTCTTAGATTCAATTTGATTTCTATATCTAGTGGCAGTTGAATAACATCTACATACATAATTCTTAATGGCCAATTATTCGAGGTGCTATTTAGATTTTTATATTATGATACAATTTTGACATTAATAGAGTAAATTTTCTGATTCAAAATGGTTAAAAAACAAAGTTAACGTTAATTTGGTAACGGTAGTTTAGCGGTAACGGTAAACAACCTTGATTTTCACAGAAACTCTAAACATCCATCTCGCTAAAAAATAATGGCCCATAATCATAGTCAAACACTAAAGTCGGTTCTTTTTAAAAATAACTTTAAAATAAAAACCAGCTATAGTCAAAATTAAAGTATGTTTTAAATTGAAGCTACTTTAACATACAATATGCAACAAAATATAGACAAGTGGCAACGCTGAACAGCTGACTTAGAAAATTAAAAAAAAAAAAACAAACGAAAAGTGGTAAACAATAAAAGTAACCGGGAAAACTAAAGAAAAAAATTACAATTGTGGTGGAAAAATGGAAAAGGTAGGATTAATATCATATTTATGCTATTTTGGTACTAATTTTATTGATAACTGTTCAATAATTGCAAAATCTCTGCCAATATCATGTAACTTACACATTTTTGACTTTTTGTGGAACTTTGTTACTTGGCAAAGAAAAGCTGAGTTAAAAGCAGCTTCACTTTAACATCAAAAGTATACTTTAACTTGTCTATGGTAGACCTAAAGACCAATCTTAAGTAAAGACGACTTTATTTATAAACTTTATTTTTGACTATGATTATGCTTTTAAAGGCGTGTTTTTGATTTAAAGATTAGATACCAATTAATAGTAAGATAGTTAATCTAAACTAGAGTTTCCAAAAAACCGAAGAATTTCAAAACCGCGGTTTCGGTTTTAAAGAATTGAAAACCGATCGGTTTCGGTTCGGTTTTGTGATAATTTATTAACTAAGTATTAAATCAGTTGATAATATAGGAACTGCTAACAAATTTAAAGTTCAAATTTGACGAGTGTTTACGAAGATAAAGGAAAATTGGTACTTTTTATTTCAATGGTACCTTTTTAATATATTAAATTAGTTAAAGTTGGCTTCTCAGTAAAGAAATAATCAAGAATAGGGTGCTCAATTGTATTATGATACCAAAAATGGAGAACTAAACCAAACTATGGAGTACTTTTTCATTCTTTAAAATGAATTTTCTATAATATTGAACCTAGAATCAGGAAATTACTTTGAAATTTCAAACTTGACAGTGGTTTAAATATGGAAAATGTTTACTTTTTCTTCTAATGCTACTTTTTATTATAATAAATTGTTTTACTTATTGTATATACATAATAGTTGGCTGATATGCTTCTGAGTAAAGAAAGAATCAAGGATAGAGGGCATAATGATATCGAGTTAACAGAAACTATTATTGAAATTTCTATGATTATGAACCTATAAGCAGGATATTAAACACACATGATCCTGACTGAGTTAGAATATAAAAAATGGAATTGCAGGTACTTTTTCGAACTAGTAGTACTTTTTGAATATTTTATAACGATGGACCTTGAAACGCGAATTCAAAACGGATAATTAATGTTACTATTTCTTTATTGTAAATGAACTTTTTGAATATTTTATAATAATAAACCTTAAAATTAGGAACAAATAATTCTGAATGAGTTAGATTTTACGAAAGTCTTACCTTTCTTTTGTATTTTCCATAATAATGGACACAAAAATATGAAATTAAACATTCATGATGCTGAGTAGGAATACAAAATGTGGGTCTTCATTGTACTGTTTTTATTCGAATAATACGTCTAGAATGATCTACTATCCACATTACAATGAATCAATAAACATGAAACTAGAGACATGTTTTCCTGAATTAGACTTTATAGTACTATTTCTTAATTCCAATTGAGGTGGCGAAGCGCACCGGTCAGCTAGTACTCCATATTTTTATCGGATATTTGAATATAACTAAGACTTTGTTACAAAAATTTTGCATTATTTAGCCTGCGAAAGGTAGCCTGCTACATCATCTGATGCAATTATTGTAATACAATTTAACAAATTTTAACAAATCTTAAGACATTTTTACCGATCTGTTTTTAGAGATATTGGATGAAAAACTTTGTTTCTCATTTCTAAATTTTGAATTTTTCTAGTGAAAAAAGATTAAAAGTGAAAACTGAAGAATAGTTGTCGGTTTCGGTTTTAGGCCTTGAAAAACCGCGGTTTCGGTTAAAACCGAATTGGAAACTCTAATCTAAACATACATTTTATCTAACGTTAATACTATGTTCAAGCATGCATTCTTAATTGTCTCAATTTAATTTTAATTGCGCAATTAAATTAAGTGTTCAATTTAGTTTACTCAATTAGCATTTGGCCACAAATCAAGTTCACTACGCCAGTCTCTTCCTCTTCAATTTGAGAAAGATATAATTGACTTTATTTAACTATTTATTAATTATTCAATTTGTTTAGAAAATTAAATAAATTTAAAAACAACTTCGCCGGACATTTTTTTTTACTTTTTCATTTGTTTGTTTACGTTTTTTTACATTCGGCTTGCCATTGTACATAATTTTTTCTTCTCACTGAACATACTTCTCAGTAAACATATTTGCGATAAGGGTTGCGTTTCTAATTTTACCCAATTAGTGATACAATTAAGTATTAATTGAGCTATTTATTAATTGAGTTCTAATATGATAAATTGAGCTCAATTAAGGCCTTAATTGTGTAAATGTTCCTAATTGCGCAATTAAGGTTCTAGTGTCGGGAAAATTTTATATTTTTTTAGAAATCAGGAACTTCTTTAAAAACTTATTTCTATACAGATAAAGCAGATTCGTTGATTTTTTGCCAATCGAATGATTCTATTATATCCATAGATATTATCACACAGAAAAATTACGATTTAAATAACAGAATTGCTGCCTGCCCAACTAAAATTGTTCAGCCACAATAGAAAAATTTGGTCATTTAGACTGAATTATTTGATTAGTAACAAAACAACAACCTAACATATTATCTGTGTGTGACAAAAACAGAAAAATATTTATTTAAAACACGAATATTAACAGTTATAATAGGTCGAGTTACAACACCTTGAAGTTTTAAGTTGGTAAAGGAATTATTAAGATTATATTAACATAAATTTATAAGGATATTCATATTTAGTATATTCTGATTTGAAAAAAGCTCTCTTTCCAAACGAATTACGCATTTTCCAGATTTTTCGTATTCATAAAGTCCCAGCAGTCCAAGGAATTTTATACGTATATTCTCTTTGTAGTGCAGAGAGAAGTCAATAGGTTAGTTTATACAACCCATGTATTTTACACCTCAGATATCTATTTGTTGAAGTTATGGACTCTAATGTTATTTTACCCACTAGAAGTATCTATTGAAGAGTTGTCGGAGAAAGGTTTTTTTTTACAAGCATTCGGTTATTGGACTGTCTATGAGTTGTCTTTTTAACAGACTATTTGAGAGCAATTAGCAGAAGTACATGTTAAAATAACTAGTTATGTAGCTGATCAAGTAACCAGTTAGGTAGCTAGTAAGGTAACTGACTCTATGTAGGGTCAATTGACCCCCTGCTTAGGACATGTAGGTGTTAAAATAACTAGTCACGTCACTACTTATGTAACTACTTGTCATCCTAAATGATAGGTAAAATCTCCTAGAACTACTGGGGTATGCACATTATTAAATTTTACTGGTTTTGGCCAAATTTAATATTAAAAAATTCCTGGAATCTAAAAAGTCCTGGAAATTAGGAATCCTAATTACCATACATAATTGATGAATAACGATCACTTTCGAACTGACTATATTTTTCATTTAATTATGTTTATTCACCAGTTGATTTCTTGCACAAGTTTAACACGCGAATATTGGCCGCTTAAACTAGCAAACTATGGAATATAACGATAACTCAAACTTTAAAGCATTCAAAGTCTAATCTTAATTTAATCATAAGCCTTTACAAGCCAAACTTTTGCAAGATATAACTAAATGATCCTTTGGTTGCATAAATTTGCGGCATCACTACCAACAATTTGCATTAAAAAACGTTTGAATTAAAGAAATAACGGAAAATATGCTTTTTCGAACGCAAAACTTTTAATTTCCTGCAGTAATGCAATCTTACTGCATTAACGAACGCACCCAAATATTATATTCAATGAATTTTGAAGACCATAACCTCAATTACAGTGTTCTAATAAAATTGTTGAGCGTATTGGTAATGAAGCCATATCCGGAGCCACAGTTTTATTAATTTTCCGAATTCAGTCATGATCGTTAAGGTAGTTCCTTCTGAAAAGAACAAGATCATCATAAAATGTACGCATTTTTGAGCATGCGAGTGGAGATCATTTCGCTTTAGTACAAATATGGTGAAATATCGGACGTCTAAAATGTGTTGTTGTCAAAAAAAAAATAAACAGTTTGCAATGTCCTGGAATTGAGGTGTGCTTAACAATTAGATCCACTCGCAAACATTAAATAGTGTAAGATCGTTTGATCTTTCAAAAAATTGTTTCAGACCTGAAAAATTGAATAAGTTTTCGAGGAAAGTATTTTTTTTTTTTACATCGAAACAACTACCTGCAATATTAATTCAGTAGCGATCAGAAAAATTCATAATAAAAAACTTTATTTTAAAAAATTATAAATTTATAGGAAAAATTTTTAAGAACCCCATTTTTTTTTAATAATAATTTTTTTCCACTTACTGTAACTATATAAAAAAACGTACATATTTACAGATACAAATTTAGCATTAAAAAGAAGAAAAAAAAAACCCTCTGCTCCACTACAAAAAATTGCAACAGAAATTTTTGTAAAACGTCTAAAGGAACACTCACACATAAACTCGTACATACAAGTTTAAGCTCAACGTATAATAAAAAATAAATATAAAAAAAAGCCCTAAAGTGAGCAGCAAAGTACTGCAACAGCATTTATAATATACTTCTCATTCGTACGATTACGGACAGACGGAATGACGGAGACTCCACTATAGTGGAAAAAATAAAGTGCCAAGCAAGCAAACAAATTGTCTGTAAAATGTTCACAACCCAAAAAAAAAAGAAAAAAAAATAAAACAACTCAAACAAAAAAGAATAAACAGAGATGGGAAAAAAAAATAATACAAAAGGGCGCCACTCCCTGCAAAACACCTTGTCTATAAAGTACATAAACCGCTGTTTAAAAAGAAACTCTAAAATGATGGTTATAAAGTGTATGACAAGCTCTTTTTGTTTTGTTTACTCCCTGCTTGCTCCACCGCGCTTCTTTCTCTCATTCCTGTTGCTTGTAATCTTGGATTTTAATTTCAAAGTTTTAACAGTGGCGTGTTTGTGGAAGGGAAGGTAAAGATGTGAAGTGTAGATGTGGGGTAGAAAATTAATTTGACTTTATTTAATATGTTGTTATTAAAAGCTTAATTTTAGTGCATGTTTTTGGGCGGTGAGTTAAAGTTGATTTAACGATTAGTTTAGTTTAGTTAAACTAAAACTATTCGTAACAGAAGTTTAATGAAAGGTTTTTAGTACAAGTTAACATTTGGCAGATTAGCTAGATATAAAGACAGATTTTCAAAATTCAAGGCGGGTGCATTATGACGAATCATATAAGAATATGTGTCAAATATAACTAATATTGGATAAATATAGAGTTTCCAATTCGGTTTTAACCGAAACCGCGGTTTTTCAAGGCCTAAAACCGAAACCGACAATTATTCTTCGATTTTCACTTTTAATCTATTTTCACTAGAAAAATTCAAAATTTAGAAAAGAGAAACAAACTTTTTCATCCAATTATTCATCCAATATCTCTAAACACAGATCGGCAAAAATATCTTAAGATTTGTTTAAATTTTTTAAATTGTATTACAATAATTGCTTCAGATGATGTAGCAGGCTACCTTTCGCAGGCTAAATAATGCAAAATTTGTGTAACAATGTCTTAGTTATTTTCAAATATCCGATAAAAGTATGGAGTACTAGCTGACCGGTGCGCTTCGCCACCTTAATTGGAATAAAGAAATAGTACTACTAAGTCTCCCTTTGAAGATTAATACTAATTCAGGATAACATGTATCTAGTTTCATGTTTATTAATTCATTGTAATGTGGATTGTAGCTCATTATATTAGAATAAAAACAGTACCATAAAGACCCACATTTTGTATTCCTACTCAGCATTATCATCATTATTATAGAAAATACAAAAGAAAGCTAACACTATAATCACCTTTCGTGAATTCTAACTCATTCAGAATCATTTGTACCTAATTTTCTGTTTTAAAGTTTATTATTATAAAATATTCAAAAAGTACCCTTACAATAAAGAAATAGTAATATTAATTATCCGTTTTGAATTCGCGTTTCTAGGTCCATCGTTATAAAATATTCAAAAAGTATTACTAGTTCGAAAAAGTATCTGCAATTCCCTTTTTTATATTCTAATTCAGTCAGGATCATGTGTGTTTAATATCCTGCTTATAGGTTCATAATCATAGAAATTTCAATAATAGTTTCTGTTAACTCGATATCATTATGCCCTCTATCCTTGATTCTTTCTTTACTCAGAAGCATATCAGCCAACTATTATGTATATACAATAAGTAAAACAATTTATTATAATAAAAAGTAGCATTAGAAGAAAAAGTAAACATTTTCCATATTTAAACCACTGTCAAGTTTGAAATTTCAAAGTAATTTTCTGATTCTAGGTTTATTATTATAGAAAATTCATTTTGAAGAACGAAAAAGTACTCCTTAGTTTGGTTTAGTTCTCCATTTTTGGTAGCATAATACAATTGAGCACCCTATTCTTGATTTTTTCTTTACTGAGAAGCATATTAGCCAACTTTAACTAATCTAATATATTAATAATATATTAAAAAGGTACCATTAAAAGAAAAAGTACCAATTTTCCTTTATCCTCGTAAACACTCGTCAAATTTGAACTTTAAATTTGTTTAGCAGTTACTATGTTATCAACTGATTTAACAGTTAATAAATTATCACAAAACCGAATCGAAACCGATCGGTTTTCAATTTTTTAAAACCGAAACCGTGGTTTTGAAATTCTTCGGTTTTTTGGAAACTCTAGCTGAATCTATAAATCCTAGGTAATCCTGAAATTGTATTAATTATAAACTTAAATCTGAAATAATAAAAATTTTTGAAAAATTTACTATTTACACCCTTGCAACAATAAATTATAATCCCGAAGGGAACAAATGAGAATCTATTGTTTAAAGAATCCTTGAATGTTGACCATAATAAGAACACAGGTTATTCTGTACGTGGCTAATGTATAACCTATAAATGAATTGGAGGTAGATGCTTATGATTCTGAAACCAAATTTCAAAAATTCAAAATCACGACTCCATTCTGTTAGAAGATCTGAACTTCTGTTAGATATGTGGCCGAAGACAACTATAAAGACAGATTTTCAAAATTCTAGGCGAGTGCATTATGACGGATCATATAAGAATATATGTCAAATAAAACTGATATTGGATAAATATGCCGGATTATATATTTTCAAATAATAAAAAATTCAGTCCAATAAGAGAGAATATTTTGTTAATAGAGCGAAATATATATACGAGGTTGGACCTTTTGAATGAAAAACAAAAATTTTCAAAAATCGTGAGTGGAATATTGAATTCGCTATTTCAGTTTTTCAATTTTAATTTTGAATATTAAATCAGAAGCTTCAAAAATTTAATTAAAAATAGATAGTTCTATCAATATTTATATTCTTTACTCAACATTTTTACATGAAATAACAGATAGTATAAAAATATGACAATTGAAGGGCCGTGTCTTTCTCCAAATGGAGAAAGTCTGAAAGAAATAAAAAGCCCCATTTCAATTCAATTCTAAAGTACACCATTGCCTATGACTTTTCTTTTTTTCTGCAAACAAATACCTATGAATTACAAACAAAAAATGATAAAGTCCCCAAACCTACTCCTATATACCTACAAGTGTAATCATCAACAAAAGTTTTATAACAGCCAAATAGATTTCTGCTTCTTTGGTTAATGTACACCAGACACTTTAAGTAAACATGGATTTTTTTCTATCAACATCTATTACCTACATGCTTTCACGAGTAGAGTACATTTTTAGAAAAAATAAAATGAAAAAAAAAACAGTCATACAAAGAGTGTTATAAAAAAAAATAACAACAAGAAAAATAAAACATACAAACACTTATTTGCAAGAAAAAATTATATTTATTTTCTTCTTCTTCTTCTTAACGAATTTGTTTCCAACTCACACCCCTCCTTAACGTCATCATCTTTCAACCTAGTGCACGCAGCAGTGTAAATGACAACACAAATCCGTCCCAAGCAATCAACCAACAAAGTTATGAACATACCAGTATAATGTACAAGTAAAAAGCCACCAACAAAAACGATAATAATACAAAATCTTTTTAAGCCAGTAAGTATGTAAGTAAGTAAAGTGTAAAATACAACATAACAAAAAAAAAGCTAAAAATTAAATCCATGTAAAGCTTAACTCTTTTGTCTGCTAATTTATCGTTTAATTTGCATGTGAACGACGAACGTGTAATTTACTAATTTGCACTTAATGTGCGCGAATTAACCTTTTTTTTTTTGTTATTATTTCTGATGTTGTTGTTGTTGCTATTGTTGTTATTTTTATGACAAACAAACACACATAACCAATTGAATTTTAGCACAAATGGAGAGAGAGAAAAAACCCAACAACAACAACAAATAAATAATAAAAGGTGACAACACAAAACAAAAACGTAAAAAAAAAAATGGTTTCAAGTGAGTGAGTAAGTAAAGTAGCGTGTTTTTCTAAATGTGAAAAATTCATTTGTAATGCAATATTATATTAATTAACCCTTACAACGCCAATTGACTATTTAAATCAGAGTTTAAAATTACTACTATATTAGTCAAAAAATTGCAAAAAATATAATAATTTTAAATGAAAACTGCAACAAATATTTAACAAAATAATATTTCCTCACATACATACTAAAAATATAAATACTATTTACGAATTCCATATATGCACAAGCTTCATAGTAGAAATATTTGTCGCAGTTTTTCCAAAAATATTTTGCCTTACAAAATATTTTACGTTGCAGCTAGAAGACAAAATGAAAATTTTTCATTTCTAAAACATTTGCTGCCCAAATATATTTATATTTTTGGTTAGCAAAAACAAATATATTGCTTGTGTATAATATCAGAGTTTAAAATTACTACTATATTAGTCAAAAAATTGCAAAAAATATAATAATTTTAAATGAAAACTGCAACAAATATTTAACAAAATAATATTTCCTCACATACATACTAAAAATATAAATACTATTTACGAATTCCATATATGCACAAGCTTCATAGTAGAAATATTTGTCGCAGTTTTTCCAAAAATATTTTGCCTTACAAAATATTTTACGTTGCAGCTAGAAGACAAAATGAAAATTTTTCATTTCTAAAACATTTGCTGCCCAAATATATTTATATTTTTGGTTAGCAAAAACAAATATATTGCTTGTGTATAATATACAAAAAATTTACTACAAAAACATCAAACATGCAAACAAATTGCAGCGTGAAAACCATAAACTGCAAACGATATGCGCAGTAAAAAATTCAAACAATGGAAATATGGAAGATGCTAAATGTAGACTGCCAAACCATACGAAGTTGAAATATGTAAAATACGAAATTGTGCGAAGTTAAAAATGTTTAAAACGAAAATGTGCATTTATAAAATATTTCAGCCACATATATGGAAATATTTAGCCGCATATAGTCACTGAGTAGAAAAATGTGAAAAAAACTATGAACAACAAGTGTGCGTTGATTTGGGTGTACAAAATAAAAATTTATATTGAATCGTGTGTTTAAGAATTTAAGTGCAATAAAATAGAAGCTTTATTTTTTGAGGTATGTAATTGTATTATGAAAGATAGGAATGCAGTGAAAATATATTAAATAAGATTCTGGGCAAAGGATAGCGGACGATATTATTTTATTAAATTTTTTGATCAAATGATTTTTGTAATACGAATTCAAATGTATTCCTGCTGCTTGTAATAGGAGTCCAGACAAATTAGAAACATAAAATTTTGTATGTAAAGTGGCTAAAAAAGGATAGATAATGCAACAACAAAATGTAACAACAGACAAGCAAAACAGCCAATGAATACAATGTAATATAAAATAACAGGATCTACAAAAAAAATAGTATGTTGAATAAAAATGCAATGTAGATAGATTACTTTTTGTTTGTACACTCAAATGTATCCTTTCGTAAAATTTGTAACAGGAGAACAAACAAATAAATAAGCAGCATAGAAAATAATTGTGCAAGAACAATTTGATGTGTAAGATATAAATGCAAAAAGGCACAGGCATGAGTACAACAGGACCAAAAGGAAATTAACTGTATAAAACTTGTGTTCTGTAACTGCATAATGCAACAACAATTTACGCAAAACCATAAAAACAAATACGCACAAAAATCCTTTACAAAAAACAACAATTCAGTGCACATGACAAAAATTCCTCGAGCTAAAAATAAACCTAAATGCGTAATAAAAAATGATCTGTAACGGTACTCAACAAAAATCAGTTCTACACAAACAATGCAATAATAATATCATCCGCTATCCTTTGCCCATAACCTTCTTTAATGTACTTTTACTGCCATTCCTATCGTTCACAATACAAGTAGGTACATACCACAGGTTCTTCATTGTATAATTATATTTTTTTCAGCATTCTATACTTTATTATTTTACTCCTGTTACAAACGCTCAGCCAATCATACTCATTTGCATTTGAGATTGCACAAGTTGTTGTTGATTTTCTACATACACAGTAAAAAAAACAACAAAATGCAAGTAATTGCAACGGTTCCTACTCTACTCCTCCATATGTATAGAAATTCCTTTACTATGCATTTGTTTCTTTTTTTGCACGAGTTGTTTTTGCTTTTTGCAGCTAGAGGACACACATACAACAGTTGTATATCACAATTACTTGAGTGTATAAGTAGTTGTTCTTGTATTTCCCTTTTCTCCTGCTGCACTCGTGGCTATGTAAAAAATTTTTGTGCCTTTGTTGCATAATTTGTTCTCTGTTGCTTATTTGTTTTTTTGTTCTCCTGTTACAAATATTACGAATGGATACATTTGAATGTGCGTTTAAAAACACAAAGTCGATCTTTCAGAATACAAGTCATACATAATTATGTATGTACATATATATTCTGGACCTTACTTAAATTTCTATCATTCCTCTTTATCCTTTTTTCTCCTGCTACTCTCACGATCATCATTGAACCTATTTATGTGTTTGTTTATGGTTTTTGCGTAAATTGTTGTAGCATTATGCAGTTACAAAACACATGTACACACATACAGCAGTTTTATACAGTTAATTTCCTTTTGATCCTGTTGTACTCATGCCTGTGCCTTTTTGCATTTATATCTTACACATCAAATTGTTCTTGCACAATTATTTTCTATGCTGCTTATTTATTTGTTTGTTCTCCTGTTACAAATTTTACGAAAGGATATATTTGAGTGTACAAACACTTAATTTGATAGATTTCATTCAGAAAAAGTAATCTATCTATCTACATTGCATTTTTATGCAACATACTATTTTTTTGTAGATCCTGTTATTTTTTATTACATTGTATTCATTGGCTGTTTTGCTTTTTTAGCTACTTTACATACAAAATTGTATGTTACTAATTTTTCTGGACTCCTATTACAAGCAACAGGAATACATTTGAATTCGTATTACAAAAATCATTTAATCAAAAAATTCAATAAAATAATATCGTCCGCTATCCTTTGCCCAGAATCTTATTTAATATATTTTCACTGCATTCCTATCTTTCATAATACAATTACATACCTCAAAAAATAAAGCTTCTATTTTATTGCACTTAAATTCTTAAACACACGATTCAATATAAATTTTTATTTTGTACACCCAAATCAACGCACACTTGTTGTTCATAGTTTTTTTCACATTTTTCTACTCAGTGACTATATGCGGCTAAATATTTCCATATATGTGGCTGAAATATATTATAAATGCACATTTTCGTTTTAAACATTTTTAACTTCGCACAATTTCGTATTTTACATATTTCAACTTCGTATGGTTTGGCAGTCTACATTTAGCATCTTCCATATTTCCATTGTTTGAATTTTTTACTGCGCATATCGTTTGCAGTTTATGGTTTTCACGCTGCAATTTGTTTGCATGTTTGATGTTTTTGTAGTAAATTTTTTGTATATTATACACAAGCAATATATTTGTTTTTGCTAACCAAAAATATAAATATATTTGGGCAGCAAATGTTTTAGAAATGAAAAATTTTCATTTTGTCTTCTAGCTGCAACGTAAAATATTTTGTAAGGCAAAATATTTTTGGAAAAACTGCGACAAATATTTCTACTATGAAGCTTGTGCATATATGGCATTGGTTTATAGTTTGTATATTTTCAGTATATGTGGACATTAATATGAAAATGATACATATTTATTGCGTAGTCGGTAGTCCAATGTAAAAAACGTTTAACTAAATATTAAACCCTGTATAATATACAAAAAATTTACTACAAAAACATCAAACATGCAAACAAATTGCAGCGTGAAAACCATAAACTGCAAACGATATGCGCAGTAAAAAATTCAAACAATGGAAATATGGAAGATGCTAAATGTAGACTGCCAAACCATACGAAGTTGAAATATGTAAAATACGAAATTGTGCGAAGTTAAAAATGTTTAAAACGAAAATGTGCATTTATAAAATATTTCAGCCACATATATGGAAATATTTAGCCGCATATAGTCACTGAGTAGAAAAATGTGAAAAAAACTATGAACAACAAGTGTGCGTTGATTTGGGTGTACAAAATAAAAATTTATATTGAATCGTGTGTTTAAGAATTTAAGTGCAATAAAATAGAAGCTTTATTTTTTTAGGTATGTAATTGTATTATGAAAGATAGGAATGCAGTGAAAATATATTAAATAAGATTCTGGGCAAAGGATAGCGGACGATATTATTTTATTGAATTTTTTGATTAAATGATTTTTGTAATACGAATTCAAATGTATTCCTACTGCTTGTAATAGGAGTCCAGAAAAATTAGTAACATAAAATTTTGTATGTAAAGTGGCTAAAAAAAGGATAGATAATGCAACAACAAAATGTAACAACAGACAAGCAAAACAGCCAATGAATACAATCTAATACAAAATAACAGGATCTACAAAAAAAATAGTATGTTGCATAAAAATGCAATGTAGATAGATAGATTACTTTTTGTTTGTACACTCAAATGTATCCTTTCGTAAAATTTGTAACAGGAGAACAAACAAATAAATAAGCAGCATATAAAATAATTGTGCAAGAACAATTTGATGTGTAAGATATAAATGCAAAAAGGCACAGGCATGAGTACAACAGGAGTAAAAGGAAATTAACTGTATAAAACTTGTGTTCTGTAACTGCATAATGCAACAACAATTTACGCAAAACCATAAAAACAAATACGCACAAAAATCCTTTACAAAAAACAACAATTCAGTGCACATGACAAAAATTCCTCGAGCTAAAAATAAACCAAAATGCGTAATAAAAAATGATCTGTAACGGTACTCAACAAAAATCAGTTCTACACAAACAATGCAATAATAATATCATCCGCTATCATTTGCCCATAACCTTCTTTAATGTACTTTTACTGCATTCCTATCATTCACAATACAAGTAGGTACATACCACAGGTTCTTCATTGTATAATTATATTTTTTCAGCATTCTATACTTTATTATTTTACTCCTGTTACAAACGCTCAGCCAATCATACTCATTTGCATTTGAGATTGCACAAGTTGTTGTTGATTTTCTACATTAACAATAAAAAAAACAACAAAATGCAACGGTTCCTGCTCTACTCCTCCATATTTCTAGAAATTCGTTTACTATGCATTTGTTTCTTTTTTTGCACGAGTTGTTTTTGCTTTTTGCAGCTAAAGGACACACATACAACAGTTGTATATCACAATTACTTGAGTGTATAAGTAGTTGTTCTTGTATTTCCTTTTTCTCACTCGTGGCTACGTAAAAAATTATTGTGGATTCGTTGCATAATTTGTTCTCTGTTGCTTATTTGTTTTTTTGTTCTCCTGTTACAAATATTACGAATGGATACATATGAATGTGCATTTAAAAACACAAAGTCGATCTTTCAGAATACAAGTCATACATAATTATGTATGTACATATAGTAAAATTTTCTTCATTGCATAATTATATATTCTGGACCTTACTTAAATTTCTATCATTCCTCTTTATCCTTTTTTTCTCCAGCTACACTCACGATCATCATTGAACCTATTTATGTGTTTGTTTATGGTTTTTGCGTAAATTGTTGTTGCATTATGCAGTTACAGAACACAAGTTTTATACAGTTAATTTCCTTTTACTCCTGTTGTACTCATGCCTGTGCCTTTTTGCATTTATATCTTACACATCAAATTGTTCTTGCACAATTATTTTATATGCTGCTTATTTATTTGTTTGTTCTCCTGTTACAAATTTTACGAAAGGATACATTTGAGTGTACAAACAAAAAGTAATCTATCTATCTACATTGCATTTTTATGCAACATACTATTTTTTTTGTAGATCCTGTTATTTTGTATTAGATTGTATTCATTGGCTGTTTTGCTTGTCTGTTGTTACATTTTGTTGTTGCATTATCTATCCTTTTTTTAGCCACTTTACATACAAAATTTTATGTTACTAATTTTTCTGGACTCCTATTACAAGCAGTAGGAATACATTTGAATTCGTATTACAAAAATCATTTAATCAAAAAATTCAATAAAATAATATCGTCCGCTATCCTTTGCCCAGAATCTTATTTAATATATTTTCACTGCATTCCTATCTTTCATAATACAATTACATACCTAAAAAAATAAAGCTTCTATTTTATTGCACTTAAATTCTTAAACACACGATTCAATATAAATTTTTATTTTGTACACCCAAATCAACGCACACTTGTTGTTCATAGTTTTTTTCACATTTTTCTACTCAGTGACTATATGCGGCTAAATATTTCCATATATGTGGCTGAAATATTTTATAAATGCACATTTTCGTTTTAAACATTTTTAACTTCGCACAATTTCGTATTTTACATATTTCAACTTCGTATGGTTTGGCAGTCTACATTTAGCATCTTCCATATTTCCATTGTTTGAATTTTTTACTGCGCATATCGTTTGCAGTTTATGGTTTTCACGCTGCAATTTGTTTGCATGTTTGATGTTTTTGTAGTAAATTTTTTGTATATTATACACAAGCAATATATTTGTTTTTGCTAACCAAAAATATAAATATATTTGGGCAGCAAATGTTTTAGAAATGAAAAATTTTCATTTTGTCTTCTAGCTGCAACGTAAAATATTTTGTAAGGCAAAATATTTTTGGAAAAACTGCGACAAATATTTCTACTATGAAGCTTGTGCATATATGGCATTGGTTTATAGTTTGTATATTTTCAGTATATGTGGACATTAATATGAAAATGATACATATTTATTGCGTAGTCGGTAGTCAAATGTAAAAAACGTTTAACTAAATATTAAACCCTGATTTAAATATGGGTTAGAGAATTTTAATTTAATTACTTGTTAAATGTTTAAGTTAAGATAATCATTTTAAATAAGTATGCATGCTTATGTTCAAAAATAAAAAATAGAAATAATAATCAGTTATTGTCGTTAAACTTTACAAGGTAATGTCACATTCAGACTGCACCGAAATTACATAATTTTGGTCTGAAATTACAGTATACCGGTGTTTTTTTATTTAATTTATTCATTTATTGGCACTATTTATATTAAAATTACATGTTTTTATTTTGTTTTAAATTCGTGTATTTTGAACTGAGTAATACGAAATATGCGCCGTTCTATAGTCGTTCATATAGTTTTATCAGTTTTCAAAAAAGTCAATAATTTTTCCGTGAGAGTGGTTTTTTGTGGTAAACGTCAAAATCAAAATTCATGTTTTCTCGTATATTTGACAAGAAAAAATTTGGGTTAAATACAGATTAGAAGGATATTAACATCTACTATTCATATCAGGTTTTATTTCTAAAATCTCATGATTTGTTAAAAATTTATTTAAGAAATAGTCAAATGTCATAAAACATTCAAAGCCGTTTTTCTCGAAACTACTTTTTTTTAATTATGACGTTGTTGCAGCAAGTGAGCGATATGTAATTTATTATTGTAAAAATATGGTGTATTATCAGTAAGACAGAGATGTTTATTGTAATTTCAAGTTAATTTCGGCCAAATATAAGGGAAATTACTTAATTTCGAGTTGATTTCGGGCGAAATCATAAAATTACTTAATTTGGCTCGGTTTGAATGGGCTATAAATGTTTCCCATCAATTTTCAAAATAACATTTACCATAAAAACCTGAAGATGGACGGATTTTGCTGATTTTAGTTTTTTTTTTTTTTGTGTAGAAACGTTAAAGAATCGGGTTAGATTAAAATACGAACGGATTAAGGACTGTATTAAAATTTGCAACTTATTTAGATCGAAAGGTATTTTAATAAATGTTGCCATTATCATTATTTAAATACCAAAAACCTTAATTACGGAAAATTGAGATTTTTCATAAAAGAAGCCACTTTGCCGTTATTTACTGTGTGATATCTTATTAAATTTTAGTGTCTATTACCTACATTTTAGAGCCTTTTTAATATTCGGGGCTTTATCTAAAAATTTCGAAAATTTTTTAGATAAATCTGAAATTTTTCTTCAAAATTGGACAAGTTTAGAGATGGTTCCTTTAAATTATCCCATTTTTATTTAACACGCATTTGTTAAGTTAAGTTTTTTCAGATATAAAGGGGTTTCCAACAAATTATTATGAATCACCCGGTATTTCGGTAGCTGTCACTTTAGAAGCTTTTATTCTTTGACATTTGACAAGTAGAAACTATGCCATTACTAAAAATGGAATGATACACGCTTCAACAACGCATTGATATTATTAAAATTCACTACAAAAATGGTGAAAATCTTGCAGTCACAGTTCGCAAAACTAAAGCATTTTTGGGTCGTCGTGAAGCACCTTGTCTGACCGCAATACAGAAATCGATGGAAAAATTCGAGCTGTTGGGACAAGTTAGTGATGTGAAGAATAAAACCCCTGCACGTCGCTCAAGAACAACTGAGAATAATGCTGCTGTAGCCCAAAGTGTTGAAGAAAATCCAGGTTTGTCCATTCCTCGTCGTTCTTTGGAATTGGGCCTTCCACAAACGTCATAACACCGTTTCTTATGGTCGGAGTTGGATGATATTGATGTGGACAACGTTTACTTTCGTGCTACGTACCACACAAGCAACGAAACCATTGCTCTTTTACGGGAAAAGTTTCCGAACCGTGTTATCTCTCGAAGAGGTGATTACCAGAACTCAAAGATAGAATTCGTGAGGCTATCGAGGACATAGGGCAGCCACTTTGCGTTTTGGTTATGGAAAATTTCATGAAAAGGATATGGTCCTGTAAGCGTGACCGTGGTGGTCATTTGGCTGAACGCCAAAAAAAAAAAAACAAAAACAAAATACGCAAAGCAGTGAAACCAACTCACATCCAAACATACATATGTACGTTTTGTTGCTTTTTTGTCAAACACCAAAAAAAAAACAAAATACACAAAGCAAGAAGCCAACACACAATGAATCCAACACACATACGTTTTGTTGCTTTTTTGAAATTTTCAGAGGTTGTCTCGGATTTTTGCTCATATCTCCGTTATTTATGGACGGATTTTGCTGATTTTAAATAGCAAAATTCTCGAAAGGATGTCTGACAGAATTATTGAAGATTTGGATCCCGAAGATATCTGGGGTCTTCAGAAAATTGATTTCAACAGACAGACGGACAGCAGACAGACATGGCTTAATCGACTCCGCTATCTATACGGATCCAGAATATATATACTTTATAGGGTCGGAAAATTATATTGTGGAAATTACAAACGGAATGACAAATTTATATATACCCTTCTCACGAAGGTGAAGGGTATAATAACCCTATTCCATCATATCACTTCATAAAATCTCATAAAAAGTCTGCCAATAGTTTTTTTTTAAATTTGTCAAAATTAATATATCTTGAACTATAAGACAGCAATTTTTATTTCCAATTTCTTTGAAAATTCCTTCGAAACCCCTTTCACGTTAACACACATCAAGCTGTGCCTTGCAACTTTTCATAATTGTTGACAACAAATAACAATTCAAATGCAAAACATGAAAAATCCCTTACAATTGCAAGCCATGCGACATCGTGAAACTTTTCCTACCCCGTTTGCTACTCTACTCTTCTACCTAACAAACAAAAAAGTTGCCAATCTAAATATAAAATTTCTTGACATTCATTCGGGTAAGAACGGAATTTTTGATGATTTTTTTTAAAAATTTTGTAGACCCGAGCGGCCCCTTCCCAACTAGGAACTCATGTAAATATAAATCAACCCAACAACACCTCAGCACTATCTATGTTCAATTTCATTAAGTTTAAAATAAAACAAATTTCTAAGCTTCTGTGTGTGAGCCCATTAAATTTTAGCAAGAATTATCTTCAATCTCCTACTCCACGACCTTTCTACCACCGTTCCCCTCAAATATAACTACGCTGATGATATGATTTCTTTATTTCGACACATTAAATTCGGAATGATAAAATTTTCCTAAAATTTAACATTTTGAAAATTTCAGAAAGTTCTGTTTTCTTCTTACAGATTAAAAATTGCTTATCCATAACTTTCCACCAAAATATCTGGGTATAAAACCACGTAGAAAATAAATAAAAATGAAACATCATCAAGATATTCGCGAGAACAAGCTCATCCTTAGTTTACTCGACCACTGAATATGCTAAACCAATTTGGTTCATCATCTTCGCCCACTAGAATTACTTCTAAAGCCCTTCAGAACGAGAGTATAAAAACAAAAAAAGTTTTGAGCAAGTTTAAGATTATCAGCCAAATTGGAGAAAAATTCTTATAGTAACAAAAATGTTGAACTGTAAAAAACAAGTAAGAGTGCTATATTTGGTTGTGCTGAATCTTATATACCCTTCACCAAACTTTGCTTTAAGAAAAATTTTAAAAACTATTTTTCGAAAGAAAAAAAAAAAGTGAAAAATGAAAAATGTTATTAAAAAATATTTTGGTGAAAAAAAAAAAAATATTGAAAGTCGCGGATTTTTGCTTATATCTCCGCCATTTGTAATAATTTTTTCTCGATTTTAAATAGCCATCTAAGTTGGGCTATAGCGGATATATTGATGTATGAATCATGTATGTAAGTTATTTGGGGGCTACCGAAAGTTGATTTCAACATACATACGGATAAACGGACATGGCTACCACAGAGTGTAAAAAACAATGTCAACGACATCAATTCACTAAATATATCGGCTGCATTAATTTTAACACATTGCCAAAGATATAAAACTTATTTTTAATATTTGTTTAAACAATGTAAGCTCAATTCAGGACTTTACAAAAAATACCCCAAAGACCAGCAAAGGGTTAATGCCACAAAATTAGCCAGAGGTAGAGATAGAGGAGAAATGTAAATAGCTATTTAATCCCCTAGTATATTATATTTTGTAGTTGTAGCTGTTGTTGTTGTTAAACTAACATGTAATGCTAAACAAAAAACCAACCAACAAATCAAATTATTTTTCCAACATTCATTAATTCCATTTTGACGTTTCAACTGATAAAAGAATTAATTGTTTATAAATGAATTAATTATTTAATAGGTGTTTTTCAGCTTTGTAATTGAAATGGGGGGACAGACAAATTAAATATAATTTATTGTTATTAGACTCTTAAACACAAACATAATTACAAAGCAAAGGAAAATTAAAAAGTCAGTAAATTAAATTATATTAATTAATATAACGTTTAATTAATAATTAAAAAAACTAACTTTCTCAAAACAATAACCACATTTACATAGTTTTAAAGTAATGAAAAATATCAAAACATCTCCAGAAAACAAAAATAGCATAAAAAAACCCAGCAGTTAAGCAAGTCGTCAATGTATCCCTTTTAGATTGTCTGATCGATTGGCTGAATCCAATCTATATATTTTGGCTCATCTGGCACGTATGTACTGTTTGTAGTACAAAGAAAAGTCAATTGGTTACTTCATATATCCCTGGTAATCTAGCATGAAGACACTTGTCACTTAAGTGTCTCAAAGTAATCTAGAGTGTAGTCACTTTAAACATATATGTTGTACTGCTGTTTAGAAAGTATTCTGCCCACTATAAGTAATCTATAGGGGAGTTGTTGGAGGAAGGTTTGTTTAAAAGAAATCGTTTGTTGGACTGTCTATGAGATCTTCTTTTAACAGACTATTTGAGAGCAATTAGCACCAGTACATGTTAAAATAACTAGTTATGTAGCTGATCAAGTAACCAGTTAGGTAACTGACACTATGTAGGGTCAATTGAACCCCTGCTTAGGACATGCACATGTTAAAATAACTAGTCACGTAGGTAGTTATGTAACTAGTTGTCTCCCTAAATGATAGGTAAAGTCTATAGTTCGGGAAAGTCTCCTAGAACTGTTGGGATTATAGAAATTGAAGCATACGAGTATAGTAGTAACATTTCTAGTTTCTTAGCGAATTTGAAAAAAAAACATCCCAAAAATCTATGAAAATGTAAAACTAACATAAGAATACAAACATTATTTTCGAAATAATTCCTTTTGATAGCTGAACACTCACTCACTCCTCTTGCCAGTTCAATAATTTATTCAGTGTAGTAATAGTATTAAATAAAAAGAAATAAACGAATGAATAAATAAATAACTAAGTAAAAAAAATCTATTTTATAGCTAGAGGGCATTTTATGTTAATTTAAATACCACCTACTGTTCGATGGAAATGTAGTGATAATGATAGAATCAATTTTGTAATAACTTATTAACGTTTGACTCGACGACTCCATCCATGTATTAAGACTAATAATAGTAATAGATAGACAAACACAGCAAGCACAGCTATTAATAAGCATGGTAATAATAAAGTAATACTAATAAAACAAAAAACCGCATTTTAATGAATATTATCAGGTAATTTGGTCAATAAATTTCAAAAATTAATAGTTTCAAAGAGTTTACAAACAAACTACGAAACAGGTTTTCTTCATTTGCCTCTTTTGGATTTTGTAATCTCTGTGTAATCATTCATCATAATTATGGTGTTGTGTTTTTTTTTATATTTTTTTTTTATTTTACACAAAATTTTTATAGTTAGTGTTATTTTTAGCAAACACAGCAAAAAAAAAAAAAAAATGCAAAAAGAGGACAAATAAGATTGATAGTTTTTCAATAGATTTTATTGCATTTTTTTTTCATTTTTTGGAAAGCTTAGTTTGGCTTACATGCAAAAAAATAAAGGAGAAAGTGTGAAATATATTTGAATGATTTATTCAAGTTTATTTTGATGTGTTAATAACATGGTTGAAGTTTGTTCAAGTGGAATTTTGTGGCCATTTTTGTTTTCGAACATTAAATTTAGGTAATAAATCTTGATTTGATTCATGTGAATATTCAGAACGATTAAATGATTATATTGATACAACACTTTCTGAAATATTTTTCGCTAATCATTATCATTTGAACGGAATTAATTTCATTCAACATACATTGCACAAAAGTCGTGCTTTCGATTTAGTATTGTAGAGCATAAGAATTTTGGAAAAGGTCACAATTTCAGAATTCAAAATCGTGTTTTTCACAAACAGATGACTTAACACTAGGGTTCCCAATGTACCCGACTTTTCCCATTAACGGAAAATATTAAAAAAAAAAAACTGTTTTTCCCAGGAATTCTTGAAAAAATTCATAATTCGTTTCGAAAGAAAACTTCAATATATATTGTGATATTTGGATCACGAGCCAACCGCGTATGCAACATGTTCAGTATTTACTAGGGTATTCAATTAATCGGGTTTCTGGTTTAATCGTTTAATCGAGCAAATAATTAATCGGGGTTTAGATTTAATCGGTTAATTTTAAATTATTCGATTAACCGAATAATTTCTATTTTAGTTTTAAATTTAAAATAAAACCACGAATTTTAAGCATTTCAACAAAAAAAAATAATAGCAAACAAAATATGGTATTTGAGATTCTCTTTATATACACATATTAGTTTTTTTAGGATTTTAATGAGATCTTCTTTTTTTACTTTTAAACGATTTTACTTTAGTTTTAATAAAACTTGACTTGGAAAAAAACTCTCTCACTGATTGTAGATGTTGGAGAAATCGAAAGTAAGGCATGAGAAAGATTATACAATCTCAGTTCTTTGTTCGGTTTTTCTTAAGCATATAAAATACTCTATTATACCATTAGAGTCCTTTTGGGATTTTTTAGATTTTGAGTACTTTTAATAGTTTCGTTAAGTTTTGATAAAAGACTCGTTTCAGTAATGTCTTCAGTCTATTATCATGTCTTCCTCCGACTCATTAGCCCAAAGTTCATAATGCTACATTATAGAAAAATGGTAATTTTTTGAGATAAACTTAAAAAAACTATTGATTGAAAGGAATCTTCATTAGTTAAGACATAAAATTTGTGTGTTTAAAACTCTAAAGTACAAAAAAAAATTCTGTTAATCGACACAAATTAATCGGTTTATTTGTTATTTGAAAATCGGCAATTTTAAATTATTCGAACAGTTAACCGACCAAAATTAATCGGTTAACCGATTAACGGTTAATCGATTGAATACCCTAGTATTTACATTATTTTTGTGATGTACGGGTTGGTCGTTGATTAGAAAACCAACGTATCGCGAATTGATATCACAAAGTATGCTAAATGATCAATATTTATTGCGTGATCTCTGATCCGCAATTAGAATTTCAAAATATTACTTAATTAAATATATTATATTAAAATTATTATTTTGTAAAACGTTTTCCTTTCTTTTTAAGTCGACCTACTAGATATGTTAATTTTCCAGTTTTAAATAAACATTTTTCAGTTTATGTCACACATCGAAAATAGTTTTAGTTGTGATAACCAAAGTAATTGATAATCAAATGATTCAATCCAAATAACCCAATTTGTCTGTGGCTGAAAAATTTTAGTTTGTGTGACAAAAATTTGGATAATTAAATCATAATTCTTCTGTGTCAACTGATTTTCAGTTGCTAGTATCGAAATTCGGATAGTTAAATCGTAATTCTTCTGTGTCAACTGATTTTCTGTTGCTAGTATTGAAAAAATCTACGGATATAATCGAATCATTCGATCTTTAACAAAGAATCTGTTTTATTTGAATAAAAATTTTATAAACAACTAACATTTTTACATATTTTATTATTTTAATACTCATTTAATAATCATTTAATTGTATTTAGTGGGATCCTAATCGGCAAAAAATTCCCCGGGTTATTCAATTTTAAATGGCGTTAAAGAATTTTTAAAAATATTTAAAGTGCGAATCGGAAAGTTATCGTTTATGTATGACCCAAAAAGTTGTAAAACAACAGTAGAATTCTATTTCCAGAACGGTTATGCATGCATATGTATTTGTTTTTGAACATGCATTATACATATTTGATTCTAATGCTTCATAAACGGAATTACAACAAAATTTGAGATTCAATGGAAAATCAAAATTTTACTTTATTGCAGTAAAATTTGGCACTAAATTAAATGTACTTTAAAGACTTATACAATAGTAAATAAGCATTGAAATATCATACATTTTTAGACATTTATCTGAATTTAAATGATAAAGTATTGTAATATTTATAAGAGAAAATTTGGAGGAATGCATATGTAATTTTACTGAAAAGTATGGCAATGTTAACACAATTGACAGTTCGTGATCCATTAGCGAAAAACAAAATCATTGGTTGAAGTCCGTTTAAATTTGTTTCATTTTTAACTTAACAGCGTGTTAAGCTACGTTTAACTAACAAGTAAAGAACTAGCTCTTATGACTGATCTATTGACTTTATTTGCTACATTTCTTATACAGCCCAATTATGAATAATAATTCCCCGAGAGTTTTTCCCTTTTCCCATTTTTCCTATTCAAATTCAATGGGAAAAAACTCCCGGGGAATTTTTTATTCATAATTGGGGTGATAGAGTGTCTGGGATTATGATTAATCCATTTTTATTATTTTATTTTTGCAAAAACTCCTGTTTTTGGTATTTTTTCTCCTTGTATTTAATAGTAAAGATTCACATAAAAATATGTTTAATGACACTTGATTTATTTTATTTATTTATTTCAATTAAAAGTAATATAACAAGCCTTCAAGGCCAATAAACTTATATTACAAAGTAAATTCCTGATTTCATTGCTTTATATTACCATTTTCCATAAGTTTTACTTTTTTCAACAAAATTGTTTTTTATTATGTTGTAAATAGCTATCTAAGTACTGAGATCGAAAAAACCTTAACACACGTTTTTCATTAAAACTTTTAAACCAAGTATTATTTGATTTTTATTTTTTTGATCAAGTTACCTTTGTAAGTTATTATGTTTAATGTCAATTATGTTCATTTGTTGTTAATTTGATTAAAATTAGTGATGAGAAGAAAGTGCGTACTAAAATTATTAAACATTTTCAACAAAACCCAACTTGGTCCTACAAAAAGTTGACCAAACAACCAAAGGTCTGCTGTCAAACTGATTCCAATGTTATTAAACAGTATCGAGAGAACTTGACCTGGTTCATGTAGAAGGAATGGTCCACATGATTTATTCTAAAGCCAATAAATAGAAAGCATTTTCAAAAGAACTCCCAACACATCCGGTAGGAAAGCAGTCCGGTTAGCTCAGTACTCGGACGAAAAGTTAAATCCTATGCAGGTTTAAAAACATACAAGGCTCAAGAAGTTCCTGACAGGAACTCTTCTAAAAATTTAGAGGCCAAAGACAGAGCACGGAAATTGAAGTCAAATTTTATACAAAAAATATACCTGCTACATAATGGATGACGAAACGTACGTATGGAAAATTGTTCGCAGCTTCCTGGTCAATATTTGTATGTTGCTGATGCTCGAGGGAATGTTGTAGAAAAGTTTCGGACCCAAAAGCAGAAAATTTTCGCAAAAAGTTCTTGGCAATATGCAGTTGCGGCAAAAGAAGACAAACATTTGTTACAAAGGGCTCTATAAATACCCACATTTACATCAAGGAGTGTTTACAAAAGAGGATGCTTACATTCTTAATGTGTCCACTTATTTTTGGCTTGATTTGGCATCCGTTTTCTATGGCAAGCAAGGTATTGAGTGGTACAAGAACAATAATGTGTTATTTGTACCAAGAGAGGCAAATTCTCCAAACTGCCTGAAGCTAAGGCCAGTGGAGAGATATTGGGATCTTGTTAAAAGAGAATTGAAGAGCACAAAAAGGTGTCCAAAAGTGTGGTAGATTTTAAACTGTTTGAACAAAGTGACAGAAAGCTCAATAAAAACCTTAATGGAAGGGTTTCCGATGAAGGTTCATAAATTCATCACTATTGATTAAACTATAAAAATAATATTTTTTTTAAAATCAAAACTGTAAGTTTAGTGGATTTTTTCGATCTTAGTACTTATTATGGAAATATTCAATGATTTGAAGTTTAATAAATTTCACCGCTTTTCTTGAGATACCTATTGGCTATAAATTAAAAGCTTTGCGCGGTTTTAGTACCAGGTTTAGTACCGCGAATTTACATTTTATAAAATAGGCATAAGTTCACTTATTCCCTTAAAAATTCAATTGTACTTTGGCAGTAGTAGTTGGTATTTAGAGAATATGGAACATTTATTATAATAACACGCTATGAAAGAAAGTTTCTCTATTGATATTTGTATGGACCTCGTAGACATTCATGTTGTTTAGAGGCTAAGAATGCCAACCACTATACTAAAGCAAACTGTTCGATTATTCATTCATAAGTTTGTGTTACAGAAGTGTCTCTTGCTATGATTTAATTACTCTCAAGACAAAATCAGCAAACAATTTTATTAATACCAAACGTTACTTTTTTTAAAGTAGAGGTAACACTCAGGCAATAAATGCATATATATGGAAAATGGAAAGAGAATAGACTGAAGAAGAAAAGGTGGTGAAAGGGGATGAAAAGTTTTCTTTCATCAACTTTGCTTCCTACAGGCGGGCACGATTCAAACTATTTTATAGCCATTATTTATTTTAATCATAAACTGATGTTGTTGATAAACAGCGGCTGGGAATAGAACCCAGTCCGCAAATACCATGATATTAATGATATCTTCTTCATTTTATAAATTAAAAGTAGTAAAATTTTTTTATTTTGTTCCTGGAATTTCTTAAAATTTGTTATCAAATACAAGACTTAAAAACTTTTGATCTTACGTTTTGTTATATATTTTTTTATAAAATATGTATAGTAAAAGAAAAACAAACAACAACACTTACCTTATTTTCATCATTGCCGCTATCACACTAAAATGTATTAAAGAAAAATATAAAATTAATTTCCATAAATCATATTTTGTATAAAAATCATCAACACTTACGATATTAAATCCTTTTCCAATATTATTAATCCTATTGTTTGGCTATATAAAAAAAAGAAGAAAAAAATTGAAAACAAAAACACGATTAGATTATAAAATCCACTAAAGATTAAAACTATTTAATTTATAATAAACAATAATTAAGATTAACTCGAAAAAACTCGATTGCTTTTAAGTGATTTTTTAAGCCAAACAAATCAAGTAATTATAAAAATAAACAAAATGGATTATAAAAGTTTTATAATTTTGTGAAAAAAAAAAAATGATAATAAAAATAATACACAAATTTCACTTTTAAGCATTATAAAATAGTGAGAACTGATAATAGTAATTTTTATAAGTGCTGGGGAAAAAAAAGAACTTGAATAATATTAATCAAGATAATGAAAAGTTGGAATGTTATTTTTAAAATACATACGTAGCTAGGGGAATCTATGTTTTTTTTATTTTTTTTATTTATCTATTAAAAGTTTTAAGTGTGGAGAAAATTGGGTCCAAAGGGCTGGATTTGATTTACTAGTAGAATAGTTTATTAAACTCTTTTTTTTTTAAATATTTGAATTAATTGTTTAGATTTTGAGTTATTTTCAAATTAAGTCACATTCACAACATTCTCACATTTAAAGAAAATGAAAAACGAATCTATATACCCTTTTCAACGTAGTATACTTTAAAAAAAATATTAGAACTACCCCTTTTGCAATACCACATTAACAAAATATATGAAAAAATAAGAAAAACATACTTTGTATGCTAAAATTGCAAATATTCAACGAAAAGTGATTAACTATATTAAAATAATGTTTATCTTGATGATAAACTGATTTAATAGTGAAATGGTTTTATGTAAAACAAGTAAGAGAGCTATATTCGGATGTGCCTTCAACAAATTATACTTTAAAATAAAAATTTTAAATATTTTTAGGTAAACAAAATTATTTTTCAAAATTTAAAAATAAAGAAAAATTTCAAAATTGTTTTTCAAAATTTAAAATAATAATTTTTTTTCAAAATTGTTTTAAACATTTTTTTTCAAAATATGTAGTTTTTTTTTAATTTACTAGTGAAAAAAAATGTATGACTACAAAATTTTTTTTTTAAAAAATTCGGGTTAAAAAACAGATGTACGGACATGGCTATCTATAAGGATCCAGAATATATATATTTTATATGGTCGGAAAATTATATTGTGGAAATTACAAACGGAATGACATACTTATATATACCCTTTTCACGAAGGTGAATGGTATAACAAGTAAGAGAGCTATATTCACCAAATTATACTTTAAAAAAAATAAAATTTTTTTAATTTATTAGCCAAAAAAATATAAGGGAAAAAATTTTTTTTAATTTATTGAAAGATTGTAGGTACGACTTACTTTGGCCTTATATACGCCGTTGCAAAGGTCTTTGAAATATGTATTATTGGATATCCATATTGTCTTTATTAATGACATAGTAATCCTGGGGGCAAATTCTCGCGCTCGTAATCGAAATAAATTTCGAACGCTTATTAGCGTTCGAGTAAAAACTCGTTCGTTATCGAGTTCAATCATTACAATTTTCTATACATTTTATTCGATATCGAATAAGAGAATCTCAAAAATAAAAAAACTCGAACGTTAAAATAAGTATTCGATCGTGTTCGACTGCGGTAATTAGCCCCCAGATATAGATAAAAAAATAGGTCAACAATCGAGGTTGTGCTGGTTTTTTCCTTATATCTCAGCCATTTGTTAGTCGATTTTCTCGATTTCAAATAGCAACCGAATTGGAAGAATTCCCGATATATTGATGTATCATCAATCAGGTTTGTAAGTTACGTAGGGGATTTGGAAAGTTGATTTCAACCGACAGACGGTCATGGCTATATCGACTCCGCTATCTATAACGATCCAGAATATATGTATATACTTTATGGGGTCGCAAATGTAAAATGTAGAAATTACAAACGGAATGACAAACTTATATACCCTTGCCACTCACGGGTATAAAAGGGTATAAAAATAACATTGGTAAAAAATATTTAATTTTTTTTTTAATTTTGTTTTGTTTCAAAACAATTTTTGTAAGAGAAACAAGTAAGATAACTATTTTCGGATGTGCAAAATCTTAAATATACTTCACCAAAGTATACTTTAAGATAAAGTTTGAAAACATTTTTTGTTGAAAAAAAAATTTGTGAAATAAATGTTTGGGTGGGAAACTAGTTTTTGGTGAAAAAATATTTTTCTGGAAAAAAATTTTCAATGAAAAAATATATGTTAACATTAAAAAAAAAAAAAAATCGTATATCTAATAGCAATAGCAATGACATACGTCGTTTAATAGGTCTTTTAAATGTCTATCATTAGATATCCATATTGTCTATGTTAATGACTTAGTAATCCTGAAATAGATAAAAAATCCACATAGTCGTGGTTTATTTTGTGCTTATATCTCTGCAATTTGTGGGCCGATTTTCCTGATTTAAAATACCAATCGAACCTGGACTATATCTGATATATATTGATGTATCAGCCATGACTGTAAGTTACTTTATATCTCCGATATCTATAACAATCCTGAATGTATAAACATTATGGAGTCGGAAATGAAAAATTTGGAATTTACAAACGGAATGACAAACTTATACAATATATAATACCCTTACCAAGGGTACAAAAATAACACAGCAAACACAGCAATACGAAACTGATATACAAAGCGTATTTACTAGTTTATAAATATTACTGCGGCTATAACTCGATGGCAATATTTCTAAACAATACGAAAGTTTTTGTTTTAGATGATAAATTGAAAATATCTCAATATAAAGATCGCAAAAATGATATGATGAAGATAAAAATTACATTTAATTTTCTCAAAATTTTGTTACATGTTCTGTAAATCGAGCTATTTCAAAAACGAGCGATTTTCAAAAACGATTAATTGAGAAATTAATGTTCAACAAATCGCACGATTTTGTACATTTAAACCGCATTCGATATCGAATAATTCCGATCGTAATTTTCTTATTTAAGATTATGGCATTCGATATCAAGCAAGAAATTTAGTACATTTTATTATAATTCTCACCAATGCGGTAATTTGGCCCCAGATATCTTTACTCGTAAGTACAACGATTAAATCATGTGGATTCGATTCACAGAACATCAAAATATGTGAAAGCATTTTAAAACAAAAGAGTTACTCGCACTTGGTTTACAGAACAGGGGGATGTTTTATAGATTCTGGGACAATTTCTCAGATTACAATAAGGTTTCCTATGTACCAAAAATTTTTAATTTTAAATTTATTTTCTTTCTGTTTTTATATTGCGGTCATTTCTCGGATGTGATAAAAGGAAGAAAATATATTCTTTTGATAACTTTTTTTAATGAAAAATTGTAACTACAGATATACTCTTAGAAGATATCTTACAATTGCTTGGAGGTCAAAGTATTTTTCAGAAAGGTACTTTGATATTACAAAGTTTTGGACGGAGAAGTGTGAACATTTTTGTTTTGAATCAGATTTATGGTAAGAAAATTGTTGAAAATTGCGGTTGAACACATAACCCCTCGTTTTATAGACAAATGCGCTAATCACAAAGCTCTTATTTGTACCTCTCTCTGTTTGTTATTAAGAATTACATGTGAGTATACTCTCAATTTTTGATTTTTTTATGATCAGAGGGAACGAAAATACCAACGGCCACATTTAGCATTACATGTGGCCATCGAAGTGGATTTTATTTTACTTGAATATATTTTCAAAAATTTAAGACGAATATCTGACTATTGTGTGTTACAGAATACGCTGGCGAAATGTATTGCAAATTATAACTATTTAACTACCACTTTAGCAGCCACTGCGAACTAGTTTATTGTATCAGGTGGCGCAAAAGTAATCCTCCTATCAGAAAATGGTATAAATTTTGCCGATTATTGGTCAAATAAATAGTCAGTAATATTCCGCGTTCTGGAGCACTGTAGCGTAACATTGTTTATTAACGTGTATTTCGCATGTGTTTACTACACAAATGTCAAAACAGAACTGACATTAGGGGGCAATCGCAAAATTTATAGCATTTTCTGATAGGAGGATTACTTTTGCGCCACCTTGTACAAGTAGTATATTGCTAGTTTAAGGTTTCCAATTTACACTTTTCAAACTGCTGGGTACCTACTAATTTGATGATCAGTTTGTTGGTCGAACTTATGGGTCAATATTAAAAATTAATTTAAATTTATGTTATTGATTTTTAGAACTTCAAGCCAAAACTAGTGAAAAGTCCTAAGTAAGAAAAAAATTGTTCTCACATAAACCTTAATTTCATAATAATATAATAATTTCCATATAAATTTCAATACAAAAAGGCTATTTCACTTTTTTTCCAAGAAAATATTGACAAACATTTTTCTTAAAAAAAAAAAAAACATCTAATAAGCCAAACCAAAGTTTCGAAAGAATTAAATCTTAATTCAATTTTCTAAATAAAATTAAATATGAATGAAGAAAAAATATTTTAATTCAATTTGTAGTAGATTTGAATTAACAAAAATTAAGCATTTAAACTGTTATGAATTAGTTCATCCATGAATGAATTCTATTTAAAAAAAACCTTTGAACTTATGGAATGAATGGCTACCATTTTTTAGTGAATTAAGCTCAAATTGAATTGAATAATTAAATCTAGGATATAGAGCCAACACAGATATTATAAGAAAGTGAAATGATAATGCTTACGTCGCTTAAACGATCCTTATGATCACTACTACTACTAGTACTATTACTGTTGCTGCTGCTGTTGCTATTGTTGTTATTGCCTCCTGCAGCAAGCATCTCTTTGTGAAGTTGCTGCTGGTGTTGTAGTTGCTGCTGCTGATGATGGTGAAGGAGATGAGAATGATGCTGCATTTGTTGTTGCTGCTGTTGCTGAAGGTGTTGATGATGCTGCTGTTGTAACTGTTGATGTTGCAACTGCTGCAGATGATGTTGATGCTGCTGATGCTGATGGTGTAAATGCTGCTGTTGCAGCTGTTGTTGGTGCATTTTAGCATGAACACCTACCATACCGGGGCCCATGCCACTCATATTCATTGAATTATGATGTTGATGCTGCTGCTGCTGATGATGATGAGGAGGATGATGTAGATGATGTAAATCTTTTTGATTAGTAACATTTAAAGCCATCACTGTCGGCTGAGCTCCGGTGGTGGGGGGCAATTGTTGTGGCGGCAGCCCTGCTGATGAGGCTGACATATTTGTTATGAAATCACTACTATTACTACTGCTATTATTATTGTGCATTTTTTGATCCATTAAATGTGCGTTTGATTTCTGCTTAAAAGATGAGAGAAAATACATAAATAAGTATAAGAATTGAGAAAAAGGAGGAAAAAAAACTTACATTAAAAGCTCCTGGTATACAGTTGGCTGCCATTGAAGACATTGTTTTAAAGGAAGGTGGCCCTAAACCAGGATGAGGATGTATGCTATTGTGTTTGTAAGCATCATTATTTGAGCCATGTGTTAACAGAGTTGAACTATTAATTGTTGACGAAGACAACGACAACGGCGACGACGATGACAAAGATGTCGTCGTTGTCATTGTTGTTGGTGTTGTTGAGTATGTGGATGATGGTTGAGTGTGTGGTGATGGTGGTGGTGGTGTTGCAACTGCTGCTGTTGTTGTTGATGATATTGCTACTGTTGGTGGTAATTTATCCATAGCACTTGTGGATAATAATGTAGAGGAGCTGGTGGCAGTCGTAGTGGTCGATGTGACTGTTGTGGCTGCTGTGTGGGAAATTGTTGAGGATGCTGATGACACTGCTGCTGATGCTACTGCTACCGCCATAGGTGGTATATTTGGTGTTAATGTTGTGCTTGTTGCAGTTGTTGGTATTGTTGTTGATGCTGTTGTTGTTGTTGTGGATTTGGTTGTTGCCACTGTTGCGGACACCAACGACGACGACGACGACGTCGACGATGGCGTCGTGGAGGAAGAAGATTTTGTGCTTTTCTGTTTTGTGTTGCTACTTACATTAATTGCTTTGGAAGTATCCATTGCTAAGGAATTTCTATTCGAATTTTGTAAATTCGTTGATGATTTCACATTCGTTACTGTTGACGACACGGCCAGCGACGGCGTGACCGCCACAGTTGCTGTGCTTGTTGATGTGACTGTGGTCATGGCTGTTAATGCTGTTGTTGATGTTGTAACCAATGACGTTGCCGCCGTTGTTATTGCTGCAGGTATTGCAGCTGAGGCTGGTGCTGCTGTACCATCACATGTATCCATCATAATACTGCTATCACTGCCATTTTCAGCAGACCCAGACCCAGCGAGTGCTACTCCACTCATTTTAGCCTCCACACTGTTACCACCACTAATAATGCCTCTGCCCGTAGTATTGCCACTACCATTGTGATTGGTAAATGCAGGAACTACACTCGTTGTATCTTTCCAGGGTGCAGATGTTATTGCGGTGGAGGTGTCCATGGGCGTTACAGCATTCAAGGCTGTAGTTGATGCTGTTGTCGCCACAGTTGACTTTAGTTGTTGGCCAACAGCTGAAGAATCTGTTAAAGATGTCATATTAATATCTGTGTTTACACTTAAATTGTTACCACTACTGTTGATGTTAATGTTGCTGTTGTTATTGTTATTGCTGCTATTGTTAACATTATTTATACTGTTGATATTGTTATTATTGTTGTTGTTGTTGATGTTGTTGATGTTGTTATTATTATTGAGCATTGTGGCGGCATTAATTGGGGTAACACGCATATTGCTACCACCATTGTTATTATCATTTAGACTACTACTATTATTATCCTTGTGATGGTGATTATTGTTGTGATTCAAATTCAACGAACCAAGTCCAGCAACCACCCCAATATTGGACATATTGCCAACGTTAGCCCCACCAATAACTCCACCACTACCAATGCCCCGTATGGGATGTGGCTGGCCAGTGTCTATGATCTTTGGCATTTTGATTTCTTCAATGCTGTATGTACATGTCAGCTCCTCCAGTGCAGATAAACGTTTCTCTTTACGCTTTTGCCCCAGTTTTATTGCAAACTGTTTGGTTGATGAAAAAAACAAAAAGAAATAAAAAATTAAACGATTTTTATTATGATTAGATAATAAATTAAATAAATACATACATATCTATATAATTAAATGTTTGTAGTTTAATGTAAGGAGCGCCTCTTGGCATTTAAATTTTGTTAATTTTTTTTTTAAATAATCATTGAAAAAGTACTTGGATATTAAGTTCTAAATAAATGATTTTCTAAACAAACAAAAAAAAAACCTGCTAATTAGTAGGTGTAATGAATGTAATCGTTTTTTAAGGTAATTAAGTAATAAAAAACAAATGATAATCACACATTTTCAATTAACTATACTTTCTTGTTTAGTACTTAAGATAACAAATAATTACATGGGTTACTGCAGAAATTAGAAATAGCAACAGTGTAAATTAAATTAAGCATGTACATAAATAAACATATTTTTGTGTTATTTCCAGGTTTAGTGGATCAATTCTTTACACATCTACTTGTAACTTACAAGTATTATTTTTGGTTCTCTAGCATTGTTACGAATTTGTAAAGTAGTTTGTTAGTTTAAGGTTTTACAGTGCTGATTTATTATTTTATTTTTTTAATATGGCATTATCAACACCAAAATCATGGTCCTTCAGTCAAGAACAAGAAAATGTTTTTATGTGAAACTAATTATTTACATTCAAATTGCAAAAACTTAAATTTTTTTAGTTTTTTAAATAAAATTATTAATGATTTGTTAATTAAAAGTAAATATTGTCCGTTTTTCTAAAGTTATTTTTGGTTATTTATGTATTGATTTGAGATACATATGTGCTACAAAATACTTCTGATGGATCTGTGTATCAGTATAATTTTAAATTTGTTTGAAAAGATATTTTGTTTCGTATTTAGCTCAGCCATACCCGACAAATCATTACTTCTCAACAACATACAATTTTAAAAAAGTTTTCTATATTCTCACGCAAAATAATCATCCCCCTACTCAAGTTTAGAATGTTGGCACAATATCAAAGATAACACAGGAATGTTTAACAACCATCTTGATTGGACGTTTTAGACGTTTTTATTGGACGGAAAGAGATTTGTCTCCAACGTTGAAATCATCACACAAAAATACCTATTTTGATGACCTCGACAAATCTTATTTTTTGGTAGGGATAAACAAATTGGAGAAACGTAGGACAAAGTGCATAGAGCTCAACGTTCAAAATAAAATAATTTTTTTTTTACGCAAAACGCCAGGGTATCTATCCCACGTCGATTCAAGTACGTCCCTAGTTTTTTTTTTAAACAAACACAAACTGCGAAGAGTTTTGCTTGTCTGCAGATACACCCAGAGTCTCTGGCGGGAATCGAACCCGCAACCCCCAGATTGATAGTCCAGCACACTATCGTGTAATCTATCGGGGCACCTCTACCTATCGACCTATATCGTCATATAGGAAGCTGGAACGCTTAAACCTTATTATTAATATAAACTCAACTTATCAACTCCACCAGTTGATAAGTTGAGTTATAAATGGTACTCCACCAATTTACGATTTGAGTTTTAAATGGTACTCCACCAGTACAGATGTTGAGTTTTATATGGTCTCCACCAGGGTTTACATTAATTAATTGGTCCAAACGACGTAGAACAAAAACCGTTATACGAAGCGTTACATCACACACGTGCCAGAGTGAGACGCTAAATTGTCGAAGGCAAAAAAAAAAACGAAAACGGGCCTAATTGCACTTAAGAGATAATTACAATGACGCGCGAGTTGTTAATCAACCCAGACCTACTTTGCGACTTAAAATAATTTTTTATCCATAAACATGTGTTTCATTCAAAAAAGGCACGGACTTTCAATATTGTACATTTCTAAACTTTAATGACAGTCGTAGAATAGGTCTGAGTTGAAGAACAACTCGCGCGTCATCGTCATTATCTCTTAAAGACGGTCAGGCCGAATTTTCTTGTTTGACTTTCGAGAGTTGTGGGTTTCAACTCGCATTGTTATTGATTGTATACGTCGTATAACAGTTTTGAGTCATTTATGTGAATACACATGTGTTCGTTTTGTTGATAGACCATCCAAAACTATGTTGGAGGACCATACAGAACTCATTAGTGAAGATATATAACCTGGTGGAGCACCATTATTTAAAAACTCGAAATCAAAATTTCATAGTATCTGCTTCTTATACGAAGGTATAAGTCGATAACTGTGGAATATCCTGGCATATAGAATTTACTCTTAAAGTAAAAAAAAAAAAAACTTTAATGACATTAAAAATATTTTTAGGGGACCATTTTTCGATGTTAAATTTAGCTTGATTTTTAAGTCAAGCTTAAAGAACAGTAACAAGTTGTAAAAATATGTTTAATACTTTATTTGCAATTTATTCAAAATCTATTTTAATCTATATAAAAGAGCTTTTACAGTGTTTCGCAAGATTCTAAAAAAATATATTTATGTATGATACGTGATTTATACACAATTTAATGAGTAATAAATAACCTCAACGAAAATATGAATTTTATTCAGAATAATTTTAGTTTTAGCATTTTTTTTTTTATTAATTTTTAATTGGTGGACCTGCAGTTAAATGTATGGATTTATATACGCGAAGTAAAAACATTGGTTTGTTTTTATCATTTAAGTAAGTAAATTTATTTATTAATACGTTTCTGTCATTTGAAATTGACGCTAATGGTTTGGTACAGACAGATTTACTTAAACTGTTACCATTTGAATTGGAGAATGTTGTGAACAAGTTCATTCATTTACTCAGGGAGAGACCGATGAAATTTCCAGGCAGGCGTAAACAACCTAACTGGTTTACCAGGGAACTTCGCGTTCAAAGGTCGATGTTAAGGAAGCTGTTTAACAAGGCAAAGCGCACAAGATTACAAAATGATTGGGACAACTATAAAGAGAGCTTCAATAAGGAAAATCTTAAAAGAGCGAAACGAAATTCATGGAGGATGTATGTATTGTGAATCCGTTGCTAACCTCAATGAGTTTTTTAGGTTTCGACGAATGTTTCAAAGATCCTAAAGTCATAGGATATATTCAAAGAGAGGATAACTCATGGACGCAATCAAGCTCGGAGACACTCTCCTTGCTTATGGAAACACAATTCCTGGTTGTGTAGGGAACTAGGGTTGACGATCAGGTTGACATTGTGCCTGCGAGTATTAGTCATAACTCTAGACAAATTGAGGAAATAATTACAAGGCAGAAACATGTTTGGGCGGTTAACACTTTTGATCCGTAAAAATCACTGGGTCTGGACGTTGTATTTCTGGCTATGCTATATAACATCTTGGAGATTGCACTATTTCTTTAAGAGGTGTCTTAGTAGGAGATATCTGCCTAGCGGGTGGAGAAAGGTTATGGTAGTTTTCATACCTAAAGCCGGTAAGGCTAATAACTTGAAACTCGGTTCATTCCGTTCCTTAGAATCGGATGCCGTTGGAATGTAAACTTTTTGTGGATAAAGCTGGCGCTGTGGAATGAACCAAGTATTCAACAATATCTTAATCAAGATCTCTCAAGTATTCTGACAGCTTACTGAGATACGGTTTAAAAAAAACGTTTTATTTATAAAATTCTTTACAAACCATCTGCTGAAAATTTCGAATCGAATAAAAAGAATCAGCCAAATCGCTCCAGTCGTTCTCATCTGATGTCATTACATACATGGACCATTTCATTTATATATATAGATGCTGATTTATAAATTCATAATTAAAAAAAAAAATTAATAATAATTTATGTTTACACGTAAAACTGTAATTTCAAAAAAAAATGCTAAACATTCCCAGTTGATGAGTTGATATAATTATTGTTTCCTGTATCATTTCATTAAATACCTACACCTGAAAACATTGATCCTAGTGTGATTTATACAAATATCTATTAAACTATGGCATATGGATAAGCCAGAAAACATTTAAATAATTCGTACCATGTTCAACTAATACTTACATATATACATACATATATCTTTAAAAGTTTTAGTATTTTAAAAATGTATAGTGTTCTTATCGAAACTCTTTACTCACCTCTAAGTCTTCGTAT
The DNA here is from genome assembly GCA_942486065.2 of Calliphora vomitoria. Classification (NCBI taxonomy): domain Eukaryota; kingdom Metazoa; phylum Arthropoda; class Insecta; order Diptera; family Calliphoridae; genus Calliphora; species Calliphora vomitoria. Next base: position 6,893,526 of record OW818032.2, read on the forward strand.
GTTTTAAATTCCAATATAGCAAAACCATCAATGATTTCCTCCTCCAACACCGGTGACCTTGGCAATTTCCTTCGAACCGGTGGTGGAGGACGTGGCGGTGGTTTATCACGCGGCAGTAGTAGAGTTGAGGACGACGATGTCGATAGGAGATCTTCATCTAATGACTCACCCTCACTGTCGCTGGGACTTGCCATCAGACCGGAATGACAGTCGGGCGAGTGGGGTGGATTTAAAAGTAATGATGCAATACTGTCGGTAGGTGGTAGTAGAGCATTATTGTTTGTGCTGCTACTACTGGAACTTGTAGTAAAAATGCCGCTTGAATTGTTGCTGTCTTCGCCCATGCTGTTGGCACTACTGGCTTGATAGAGATGATTGCCGGTAATGGTTGTTGTTGCTGTCGTTATATTGTTGCTGTTGGTATTATACTGTGGGTTTTGGGAATTATTATTTGGAGTTGGGGTGTTGGTAATCGGCGCTGTGTTGCTGATCAGCGGGGTATTGTTGTTGAGACTGTTTGGTGTGTTAGTCGCACTGCGATTATCACGTTCAGCCTGTAGACGTTGCGCCCGTTCGCGTCTACGTTTCTGTTGACGTTGTTGTTTAGCATTTAAGGAAGCCGACGAGTTGTTGTTATTCGATGCGAGATTATTGGAATTGTTACTGATGTTGCTCAAATTGGAAGTATAACCATTTGTGGCTGCTGCAGCCGCAGCAGCGGCAGCTTGAGCGGCTGCTACTATTGAGAGTTCAGTATCAGAATCAAAATCGCTGTTACTGGGGCCAATTGTAGGCGGTTGTAATGTAGACTGCATTGCCGCATTATTGCTGTTGCTATAAAAATTCCCCGCCGCCATTGCCGGACTACTACTAAGAGAGTTAACGAGACTGCTAATACCTCCACCACCAACAGAACCAGCCAATGTATGCGATTGATTGGGTGTTATTAATCCGCCACCCACCAAACCTCCGCCAAGATTACCAGCATTATTGCTGTTATGCATGGAATTTAGAGCTAGTTGTGGTGAGGGAGGCGGTAAATGTAGTTGATCGCCACTACCAGTTGGTCCTAACATACCAGCCGCTCCTCCTCCTCCAACGCCCCCAATTCCACTATTGTTGCCTCCTCCGCCGCCGCCTGGCAATCCAATGCCACCAATAATATTTGAGGACAATTGCGGCGGAAGGCAGACATTGTTAGTTTGTTGCAAATGACTGGACCCAGGTGGCTTTTGATCCTGTGTGTTGCTGCTGCTGTCCATCGCGGGAACTTTAACGCGAAAGATTTAAAGTAATTTATTGCTCTTGAAACAGGCCAACATGTTAGGCCACAGATCTTAGACCCAGTTTATGAGAGAAATTATCAATGAATGTTGGAGAATTTCAAAAAGAAACTAACTAATGAGACCAGACGATAAATGGGGGGTCGCCCAATTACGATGATGAGAAGAGCTGTGCTCTACTCTACTCTACTCTGCTAAGATGAGCTGTGCTTTGCTGTGCTGAACTGAGAGTCAGGCAGTCGGTCGGTCGGTAGGAAATGAGGAAGTAGACAATCTCAAGTAGACAGTGTTTTTCTTTTTGTTGTTTTTGTTATTATTCTTATTTGTTGTTTGTGTAGTTAGTTTTCGCTACACACGTACAAAACTCCACTTGAAAATACGGTAAAAAATCGATGGATGTTCCGTCTTCGTCCTCGTCGTTGTTGTTGTATTTTTTCCTGCTGCTACTGCTGCTACTACTTTTGTTGTTGCTGTTGTTATTCTTACAGTGTTTTTGTTGCTGTAGTTGTTGCTAATATTTGATGATATTGTTGTTGTTGTTGTTGTTGCTGCTGCTACTGTTGTCTTTCACACTATGTACTCTTTTTTTACTTTTCAATTCTTTCACACACTCACACAACTTTTTTTTTAATGTTTTATTAAATTCTATTGATTTTTTCCATTACTTTTACACTTAACTTTTATTCTGTTGACAATATAAACAATATAAATTATTAATTTTAAATAAATATTATCAATGCTATTAAAAATAAACTTTTTATTTCATTTCGTGGCTCAAATAGAACCTTGTGACTTTTTTCTTGTATATTTCAATACATTTTCATAAAATGTATAAACTTTTTCAATCATCTTTTTACACACACTTCATTTTTTTTTTCAAACGGTAGTGATTTAATTTGCACACAGATATTTTACACACACACACTTTTTTCTTGTTTCAATTAATTAATTGAATTCTATATTTAATTGTAAATAATTTTTTGTTTGATATTTTCTTGTAAATTTTGTATTTTTTCTTTTCGTTTCTTTCATTGCTGAAAATATGTGTATAATTTTCCATTACAACATTTTTCTCACATCTTTTCAGAGTATTTTTTTTCCTTTTTGTTAAACACACACACGCACACAAACACATACACGAAAATTTTATATTTTTTCTTGTATTCTTTTATTTTGTCTCTTCCATTTATTTTTTAATAGTGGTTTTTTGCATTTCTCTTTTATTATTGACATAGCTGTGTTGCATACCATAGACTTGTCTCTTTCTAACATGTGCTCGAGATGAGAATAATCAATATTTTGTTTGTTAGTTTTCTGGTGTTTCTCTGTCATGTGTGGTGCATACTATTCTAATCATAATAGGAATAATAGGAAATATACAAAAACATCAAAAAGCCCGGTGTGTTAGAGTTGCCATTTCTTTCGTCGGTAGAAAAAATCTATGTTTTTATACACACAAGCAAGCACATGAATGCAGATACAAATTCTATGCAAATTTGTTTTGATATCTAAAAATGCAAAATTGAAAAAATAGCATTTTAATTGAAAGATTTAGATGTGGGATGTATTCCTAATTGGAATTTGGGGTACAGATTATAATTTGTGGAATAAATCTCGAGCGCCAAGGAAAAAAATAAAAACCATGAAGGTGATTTGGAAAAGAAAAATTCGTTTTTCGTTCATATTATCCGATTTATGGCCTCGGAAGCTGCAACGATAATTTTATCATATTTTTGATATTTGTTATCATATCAGATCGCAATATTTTTTATAGGTATCATTTGAAAGCTTTTCGAAATACCTAGCTTTATCATGTTATTTAAAGTAGGTATCCCAAATTATTAAAACATTTGAAAACAAATAAATTTTTGAAATTTTTGAACACTAAATTGTAGCTAAGATTTATAGCTTTAGTTTAAGATATCATATAAACCTATAACTTTTCAAATTTAGGTTTTATCGGTTGTCAAAATGTGACTTCCCTTGAAAGATTTTAAACTGTGTGGTATGTCGAACTGCATCGGCAAATGCAAAGGCAACAAAAATAAAATATATCCAATATTCTAACTTTGGAGACCCACATCTCGGGAAACATGGACAAAAATATCAGAGGCACATATTATACATATGTTCAGCATAAAAATATGCACCTCTAGTAAACATTTGGTAATAATCGGTAAACAAGAGATTAGTCAAATTATTTAAAAAGTCATACAAAGTTTTAATTTCTCGACATAAATTTTTATTATCTCAATTTATTTTCTCAATATGTATTTGAATTTCATAATTAAATTTGTGTCCTCAATCTTAACTTGCTTTTATTAATAACATAAATTTTGCTCTACATTTATTGCCCTACAATATAAATTTTGTATGAAAAAAGTGGGCTGTCCTTTCAATGAAATGGGTCAGTGGAGGCCGTACTAAAAGCAAGTGAGAACCACTGATCTAGAGATTGAAAAATACAATTTTTAGCCAATGTGCCGCTTGTTGTGAGTGTCCCTATTAATTCCACTGCCTTTAGTCTAGAAGTTTTTTTGGCAACTGTTTCGCCAACGAAATGCAACAACACCTTAACACCAGTGTATTCTATATTGGATTAAATTAGTATACCTATATGAATAGTTCTAGTTCATTTATAATCTCAAACTTTATTCAGATATAGGTACATACATATATTTATTAATATTCTCTTTAATTTTATATATTTTAAATAATTAACAAATTTATAATATAACTGAAAATAACTTAAGCTATACTTCCCCATTTAGAAATTAAAATTAAAAAAAATCCTATAAACGTAACAGTTACGACAATTTTATTTTTTCCAAAAAAAAAAAATAAAAAAATAAAGAGAAATGAAAACAACAACAACAAAAATCTCACAGTTCACTTAAAGAAAAATCATAAAAAAACAACAACTATAGAGAAGATACAAATAATAAAATAAACAACAGAACGTGTAGAGGCAAAAGAAAACAAAAAAAAAACATTGCAAGAAGTTTATTAACCGCAACTACTTAACTAAACAACAGCAAAACGAAGATGTCAAAAAAAATATCAAAAGAGAAAAACAAGAACCAGCAAAAAGTAATTCCACTTAAAATATATTTTTTGTTGTTTTTACAATTAACAATTCTTCAACACTTAAGATTTTTTTTATTATTTTTTTACCATTTTCTTTTACACGTTTATTTTTATTAATGAATATTTTATTATTATGTTTTATTCATTCTTTTTTAAGGTACGTTTTACAATCGGAAGTTAAACGTGGGGATAGAGAAAATGTTTTATTGAAGAGTAAAAAATAAAACTTCATATAAAAAAACTTTCACACACAAATCATCAAATCAGGAGTGTAAGGAAAAAAGGACGTGTTCCTTTTTCATCTTCCTTTCCTCATACAGACACACTAACACATCCACAAGTATTCAGAAACGAACTTTTGTATTTTCTTTTTGAACCTTTTGCAAAATTATGCCAAAGCCGTATGTACAACTCACGTACGCACACACAAATACACTCTCACTCTGTCAGTCAGTCACTCACAATATAATCGTATAGATGAAAATAAAAGAAAACTTAGAATAGAAGAAACCACAAAGAACAAGAGCGAATAAAATTGTTGATGTAAATTTTCTTTTTCAATCATTTTTTATACACTTTTTCACATTTATTTCAAAATTTCTTATCAAAAATTTTAGCTTCATACTTTGCATATACATTAATTAATTTATATATATTTTTTTTCTTAATAACTAAACTTTTTTATTTATTCAATTAAAACATTTCTCTTTTTTTGTTTGATAGAAAAAAACTTTAAACTTTTTGTGTGTATTTCTTACATCGTTACATTTTTTCTTTAACCACATTCACTATTTCAGTCGATTTCATATAGATCTTTCTCTTTCTTACGTATTTGTTTTTAAATGAGCTTGTATTTTCTCCTCTTTAGAAGCATCCCGCTGCGAAAACATGCATTAAGAAAAAAAAAAGAAGAGTAAAAAATTTTTCCGAGTTTTTCTTGATAAAATTCTGCTGAATTTGTTTAGGTTTTTCTTTATATTTCATATTTTATCGATTGTGCGTTAAATTAATTACGATTTGGTGCACTTTTTGTTAATTTTTATTAATTATTTTCCACTTTTTTCTGATTTATTTGACCGAAACAAATTTTCTAGGCGAGCCCGACCGAACAAACGCTTTACGAAGGTTTACTGTGCGATTGTGAATGGTAACTCTTTGTTACGAAGTGTTTGACAGTTTGTGTACATGCTATTGTGAATGTATATTAGATGAATTTAACACTATAAGGGCAGGAGATAAAATTACTTTGCTGTTGTGAAGTTGTGTTATTTTTCATAAATTGTTTTTATTTTTGTTATAATGGATTAAAATTAATTTATTTTTAAATAATGAACAGTTATAAATAACTAAAAAGAAAATTTTTTGATAATTCATAATAGTTTTTTCTTTCTCTTCAAAAATGTTAATGTCAGATATTAGATATGTTAAATTTTAAAAACCATTTACTGTAAAATGTTTTTAAGGTTAGCTGGAAACATAATAAAACAAGTAAGAAAGTAGAATCGATCACGCCCGACCATATGAACCCCACACCAAATATATGAGTATAAAAGGTTTTCTTTTAAAATTTAAATATTTTTGATGTTGCCGTGCGTCACTTTGGCGAAATGCTATCAACGACTAATTAATGACATGTTTTTTGTATATATGAAACTTAATTGTGTTTAATTTTATTTGAATACTAACATTTTAAAGTTATTTAAGATCGTTAAAGTGACTTTCGGAATTGTGCTTTATATGGCAGCTTTGGTCAGTTATTGACCGATCCGTACAAAATTTTATTAAATTCAAATTATTATAACGTGTTAACTAGTCTAACAAGTCAACATGATATATTTAATGTGATTATTTGTTAATAAAAACAAATTAGTTGTATGCAATTGAATTATAATTAATATTATAATATATTCTCTAGATAAAAACATTATATAATAATTTAGAAGGAACTTTGAATTATATGAGTTGATTCCGAATGTTGCGGAGATTATTATATATGTATACAATGCACAATATTCGAATAGATTATGTATAAAAATAAATAAGTTTCTGAATGAACTTTCCGATAAATTAATGCGTCAACCCATGCGCTATTTGACTGACTTCACCGAATATAAATTCGGCTTGAACCAATCGTGAGTTTGAATTTAAATGTAAAAAAATAATTATTTTACGTAAAAGTATTTATTTATTTTTTGGTACCATTTTTATAACATTTACGAGTATTTTATAAAAATTTCAATACCATATTATATATCATATGAAAAGTCATTTTAAGCACTATTCCTTGATACCCATATTGTTTAGGTAATTTATTAAATATAGTATAAATTTATTATTATGTATAATGAACAAAGAAAACAAATAACACAGACAAATCGGTGTTTATATCCAAAAAAGCACAAAAATACAAAAAAAAGAACATAGATTTAACTTGACATTTTCAGTTTTTACTTTTAAAATTCTGTATTTATAACACAAATTTTAACAACAATTTTTTTTTTGAACAATTGTTGTAAAACGTTAGAAATATTGTTCAAATAAACAATGTAAGAATGTTAACATATTACTGATAATGATTAAATTTCCTGTAACTCCTAAACTAAGATAGATCAGGAAAAAATTATGTTTATAATTAAGAGATCTCTCAACACAAAAAAAAATGTATTTCAAAAATATAGTTTCCAGTTTTTTTTTTATTTCTTTAATCACATTTCATTGATATTTTCATTTAAAGCACAATTCACTTTTCCATTAAAATTTTATGTTTAAGGTATTTTTAACAAGAGCTTGGCAACCTCGTGAACAGTACTGATTACTTTACTACATTAAACCTATTCGTTACTATACTTTGGTTAGCGTGGTTTTTGCCAGGAGTATTTTCTTAATTTTTCTGTGAAATTAAAACAAAAAAGTTATTAAATTTATTACAAATCAGCACAAAAGTCCACAATAAAAAGATGGCGCTTATAAGTAACTTTCAATACATCAAATTTACTTGAGAATTTGTAAAATAAAGTTTTTACGAAAAAAAATTCCTAAGGACAGTGTGCAAAAGTGTGATAAAAGAAAAAAGAGTGCGAAGAAGAAAAAACGCAACGAAAAGTTGAGAATACACAAGAAAGTAAATTCACCACGACTACTGGGTAATCGCCTAATAAGAAACGTAAATAATTGACATTTATATTATAGCATTGACATTTGCATTTAATATGTCAAATTAAAGCTAAAAAGGAAAGCAAAAAAATACACGAGCGGTAGTGAGAAGAAAAAAAATTAACTTTTTCGTAATGAGGCAAAATTTATAATCAAAAAAAGGGAATAATTCCCAAGTGAAAAATACAAACGAAATAAGTGAAACAAGATCAAAAGACTTGCAATTTTCTTTTCCTCCAACAAAATTAACAAAAACATTAATGATTTCAGAAATTTGTGCAATTTTTGTAGCAGCAAATTGCTAATTTTCTTCGTGATAACCATTGAAGTCGGGTCTGCCTTAATACATTTTACACACTTTAAAACTGTTTTTTTTTTATATATTTTTTCGCCTGAAAGTTTTTGTGTGTGAGACTGTGTGTGTGTTATTTTTTCGTATTTCTATATTAATTCTTGATACATGGCGTAGTAGTAAAAATTTTTCAATAGTATTTGAAAAAAATCAAAGAAGAATAAGCAAATTTTAAAAGCTAATGAACAAAATAGCAAAACTACTACATATTACTACCACTGACTGAATTGAATTTTTCAAAGAATATAATAAACTCGAATACAATAAAATATTAAATATACATGTGCAAACATATTAAAAATATATAAAAATTGCAATTATTATTAATAAAAAAAAAAAACAGAAACAACAAAATAAAAATTTGAGAAAAAAAGTTTAGTGTGTTACACATAGAAAAACAGAGAGACAGACAGATTGTGTTAAGAAAAAGTATCTAAAGGCAGAATTTCATCAAACAAGTTGCAATTTTGTATCTATTAAATGGCCTTAGAAATGTCTAGCAATTGTTGTAAATGCTAAAATAAAAAATAACAACAAAAAAGCATATTGTATATATAAATATCTACTGTTAAACGTTAACCAGAAATAGCTTAGAACGAAAAAAAAAAATAAGGACCATTTGGATGATTAATTTCATATTTTACATTTCGAGACATTTTATTCAAGGATAATAAGTTTGTTCGTTCGTATTTTGTTGTTTTTTTTTTTTTTTGATTTTTTATTTTGTCACTCACTCTGCCTTAAAAAGAACATTTTCATAATTGTTTTTCTGATTAAGTTTACTGACAAAAAACAACAAAAAAAAAAAAACTCAAGTGTTCAATAATATTGTCCATTTATGGTCTGAAATTCATAAATCATACACAGAGAGAAACAAGTAAGTTGGCTTTCAATAATTCTATTTCTTTTTTTTATTTACTTGTGGTATTTCACTAAATAATTACTGTAAATAATTGTCTTCAATTAAAATTAATGTTAATTACTGATCGTCAGTTGTCAGAATCATAAACTTTCAGCTGCATACCTTTCTTAACTTGTTTCGTACTCTGTTTTTATATGTACCTACATAGGTATTATTATAAAGTAGATCGTTTTAGGAATAAATTCTCCACATTGTTTTTTAATACCGATTTTATTCTTTATTTTGTTTACAAAATTTGTATACATCTTTCTATAAATCCCAACTAAAATGAAAGTTTATTTTCTTTGAGGAAACCATTTCTCAATATGTTTGTCCTGGCTTTAGTATTTAATGAACTGGATCAATGGATAAAATGAGGACCTTTTATGATCTTTTCAAATTTCTCGCCAAGGAAACTTATGTGATATTCGGGGGTTGTCATACAATACAATCATTGTCGGAATCAGTTTTGAAAACGACAAAGAACGTACATTTGTATTATGAAATACCTACAATGTAATCTTTTGTTTAATCTATAAAGAATTTAATTCTAGATCTAATATAAAACCGAAAACTTTTGATTTCACGTGACCAATGTTCTTTTTCTGTAGTTTTCAAAACCGATTCCGACAATGATTGGATTCCATGAGGTCCATTGTGATTACCTTCAATAAGTAGATTTTTGTTACATTTGATAGGGAAGAGTAAGATTTTTATCGCTGGTTCGGACGCCAGGACAAAAGTTTTGAGAAATTATATCTTAGAATGAATTTAACTTTTATTTTAGTTCTACAATCTTTTTATGGGGCCACCCTAGTGTACATACATATGCAGGGGAATTCCCAAAATCAGTTTATTATAACAAAACATAATTGTAGTAAAATACTCATAAGAAGTACAGTTCGAAATTGCATTATGCTTGATTTTAAATAACAAGTATGATTTCATGTCTATTATCTTTAGGTATTTCTCATAAATAATAAAAAAATTGAATTAAAAAATTATTTTTCTGTAATGTAAAGATTTATTCAAATTTACTTTGTTTCTTTATAAAATTAGCACTTGTTTATTTTTTTTTCTAATTTGATAATGTTTACTTCCGCACAATTGTTAAAAGGTATTATTGTGCATCTTGCCAATAATACATTTTAGTTCCGTTTTTTTTTTTTTTTCTTTTTCTTTAAATTTTTAGATTATTTGGTTAAATACTTTTATTTCAAAGTGAATGTATTAGAAATCCCGAAATACCTGGGAAATGTTTTTGTTTTCAATGACTATTTAAAAATAAAAAGTTTTATTGAATTATAGGTATATTTTTTATATTTAATGGAAGATCTAGGGTTGGTAATCGAGAATTTCTTTATAAGTTTTCTGCTTAAAATTAAACAGATAAAAGAGATTGGTTGGGATTTATTGTCAATCTAATGATTGGATCAGGATGCACTAAGTAAGGTGAAATCAACAACACAGCTGATTTTTATTTATCTATTTTGAAAGTGCTTGATTTTTGTCAAACTGAATTTATTTTGAAAAAATAATAAATTTTATTTTCAAAAAAAAAAAAAAAACATTTTTAAATCAAACAAGTAAGAGAGCTATATTCGGCTGTGCCGAATCTTATATACCCTTCACCAAATTATACATTAAAATAAAATTAAAAAAAAAAAAAATTTTAATTTTTTTAAAAATGTTTTCCAATTTTTTTTTAATTTTTTTTTTTTTAATTTATTAGTGAAAAAAAAATGTATGACAAAAGAATGTTTTTTGTGAAAAAAAAATTCGGGTTAAAAAATATTTTCCCGATTTTGACCCATTGTAGGTCCAACTTTGTATAGGCTTATATACATCGTTGCAATGGACTTTGAAATATCTATCATTTAATATCCATATTGTCTATATTTATGACTTAGTAATCGAGATATAGATCAAAAAATAGACCAAAAATAGAGGTTGTCTCGGATTTTTGCCCATATCTCCGTTATTTACGGACGGATTTTGCTGATTTTAAATAGCAAACTTCTCGAAAGCATGTCTGACAGAATTATTGAGGATTTGGATCCCGAAGATATCTTTGGTCTTCAGAAAATTGATTTCAACAGACAGACAGACGGACATGGCTAAATCGACTCCGCTATCTATAAGGATTCAGAATATATATACTTTATAGGGTCGGAAAATTATATTGTGGAAATTACAAACGGAATGACAAGTTTATATATACCCTTCGCACGAAGGTGAAGGGTATAAAAACATGAATGAAAATGTGAATAAACAGATTTCATATAATGAAATTTGGATAAAGCACTATTAAACCGTTGTTCTTTTTCAAATATAATTTAAATTTAACGGCCGTTTTTTGTTAATATGCAAAAATAACAAAAGCTTTGTGTTTACATTGGTAACGGTTTTGTCAAAGATTATTTACAAAACCTATGACTTGTCAGCAAGAAATATTGAGTTTGTTGTGTTTGTTGTCGAAACGCTCTCATCTTACTTATTACATCATGGATTGGATTATATTCATAGATATTTTCGATAATAGCAACGGAAACTCAGTTGACATTTGTGTCAATTACAATTTAAACAACCTAATTTTTCAATCTCAATTCAGTTATTTTGATTAAATCAATCGATAAGCAATACATTCCGTTATCACAACTAAAATCTATTTTCTCAGTGTGAGAAAAACAGAAAAATTTTTATTTAAAACAGGAAAATTAACATTATTATAGGTATAAATTGAAATTTTAAGTTCTTAAAAGAAAAAATTAAAAAAATTGAAATTATAAAACCTCTAAGGCTTGTAACGACCTGTTTCCGTCTTGCGTTAAGGTAGAGCTCGCGGGTCCACAAGAAAAAGTACCGTAGGAGGGAGAATGTTGAATATGTTTAGGAACAGGTGGAATCTCAGAATGCCATCAATACTCCACTAAGACGATTTTATTAGGTGACAGAGGTACCTATAACCCCTATTCAGGCTAATAAAACCTTTAGTTGCTCGTTACCAAAAAAAGACAAACCAAGAAAAAGCGGTTTGCTCCTACCCAGCTAAGTTCAGAAGTGTACTTTTTTTATAGTGCTGATTTCCCACTCATACATACGCAATACAAATAACACAGTTGTGAACAGCTGTTCCATGATTGCTCTTAACTGTACGAATTCTTGTTAGCTTTTTTACTCTCCTACTTACTACTAGGTTATTTAAATCATTACTACATATAACGTTTAGAAAAATTTGAAATAACAAAAAGCAAAAGTTTAAAAAAATCCCGGGAATGGAAAAAGTACGGAAAATTGGGAACACTAGGAGTCTCCCAATATTTAGAAATATCACGGCATAGAATAAAAGAGTAGAACGGAAGGTGAGAGCAATAAAATGGAAAAAATTACTCTCTTTTCAAACATACGGGTGATACAATAACAAAATACATGCAATACATTCTCATGAATTAGGTTTCAGACAACAGACATAGGTTTTTGGCTCTCAGTTACCTATCTAGTTGCCATCTATGTATCACAGGTTTTGTACTCATTTCGAGTGCTTATCAATTAGTACAGTTTTCCTTTTAGTTCTCCAGCTACTACATAAAACTTGTTTGTTTAATCATTCAGCCCAATAAAAATTTGGCATTAGTTTAAAGTGAATGTAATTTTGCAGACTTCTGAAACAGTAAATTATAATAAATGCCTTCATTAATTAGAAAAAATGTTTCCATAATAAAGTGCTTAACCCGACAATGGTGACGCAAATTTGACTTTGATAAATGGTGACGCCGGTCTCACACACTAATGGTTCACTTTTGTTTTAATATATGCTCTTTGACAATAAAACTAAGATATTTAATCAATTTAAGCTCTTTTACTTCAATATTCAAATTCACACAATGTTTTTAAAAACCATAGCGGAAAATATAGTAATTCGATTTCTTGACACACCCGGTCTCACAGACATATAGGCGGGTTAAATATAACTCTAAACTTTTTTGTGAGGGGCAAATAAAACTATAATTACAAAAATTACTATCGGTGTTCCTCTGTTGTCGAAAGTTCTTACCTGATTTAAAAGAATAGTTTTCTGATTTAAAAGGATAGCTGTCGTAGAGTTGACAATCATTGGCTGAGTGGGACTCGGGTCATTCCGTAGCGTTGATTGTAGAACGTGCGTTCTTAAATACTATAAAAACAAGCAACAAGTAAGAGAGCTATTTTCGGATAAATATTGAAAAATATAAAGATTGAAAAATAAAAATTGTTGAACATTTTTTTTATGAAAACAGAAATTTCTATGTCGCTAGAAAGGTCTTTGAAATATCTATCATTGGATATCCATAAGGAACAGCGTCCTTAATTTTTGTTTTCGTTGTAAAATTTTAACGTAAAAGTTAAACCTAGATTGTAAAGTAACATTAATTTTACATTTTACTATAAAAACTTCTCGGTTTTTGGAAGGGGGGGGGAGGGTTGAATTTCCGTTCGTCACCCTCCTGTATCCGCTGCTGCCCACACTCATGGTAAAAGGTTTTAACGTAACAATGTTTCAATTTTTTTTATTTTTTTTTTCGAAAATAAATATTTTTGATGAATTTTTTTTTTTTCTACTGAGCTGATTTTGCTAATTTTTAATACCAACTGCTTAGAACAATAAATAAACATTTTTTTGGTGAATTTCATTAATTTCGATTGTATATTTTGGAAGTCACCATGTTTTACTCAGACATACAGATGGACGCATTTAAAGCAACTTAGAATATTATACGGATCATGATCAACAACACTGTTGGAGTTGGTATGAATATTTATAATTTTTTTTTAGACTCTTCGGCACCAACAAAAGCATTATATCATTTATACCAGTTTATTTTATTTTATTTTTTTTATAAAAAACCATCCCTTCTAAAAAAAAAAAAAATATAAATACGAAAAAATCTTTCTTTCATATCTAAACACCTTGTTCATTATTATTTAAATAAATTATTATTCTTAAAATATATCAAATCATTTAGCACATTTATTTTTAGTGGGTCTAATAAAAAGACATTTCGTAATGCAAAACTAAATACTAACCAATAGCTGTTCTTTGTTTAAACAAAAAACACACACATAATCTAACAAACTATAAAACATTTTGAAAATAATGCACAATTATTATGCGAAATATGTATGTAAATTTATTTAAATTTCTCTTGTTCGTTTCGAAATAGTTAAACTTTTTGTTTTCAAAGCATACCTCTTTCCCGGCCTTAATAATTAGTATAAAGATGAATACATTTGGGGGAAGTGTTTAATATGAATGAATGTATGTACAATATTTAAAATTGGATCGGGTTTTTTTCATTAACGTATTTTTTTTCTTCTATATATTCATACAACTTTAAACAAAAATACTTACTCATACTATCATGCTTGTTACTATCGAAACATTTTTTTTGATTTGAATTTAGTTTTATTTACTTCATAATTAACTCCCATAACTTTGGGGCTACATTTTCTTCTTATTGTTGTTGATGTGATGATAGTTTTGTTTAACCTTTTTTAGTAATGAGAGTGTTGTAATATTTTATTATTGTTCACCTATTTTTGTTACATTTGCTCTTATCAAAAGTCTCGTGATAATGATTTTTATGAAGGCTAGCTAGCTAGTACGAGTCGAGTACATTCGTACTGAGATGATGTTTTTTTTATGAGAAATTGAAATAGTTTGACCACAATCAGGGCTTGTAAAGATTAACTGACATGTTTGGCAAAGGATTTGGGGCACAATATAGACAAATTTAATAACTACTTTAAAAGAAAGGATAATTTTTAAAAAGGACTCTTTACCATGAGTGGTATGGATATGTATGTATAAGTTTGTCATTCCGTTTGTAATTTCTATATTTTTGTTCTTGTTTGCGTTACCATAAAGTATATATATTATTGGTCGATATAGATAGCGGGGTTGTTATAGCTGAGAAGACCCAATAACATACATACATGATTGATTTAAATTGGAGTTGCTATTTAAATTGGAGGAAATCGGCCCACAAATGGCAGATATAACACAACTATCTCGATTTCTGACCTATTTTTATACACTTCACTATGAGTGGCAGGGGTATATATACGTTTGTCATTCCATTTATAATTTCAACATTTTTCATTTGCGACCCTACAAAGTATATATATTCTGGATCGTTATATATAGCGGAGACGATATAGCCATGTCCGTCTGTATGTTGAAATCAACTTTCCGTAGCCCCCAAATAACTTACAAACATAATTGATACATCAATATATCAGGAATTCTTCCGGCTCGGTCGCTATTTAAAATCGGCCCACAAATGGCTGAGACATAAGGAAAAACCCGGGACAACCACGATTTTTGGCCTATTTTTTATCTATATCTGGGTTACTAAGTCATTAATATAGACAATATGGATAGCTAATGATAGATATTTCAAAGTCCATTGCAACGATTTATATAAGGCTATAGTAATTTGCACCTACAATGGGTCAAAACGGGAAAATTATTTTTTAACCCGAATATTTTTTTTTTACCTCAAACAATTTTTTTATATTTTTTGTTCACTAATAAATTAAAAATAAAAATTTTAAAAAATAAAAAAAAAAAAATGGAAAAAAATTAAAAAAAAATTCGAAAAAAATTAAAAAAAAAAACAATTTCGAAAACAAAAATTTAAAACAATTTTGAAAAAAAAAATGTTAATTTTGTTTACCTAAAAATATTTAAAAGTTTTATTTTAAACTATAATTTGGTGAAGGGTATATAAGATTCGGCACAGCCGGATATTTCAAAGTCCATTGCAACGATTTATATAAGGCTATAGTAATTTGGACCTACAATGGGTCAAAATGAGAAAATTAACAATTTTTTTATATTTTTTTTTCACTAATAAATTAAAAATAAAAATTTTAAAAAATTAAAAAAAAAATTCGAAAAAAATTAAAAAAAAAAACAATTTCGAAAACAAAAGTTGAAAACAATTTTGAAAAAAAATTTTAATTTTGTTTACCTAAAAATATTTAAAATTTTTATTTTAAAGTATAATTTGGTGAAGGGCATGGCAGAACCAACAAGGTACAATTACTAGAAAGTATGTTCTCAATTATACATTCCCTATAACGTCAAACGAAAGAAAATTCCAAAAAAAAACAAAACGAAATGTCTAAGACAAAAAAATTTATTTCTGGTTTTATTAGAAAATATCTATGTATTTGCTTTTTTTCGTGAAATCTATATAAATATATAAATGTCTTTGTAAGTTTGTTTGTTTATTTGTTTGTTTGTTTGTTTGTTTGTTTGTTTGTTTGTTTGTTTGTTTGTTTGTTTGTTTGTTTGTTTGTTTGTTTGTTTGTTTGTTTGTTTGTTTGTTTGTTTGTTTGTTTGTTTGTTTGTTTGTTTGTTTGTTTGTTTGTTTGTTTGTTTGTTTGTTTGTTTGTTTGTTTGTTTGTTTGAGCATCACGCCTAAACGGCTGAACCGATTTTATTGAAATTTGGAACGTAGATAGATCCTTACTTGGAAGCGTCAATAGGCTATAAATTTTTTCAATACTTGGACCAGAAAGGGAGAAAAAGGGGGAAAACGGGTAAAATTGGTACCTTTAGTTTTTAAACAATAATTACTATTGTTGAACCTGAACCGATTTTTACATCGACAGGGGTAGCGAAGCGCACCGGGTCAAGCTAGTATTTAATAGAAATTAAAATTTTTACAAATAAATATGTGTTGGTTTTAATATAACGTGCAAAACATTGAGAAAACAAAATAAAAAGTGACGAGAGTAAATGCGTTATTTGACGTTGTAGGGGTAAATATTGATAACTTTCCGTAATAATTGTACCTGATTGGTTCTACCATGGTGAAGGGTATATAAGATTCGGTACAGCCGAATATAGCTCTCTTACTTGTTTTTATCTATATCTGGATTACTAAGTCATCGACATGAAAATATGGATATCTCATGAAAGAATTCGGACCGACAATGTCTCAAAATTGGGACAAATATTTGTTTAATCCAAATTTTTGGGTAAGTCACGAGGTAGTCTGCTGACAATGGCTGTGAAACATAAACTAAATAATGCAGCTTGTTCAAATTTTGACAGAAGTCAACTGACAGATGCATGTTGACAGGAGCAGTGTTACCCTTTCAGTTACGAGGCGCGAAATTCAAAAAGTCACGGACATATTGACCAACCCTCGTATATCCGTTATAGTCCCTGTTTGGTTGCTATTTAAAATCCTAAAAAAATAGTCCCTAAAATTAATTTTTTTCCACCTACAATTTTCTTTTTTTATAAAAAAAAATATATTTTTTCACCAAAAAATTTTTCACTAACATGTTTTTTTTACCAAAAATCTTTTGCTCCAAAAATTTTTTGACCAAACTTTTTTTTCAAAAATTTTTTTTCCAACAAAAATAGTTTTCAAGGTTATTCTTAAAGTAAGTATACTTAGGAGAAGGGTATTAACATTCGGTATAGTCGAAAATAGCGTTCTTTTAGGTTTTCTCTAACTGATTTTTATTGATTTTCAATACCAAACTGCTTAAGACAGTTAGGGAAATTTTTAATTAATTTCGGTTGCTTATTCTGGATGTGAGCGTGTTTTACAAATAATAACTCATCTGTTTAACATATAGATGTCCGTTAAAATCAACTTTTCCAAACATTTAAAACGTTTTGTGAAATTTGTTAATCATTGGTTGCCATGGTCGCCTCGAATCTTTAAGGCAGATTCCAACTTTTTCCTATTTATACAAATTTTAAATACTGATACTTTTGATTATAACTCAACAATTTGTTTTCTTTTTTTTAGGATTTCAACTCTAGATAAAATTAAGTTCAAATAAAAGAGAGTAAACAATAAAAAGTTGCTCCTTTTTTTCAACATCATTGGCATTCCATAGATAGTTGTCTAGAAAAAACAACAACAACAAGTCTTCTTGAGATTTTGAAATTCAATTCAAAGAATTTTGAATATAAATAAAAAAAAAAATAACAAAACTCACGTCCTAAGGACGAGAAAAAGCCATCACATAAAGGAAAAGAAAATAATAGAAACATAAGCCTTTGGAGGAAACAAAAAAAAAAAAGCAAGTGAGATACCAACTGCAAAAAGTGAAGCACTGCTTGCCAGTTCGTTTTGGGGTTTTCTTTGTTTTTGTGCGAAAACATTTTGAATGGATCCTTTTGTTGGTTGGTTTCAAGAGGAACAGGAGGGTCCAGCTTTACTCACATGGTGTAAAATTTGGGAAACCAATGCGCATGAAATGAGCCAATTGCTGGAGCAACAGAATCAACAACTGCAGCTACAACAATTACAAGGTGGTGGTAATAAATTCAATAACGGTGCTAATTTAACTGCTAGAGATCGTGATTCCATACAATTGCTATTGCAACAATTTGGTGGCTTACGCAACAATAATAACAACAGCAACAACAACAATCATAACAGCAGCAATAACAATAACGGCAACAATTCCAGCGGCAATACATCCAGCAATAATTCCCTTGATTCAACCACTACGACCAATACAAATAACGATTCACATTCACCTGCCAACAACACAACACAGGGCGGCGGCGGCGGCGGAGGAGGAGGGGGCGGCGGAGGAGACGCTACGACGACGACTTTGACTGGTAAAATGCCTTCGCACGAACGTCCCAGCTATTATAATCCCTCGCGCAGGAAAATTGGCCGCATCGTCGACAACAAGGCCAGTACATACAACTTTAACAAACACATGGACAAATTGATATCGAAATACAAGGGCTGTCCCTGGCGAGTACCGGATTTCAATTACTGCCGCGGCGTTTTGGGTCTCCATCAGGAGATTGAGCAATTCTACAATTATGTACTGCCCACACCCACCGAACATGCCATACGCAACGAGGTGGTACATCGCATTGAAGCCGTGGTCCATTCCATCTGGCCCTCGGCTTTGGTTGAGATATTTGGTTCCTTCCGTACTGGTTTATTCCTGCCTACCTCTGACATTGATCTAGTGGTGTTAGGTAAATGTTGATTCACTTGGGAATTTGCAATATTTATAATATATTTCTGCTTTTCAGGTCTTTGGGATAAAATGCCATTGAGAACTCTCGAAACTGAACTGATCGCCCGTGGCATAGCTGAACCTCATTCGGTGCGTGTTCTGGACAAGGCCTCTGTGCCCATTATAAAACTAACCGATCGTGAGACTCAAGTTAAGGTTGACATCTCCTTCAACATGCAGTCTGGCGTACAATCGGCGGAGCTGATTAAAAAATACAAGCAAGAGTTCCCATTGCTTGCTAAACTGGTGCTGGTGTTAAAACAGTTTTTACTTCAACGTGATCTCAATGAAGTTTTCACTGGTGGCATTTCTTCCTATTCATTGATACTCATGTGCATTAGCTTCCTCCAGCTGCATCCTCGTCAAATTCACGCTGAGACTGATAATTTGGGTGTTCTACTCTTGGAGTTTTTCGAACTGTACGGCCGCAAGTTCAACTATATGAAAATTGGGATTTCCATAAAGAACGGCGGTCGCTACATACCCAAAGAAGACTTACAACGTGATATGATCGATGGTCATCGGCCGTCACTGCTGTGCATAGAGGATCCGCTAACGCCCGGCAATGATATCGGACGCAGTTCGTACGGCGCCTTACAAGTAAAGCAGGCCTTCGAATACGCCTATCTAATGCTATCACAGGCTGTGAGTCCTCTCAATGATTGGGCCAACGATTGTAATGAGCGTTCAATACTGGGTAAGTTTAGCAAAGGAAACTGTTTAATCATTGTTTAAATTCTAATAAAATGTTTATTATTTGAAGGACGCATTATACGTATCACCGATGATGTTATAGATTATCGCGAATGGATACGTGAACATTTTGAGCATCTTGTCGTTACACGCCACTCACCCGTCTCGGCGTTAGGTGGCCCAGGTACACCGAACGTGGTGGGGAATACCACCAAGTACATGCAGATACAATTATTGCCTTCCACTATGTTGCCAGCCGGTGCTTTAACCGGCCAGCAGCAACAGATTCATATAATACCACAGCTCTATCATCGCCAGCAGCAGCAGCAGCAACATCATGTTGCCGCTTTGAATTCAATGTGTCATAGCAATTCATCGGGGGATGATTCGGAGGACAGCAAAGAATGCGATGCCGATTCAACGTCACCGACAACAGGGTCTACCACACACATTGTGTTGGGCGGCGGCGGTGTTCCAATGACACAAACAACATCCGCGAATATTCACACAAATGCCCGGATGGATACATGATGAATAGTTGCCGGTTTGGTGCAGCAACAACAACAGCAGCAACATCAGCAGCAATTGGTACAAATGCAAGTAGCAGCAGCAGGAACACAGTTCACAATGCATGCTGGCAATATCAATGCGCTGAAAACGTTGCCGTTGCAGCAACAAACCCCGCAGCCTCTAACACAACAACCCCAACAACAATACACACAACCACAAACACCACCCACACAAACAAATAGTTTTATATCATTATCAACATCATCGCCACAACTATCATCCTCAACAATAACAACAACAACCACACAAACAACAACAGCAACAATAACATCACCCACAACAACAAACACAAAATCCACATCCACACAGTCGCTTAATGAAATTATTATTACAACAACTACAACAATTGTTACATCTTCCTGTACCACATACACAACAACAGCCGAAACATCAGCGATGGCATCAACAACAACATCAACAGCCGCATCACCATCGCCAACATCCTCATCAGCTGCAGCAGCAGCAACGTCGTCTGACTTTCAAACGGCCTCATCATCCACAAAGAAAAATCTACTCTCGCCCTCACCTCCCAGGCAGCAAGCAATCCAACAACAACAGCAGCAGCAACAACAACAACAACAGCAACAGTCATCTTCAAATAAACCCCATTACTATCGTCAACAATTCTATGTACCACCTCCAATGCAGCAGCAGTATCAGCAGTATGCCGCTTCTAATCCAAATTATGTTGCCAGCTCGAAACCCCGTTACACAAATCAGCAGCGTTTGCAGCAACAACAACAGGTGCGACAGCAGCGTCTGCAACAACAGCAGCAACAGCATTCGGCTACATTGCCGCGTCAACATAATGCCTCCACGAGTACATCGAGTTTGGGTGGTTCGACGGCGACGACGACCACACATGGTATTCTAACATCCGCTTCCTCAACAATATCGATTATTTCCATTTCATCGGAGTCATCAGTGGCCTCAAATGGATCCGATTCATCGTCGAAATCGGGTTCGGAGTCTGAATCGCGTCCCTCAAATTCAGCTTCTTCATCATCGGTATCGGCTTCAAATATGAAAGCAGGTGTGTAGCCAATAAAAATATTCAATATTTTCTTTTAATTTCAATATAAAGTTTGAACCTTAAACGTAAGGTAAAATTAAAAAAATATTAATATGGGGCATTTCATGTCAAGTGAACCAACTTTTGAAATCGATGTCTTCCGATTGGGATGAACTAACCATGATGTATATCCCACTCACATCCCACTAAAAAAAAACCAAAAAGCTCTTACAGGAATTGATCTAAGCTTTCTTTTGAGCAAAAAAAAATATTAAAAAAATGGGCCCATTTTGGAAAAAAATTTAGATTTTGCAAAAAAAAAAAAAAAAAACTCAAAAATTGTGTAACTTGAGTTACAAAATATTTATTTTGATAGATATCCCACTATGCGACCAAATAGGTCTTCAAGGATAATATCTAAGCTTTTTTTTTTGAGGAAAAAAATGGTCCATTTTTTTATATTTGTTTTCCGAAAGATTGAAGAAATAGCTATCTAAACCATTTGTGACACATGGATGAGAAAAACACCTGCTTGGCCAGAATGTAAAATTTTGACCTCCTCTAACTCAGCAAGTTCTTAACCGATCTTGTTGAAAAATTGTGTCTGAATTACTATCCAATAGAACTAACTATGGTGCAAATTTCATTCCAATCTGGAGACATCGATTTCAAAAGTTGGTTCACTTGACATGAAATGCCCCATATAAAAAAATACATATAAAGATTGGCTTCGAAATTTCAGCATATTGGGTAATGAATTTGAATATTTTTAATCCTAAATCTAAATTTCCAAATTCAGTTTTAAATTTTGAACATAAACAACAAATTTTAAAAAACATTTAACATTAAATTAGGCTTTAAGAAGTTAATTTCATATGATTCCCGGGGGCATACCGCGTAACTCAATCAGAAAACGGAAATGTTCGAAATTGTGTGCTAAATACATTGTAATTCGAAAAGATTTCCTTTCGAATCGAATTAGGGAGTAGTAAATTCAAAAGAAAAAAAATATATTTTCGAACATTACCTAAAAGTAGAAACAAATTATTTACTTTAAATATATGTATACTTAAAACAGGATTTAGTGATTTGTTTTCAAATTGTAGAAATTTGAAAATTAACCAATTTCGAACATTAAACATGTGTCAGAATTATTTTTTTTTTAAGTTTTTTTGTAAATTTATAGAAAAATGGTTTCAATCTACAAACAAAAGTTCGAAAAAAAAATAAATTATAAAAAATTAATTGCTGCATTTTAGAAGCTAGAAAATTTACTGGACTTCAAAAGAAAGCAAGTAATTTTAAATTTAAAACTATAATTCGAATTTAATCTAAATATATAATAAATATAGACTGGATTTAGTGATTCTCCTTAAAAAATTAAGAGCGTAATTGTAGAATTTCAAAAATTAACCCATTTCGAATAAATAATTTTTTTAAATTTTTTTCTAAGTTTGAAAATTTTTGTTTTCGAATAAAAAGCTTAAATTAGACAAAATTTATTTTACAATAGAAATTAACAGCGAAATTTTAAAATTTCGAAAATTTACTAGAGTTCTACAGACTATTTGGCTTCGGATTAGGCCATCAATTTGGTTTCAACCATTAGGCCATTTCGAACACACATATTTTTCGAACTTTAAAAACTTGTTGCAATTATATTTTTATTTTGTATCAAGTATTAAATATAATTTTTAAAGCAAAAAAAAAAAATCAAATTAAGTTGGAATTTTCGAACATAAGCAAAAAATTAGAAAAAAGTTACATAATTTTCTTTAAAAATTTCTTTAATAGCGGAATTGTATAATTTTGAAAAATAACCAATTTCGAACATTCCAAAATTTTAGAATTAAAGAATTTAATTTTTTTTTAAATTTCAAAAATTTGAAATTTTTTTTTTTTTTTGAAATCAAGTTTGAAAATTTGAATTTTCGAATATAAACAAAATTACACAAAATTAATATCTCATTAAAAAATAAAAGCGTAATTTTAGAATTTCGAAAATTTATAAAAAAAGCAGACTATTAAGAAAAAAAATTGGTTTCAGCAAGTTTTCGGGCAAAATTTCAAAACATAGTTAACAACTAAGAAAAATATTTTACCAAACATCACATTATAACGAAAATATATATTTTTCCACAAATTCTAAGTATATTTTTACACCTTTTTTAACATCTACATTTTATTTATCTGTTTCTTTTCATGCTCAAAAATAAGATCGGACGTCAACTCGTTCTTATAAGGACAACAATGAGAAGAAGAAAACCAAAAAAGCCACCAAATCGAATAAATGGAAGTAAAGTATATATTATTTTTTTTAAACCAACCAACAAACAAGCGAAAAAAAGCAAATTATATATATAAATATTTAACAAAACCAACCAACAAAACTTAAAGCATTTAGAAAACGAAATTGTATGAAATGAAACAGAAAGCAAACAGCAACTGATGAGACAGAAGAAAGAAAACCTTAAAACAAAAACATCAATCAATCTAAAACTCTCTCTATCTCTCTATAAAACTACTCTTAGTATGATAAGCAATATGTTATTAGCTTCACTTATAACTTTAAAAACCCAATTAACCAAAAACAGAAAAAAAGTAAAGAAAAACAAGGTACTCATTCCTTACCAAACGCTCCTCCTCCCTTTTCCTATTCCTCATCAACATCATGATAAACCTACGCTACAGCAGCAGCATCTGCAACATCATTGTTATCATCATATACATCATCATAGCTAACAGTTTAAATTTAAAGGAACAAAATAAATCACAAACAAAACCATAACATAACATAACATAACTACTACACACACTTATAGAATACAACAACGAATTGAAGGCAAAACTGAATAATAATAAAAAAAATAAATAAATATAAAGTATAAATGAAGTCATTGTTAGCTAAAGCAAAAACATAATATGCAAACACTTAAAAATATACATACATTACATAAATACAAACATACATACATAGATACAAACAAGTACATACATATAGGCCTCTAAAAATAGTAACTAACTAAATAAGTATAATAATAATAAACATAATGAATAATACTTAACTAAGAAAGTAAATCTAAGTAATTACTATCCTTGTAGGAATGTTAAACCAAACAACAGCAAAGAAAGCCATGTGTAGTCTGTAAATTGTATTGAGCACTTTACAATATGATAGAAAAATATACTAAAACGATACCCCCCTCCCCCTTCCCCTCCATAACATACATATTCTATTGTTGTTGATAACGAAATTAGGGCGGCAAAAAAATTTATTAAAATTTTGAAAATATGTTTTTCCTTTTCTTTCTTTCTATATTTCACAATTACTTATTAGCATTAGTTTTTGCTGACAATGTTACCTTTTGCTTGCAGCTTTTAAATATTTTCATTTTAAGTTAAAAAACTAACTATTAATTTGTAAATATCATCATGTCGATACATATTTACTTTCGAATATTTCAAATGCAATTAATATAAATGTTGTTGTTCAAAACGGAATCTAATAGAGATTCTACTGGAATGCTTGTGTGCAGCAAGCTACCACGTCAAACATCTTATATGTTTTCGAGTTTTGAAAGCTGTTTGATAATAAAGTAGATTTGGACAAAATTATAGCACTATGTTATTATTATTATTATGATTATTGCAATTAATGAATAAGCTAATTTACGTCATTGTTTTTTGTGCAAACTTTCGCACAATCACAACAACCATACTTAAATATGTTGTTGTTGTGATTGGGCGAATGTTGGGATTTGGGTGACCTGAATTAACATTTCTTCAAATCAGTTCTTATTTTTTTTTATTAAATTTCTGAATTCATTTGCAAAACATGTATGTCTTTAGCATATTAACATGTTTGAATTTGACGAATCGTAGATTTTCTTTGAAAAGTTTATTTTTATAATCAAATTACATAGCAACATACTTGGAGCCTATTTGGGGATAAATCTTAGCAATTTTATTTTCAAATTGCTTTGTAACCTCTTCACGTTTGCACACATCAATTTGTTTCTTGTTATTTTTAACAATAATATTTGACAACTGACAACAATTCAAAAGCAAAACATGAAAAATCCCCTACGATATGGATTGCTTCTCTACATATCTAGCACGAAAAGTTGCCAATGGAGATAGGCTCTTAGATTTTTCTTTCTTACTTTAAATTTCCTCGTTATATTGCTCGTTTGTGTTAAAAATTTGATATAAGTTTGTTCTAATTTCTTTCTGCATATGGAGCAAAACTAAATTCAAAATTGCTGGAATGTTTTGCAAACGTTTTACATGATCTAACCTCTTACCTTTCAGCAGACAAATCCTAGTCATTAAATTAATACTGAGTTCTTAAAAAATGTTTTATTTGTAAATTTAAAAGCCTTATTCATTGTATTTCCAAGTATTTCTACTGATTACGAAGTTATTACAAATGATCATGTGCAAATTTCTATGGCTTTCATACAAAAAATAAATTGACTCTTCTGAAAAGATGTAAAAAAAATTTATTGGCATGCAAAACAAAGATATGCTAAATAAAATATAACTTTCTTGAGTTGTGCTAATTGATCAGAGCTAACTTTCTCTTATGGTAATGTACAGGCAAACATTTTACTGTGTTTTTTTTTCAGTTTGAATTGAAACTATGTTCGATTAATTTTAATAAATGAATTAACCATAGGGGTTACAGCCTAATTCGATTCGAAAGGAAATCTTTTCGAATTACAATGTATTTAGCACACATTTTCGAACATTTTCGTTATCGAATTGAGTTAACGCAGTAACCCCCCATATTTATTCGAACAAAAAGTACTGTAGCGAAATAAACTCTTTATAGTTAACTACCCTAGCAAACGTAGCAAATCTAGCGAAAATGCTACAGCTTACAACACAACAACAACAAAATATATTAAACTATGCTACACTAAAAAAAACAATTTAAAACTGGCCTTGTAAATATGCAAGATCTAAACAGATGAGTGCTTTAATATCTTTAGAAACTATTTGCTCAGTTTCATGATAATCTTAAAAAAAGAAATACATAGTTTTTAAATTAATACTGAGGAAATAACAAATAGAGCTTTTTCTTAAATCTTACAACTCTGTAAAAAGAAAACGATATGACTTTGTAGTAAAACATTTAATCAGTTTTGGTAGTGAAGAGTGATATCCGTTTTATTTCTTATAAATCACTTGGTTTTTATAGTATTTTCCACTTGTTTTTATAAAAATTTGTTTAATAAATGCTATAAAGTTTTAATAATTTTTCTGCTAAAAACATTGACCAATCCATGTATACATTTCCCTAAATATTTGGTCTGTTTAAGATGTAATCAGATTTACAGGGTTTTCACAGAATTAATTAGAAAAACAACAAAAAATATATTAAAATATAGAGTGCGGTAACGATTTCCTGTAAAATGTATCAAAAACTTTTCTTTATACCCTGCAGGAAATGCCTATAGTAAAATTGTAGTGATTTTCTAGTAAAATTGTCAGTAGTACTACTGACCAGATGTATCCTAGCCAATGTAATCTTTATTATTGACCTTTAACTTGTCATTGAAAATCCACCAGTAGACTGTAGCACTACTGACTAGGTATATATTTGGAGACATTGAAACCAGAGACTCACTAGTACATTTTAGTTATTCTAGTCTATACTTTTGATACTTTAGATTTCGATAATGAAACTGCATATTTTGTTAATATTTGACGTTTTATTGAAAATTGAAAATTCATAAAAAATCGCGATTGTTAAAAACGATTATGGCATTATCAATCAGCTGCTGCCGCTCAATTTTTTTTTCTCATCAAAGACAAACCTAAAAATGTAGACGATTCGTTGACAGTGTCGTCAAAAAAGTCGACAAAACTAGTGACTTTGAGACACTTGTCCCCTGGTTTACTTCAGGGTATTTAAAAGAAACCTACAGGAAATGTCAATAGTGAAACTGTACAACAGTACTAGTGAATTATTTTAACCCAGATGCTTTTTACTATCGACATTTAACATGTGCGTGTCATTGGAAGTCTACTACTGATGATAGTACTATTGACTAGGTATCTTCTTTTGGAACCAGAGACTCACTAGTACATTTTAGTAATTTGTCTAGTCTACTTTGGTACTTTTCTGAAGTAGATGTTATGATATTGAAACTCATACATCTACAGTTGACGTTGTATTAAAAAAAAAATTAAATACAACGTTATCAAAGACAAATATAAAAATTTAGATGCTTCGTTGACAATGTCGACAAAAAGTAACCAAACTAGTCGACAATGCTCGTGAACTTGGATACTTCAGGGAAGTAATATGTATAACAAATATGTTTTTAAATACATAGCAAGTAATTATTTATTCGTGTTCACACAAAAATAAACACTTATTTAGCAAAAATGTTATAAAAGTACTTTGAAACCCAAAAATGTAATTTTAAAATTTTTTTTATGAAAATTACTCAGTTTTTAAATAATTTTTGAGTGTTTTTCATACAAAAATTTGAAAATTGTTTTCCTTTCGTGTTTCTTAATTAGACCCTAAGTACTTTGCAGTTAGTAATTATTTTCCAAACACAATATTTGATATTATTTGTAAATTTATTTAAATATTTCTGCTGTAAATCAGCACCAAAATATCCCCAAAAAAAAAAAATTCTTTAATAATTTCAAATTATTTAAAATGTTTAAATTTTTTTTAGGCAAAAAATTTAAAATATTTTTAATTGAAATATTGTAAACAAGAACAACAAAAAACTTGACAAAAATTTCATGCAAAAAATTAGAATTTTTCAAAATATTTGTATGAAATTTTTTCAAAATTGTTTAAAAAATTTAAAATTTAAAAAAAATATTCCAGAATTTGATTTACTAACACATATGAATAATGGAAATTTATTAAAAAAAAACTTAATTTTCAAATAATTAATTTTTATTTTTTCATATGAAGATTCAAAATCACATACACCCCCAGTTCTGTAAACCGAATTCGAGTAACGAATTTGATTTACTAACACATATGAATAATGGAAATTTATTTAAAAAAAAAAAACTTAATTTTCGAATAATTAACGAGAGATTTTGAAATCAATTTCTTGAAACATTGAACTGAATCTTAGACGTTTATTTTAAATTAACAAACAATTCGTTTCAAATATGGTTGACATTTCAATTTCAAACATATGATATTGGAAGATTCAAAATCACATATATACTCCCCGAATTCGAGTTACGTTTTTCTTTCAATCGAATCCACCTGATTTACTCATTTTACCTTCGAGTAAACAAACCTGTTTCAATGTATAAAATCATGTGATTTCAAGATCATCGATTTGTGAAGTATTTGTTATCGAAAATCACTTGATTTACACAACAGGGACGATAACCTACTAAAGGCACTCACTGGTGGTGTTCCCAGTATACAGAGAACAATACATTTTGTATTCTTGTTTTTTTTTTTTTTTTCAAAAGGCAGAAGACAAAATGCAGCTTTTGTTTATAATTAATCGTACAAGCAAAATTCATTCAATAAATTAAGTATGACTAATTATTATTGATGACACCTCTGTATATTTTGTTTTCATTCCATAAGTCCACACTTCAATCAGATTGTAACTGCTTAATTTGCTCAAATATTTGACCAAGTAAGCAAGCATAAGCACTAATTTCAGCAAATTTTTATTTGACCTTTGTAAGAGCTAATAATATAAAGGGGCCCATAGACACATACTGCCGATGAACCATTCGTATACGTGTGTGATTGATATTTTACTACACAAAAAAAATTATTATTTTCTATTTTTCATAAAAATGAAAAAATGTATACTATTGTTCTTTTGAACAACTGTCAGCAGTACGAGTTCATTTCAAAATCAAAACTATTTTGATTTTTCATACAGCATTGCATGATTCAAATATACAAGGTTGCTCCACTTCTCTCTCACAAAAATATTTTTGAAGTTTATTGGAATTATTTGAAATTATTTTTTTGTAAACAATAAAAAAGTCTTTGCCACATATGAAAAAAGGGAAATAACGTTTAAGAAATATTTAATTTTAATGTGTAATTTATATTAAAAATTCGTTTCGGCTTCTTGCTTTTTGTGTTTTTTCTTTCTTGGAGTCTGTATAAGGGATAATTTATAATTATTTCAAAAAAGAATTTCTTTAGTTAACATTTTTTTTATTAAGTTTTTTGTTTGCTGTTTTATTTTTTTGTTTACTTTTAAATAAACAAAAAAATGGGATTTTAAGAATGAATACGGTAGCACGATTTTTCATAATTCCAATAAACGTCAGAACGTTAATATGGCGACAAAAAGAGAAAGTGAGACTACCTTCTATTTTTGTATCATGCAGCATTGTCTGTGTATCGCATACATAAACAAAAATTTAAAATTTACCAACACATGCTTATTGCATGAGCATGAGCAGTATGTGTCTATGGGCCCCTTAATATTGACTTGATGTGATTGTTTCTAATCGTTACCGTTTTAAATAGATCCTTTCACTCACAGCTTAGTAGCATAATTAATTTGTATTAGCATTTAATAAGTCTATAATAAACTTTGAAGAACAATTTTAACACAAACGTACAATGTTTCCAGAAAATTAAAAAAAAAATTGTTTATTTTTCTTTATTAAATTTTTTTGTTGCAATTGTTTAGCCATAGTTTATTTAATATTAAAATAGAATTTATGTTAAATTAAACTATCATTTTCCAAGATTGTTAAAATTTAAATTTTCATTTAAAATTGTTAGAAATTTGTATTTTGTTCATGTTAAATTTAAATATTGATTAGATTAGATATTGACATCGTGTAAATGATAATTTTTTTTTTAAATATGATCAAGAAATCGTTTTATTTATGTTAAAAAAATAGTCAGTTATGGTGTGCAAAACAACTGAAATATTTTGTAAATTGAAAGACATTTATAGATAGTCCTAACAAAGTTTTCTTTATTAATAATGTTGCCTTATGTTAGTGGATATCATGTTATATTTGTTAAGATCACATTGGAACGAATCATATAACATTTGTTAATTAGCATATCTTGTTTACATTTCTACCATTTTCTAAATTTTGCCCTTGGTTTCTCAAAATGTAACATTTTTTTATGGTCACAATAGACCAAACAAAAAAAAAAAGACTTTAACAAAACAAAAGCCCTGATTGTATAAAATGTAACTTTAAGATCATGTTACCCATTCTCATTGTTGATTATTTTAGCAAAAGAACACTCAACAAATTTGTTTAAGATAAAATGGGCAACATTTTGTCGCTTAAATAAATGCAATTAAGGGCAAAAAAGCAACATTTTTTTTCAGTGTCTAGAGGAATAAAAGAAATATTTTATATTTTTTCAAATTTTTACAAAAGTTCATGATTTCTATTCGCATAGATGCAATTATGGTAACATTCTCACATTGTAATTAAAATGAGGGAAACAATTTACATTTTATCGAAACATGTTTGAAACATTGAGGGCAAGGTATGTTATATTTTATACCATTGCTAGGGTAAAATTTATAGAAAAGAACATGGGATCCATTCACTGTCAAAAGAGCAACATCTTTTTCAGTGTCTAGAACATGTACTTTTCTAATTTTTAGAAAAGTAAATATTTTCTGTTCCCATAAATGCAATTAGGGTAACATTGTAATTACAATGAGTGAAACAATTTACCTTTTATCTAAGTTTTAGGATAAAAGTACCATTTGTAATGATAGATACTTTTGGAAAACAACATACAAAACATAATTATGGTAAAAAAGACAATTTTTTTTTTGCAATTTTAATAAAAAGGCAACATTCTTGCCTTGTTGTAACATTAAAGGCAAGGTATGTTATATTTTATCCCATTGCTAGGGTAACATTTATAGAAAAGAACATGTGATCCATTCACTGTCAAAAGAGCAACATATTTCTTAGTGTCTAGAACATGTACTTTTCTCATTTTTAGAAAAGTAAATGTTTTCTATTCGCATAGAGGCAATTAGGGTAACACTATCACATTGTAATTACAATGAATGAAACAATTTACTTTTTGTCTAAGTTTTAGGATAACAGAATTAATTAGAAAAACAACAAAAACTATATTAAAATATAGAGTACGGTAACGATTTCCAGTAAAATGTATCAAAAAATTGTAGTGATTTTCTAGTAAAATTGTCAGTACTACTACTGACCAGATGTATCCTAGCCAATGTAATCTTTATTATTGACCTTTAACTTGTCATTGAAAATCCATCAGTAGACTGTAGCACTACTGAGTAGGTAGTTGTTTTGATTGATAAAAACGATTATGACGCCAACGCATTATCAATCAGCTGTGATTCGTTGACAGTGTCGTCAAAAAAGTCGACAAAACTAGTGACTTTGAGACACTTGTCCCCAGGTTTCCTTCAGTGTATTTAAAAGAAACCTACAGGAAATGTCAATAGTGAAACTGTACAACAGTACTAGTGAATTATTTTAACACAGCCAATGCTTTTTACTATAGACATTTAACATGTGCGTGTGATTGAAAGTCTACTACTGATGATAGTACTATTGACTAGGTACTTCTTTTGGAACCAGAGACTCAGTAGTACATTTTAGTAATTAGTCTAGTCTACACTTTGGAACTTTTCTGAATACATCTACAGCAATGTTGGATACAACATACAAAACATAATTATGGCAAAAAACACACAATTTTTTGCAATTTCAAGAAAAAGTTGTAACATTGATGTTATGTTATATTTTATCCCATTGCTACTACATGTGATCCATTCACTATAATCACTTTTACCCTGAAAATAAATTCAATTTAAGGGTAAATAACAAAAATGTTGGTCTGAAAACTCCAAACGTTTTAAAAGTAATTTCCTTGTAAAATACAAAGAACTTTGAATATTTTGTAAATTGAAAATTCTTAAAAAAAAACTTTTCTAATTTTAATTTACAATTTTATTTAAAATGAAACATAAATTGTCACCCACTATCGTGAAAAACGTGTGAAATTTATGTTCCCATGAAATATCCTCTAAATGCTATTCCCATGAACTTTTCATTCACAATAGTTGATTTTATACGTAACAGCTGTTTATTGTTTACAAAATTCCATCTAAAAATTTCACAACATGGGGAATTTGTTCACATGAACAAAATTCATGAACGAAAACTGGGAAAAGGGAACATATTTCATGTGAACTATTGACTCGCTGTTGTGTAAATTGTGTAAATACTATAAATTAGATTATAAAGTATTTTTTTTTTTCAATTTAAAATTTTATTAAGTTTAATAATAAAGTGCTATAATTTTGTCCATTACAAACTTAAAATTCATATAGCTTAAGGCGAAAAATGTAGAAATAAATAAAAAAGAAGGTTTTGTTTGACAATTGAATTAAATATAATTTGTTTTTAGCATCATTATAATTGCTGTTGATTGTTAATTAAATTTCCCCACCTCCTCCCTCCTTTTATCACAACTATTAACTATAAAAAAAACTAGCATTTTTAATTTTTACTTTAAAGAAAATCAGCCCCTTTTGAACCCAAGCGACTTTAAATAATTTTTTAAACTTTTCAAAGGGAATAAATTTTTTTTTAAAAAGATTTTTTTTTTGTTTATACACAATACTACACAAAAATATTACAATTACAATTAATTTAATTACAAAACAAAAAAAATAAGCAAAACTAAATGAATATATATATGAAGAATATAAACGTAGTAGACAACGTTAAAGTAAGGTTTTTCTAAATTTTTTTTTGCAATGAATTGCCTTACATTATGATTTATAATAGCTAACTAAAACGTTTATTTATTTTAAGGGTTTTAAGAAGATTCATTTAAACATTTAAAACAAATTAAGTCATACATAGTTTAAAATGAAACATTTCAAAATGAAATGTTTTCTTTTTAAAATTTTTGAATATTAAGTCAATAATTTTGCTAATGAGATTGTTTTTTTTTTATAATTTTATTTAAACTAAAGAGTAAATGAATTGATACTTTTTAAATTTTTAAGCTTAGAGCCATTTTAAAATAATAAATTATTAAATTATGTTTAACTAATATGAGGTTTATAGAATTACACATTTAGGAAAACCTTTATTAATGTTTCCCTAACACACAAACCTCCCCAAAATTTCCAAACCGTTTAAATATGTATTTAAAGAAATGAATTAAATTGAAATATCTAATCTAAATATTTATTAAACGAAACGGTTTAGTTTTGTTTTCTATATTATTTGTAAGAATTTTGCTTTAAACTATTACTATAAATATACATATTACATATTTAAATATACATACATACATAGATATACATAAATACTTATTTAATATACATATATTTTTTTAATTTTAATTTAAACAAAACAAAAGTAAATAATACTACTAACACTTATTTTCGTTATTATAATTATAAAAAGTAAACAAAATATCTATATATTAAATTCAAATTTTATGCTTAAATCTAAAAAAAAAAGACTTGTAAAAAGTAAAACTTTATGCTTTTAAGCCCTACCCTTTACTCCTCTCAAAATGTTTATGTTTATTTTTACCCTGTTTCCCCCCCACCCCTGCCCCTTCCTTGTTGTGTTTAAGTTAAACTTACAAAAATTTATATGTTTCTTTTTTTATTATTATTATTTTCTTCAATTTTTTTTTCTTTTCTGTTCAAAATGAATATTTGAATCTTGTAACAAGTTTTAATAAAAAAAACTTGATAATTCCGTCATTTGTTATTAATTATTTACTAATGCTGTTCAATTTTAAGATTTTCCTATAAACAAAAAATGTAGTTTCTTTAAAAAAAAAACTGCCATAACTTGCTCATTATGAATTTTTTATTTAGCTTGAAAGAAATATAATAATTCTAATTTAAAATAATGTTGTAATATTTTAAAAGAAATTTCAAATAATGATGTTTTTTAAAAGCCGCTTCAATGTTTGTTTAAACTAATTTTCTTTAATATTAAATGTTGGTAAAACAGGCTTTCAGAAATGTGGTCTTTAAAGGAATAACTTTTCTTATGATAAATGTTAAATATTTAAATAATTTCAATATTTTTAAACATTTAATTGAATTGAGGTTCTCGAATAAATTTGAGTACTAAAAATGTAAAATTTGTACTTCTTAAAGGCAACTTTCTGTAGAACATAACCTGGTCACGATGTTGCCTTTATTAAACAGACAAAATTGAAATAAATCGAAACAGATACCAGTTTTTTCCACGACAATTGAACTCTTGGAAGTCTAACTCGCCCCAAGCTAAAGAACTCAGTGTCAGCTGTTTTAAAAGGTAGTGTCCTCCATGAATTTGAGTGCAAAAAATGTAACATTTCCACTTCTTTACTGTTGCCACTTCTCACGATGTTGCCTTATTTATGCACAAAATAACAGTATAAAGTGAAATAAATCAAAACAGAGACTAATTTTTCTCCACGACAATTGAACTCTCGCAAATCTAACTCGTAGGTAGTTTCCTCCATGAAAATGATGAATTTGAGTGCAAAAAGTGTAACATTTCCATTTCTTTAGAGCAACATAACCCGCTCTCGATGTTGCCTTGTTTATGCACAAAAAGGGCAGTAAAAAGGGTAAATGTAACATTTGTTTGAATTCTCGATCCAGAATGATCCGAGTCTAACTCCCCCCAAGCTAATGAACTCAGTGACAGCTGTTTTAAAAGGTAGTTTCCTCCACTAGAGAAGAATTTTCTAATAAAATTTAATTGAAATTTGTATAAATATTGAAATTATTACACGTTTTAATATTGTCACAAAAAGCTTGATTAATTTAAAATTAATACATTAAATTCATAAAATCTTTAAAGAATTTTAAAAGTTTTTCCAAATTTATTTCAAATCCCAATAAGCATTTTTGCTGGAGCTCAAGTTTAAAACAAGTGTAATTCAAGCCTTGAGTCCAGTGCCAAGCAATTGAATTATAGTTGTATTACACTTTATATCAATATCATTCTCCAATAAAGAGGAAACATCAATACAAGCCACATGTTTTTTTGTTTGAAAAATATAAAATTTTTTCAAATATTTTTCAATTTAAAACATAATGTTACCTAAAACGCAAAACGCCCTAACTAACAAAAATTTCAAAACTAAATTTTTACAAATTTCAAATATTTTTCAATTTAAAACATAACGTTACCTAAAACGCAAAACGCCCCAACTAACAAAAATTTCAAAACCAAATTTTTACAAATTCCCATGTATCTTATCAAAGTACATTGGAATTTGTAAAAAAAGTAGGTTGTGGAATTTTTTGTTACAGCATTTTGGGGTTTAGGTAACGATAATTATTCATTCAAGACAAATTCCAACAAAAGGTTCAAGTGCTGGTATTTTAAGGGCTTTAGTGCTTCTTAGGTTGCCTTAAAACTCCAAACAAGTATTTAAAAATGTTTCCAAATATGCTAATGAGAGAGTTAATTCCCCCCACAAGACTATATTTTTGTTTCCAGAACTGAAAAACCAAAAAAAACTTTTTGCCTCCTTAAAAAAAAAAAAAAAACACACACACACTAAACAAAATCTCCACATTTTATATCATCATTATTCAATTTTCGTTTAAGTCATGAGTGAAATATTTAAAAAAAAAAAATAAAATAAACAACACTAAACAAATCTAAATAAATAAATAAATCATTGTCAAAATATGTACTGCAAACCAAGAATTAAGAAGTAAATAAAAAAAAAAACACTGAAAGAAGTAAACTACATTTTAAAATCGAAAATCGTAAACTATGTTGTAGAAAAAGATAAGAATACATAATAATAAAAAACAAACCAACAAACAAACAAACATACAAAAAACCAACAATATCTTTGTAATTATTATATTAATACTATACTATAATTATTATAAATAATATTATTATTAATTAGTTTTAATACAAAACAACAAACAAAAAAAAAACAAAACAAAAAACAAAACGTAATGTAATGTATAATGTAATATTTTTCTTTTGTTATTTTTCAAAATCAAATTCAATTTTTTATTTATCTATATTTTAAATTCTACTATTTTTTAATTTTTATTTTGAATAACTGTGTAAAATGTGAATTTTTCTTTCGTTTGGAAAACAAAATTATTATTAAATACAAAACAAACAACAAAAAAAAAAAAAAAATTATATTTAAAAAAAGAAGAATTAAAAAACAAGAAATCACAAAAAATATTTAAAATATATACTACGTTAACAAACAAGAACAACAAAAGAAACAAACAAAAAAATCATACAAAAAAATCAATAAAATTTTCAAAAAATCACCCTGTATTGTTGCAACAACTAATATGGGGTTATAAAAAACTTAAAAACCTAAAAAAACTAAAAAAAAATCTTGTAGTTTTATTTGTATTGTAAATAATATCTAGTAACGTTCTATAACGATCTAGTATCTTTCACAGTTGCCTTTTATAACGCCAGTTTCTAAAATGCTAGCTGAAAATTTTGTTTACATGCTCTAATTTCTTGACTTAACCTAACCCAAATATAACAATTTATCAATGAATTTTAAACAAATATGATAAAATAATTTTTAAAACATAACGATTTGGTTTGAGTTAATTTCTTGATCTGTAACAGAGTGTATAAATCGTGTCACTTAAGCTTCATATGAAATTTTTAATTTGAAATTAAAATTGAGAAAATTCAAAAGAATTTTAGATTTTTAAATTGAAAGTAAGAAAATTCTTAATGAAATTAAGAATCATAGATAAATAAATACACATAGATCGGAAACTCTCCTGCCAAAGACCTAACTCAGTTGCCAAAAGCCTAGGTGGTGAGAATGTATAAGTAAAAAAGAAACTATGTGAAAGCAAAAACAACACTCGTATGTGTGATTGTTTTGAACATAAAGAAATAACAAGAGCGAAAACTAGAAAAAAACTCAAACCAAAATTTTACACATAATAATCACACATATGAGTGTTGTTTTTGTTTTCACATAGTTTTATTTACTAATAAATTCTCACCACTTAGGTTTTTGACAATTGAGTTGGGTCTTTGACAGGAGAGCTTCCGCTCTATGTATATTTCTCTGTGGTTTTGAGCTCTATGAATATTTGTTTATGTTAAGAACGTAGAGCGGAAACTCTCCTGTCAAAGACCTAACTCAGTTGTCAAAAACCTAAGTGGTGAGACTGTATTAGTAAAAAAAAGTATGTGAAAACAAAAACAACACTCGTATGTGTGATTACACTAATACCCCGGTTTGCGTTGCTTCGTTCTACGTCCATCGTTTTGATGTTGCGTCTTGTCATTCCGTTTGTAATTTCCACAATATAATTGTCCGACCCTACAGAGAATATATATTCTGGATCCTTATAGATAGCGGAGTCGATTAAGCCACGTCCGTCTGTCTGTTGAAATCAATTTTCTGAAGATCCCAAATAACTTACAAACTTGATTCATACATCAATATATCGGGAATTCTTTCGGCTCGGTTGCTATTTATAATCGAGAAAATCGGACCACAAATGGCTGATATATAAGGAAAAAACCGGGCCAAGGCTATAGTAATTTGGACCTACAATGGTTCAAAATCGAGAAAAAAATTTTTTAACCCAAATTTTTTTTGTCATACATTTTTTTTTCATTAGTAAATTAAAAAAAAAAATTTTTAAAAATTAGAAAAGAACTTGTATTTCGAAACAAAAAAAAATTTTTTTAAAAACAATTTTGAAAACTTTTTTTTTTCAAATTTTGAAAAACAATATTGAAATTTTTTTAAATTTTGAAGAAAAAAAAATTTTTAAATTTTGAAAAAAAAAGTTGTTTTGTTTCCCTAAAAATATTTAAAATTTTTATTTTAAAGTACAATTTGGTGAAGGGTATATAAGATTCGGCATAGCCGAATATAGCTCGACGAAGTTGCATCGTTAGACGCAAACCAGGGTATTAGTGTATTTTGAGTATTTTTTTTTATGGTTAAGAATTTTAATTTGAGAAAATTCCAAATGCAATTGAGCATTTCAGTTTGTAATTATGAGAATTCTAAATGATTTAAAGTTCAGAGAAATTCAATTGAAATGAATGTGCTGTTTTTCTATAGCAAACGAGTGCTTTGAGTGGAAATTTGACATGTATTTTGTTTTTGTTACAATAACAAAATACATGTTAAATTTCCACTAAAAGTACTCGTTTGGATTAGAAAAACAGCACATAAGGATTTCAATATAAAACAAGTAAGAGAGGTATAATCGGCTGTGCCAAATCTTATATACCCTTTCAGATTTATGCTGTTTAAAGATATTTTCGGAAGTAGGTGTTATGTTTGATTTACTCGTTTTACTTTCGAGTAAACAAAACTGTTTCAATCCCCCTATTCAGTAATCGAAACCTTCTATTTGTCACTGCTACAGGCAAATATTTGAAAGATTCCGTGACTACACCAAACAATCCTTGGAATAGTAGGAAGGATTGTCAAGTGTTCAAAGCTTTTTGGCCAAAACTGGATGCAAAGGCAACCAAAACACTAATTGGGTTGGATAGGTATAGTATCAGGACTCTAGTAGGAGTTTATACCGGTCACTGTTCAATTGGAGCCTTTATAAGTAAATGGGATTATAGCACACAGGATTTTTGTAGTGTGCGGGTATATATAGGAGTTGGAGACAGTGGAGAAGATTATGAGCAGCTGCCCGAGACTACAGAGTCATAGATTTAAATGGCTAGGTACTAGATTTCTAGAGTGTTGCTGATTGTACATTGAGTAACATACTTATCAGGGAAATAGGTTTGCAATTTAAACGATATTCTACTTTCAGGCAGATTTGGATTTTTCTGTTTGATTCTCCTTTTGCCATCTCTTTTTTTCGTTTTTAAACGAATTCACATATTTTGATGTGTTTTGTAAATCGAATTGACCTAATTTACTCGTTTTACTTTTTAGTGCACTAATCTGTTTCAATGTAAAAAACATAGAGAAAATATACATAGAGCGGAAACTAGAAAAAATCTCAAACATAAAAATTACTCAAAAAAAGTTACACATACGAGTGTTGTTTTTGTTTTCACATTGTTTTTTTACTCACACATTCTCACCACTTAGGTTTTTGACAACTGAGTTAGGTCTTTGACAGGAGAGTTTCCGATCTATGTTTATTAATCTATGGTAAAAAATCTTGCGATTTGCAGAACATAAATTGTTTGACTATTCGTTTTTGAAAATCACTCGATTTACAGAACAGGGGGATATTGTTTGTATTTTTTTTGGGTTTATAATAAAATTCTTTAACAAATTAAAAATAGAAAAGCAGAATGATGATCGATCGGATCGAAACCATTCCAAACGGAATGTTTGGCAAGTCTGATTGATATACAGACATACTACCCCTTTGTTCTGCAAATCTACTGATTTAAAACAAGTAAGAGAGCTATATTCGGTTGTGTCGAGTCTTATATACCCTTCACCAAATTATACTTTAAAATAAAAATTTTAAATATTTTTAGGTAAACAAAATTATTTTTTTTCTTCAAAATTGTTTTTCAAAATTTTTAAAATTTTATTTTTTTTTAAATTTAATAAATATTTTTTTTTTCGAAATTGTTTTTAATTGTTTTAAAAATTATTTTTTTTATTTTTAATATTCTTTTTTTAAAAATGAAAAAAAATTTGTTTGGTAAAAAAAAATCGGGTTAAAAAATATTGTTCCCGATTTTGACCCATTGTAGGTCCAAATTGATATAGCCTTATACAGATCGTTGCAATGGAATTTGAAATATCTATCATTAGATATCCATATTGTCTATATTAAAGACTTAGTAATCCAGATATACATAGATACAAAATAGGCCAAAAATCGAGTTTGGCCCGGGTTTTTCCTTATATCTCAGCCATTTGTTGGGCGATTTTCTGGATTTTAAATAGCAACCGAGCCAGAAGAATTCCCGATATATTGATGTATGAATCAAGTTTGTAAGTTATTTGGGGTCTTCAAATTGATTTTAACAGACTGACAAACGGACAGACAGACGGACATGGCTTAATCGACTCCGCTATCTATAAGGATCCAGAATATATATACTTTATAGGGTCGGAAAATTATATTGTGGAAATTACAAACGGAATGACAAACTTATATATACCCTTCTCACGAAGGTGAAGGGTATAAAAAAGGCGATTTTCAAAAAGTATGGCAACCGAACTTCAGTTGCGTTGCCAGGGGCCAACCACAAATTTCTGGTTGCCAATGTGGCATCAGAAATGGTAGCTGCTAGTTGCCATCTGTAATACAATTTAGGCAACTGACAATGTAAATGAAGTTCGGTTGCCATCCATAATCGGCCCATAAAACGAGTAAATCATGTGGATTCGATTTACAGAACACCAAAATATGTGATTTCATATAAAATCGAAATCGTTATCCGGATTCAATTTACAGAACAGAAGCGGTAAATAATTTGTGTAAACAGTCAAAGGTTCTAAAGAATTCATTTTTAATTGAATTTTCAAAATGAATTAAGAATTAAAAAATTCATCACGTATTCATAGGTTTAATTCCTTATTATTTCAAAGAACTTTAAGAACTCTTATATATTATAAATAATTCCTTTGGGAATGATTTTATGGAATGAATTGCTGACATTTTTTTTTTTAATTCTGAATTAAAATTTTAGTGAATTAAGCTTCAATTGAATTAATAGTTTTGAAGCTCTGTCGACAGTGATAAAGCTGAGTTAGCCGACCGTAATATAATGTATCCTTAACGTAACAGCTGATCGTTTTTGTTGTTTGTGAAGTAGTTAGAGCAGTTATATTAACGTAACTGCCTGAACCTGTTAAAAACAGAATTACATTACGTTTTTACTTGACATCTGCTAACAGGATTGATTTTTAAAAGCAATTAAATTGAAGAATACTTTATTTTTTGTAAAATAGCACACAGTATTGATTTTATTATTTTATAGAAAATCTACTTTCAACCGGTAAAAAAATATTTGTTTGGATTTTTATGTCAAATTCGTGTTACACATTGTTAATGTTCTATAATCGCACTAAAGTGTTACGTTAAGTCAGCCTTACGTT
Organism: Calliphora vomitoria; assembly: GCA_942486065.2. Lineage (NCBI taxonomy): Eukaryota > Metazoa > Arthropoda > Insecta > Diptera > Calliphoridae > Calliphora > Calliphora vomitoria. The sequence goes on from OW818032.2 coordinate 6,934,680, forward strand.
AAGTATATATAAGTTTGTCATTTCGTTTGTAATTTCCACAATATAATTTTCCGACCCGAGTCGATTAAGTCATTCCGTCTGTTGAAATCAATTTTCTGAAGACCTCAGATATCATCGGGATCCAAATCTTCAATAATTCTCTCAGACATGCTTTCGAGAAGTTTCCTATTTAAAATCAGCAAAATCCGTCCATAATTAACGGAGATATGAGTAAAAAACCCGAGACAACCTCTAAAAAAAAAGGACAATTTATTGCATGCTTTGACAAAAAAAGCAACAAAACGTACGTATGTTTGGATGTATGTTGGTTTCATTGCTTTGCGTATTTTTTTTTTTTTGTGTTTCGTTTCGTTTGGCGTTGTTATTTTTATATCCTTCACGTCTGTCCGTTCGTGAGAAGGATAAGACTGTCGTTCCGATTGTAACTTCTACAATATAATCTGTTCGTAAGCAATTAAATGTAAAATTTTTAAAAGTTTTCTGGATATATTTAGGATGCTACGCTGAAAGTGTTCAATTAATGCATCCACAACAAAGGTGAGGGGTATACAAGAATACAACACTCTCACTTGTTTTAAAACAATTCAAAAAACTTTTATTTTCATAAAGTGGAAAAAATAAATCAAATCAACCAGAAAACCCTCAATGATTAATAAAAAAAATATTTGTAATAATACCGTGTAAACAAGAAATGTATTTTTCGTAATGATTTACAAATATTTTAAATTTGATAAGTATGTAATAATACACAGTACTGTCGTCTGTAAATAACTTAAAAATACTTTTTTTTTTATAAAACTCTTAGTTCATCTAAGATACATATTCTTATTTTCTATCGAATCTCACATCAATTTCTGGCCAAATAATTGGTTCAATCCAATCGATAAATGACGAAATTCTGGTATAAATAGAGGGTGGTAGATCGGCACAACCCAGCCCATACGTAGTTATACCCATAACATACGACACTTTATTCAGTTCCATTATTAAAGGGCCACCGGAATCACCCTGACAGGTTTCGCCTAAAATTTCCGTATCGCCGGCACACAGATGGGCATCCACAATATCCATGTTCTGCAATGTATCTTCGAGTTTATAGAATTGTTGGCATTCTGTAGTACCAATGACAGTTAAAGGAGATTTCAGTAGTTCATTTGAGCTGATGCCACCAAAACGAGTGTGTCCATAGCCCAAGGCGGTGAGTTTAGTGATGGGTACGTCCGGTGAGGACCATAAACAAGCTCTGGGGTTACTGTGGAGTAAGCAAAGAAATAAGCAGTTGGTGAAATATATGCAGCATAAACTTACTTTACATCCTCCTCCAATTCCACCAAGGCTATATCATTATAGATGGTGGTTACATTATAGCCTGGATACGTAATGAACTTTTTAATTTTAATAGTGCCCTCCTCCGACTCAGTAAGATTGGTATTGCCCAAATGAACAAATGAAGGAATTACACTGCAATTTATGTATGTTGTTGATTAAAGAGTGAATTTCATTTGGATTGGAGTGAAAATAATTACCCTCCTATTTCGGCACAGTGGGCTGCTGTCAACACATATCTAGATGATACTAATACGCCACCACAAGGATACCAGATTTTATTATCGTCCTTTGATTTAAAGCCTAAGGCAGCCTGATTAAATGGTATGGAAGAAAATTTGTTTATAGAAATAGTTTTTCTCCCCCATTAACAATTAAAACTTAACTTACAACTAAAGCTACGTACACACGATTGTCATATTCTTACAATGTTGTCAGAAAATGTTCAATAAATGGTTAACAACCATATGTTTCAAATATAATAATATATAAAATAAACGTTGTGTTAACCATTTTCTGAGCATGTTTCTAACAATCTGACAACCGTGTGTACGTAGCTTAACTTACTATAGCTACGTACACACGGTTGTCAGATTGTTAGAAACATGCACAGAAAATGGTTAGCACAACGATGAGAACTTATGTTGAAACTTATGGTTGTTAACCATTTATTGAACAATTTCTGACAACATTGTGTTGACAATCGTGTGCACGAAGCTTATAGGTTATAGTTTTTAAAATTTCAAGGTCCATAATAAATACTGTATGGAATTGAAAATGAAGTTTGTGGAAAACAGTAACAAACGAATGTAGAATTATAAATTCGCTGGATTTCAGACAGCAGTTTAAACGCCCAGTTTGATGAGAAAAACAGTTTAACTTAAAGCTTTTTTTAAAAAATCTTAACTAAAGCTACGTACACACGGTTGTCAGATTGTTAGAAACATGCTCAGAAAATGGTTAACGCAGCCATAAGTTGAAACATATGGTTGTTAACCACTTATTGAATATTTTCTGACAACATTGTAAGAATATGACAACAGTGTGTACGTAGCTTAAGCTTCGCCAAAAATTCAATTCAAATTTACCAATTTTATAAAATCAAGTAAAAAACTAATTTAAATAACACCTCATTTTAAAACACCCCACAAAAATTACACATTTTAAGTTGTTTTGATAAAACAAATATAAAGCTTCTTAATAAAATGACGTTGTGACGTAGTTTACGGATTTATTTTTATCATCCATCATATAATTAAATATTTTTGTTTCCCCAAAATACTTTGTCATTTCAGACACAATAACTTTAATTTACTTTTTTTTTTTGTTCACAATTTAACAATTTTGAACACTACATGTTCTCATCTTACCATAAAAGGAAACTCATTTGGTTCAGAAGGTTCACCATTTACATCGATTTCGAATTTTGCTTGATTATGTAAATCACACTCTGTTTAAACAAAAAAAAAAAATAAATAAAACACAACAGTTTAAACAAATAAATTAATATTTTTATAAACCTTAACCCCTTTGACTCACCTATTTCACTGCGTCTTTTCAGATTTAAGGGTCTTTCGGTATTAAAAATATCGGGTATGATAATTGAGGGCTGCTTAGCGGTAGTTTTGTCTATATTCAAATTATCAAGAAATATATTAGAGGGCCTTTTGGGGGTTGTTGCACTGGTTGTAGTTAGATTATCAAGAAAAATATTTGAAGGCCTTTTGGTAGGAGGCGTTTGGCTATTAATATTGTTGGGCTTTTTTGTGTACAAGCCAGGTTCTGTATTAAATATATCGTGGAATATATTGCTAGGTTTCTTAGTTGCTGTATAGGGTCTCTTAGTTGTGGTTAATGCCTCTTTAGTTGAGGCTATGGGACAGCAAACAAAGTGTTCGGTTTTGAGAAAATAACATGTCTTGGGGTAAATATTCAGCTTGCTCCATTTATTTAATATTTCAGGACATTCTTCCACACTTTTACACACACCAGGCTGAGTGGCAGCGTTGTCTAGGAAACAATCATCCCAATTATCTTCTGGAAAGATAATTGCTCCCTTGGTTAGTGGACGTATGGTGGGCACACATACTGTAAAAGAAATTTTAATAAAAATTTTAAAAATTTTTCTTGTGAATAAAAGAAAATTCTTTCAGTTTTGTATTTGTATTTGCAGTTTTTCTGGAACAGGATTTATGTACATATATTAAGGTGAAAACTTACAATTTCCTTTTATTAATATTAAGGCTACAGCAACTACAACTTGCCAATAGAGTTTCATATTGCTGCTGGTAACGGATGTGAACAAAAAATTAATACAAAAAAAAGCTTTAAGAATTTTTTGATATTATTGGCAAGACAGTTTCTTAACGACTGTTGTTAGTGAGTTTAGAAAAACAAACGTTTGTCTTAAAATCATTGTAAGCCAGGGCCAAGTACTAGCAGCTCTTGAAAGTCTGGTTTCTGGATAACACTCTCGCTCTCTGCGGTTTGAAATGCACTCAGACTATAGGGTTTGCCTGAAGGGGATAAACATAATTGTGAACATAGTCTGTGGCATAGGGTAACACAGAGACGAAACGTAATTATAAAAAAACCTAAGTCTGTTGTCAAAAACCTAACTCTCACATGTAAGCCAATGTATTTTGTTGTTGTATCAGACATATGATTTGTATTATTTTTGTTTGACAAAACAGAGTGTCTCGTCTCTATGTATAATTCTCTATGGTCTGTGGTATAGGGCAACATAGAGACGAGACGTAATTGTCAAAAACCTAACTCTTGCAACAACATAATACATGCTTGTCAATTTATTTTAGTGTTGTGTCAGACAAATGATTTGTTGTATTTTTGTTTGACAAATCGAAATGTCTCGTCTCTATGTATAATTCTCTATGGTATGAGGCGGGCGTCCATATATATTGCTGTTGAGTGCATGACTTAAAAATGCGGGATTTACAATTGATGACGTAACTTTTGAACGCGGTTTTTGTTTTTAATAACTAATATGACATGTTGAAGGGTACGTATTTGTCAAGTGTCCCTGAAACACACCTATTGCTCACCAAAGCATATGGCGAATGTGTTTTATCGGTTTCAACGTGCGAGAGGTGGTTTGTGCGGTTCAGTTTTAAAGTTTGAAGACCAAGAATTGGAGGCATTACTCTATGAAGATTGTTGTAAAATTCAACAAGAGCTTGCAAAATCATTGGAAGCTACTCAAGCAGCAATTTCAAAACGTTTGACAGCAGCAGGATTCGTACAATAGCAAAGAAATGGGGAACCCTAGGCATTGAAGCCAAGAGACCTTGAAAGACGATTTTGCATGTTTGAAATGCTGCTTGAACGCTATAAAAGAAACTAATTGTTGCACTGAATCATTACTTACGATAAAAAATGGATCCACTACGATAACCCGAAGCATAAGAGATCGTATCCATGACGCTAAGGTAATGCTCTTTATTTTGTCGTATGAGTTGCTGAAAGCGGACCAGACCATCACAGGGAACCTGTACCGAACGCCACGGATTCGTTTGAAACCGTAATATTCCATCATGACAACGCTAGCCCACATGTTGCAATACCTGTTAAAAACTTCACCTTTGACCTTTAATAACTCTGGTAGTGGTCATGTGTTTTATGATGACTTTTAGCACCTTATTTAAAACATAAAGATGAATGTATATGACATCTTTTACTTCACTAGCTTTCATTCCTATGGAATTTATAATTTAACCCGCAAGATGTATATGACATCTTATACTTCACTAGCTTTCATTCCTATGGAATTTATAATTTAACCCGCAAGAGTGCCTCAAGGCATGCATTACAAAACACCAATTATGTATCTCAAAAAGTTTTTTTTTTTTAATTTAACGGTGACTTTAGTTATAGGTTTTTTAACATTTCTCTTGAAGGTCGAAATGCATTCTGACTTTTAGTTTTTGTTCTGTCTGCTGTTTTGTGAGTGATGTCATAATTTTAGCACGTGAAAGAAGTTTTACTAACTTCTAGTTTTATTTTTAACAGTAAGATATTCTTCTTTCAGTCTATGCATTAAACAATTAAAAAAAAAGTGTGTTGAGAATGCATTTAGTTGCGGGTTGCGGCTAAATTTATCGGCGTGTTATATTGTTTTGTTATATTTTTTGTTACTTATATAAAAACAAGTAAGAGAGCTATATTCGGCTGTGCCGAAACTTATATACCCTTCACCAAATTATACTTTAAAATAAAATTAAAAAAAAAAAATTTTAATTTTTTTTAATTTAAAAAAATTTTTTTTTTTCAAAAAATAAAAGTTTTTCCAATTTTTAAAATTTTTTTTTAATTTATTAGTGAAAAAAATTTATGACAAAAGAATGTTTTTTGTGAAAAAAAAATTCGGGTTAAAAAATATTTTCCCGATTTTGACCCATTGTAGGTCCAACTTTGTATAGTCTTATATACATGGTTGCAATGGACTTTGAAATATCTATCATTAGATATCCATATTGTCTATATTTATGACTTAGTAATCGAGATATAGATAAAAAAATAGGCCAAAAATAGAGGTTGTCTCGGATTTTTGCTCATATCTCCGTTATTTATGGACGGATTTTGCTGATTTTAAATAGGAAACTTCTCGAAAGCATGTCTGACAGAATTATTGAGGATTTGGATCCCGATAGATATCTGGGGTCTTCAGAAAATTAATTTCAACAGACAGACGGGCCTAAATCGACTCCGCTATCTTTAAGGATTCAGAATATATATACTTTATAGGGTCGGAAAATTATATTGTGGAAATTACAAACTAAATGACAAATTTATATTTATAAGGTGAAGGGTATAAAAATGATAGGAATGGCTGACTCATGATCAGTTGGTACTCCACAAAAAGATCCATAACCATCTAAAAAGCAAAACATCCAGTTAATGACGTCCGTTATGACAATATTGACCACTTTCCAATTTGGTTAGGCAAAAAAGGTGGAAAAAGATGGTGCAAACTATGCAAACACAATGTGTTTGCATAGTTTTATTTATCTTTATTTATGCTGCTCAAATGCCAAAAATTGTTTTTATGAGTGTCATCGTAGAAAGTAAAACATATTTTCATACTTTTTGCATCCTTTTCATTACAGGGCTACCTAAATAAAAGCGTAAGGCGGAACGTTTTTTTCGCTTAGCTTTAACGCTGAAATGTCATACCTAAATAAGAGCGGCAACGCTACGTCAAACAATAAAAACAAGGTTATCAAAAAAATAAGTATAACAACCCGGATTATTTAAACAATAAAGTACATTGCAGTATTGGTGTTTCTGATTTTTGTTTTGTGATTTGTAAACTAAAATTTTATCAAAAAAACTAAATATTAAAATTTAACAAATGAGACTAAATTTATTGTGTTTTGCAGCTAACTTCACTATTAAATCGGATTTTCCAATTGTAAAGCGTTGCCGTCGCGTTATTTCAGTATGTTGGATACAAATTCTATGGGCAAGAGAATTTTTGACAAGTTAAAAACACCTTCTGCTCCAATTTAGGTATGCGTGTTAGTTTTTCAATAAAATCGTATTATAATTAATGTTTACATTTTATTGTTTTTTACACCTAAACCGTCAACAGTGCCCTGAGGCACTCTTCACCTTTTTCCACCTGGTTCCTAAACTTAATTTGCAAATTAGTTTCTGATAGCTGTTCTGAGTTTATTGGGTCATAAATACCCTAAAACAAATTAATCGACAACTTGTTTTTAGCTTTTTAAAGTTTGCGGGTTAGAGGGTTAAGGAAATAAATACTTTGAGAATATTCAAGATATGACTGATTATTTATTCCCACCAACGGGGGATAATTTTTCTATGAAACCCCTAACTTGTTAATAAATTCTCTTATTTATACTGTCTTTTGGGTTAACATGTAAACTCTTTACAAGTTCTTCTCCTGCCATTAATGTTCTAGATGCGATTTTATTTTTTTTTTGTGTAAATGAACGCATAATTTCCCTGTTTAAATATTTGTGCAAGATGCATACAAACCCACTTGATGTTGAAGACACACAAGATAAATATGGTGAAATAATAATTGACATTTTTTATTTATAGTCAGATTTACAGGGAAGGTGTTACATGCGGCATTACAGGGTTTTGTTAAAATTTAAAAAATAAAAGTTAAAAAATACAAACAAAAAAATTACTCAAAATAATCACACATACAAGTGTTGTTTTTGTTTTCACATAGTTTTTATACCCTTCACCTTCCGTTTGTAATTTCCACAATATAATTTTCCGACCCTATAAAGTATATATATTCTGGATCCTTATAGATAGCGGATTCGATTAAACCATGTCCGTCTGTCTGCCTGTCTGTCTGTTGAAATCAATTTTCTGAAGAACCAAGATATCTTCGGGATCCAAATCTTCAATAATTCTGTCAGACATGCTTTCGAGAAGTTTCCTATTTAAAATCAGCAAAATCCGTCCATAAATCCGAGACATCCTCTATTTTTGGCCTATTTTTGATCTATATCTCGATTACTAAGTCATAAATATAGACAATATGGATATCTAATGATAGATATTTGAAAGTCCATTGCAACGATGTTTATAAGGCCTACATGGACCTACCATGGGTCAAAATCGGGAAAAATATTTTTTAACCCGAATTTTTTTCACAAAAAAACATTTTTTTGTCATACATTTTTTCACTAATAAATTAAAAACAATAAATTTTTAAATTAAAAAATTTTTTTTAAAAAAAATTGGAAAAAACTTTTCGAATTTCGAAAAAAAAATTTAATATTTTTTTTGAAGTATAATTTGGTTAAGGGTATATAAGATTCGGCACAGCGGAATATATGTAGCTCTCTTACTTGTTTTTTACTAATAGGTTCTCAGCACTTAGGTTTTTGACAACTGAGTTAGGTCTTTGACAGGAGAGTTTCCGCTCTATGTATATTTCTATGTGGCTAGGTCTTTGAAATTTACAATCAACATTAATTTAGATTTCTATTTATAGAACAATTTATTTATATTTACATTTGGTTCTCAAAATGACGGGAACCATGGAGAAAATATACATAGAGCGGGAACTAGAAAAAAACTCAAACAAAAAAATGACTCAAAAATGTTACACATACGAGTGTTGTTTTTATTTTCACATCGTTTTTTTACTAATACATTCTCACCACTTAGGTTTTTGACAGCTGAGTTAGGTCTTTGACAGGAGAGTTTCTGATCTATGTGTATTTATCTATGACTGGAACCACCGTTGAATTTAAACATCAAAAACGCATTTCACCTTACTTTTGAATTCGTTATATAAGAGGCAGGCATATACATAATTTAGTACTTTTAAAATGAAAAAAGTACTCTTCTGGTTAGAGTTTAGTATAAATTTTCCAGAACTGGTTTGGTTCCTGAATTGTTATAGATTTGATGTGTTACAAAACTTTTTGAAATTGTTTAAGATTTTTAGTTGCATGTCATAAATCCTTTAATTTTCCTTGGCATTCGTTCTCTTCTAGAAAAACAACATTTCAAATTAATCTTCTATATATATTTTTTTTCTTGTAATATTTGTACGCTTAAGGATTTAAGTGGATTTTTTCGTAGTTGATACATGAAAAACAAGTAAGAAAGAAAGAAGAAACAAGTAATTGTACTATGGACTGGTTAAGAAGGAAACGTTTGTCTAACGCCTCGTGTAGTAATGACATCCGTAAAATACAGTCTTGGGATACTAGAGTGTGTTTTAAACACTATGGGTTGGGTAAAATAAAAGAATATGGAGTTATGAGAGAATAAAATAAGAATAGTTACAAATAAGTGATAGACTATGCAGAGTTTTTTCGCCATTTTCTATTTATGCGATAAATCTAAATTAGAAATTTCTTAAATTTTTCTCGAAACGATTCGCGTTATGTTCCATTTATTTATTCGTATTTCAGATATATTTTTATGGTTCTATGGCGAGAATTTTTGTTATGTTTTGCCTGTGTTTCCAAAAGGGACAAAGTCATTATAGATTCCATAAAAAATGCATACCTCAGCTACTTCGGATTTAACGTCAGTAGCACAAGAAAGCTGCAACGCGAGTAGAACAAATCTGATCTTGAAATTTCCGTGTAGACACTAATTCCACATGGCAAACATAATCTATTGACAGTTTTCCACGATACCAGATGAACTGGGATTCCAGCTTTTAATAAAGCTATTAAAAGCAGAGCTTTAAACTTAATTCCCTGAAATTTTAATTCAGAATTGAAAATAACGCTCGATGTTTACACTTTCTGCAAGCCACAGAGAATTCTCAAAGGAATGAATTCACTACTTTTCAAGTACTAAGGAATTAAGCCGCTGAATTAATTCATAATGAATTATTTAATGGAATAGTTAAGAGAAAAAATTGAATTTGATTCTGAATTAAGAACAAATTCTTTCGAACCTTTAATTAAAACAAAAATGATGCTTTTGTGTAAGCAGATCTTAGAAAATAAATGATGAACGTCAACTTCACCAAAAGCATTAGAATTAGAATTATTAAAGAGAGAGTTATTCGAAACTTTTTAATAGGAAGTGTAATGATTAGAAGAATTACCTTAAAATGGGTATTGGAATATTGATGAAGGTACTTTTTTTTATTCCCAGATAATTCTCATTGACTTAAAAATGCAGGATTTTTTTTAATTTTAGATTTTATTTTGAAACATTTGTTTCATATGAATTTATTTAAAGTATTGGCCATTGTTAGCTATGATCTTTTCCCATCTTTCTGGCAACATATGGATTCCGAGTCAAAAGAACTGCACATCTTTTAAGGCAAGAACGAATCAAGCCAATATCGGATACTCTCTTCTGAAGTGAAGCGTATACCAGAGAGAGCGTTCCGCATCGATAGAAACAAATAGTAGTCGGACGGGGCAATGTCTGGACTTTAAAGCGGTGAGGCAAAACTTCGCAACCATTTCATTCTAAATTCTTTTTAACAGGTATTGCAACATATGGCCGAGCGTTGATATGATGTCTGGCCGCATATTCTGGGTGATTTACGGCCAATGCTCCCTTCAAACGAATATGTTGCGTTCGGTACAGGTGACTTACTGGTCTGGCAAGATTTCTGCAGCCCATAATAGGTAGAACCCTTTTGCTAACACCAAATACAGAACATTACCTTAGCGCCATGGATATTTGGCTTTGGTATCTACACATACGATCTCTTACGCTTCGGGTTATCGTAATGGATATATTTTTCATCACAAGTAATGATTCAGTGCAAAAATTATATTCTTTTATAGCGTTCAAACATAATTTCGGACATGCAAAATAGTCTTTCAAGGTCTTTCGGCTTCAATTCGTATGGTACCCAATTTTCCTGCTTTTGGATGAATCCTGCTGCTGTCAAACGTTTTGAAATTGCTGCTTGAGTAGCTCCCTATGATTTTGTAAGCTCTTTATGAGTTTGACAACAATCTTCATGGAGTAATGCCTCCAATTCTTGGCCTTCAAACATATTTGGCTGGTCTGGGAGGTCTTTGTCTTCCGTGTCAAAATCACCACTTCTGAACCGCACAAACCATCTCTTGCACGTTGAAACCGATGAAACACAGTCACTATAAGCTTCGGTGTGCTTCAGCTGCACTTTTTTTATACCCTTCACCTTCGTGAGAAGGGTATATATAAGTTTGTCATTCCGTTTGTAATTTCCACAATATAATTTTCCGACGCTATGAAGTATATACATATATTCTGAATCCTTATAGATAGCGGAGTCGATTTAGCCATGTCTGTCTGTTTGTCTGTCTGTCTGTCTGTCTGTCTGTCTGTCTGTCTGTCTGTCTGTCTGTCTGTCTGTCTGTCTGTCTGTCTGTCTGTCTGTCTGTCTGTCTGTCTGTCTGTCTGTCTGTCTGTCTGTCTGTCTGTCTGTTTGTCTGTCTGTTGAAATCAATTTTCTGAAGACCCCAGATATCTTCGGGATCCAAGTCCTCAATAATTCTGTCAGACATGCTTTCGAGAAGTTTCCTATTTAAAATCAGCAAAATCCGTCCATAAATAACGGAGTTATGAGCAAAAATCCGAGACAACCTCTATTTTTGGCCTATTTTATGATCTATATCTCGATTACTAAGTCATAAATATAGACAATATGGATATCTTATGATAGATATTTCAAAGTCCATTGCAACAATGTATATAAGGCTATAGTAAGTTGGACCTACAATGGGTCAAAATCGGGAAAAATATTTTTTAACCCGAATTTTTTTTTTTCACAAAAAACTTTTTTTTTTCATTAATTTTTTTCACAAATAAATTAAAAAAAAAAAAAATTTTAAAATTGGAAAAAACTTTTAAAAAACAATTTTGAAAAAAAAATGTTAAAAAAATTAAAAAAATTTTTTTTTTTTAAAATTAAATTTTTTTTTTTTTTATTTTATTTTACAGTATATCTTGGTGAAGGGTATATAAGATTCGGCGTAGCCGAATATAGCTCTCTTACTTGTTTTTAATTAAGGAAGTAAATAAAAACTTCCCGCATATGACACTTTGTTGCCACAATATTATACATCTTCGAAGCAAAAAAAAAGCTTTGTTGTTTACACTATAATGCGCAATAACTAAGTGAGAATAAAGACATATATGGCGTTTAAAAGATACGCCATCTATTGTAAATCCCGCATTTTTAAGTCATACACCCAATAAGTTTACGTCGAAAATTTATTATGAAAATTTAATTTTTTTTATAATTCAACCAGTAAGAAGTAATATTTTCGCACCAACTACTCGTTTTAAAAAATGTGCTAAATTCAACACTGCTAGTGTAAACACATTAACCGATAAGAAGATTTAAATAATGCTCAAATAAAATGTTTTCGTTTAAAAAGATCTCTCAATTTTACCAAATGATTATTTATTTAAAAAAAAAAAAAAAAATACAAACAAAACCATAGAGATCATAAGGGATTCACACATGATTCATAGAAAGATTTTTCATTTCAAAACCAGTTTTATTATTGTCTTATCAAGACAATAATTATTATAAATAAATGGCAAATTGAAATGTATGAAATATTTTTAGTCCATAAGTACAATGAAGCTGTATTAAATTAATTTTATTATTAAGTGTACTCTCTGCTTTAAAAGTTATGGAAATATTAAAACGGATTTTGTTTTTAGCAATAATTATAGAAATTGCAAATAGTATACCGGTGGATAAATGGCATAAATCGGATGATTTGACCACATTTTTCATAAATACTGAAAATAAAGTAATTACTTAAGGATTTTCCAGCAAGAGGTGTTATTTTGGTATTCAAAGAAAAATGGAATTTTTTGAGATAAATGATCGTATGTTTATTTCATAATAAAAAGGAAGGTATGCTGTTAATAATGAAAAACATCAGGACCATATCCTTGTCATGAAATTTTCCATAACCAAATCGCAAAGTGGCTGCCCTATGTCCTCGATAGCCTCACGAATTCTATCTTTGAGGTCTTGAATCGACGTTGTGCTGCTGGCGTAGACCTTATCTTTTACGTGGCCCCAAAGAAAGAAGTCGCAAGGTATTAAATCACAAGATATCGCTGGCCAATTGTGATCACCTCTTCGAGAGACGGTCCGGAAACTTTTCCCGTAAAAGAGCAATGATTCCGTTGCTTGTGTGGCACCGTCTTGTTGAAAGTAAACGTTGTCCAAATCAATATCATCCAACTCCGATCATAAGATACGGTGAACGACGAGGAATGGACAAACCTGGGTTTTCTTCTACACTTTGGGCTACAGCAGCAATATTCTCAGTTGTTCTTGAGCGACGTGTATGGGTTTTATTCTTCACATCACTAACTTGTGCCAACAGCTCGAATTTGTCCACTAATTTCTGTATTGCGATACAACAAGGTGCTTCACGACGACCCATTTTTGAAGTGAATTTTAATAATTTCAATGCGTTGTTGAAGCGTGTATTGTTCCATTTTTAGTAATGGCGTAGTTTCTACTTGTCAAATGTCAAAAGTGACAGCTACCGAAATTCAAAATAACACCTCTTGTTAGAAACCCCTTTATTAATAAAAACATTTTTATTAAAAAATCAACGTAAATAAACAAAGTGAATTTGTAAACAAAGATTTTTAAAATAAACGGTAACACTATTTAAAACAGTTAATTGTTTGATCTTACGTGACATTTGCAAGATCAAACAACAAAATAACCGTTTATATAAATCATTTTTAAGTTTTACAAATTTGTCTATAAATTTGCGTTAATTTGTGCCATAATATCAAAAGTTCTATTCTACATATAAGTAAATAAAATTTATTTTACAAATAATTTCAGTATAACTGGCATGAAGCTTGGAATGAATGTGCCTCCAGAAATATGTCTTTAGTGGCAGTGGATACCATTGAAAAACACAAAGCTTTACAGACTGTGCTAAGAAAGAAATTTGGTAAGCTTTTTTTTGAATTTTTATTAATTTTCTATCCCTGACGAGGGCGTTATTAGCTTGAACATGTAAGATTGGTGATGAAGACCTTGGCAGGGTAGAAAATGCATTACAATTTGCCAATTCTATAAATCCATTATTTATTATTACAGAATAATTAAAATTGAAATTTTAAGTTCTTATAAATACTTTATAAAATAATGATTAAGATGCTTAATAAGAGTATGTACATTATTGAATTTGGTCCGATTATTTAAAAAAAATTCCCGAGATTAAACAGATTTTTTTATTATTTCACGGGAATGGAAAAATATGAACCATATTGGGTACTTAATCACCCAGCATGTTAAGATATTTATTTGATTGTCTGGGACCATTTTTTTTTTTTTAATATAAAAATTTATTCAAAATGTTTTTTTATTGCAATGATTTTTATTTAAAGATTATTTTTAAAAACTAAAAAAAAAAATTGAAAATTTTTATAAATTTTCTTTCTTTCTAGCAAAAGCTGTCAATTTATGGTTGGGTGGCCATGATTTAGGCGAAAGTGGTAAATATATTTGGTCATCTACGGGCAAACAATTCGATTTTACCAATTGGAGTAATGGAAATCCCGATAATTATAAGGGCTTGGAGAATTGTGCTCATATTTGGGATCAGACCGATTTCGAGTGGAATGATGGCTCATGTAAATCGAAAATTGGTTATATATGTGAAGAGAATCGTTTTGTGGTGGCAGCTCGTAAAGATTTTGCAATTAAGAAAAATTTTATTGATCAATTGTTTGAATTATGATGATATTGCGGAAAATTTGTGTTAAATGTATGTACATCGGTAATTTAAAGCAATTAATTTATGGCCTCCCGAATGTATTTTTCAGGATTCCGGAATTTAACAATGAAATCATTTTTTTCATAAATATTTGCCCCTATTATGGTTTACAACTCAACTTAGTTGAATTGAAATTTAAACAACTCAATTTTAAAACAACTTAACTTTTTTTTGGTATTAACAATTACAACTAATTTTGGTTGAAATTGTATTGATGTTGCCAACCTAAAAAGTGACAAATTGACAGATAATCAAACAGATGATAATGTAAAAAACATAAAACAATAAAATTGAATTTAAATTGTTATTTTTTAATAAAGACTAAAATGGATACAAGTATTGATTTATTTTATAACGACATAAGTGATGATGATACTATTAATGTGCTACGTATAAGAAAAAGTCTCCGTGACCACTCCAATCCTTTGGAACTTCCGAGCGCCATGTAAGGAAATGTTCTTTTTATAGTTGAATAACTTTTTCATAGATGTTTTTGTAGATTCTTACAGTATTTTCGTTTAAATAAGGAAGCCTTTTGCTTCCTTCTGAATGAACTAAATGATTATTTCAAAAAACCTGTCCGAGGTACCGCTATACCCCCTATATTGAAGCTATGTGCAACTCTCAGATTTCTGGCTGACGGGAGTTATCAAAAAAGTTCTGGAAACGACTTTAATGTTGGATTGGCGCAGCCTACAATAAGTGTTGTTATGAAAGAAGTTTTAAATATCATCGAGCAGCGTGTTTGCGCGAAATGGATAAAAACTGAAATGTCTGAAGAAGATCAAAACGCCTCAAAACTGTGGTTTTATTCAAAAACTGGGTTTCCGGGAGTTTTGGGATGCATCGATGGGACACACGTTCGTATTATTTCGCCAAAAAAGGAGATGCAACATCTTTATCTCAATAGAAAAGGTTATTATAGTTTAAATGTGATGATTGTAAGTTAATATTGAGAAGAATGAACCCTAGTGTGTCATACATAAGTATATTTTTATTTTCAGCTTTGCGATTACAAAATGGCTATCCGGTATGTGGATGCCAGGCACGCCGGCGCAAACCACGATTCCTTTGTTTTTAATACAAGTGATTTAAAGTCGTATTTGCAGAGAACTATTCAGAGCAATTCCTGGATTTTAGGTAACGGTGTTATTTGTATGAATATATCACATTCTGTAATATGTATAGTATGATATTATTAAAAAAATATGTTTTGATTTGATAATTAAAGGTGATGCTGGCTACCCTCTACAAAGTTTTTTGATGACTCCTTTTCGCATGACAGAAACTGGTTCCCCAAAAGCTCGCTACAATACTATACACTCGAAAGCCCGAAATATTGTTGAGCGCACAATTGGAGTATTAAAGAGCCGATTTCGTTGCCTTTTATCTGCACGTGCCTTACATTACTCACCAAACAAAGCTACACAAATTGTGAACGTTTGTTGTGCCTTGCATAATATATGCCTACACTTTCGAGTAGAAGTTCCCGAAGAAATGACACCAGCTTCAAGTACGGTTCAAAGTAATGAAAATTTCAACATTGAAAGAGAAGATGATGATAATGCCAGAAGAATACGAAATAACATCATGTTATCACTTTAATAAAGTTCAAATGTTTCATTATTGTTTTTTATTTCATGTTTTATTTGTAATTCATTTAGTCTTTTTAAAGATAAAATAACAAAAATATCACTTCATGAGATATATAAAAGTAACTTAAAAATAACGACATACAACAAAAAATATATCACTTCATGTGTTCTAAAAACTATTCTATTCTAAAATAAATAAGGTAAAGGGCATTTAGCAAAGGAACATTTAACCATTTACAAAAAATGTATATCTATTGAAGAGCTCTCATCTTAGCTATTTTTAATTTTTGGACTTCAACCTTTAATGTGTGCAGTTCATGAGCTTCCTTTGCTTGTTTTTTATATATTTCTAATTTTTGTTTTTTTACTTCCAGTAATTTTTTATTTATTTCATAATTTTTATATATAGTTTTCTCTAATTGTTCAATTTTTGCTAACAATTCCTTTTGGGTCTGAGTCTGCAATTTTAAAAGCTCTAGGCGCTCACTTTCCACATTTTTGCATTTGCGGCGATTTCTTGTTATTTGTGACGCAGAGGAAGTAGGGCGGTCAAGGCTTTCTATTTGAATTTCAGAAGGTGATATGGAATTGTCCATAATTTCATCAACATCCATCTCTGGTTGTATATTTTCAACGCCAAATGATTGTCCTGAAGGTGCAACTTGCTCCTTTATTTTTATTAAATTTGCTACACTTTCCTCCAGTGGATTTAACGACACTTCTTGCGAGGGTCCACCACCAGTTGCTAGTAAATTGCTCCTGTTGTTAGCAAGTTTCCTTTTTATGTTTGCTTTATAGTGTATCCAAACCTATAATACACATAAAATATCTTTGCACTTTAATTCTATTGGTCTACTTTCCTAACCATTACTTACCCGTCCCCACTCGTGCGCAGTTCTAGATGGCGGCCCTAAACTGTTCAGCACAACAGCAAATTCCTCCCACAATTCTTTATTTTTATTTTTGCTGCATCCAAACTGCGGTTTACCTCGACCTGTTTCGGGATGCTTCTCCATTAGTTCAACAAGTTTTTCAAACTGTTGTTTTGTTGTAACTCTGTTTTTTCTGCAAAAATCATTCGAAATTTCTTTTAAATAAAATATTTGAGGACAATTAAAAAAAAATTACTTACCCGCTTTCCATTTTTATTAATAATACATTTAAAACAACTGCTATTTTGGAGTTGTATTTTTTGACGTTTTTGTCAACCACACTAAAACAGGGTTGTAAACGATAATACCACAAAAAAGTTGTATTGTGATATAATTTCAACTTAAACATTTTTGACAGGTTAAGTTGTAATCGGTAATGACAAATAAAACAATTTCAACTAAAGTAGAGTTGAGTTGTAAACCATAATAGGGGCAATTATTAAATAAAACAAGTAAGAGAGCTATATTGGGCTGTGCCGAATCTTATATACCCTTAACCAAATTACATAAACTTTAAAATAAAAATATTTTTGGCTAAACATTTTTTTCAATTTTTTTTTAAATGGCTAGAAATTACACACGGAATATAATATATAAGTACAGTGCACTTGCGGTAAAGTGAACTAATTAAAACCAAGGGAGTTCATTTAGTGAAATTGTTCACGTTAGCGATTGGCCAATTTCATGGAAAAAATATAAAATTTTATAATATAAACCTGTGTTTTACACACTTGAACGTGAAATTCTTTTATTATTATTTTCATTATTAAAATATAAAACAAAAAAATTGAATAAAAATGCATTACAAAACAAAACGAGATTACGAGAAAATATACATTGAAATAATATTACATAGCAAATAAAATTACTCATACGTTGCCATACAAAAAATATTAATTGAGAGAATACAAACACGGTGTTCACGTTAGACGGTGTTCACGTTACCGCGAGTGCACTGTATATATAAAAAATAGGGATTTGTTATTCCCGAAAAATCTCAGGATTGGAATTGGCATCCCTAGCACATAGTGTAGACAAGATGCGTCTCCAGTGAAGACACATTTTTTTGTACCTTGACAATTATTGCGAACATAATATGAGAAATTTGATTGTCAATTTATGTTAGACATTTCAAAGAAAACTTAAAAAAAACACATCCAAACAAAATTATTTACAGAAATTTTACAAAAAGATAAAATAAAGTAAATCGCCTTAACGTCTATTAAATTGTGTGTTAACATAAATACGTTTTTCCAGAGCCTTAACATAAGTAAAGCAATATTGGCAATATTATTGCCAACATATTTATTGCTAATCTAGTAGGGTGTAATAGGTATACAATTTTAGAACTTGAACCAGTCTAACAAATGTACAATAAAACAAGTAAGAGAGCTATATTCGGCTGTGCCGAATCTTAGATATCCTTCACCAAATTATACTTTAAAATAAAAATTTTAAATTTTTCAAAATTTAAAATTTTGTTTTTCAAAAATTTTTTTTTTTTAATTTTTTTTTTTTTTAAATTTACTAGTGAAAAAAAATTCGGGTTAAAAAATATTTTTCCCGACTTTGACCCATTGTAGGTCCAAATTACTATAGCCTTATATACATGGTTGCAATGGACTTTGAAATATCTATCATTAGATATCCATATTGTCTATATTAATGACTTAGTCAGGTTGGCCCGGTTTTTCCATATACAGCTGTTGACAACTAATTGGAAACGGTATTTTTATATTATTGATTATTGAGAACTATTAAGCAAATTGGAAATTTACCGTTATGTTTTGTTTTCAATTCACTTGTATTCTATTTATTAGTCTTTTCTTTATCAAGTGCATTCAGTTTTGTTGTTGTTTATTGAAAATTCCGTTATTATTTTTGAAAGTTGTTTAATTCATACTTAGTAGAATTCAAACAAAGCGAGACAACTAATTGGAAACGCGGAATAATTAATTAAAATCTTTTTAGTAAAGTTCTATTTCAAAAAAGTATATTGTTTTTTGGTAAATATTCTTTTCAATTTATTGTTTAAAAAATGTAAAACAATTATTTTTAAGATTTATAATGGGAAAAGGAAAGAGCTGCACTCCTGCGCAACGGAGCTCAATTTTTGAGCTTCGCAAAACTGGGAAATCATATAGGGAAATTGTAACACAGCTCAATTGTTCCAAAAAAATGATTTTTAATTCTTTGCAGCATATTAACAAATATGACACCATATCCAACGTTCCACGAAGTAAGAGGCCCAGAAAAACATCAGCTCACACCGACCGAATGATAAGGCGAATTTCTAAAGCTGACCCAAAAAAAACGTCCACTGTGATTCAACGTGAAATTCAGGAAAAACTGAATATCACAATATCTAAGTGCACCATTTCACGTCGTTTGGTGGAAGGCGGGCTACACGGCAGAGCAGCACGCAAGAAGCCGCTACTGAGCAGAATTCAAAGGAAACGCCGCATCGACTTTGCCAAGTCTCATTGGAATTGGACTGCTAATCAATGGAAATATGTGTTTTGGAGCGATGAAACAAAGATAAATCGCCTTGGTCCTGACGGTCGGAGGTATGTTAGAAGGCCTATTAATGAAGAATTTAATCCTCGCTATGTTTCACGTGTTGTGAAGCATGGTGGAGGGTCTATTATGGTATGGGGATGCTTTTCCTGGAATGGTGTTGGCCCAATCCATAAAATTTATGGAATTTTAAATAAAGAAAAATACGTAGAGATTTTAAATGATGTCATGCTACCGTGGGCTGAGAAGAATTTGCCTGTTATATGGCAATTTCAACAAGACAATGATCCGAAGCACACGGCTAAGCTCACAAAAAATTTTTTTGCGGATAATTCCATTAATGTTTTGAAATGGCCATCATCCAGTCCAGACTTGAACCCCATCGAACACTTGTGGGGTGACGTAAAAAGTGCCGTAAGCCTTAAAATTATAACCAATATGGAAAGTCTTTTTGAGGAAGTAAAGATGGCATGGCAGTCAATACCAGTAGAGCGCTGCCGGCGTCTTATATCATCAATGCGCAATCGATGTGAAGCAGTGATGAAGCAGAACAAAATATTGAGAAAAAATTAGAACTTTAACTTGTTACAAAGATTTTTGTCTAACAATGGGTTATAGTTTCTAATTAGGTGCTGCAGTAAAATTTTGGAATTTAGAATTAATTGTTAAAATATTTTTAAGATTGAATAATTTGCTAAGTTATTTTTAATTGTTACCCAACATTTTGATATATTTAAAAGAAATATGATGAAATAAATTTAAAAAAAAGTAAAACTAAAGCGTATTATATATTTAATTTACGTATTACAAAGTGTTTCTAATTAGTTGTCAACAGCTGTATATCTCAGCCATTTGTGGGCCGATTTTCTCGATTTTAAATAGAAACCGAGCCGGAAGAATTCCCGATATATTGATGTACAGAAATGTCAAAACTAAAAAGCAAAAACTTCACTGTGTGGACACGAATGCAGTTCCAAAATAGATTTTTAAAATGTTTTGCAGCAAATGTTTCACAGTGTGAACCGGGACTAAAGAATTGTGCTCATATTTGGGCTCAGACCGATTGAAAATTTGTTATATTTGCGAAGAAAATCATTTTGCTGTGGAAGCTCGTCAAGATTTATTAATAAAAAAACATGTTATTAATGAATTGTTTGAATTATAAAGAGAGAGACAATATTCTGGCTTTCAAAGGATCTGCAATTAAATATTTTCCATTTAAATTATGTGCTATGTAAAAAAATGTATGTAAAAAAATGTTCTATTAACTGCACAATAAACCAACAAACAAGCAGTCCAGTTTTCAACCCCTGTTTCATTAATAAATGCGAAAACAATTTATTTAACGTTTTTGTTGTAGTTGTTGTAGCTGTAATGGCAAATGACGTCGTTATTATGACGCAGCTTTGCAAATACGACAACAACAAAACGAGAAACTTAACAAGAAGCTGTACCGAATCGTATATACCCTTCACCAAAGTATACTTTAAGATAAAGATTGAAAATATATATATTTTTTTGTAATTTTTGGTGAAAGGTCTTTGAAATATCTATCATTAGATATCCATATTGTCTATATTAATGACTTAGTAAACCAGATATAGATAAGAAATATGTAAAAATCGAGATAGTCGTGGTTCACAGCCATTTGTTGGTCGATTTTCTCGAGTTTAAATAACAACCAAACCGGAACTATATCGGATGAATATATGTATGAATAAGGGTCGCATATGAAAAATGTGGAAATTACAAACGGAATGACAAATTTGTCACTCATGGTGAAGGGTATAAAAAGCTGTAAGTAGATTCAAGCTAAATAGTGGATGAATTCTCTTAGTAAAATGAATCAACAGGGAAAACAACAACAATACAAATTTTAGACGAACCGAACACATGTCCTAAATGCAAAATGAAATTACAACAATAAAAAAATACAAAAAAATTTTTGAATACGACAACGAATGCGACATTCATTACAAGAAATAACAACAAAAATACAACGATGGTATAAAAAATCAGTGATGCCAACTAGTTGAGAGTATATTGTGTGTCTTTAACTGAAAAAGGAGTAAATTGTTAAAAATTTTATTTAAAAATGTTTCAACCAAAGTATAACAAGTAGTCCGACTCTTTGACAGCAGTACCTAACTCTAAACATGTGTTAGTGAAAAAGTACCTAAGTCTAAGTATGTGATAGTAACTAAAATGTACATGTGTTGGTGCTTTTTTAATAGTTCTATAAAAATGTTTAAATTTAAATTTATTTCAATTTTCTTCTATTTTCAATACCAAAAATGTTATAATGTGTGTTAATGATTTAACGTGTATTGAACTATATTTAATCTACAATTTCTGGTTGAAATTTCGGAACCCGTATATGTGAGAGAGTAATTTAAAAAATAGAGAGTCGGACTACTTGGTATACTTTGCCACAAACATTTACAGCCTGGCCCACAATGTCGAAAGAAAACTTAAGCGAACGAAAGTCAGTCACTCACTTTCATTCGAAACAATGGCCCACTATCTTACGACTTATCGTTCGCTTTGCTTTACGTTTCAAACGTAATCCAAATATAATTGAGAAAGAATCGACAATATATTTAAAACCATTATTTGACAAAAAATAAAATAATTAAGCAGTGGTGTAGTGGGTACAGGACTTGACTAGCAGCCGGAAGGTTGTGGGATCAACTCGTGGCTGCGACTTTTTTTTTTCTTTGTTTTTTTTTATTTTTTATTATTGTAAATACATAATTCTATAAATAACTCTACTAAAGAATATAAAGGAGTACTTTCGGGACATCTCGAACAAAAATTAATAGACTTTTCGTCAAATTGTACATATTTTTCTACAACAAACCAGTAAGTATGAATGAAAGTATATGTAATTATGTTATATTATGCACAAATTTACAATAATAAATAAGTACGCATCCGTTTTGTACCAGATTCTTGCATAGACGACAATAAATAAAAAGTGAATGAATTTGACATTTCAGTTCAAACAAATATCAGAAAATATAAATAGTGAGCCTCAAATTTTGTATTGAGTTGCTTACGTTATCGTTCGTATTTGTTTTCTTTCGACTAGAAATATTAGTGAGCCGCAAAACAGCTGTTTGTCGTTTGAAACGACAACGTTCGACATTGTGGGCCAGGCTGTTAATAAATACTTCAAACTGAAAAATAATTTATAATAAAAATTTTCAAACAACATACGAAAACGAAAATGAATTATTGATAGGAAAATGCACAAAAGAAGCCACAATTTCCCCGCATCGGAAGTGTAGTTTTTGCTAGATGCTGTAAAAAAATACAGCGCTACAAAAATTGGCCTTTATTGTATTACTTTCAGGGACAGAAAATAATGAATATTCGATAAAGAATTTAATTCTAGATCGAATAAAAAACCGATAACTTTCAATTTCATGTGACTACTGTACTATTTCTGTCGTTTTTAAAACCGTTTCCGACAATGATTGGAATCTATGACAATCTCGAATGATTATTTTTAGTGCTTTTTTTTCAAAATCAGAAAATAATTAATTGGGGGATTCGAACATTCTGCTATTAGGTATAATGTCCTAATATCAATAGTTTAAACATCATAATAGTTTTAATAAATTTTTGCTGTGCTTCAAAGTAATTTTTTGTTTACCTTAGTCCCGGTCCACACTGTGAAACATTTGCTGCAAAACATTTTCAAATTCTCTTTTGGAACTGCATTCGTGTCCACACAGTGAAGTTTTTTGTACAGAATGAATATGAACGAATAAATGTGGATGACATACTCAACAAAAACTTCATGTACATGAAACAGAGTACCCTTTTCCATTCCTCTTTCCCCTTTCATCGACAAACTCAAATGTTTTGCAGCAAATGTTTCACAGTATGGATGGGGACTTATCGTGCCTTCAGCAGATAGACAAACGAATTTTATAATGACTCAGAACATAGAGAATTATACATAGAGACTAGACTCTACGATTTATCAAACAAAAAAACAACTAATTATAAGTTTGATACAACAACAAAATACATTGACTGGCATGTATTTTGTTAGGTTTTTGACAATTTCGTCTCGTCTCTATGTTACCCTATGACTATATATAAACTCTTGAGGGTCTACGACAAATATTTAAATGTGTTACAAGGAGTTGTTTGTTGCTAAAAAAACGCTAAATTGACATTATTTATAGTACAATATTAACAAAAAAGGGGTAATAAAATATCCCCAAACACACTACAACAGCAACAAACAAAAGCAAATGATTTTCAAACACACAACAACAAAAAATACCAAAACAAACAACAGCCGGTGTTTTTTTGTTCTCCCAAAAGCAAACGAAAAATGGTGGTGGTTTTGGCATAAAAGCTTTTAAATGCAATATAGTATTGCCACTGTTAACTCCTATTTCGGGTAAAAAAAATCTCCGCGATAAAGTGTCTTTGGTTTTTTTAATGAATTTAAAAGTAAAGAAATAAGTTTTATAACAGATAACTTTAAATAACTTTATTTGCCATTATTTTATTTTTACATTTAAATTATTATTATAAAACAAATTAATTTACATATGTATGTAAATTAATTTGTTTCAAATTAAAAACAATTGATCAATGAAATTCTTCTTAACTGCCAAATTATAACGCATTTCTTGTAAAAACCGATTTTCTTCACAAATAAAACCCATTTTATGAATACAGTTCGCATCATTCCACTCAAAATCTGTATTTTCATAATAGTGCACACAATGTTCCACATTCTTGTAATGATCGGGATTACCTTTGCTCCAATTGGTGAATTCAAAACGTTTGCCCGTTGAGTACCAAACAAATGCACCATCTGAGCCCAAGTCATTGCCACCAATCCAGATATTGGAGCGTTTATCTAAGAAATATTAATAAACATTTTTTGGTCCACTATTTTAATAATAGATATGTACATACCAAATTTTGTTCTCAATATTTTTACTAAAGCATCATTTTTTTCCGGTGTATTAACGGCTACCAGGGACATATTTTTGGCAGAGCATTCATTCCAGGCCTCAAACCAGTTGTACTTTTTGAAAATTTGAAAATGTTTTAAATTATTTTATTTATTATAAATATAATAAATAAAATAGTTTTTGTTTAAATTTCTTACTTTCAATTCTGTTTCTATGAAAAATGGCGGAAAATTCTCTTCTTTATACCATTTGTGTACGGGCACGTTTTCAACGATTTTTATTAAAATAATTATGTTTATAAAAATGCTTATAATTCGGAATTGTTTCATGTTGGCTTGTTTAATTTATAATGAAATGTTAAATTTTGTTATACATACAAGTTCTCATACTGTACATTAGCTTAATGATTGATAAGATGGATTTGAGTAGCGAGAAGAAATATTGTGGAATTTCCTTAGTAAATGACGATGATAAAATTTATTTAATAGTGTTTTAATTTAATATTAAGCATTTTTTATTTTACTCCAAAATTAACCCATTATGAAACGGCCTATTCAATTAAATGTTTGGTTTTTTAATTATGTAGTTTCAGTTGTTTGGACTGTAATATTTTATTTTTTTACAGAATTCCATAATTCCGATCAAAAGTGGAATTAATTTCGTATTTTGCTTCTTCGGAAAAAGGTAAAACGATTTTTTTTTCTCGAAAAGTGGAATTGATATTAGTTTGTCAAATTAAAATCGGAATATTAAAATTGTTAAATCTTTTGGGAATTAATAAAATCCAACGGTCTGTAACGACTGCCTGCAGCATTCATCATGTTTGAAGGCACGTCCATCATTGACATTGTTTGTAAGTATGGTAACACTAAATGTTTGGGCTGCTGGCAATGACATCGAAGGCTCTGGAAATCGAATGTACTAGTATGTCCGTTAAGAGTATTGTAGAAGATTCCCGATAGATGGCGCGTGTATAAATAGTGGCAGAGGTGGCAGTCGTGAGTGGAGTGGGTGCCCCGATAGACTACACGATAGTGTGCTGGACTATCAATTTGGGGGTTGCGGGTTCGATTCCCGCCAGAGACTCTGGGTGTATCTGCAGACAAGCAAAACGCTTCGCAGTTTGTGTTTGTTTTTTAAAAAAAAAAAAAAGTTGATCATTGTCGCTGTTAGAGTTAACATCAATTGTCGTGTACATGTGTGTTTGTACATTATAAAGTTTGTGTGCATTTCTGCGAATTGATAAACGTGTATAAAAACACTGAGTACCTATTTAATTATGTTGTTGTTGTACATTCTAAATAAATAAAGAGTTGTTACAATGTTAAACTACTAAACGGCTTTTTATTTGCAATCAAAAGTATCCGGTTTATTTAAAGGAAATAAACCACGTTTTTAAAAGGTAAAAACGTAACAATACGTAATTAAAACCATTCATTTCGAATAGAATCTGTGATAGGAATGATATATTGGTTTTTAACCTTGACAATATCACTTACCCTCATTAACACGAAGTCTGGTTAGGTCTTAACTAATAGTTATACTGCCGGTTAAAATTATTTTTGTATGACAACTGTCAGTATAACTATTAGTTAGCACATAACCAGACTTAGTGTTAATAGGGGTTAGCCGTTGCATAAATATTAAAAAGTTGGGGTCGAAAGGGTTAAAATTAAAAATTCCTTTGAGTAGCCTGAATATTATTAAGTTTTTGCTAAATATTTGATAAGCTGGATTTTGAGTTTGGGCGTATTGAGATTGAGTTAAGAATTTGAGATTGAGTTAAGAATTAATTATAAAGAATTTTATGATACCAAAAAAAAAAAATTAAAACAAAATATTAAAATTTAACAACAATTTCAAAGTAAAAACAATTGATCGATAAAATTCTTTTTTATAGCTAAATTTTTACGCATATCCAGCAAGAAACGATTTTCCTCACAGATAAAACCCATTTTTTGCATACAATTCGCATCGTTCCACTCGTATTCAGTACGATCGAAATAGTGTACACAATGTTCCAGATTCGTGTAATGATCTGGATTGCCTTCGCTCCAGTTGGTGAATTCAAAACGTTTGCCCGTTGGGTACCAAATAAAAGAACCATTATTGCTTAAATCATTGCCACCAATCCAAATGTTGTAGTGTTTATCTAAAGAAATTTTCAATTAAAATAATTCTAATGATTTTCATTTATTATTACTTACCAAATTTTGTGCTTAAAATCTTCACCAAAGCGGCATTTTTCTCTGATGTATCCACCGCTACTAAGGACATATTTTTGGCTGAGCATTCATTCCAGGCCTCAAACCAATTGTACTTTAAGGGTTTAAAATTGTTAAAATTGTAAAGAAATATGTGGTTGTTTGATTCTAAATAAATACCTTTATTTCTGTCTCTATAAAAAATGGTGAAAAATCATTTTCTTTATACCATTTATCCACCGGCTTACTTTCCATAATTTTTATTAAAATACAAAATAAAATTGTTAAGTTTCTTAGGATTTTGAATTGCTTCATGTTGACTTGTTTAATTTACAATGCGATTTAAAGTTTTATTTCTTTAGCTTTTTATACTCTTGGTTTTAATTATATGTAAGACTGATAAGTTGAATTTATTGAAAATTTTGAATTTGAGAGACAAATGAGTTGAGTTTTTTTTAGAACATTTTTGGGCATAGAGAAATATACATAGAGCGGAAACTCTCCTGTCAAACTGGCCTACCTAAATAAAAGCGTAAGGCGGAACGTTTCTTTACGCTTAGCTTTAACGCTGAAATGTCATACCTAAATAAAAGCGCCAACGCTACGTCAAACAATAAAAACAAGGTTATCAAACAAATTAATATAACAACCCGGATTATTTAAACAATAAAGTACATTGCAGTATTGGTGTTTCTGATTTTTGTTTCGTGATTTGTAAACTAAAATTTTGTCAAAGAAACTAAATATTAAAGTTTAAAAAATGTGTTTCTTGCATATTTGTTTCTCCTTTTGTATGTATTTGTTTACATTTGTTGTGTTTTGCAACTAACTTCACTATTAAACGCGCTGTCAAAATCGGATTTTCCAATTGCAAAGCGTTGCCGTCGCGTTATTTCGGTATGCTCCATACAAATTGTATGGGCATGAGAATTTTTGACAAGTAAAAAACGCCTTACGCTCCAATTTAGGTATGCCAGAAAGACCTAACTCAGTTGTCAAAAACCTAACTGCTGAGAATGTATTAGTAAAAAACACTATGTGAAAACAAAAACAACACTCGTATGTGTGATTATTTTGAGTTTTTTTCTAGTTTCCGCTCAATTTTTAGAATAACAGTTTCCATAAAACTAATATAACATTCGTTTTTCTTCAACACCTTGTGTTTGAGAGATATTGGGTTTTAAAAAAAGAAATACTTTAAATTTCCCTTTTTAACTCCATCCAAAATAATTTGGTTTTATGTCAAATTTATCATTAATAACATAATGGCTATGAAGAAAAGATGATGTTAATGAGAAGAAAGATCAAAGTTTTCACCAAGATATACGAGTAATGAAGGATCATTATCAAGGAAGATGGAACCATCATATGATGGCAGATTACTGCTGGAATCTTTGTCGGGATTTTAAGTAGGCCTCTTATTAAACAAAATCCTATAAGAAAATAAATTTTATTTAAACACTAAGAAAACTAGATAAAATGTAAAGTTGTTCTTGGATTGGTATTGGGAAAAGTATTGGCCATTGTTAGCTGTGACATTTTCCCCATCTTTCTGGCAACATGTGGATTCCGAGTAAAGTTTTTCTTTTCCCGCACATTTTCATTTCCCGGGAAATCGGGATTCATTTGAAAATTTCCCGGGAGTCCGGCAATTCCCGCCTAGAACAAATTATTTAATTTTAATAATGTAGACTTCGTTAAAAAGCTAAAAATGTGTTTGGTTTTAAAATGTAAAAATCCAGTACAAATTTAATATAAAGAGATAAACTGACTCGATTTCTAATTTAGGTTATGTACAAACCTGTCACCATTTGCCATTTGTATCGGAATGGCTTCAATTTCCATTAGATTTTGTTCTACCGTCGTTAGATTCCAATTAATTCTGTTAATTCGCAAAAAATAAATATTTTATTTTTTTAATTTTTAATTGGCAATGTTTTGCTTAATAACTATTAAATCAAAAATTAACTAAAGATGTTAATTAAAACTTGAAGAACGCCCAGAATATTATTAAACAAAATTCAATACCAGGAAAGGTGGTGTTATTCCAAAAATTTCTTTGTGAAAAAGCTAAATACTAAAATAATTTCACTTTCGATCGGAATAGAATTCAGTGACAGCCCTGAACATTCTCGAATTTGTTGGATAATTTGAATAATGAACTTGTTATTGGTCTATTTGGGTTAACCCTTTTTTGTTGTATGAATCTTCTGCATTTGTTTTGAAGCTTTAAGAATCCCGGGAATTCTCGTACAATTTCCCGGGATTTAGGGATTGGAATTCCCGTGAAAAACTCTGATTCCGAGCCAAAAGAACTGCTCATCATTTGAGATCAAGAACGAATCAAGCCACAGGTTCCCTGTGTTGGTGTGGTCAGGTTTCAGCAGCTCATAATAGATAGGGCAAGGTCTGGACTATAATGAGGGTGAGACAAAGTTTCCCATCCACTTCTTTCTAAATAGTTTTTAACAGATATTGCAACATTTGTGGCTGAGTGTTGTCAAGATAGAATATTACGGTTTCATGTCTGGCCGCAATTTCTGGTCCACAAACGCATCAGTGGCTTTCGCTACAGGATCACTGTGATAGTCTGGCCTGATTTCAGCAGCTCATAATAGATATGACCCTTTTGATCCCACCAAATACAGAGAATTACCGTAGTACCATGGATATTTGGCTTTGGAGTCGATTCGACTGGTTTGCCGGGCTTCACATACGATCTCTTACGTTTCGGGTTATCGTAATGGATCCATTCCTCATCGAAAGTAATGATTCGGTACAAATATGATTTTCTTTCATAGCGTTCAATAATACTTTCAATTCGTATGGCACCCAATTTCCCAAGCCAACTCTTGCACGTTGAAACCGATAGAAACCATAAGCTTTGGTGAGCAATCCGTGTGCTTAAGCGGCACTTTTTTTCAAATAAAAGAAGTAAAGTAAATCTTCCCGCATATGACGCATTGTTGCCACAAAATTCCACATTTTCGAAGCAAAAAGAAAGACGGGCTTATTACGTCATGAATTGAGTAAAATATTCAATTAACAGATCAGTTATTTCCAGGCTGATTCCAAAGTTTTAGCAGACTGGTCGTATATCACCGGGGCATTCTGGAGGATGTCCGCGTAAAATCATACGATATGATGATTCCTTGATCAAAGGAGCAATGCAAAAAGATCTTCATCAGCTAGTCAAGTAAGAACAAGTTTAAGATTATGCGTTAGCGAAAGAACGATCCGTAGAAGAGCAGTAGAAGCAGGATTATTCAGCCGGCGACCAGCAAAATAAACCGTTTATATCAGCTAAGAGCAAGAAAGCTAGACAGGAGTTTGCCAATGCTCACATTAACTGGCGTGTCCTAAAATGGAAGACTGTATTGTTCTCTGACGAATCCAAATAAAAATTGAAAAGTTCCGATGGAATAAGGTGTGTACGCAGACAAAAAGGAGAAAGACTGAATTCTCAGTATTGCAAAGGAACAATTAAACATGGAGGGGCAATATAATAGTCTGGGGTTGCTTTTCTGGTCAAGGAATTGGCTCAATTCATAAAGTTAATGGGATTATGAATAAGTTCATGTACCGTGATATATGGAAAGATGTAATGTTGCTTTATGCCAGTGAAGAGATTCCACTTATAGGGAGGTTCCAACAGGATAACGATCCTAAGCACGCCTCCAAAGTTTGGCCTGCTCAATCTCCCGATCTCAATCCTATTGAGAACTCGAGGGAGATTGTTAATATGAAAATAAATCGTGAAAATTGCAGAAATAAGGATCGGCAATTTTCACGATTGATTTCAAGGTGTTATTATAGCCTGGAATGGAATATGGTAAGACACCATAAAAAACTTAATATCTTCTATGCCTATGAGATGTGCTTGTGTCATCAAAAACAAAGGATTTGCAACAAAATATAAATTTAAAAAATTTGTATATTATGGATATAAGGGGTGCTTTAGTTTTGTCCGTTTTATTTTCCAGCTTCAAATATCTTTTGATTTAATGTTACCTCTTATAGAAAGATTAATTTTAAAAGTATTTGTTTATCAATAGTAAATATATTAACAATTGAAAATAAACATAATAAAAATTTAAAACTTAGTTTTTATACAAAAAAATATAATATTAAAAAAATTCAATGAGGGGGTGCTTTAGTTATGGCCGATACTGTATATACATATATATTTCAGCTTAAATATCTCTTAAACTAAGAGATATAAACTCCACATGTGAGCACAGAAAAATATTTTCAATTACTATTTAAATATACAATTTTTGACCTTCGAATAATAAATTAATTTTTAGTAAAAAATTGTGTGGACCAACTTTCGGATTATCTCCCATTTGAACTACGAACCCATGTTAATACAAATGAACTCAGAAACACCTTAGATCAGACTGTGCAAAATTTAATTAAGATATCTCTAATTGTTCACGAGTTACCAAGTTATATACAAAATAAAATGTTTCTGTATAAATTCATTATAAATTTCCATACAAAATTAGTTTTATAAACCTTTGATAAATTTAAAAATTGTTTAATTGTTTAATTTTAAAAGTATTTGTTTATCAATAGTAAATATATTAACAATTGAAAATAAACATAATAAAAATTTAAAACTTAGTTTTTATACAAAAATATATAATATTAAAAAAATTCAATGAGGGGGTGCTTTAGTTATGGCCGATACTGTATATACATATATATTTCAGCTTAAATATCTCTTAAACTAAGAGATATAAACTCCACATGTGAGCACAGAAAAATATTTTCAATTACTATTTAAATATACAATTTTTGACCTTCGAATAATAAATTAATTTTTTGTAATTTTTAAAAAAATGTGTGGACCAACTTTAGGATTATGTCTAATAGTCTCTGTTACAACTATGAACCCGTGTTAATACAAATTAACTCAGAAACACCTCAGCTCAGACTGTGTAAAATTTAATGAAGATATCTCTAATTGTTTTCGAGTTACCGAATTAGATACAAAATAAAATGTTTCTTTATAAATTCATTATTAATTTCCATACAAAATTAGTTTTATAAACCTTTGATAAATTTAAAAATTGTTTATGAATAATGGCTTAAAGATTTTCCCTTATTTTATATTTTTATTATAAATTTTTTCAAAAATAACGGTAAAAAGCATCATTTCCCCCTTTGATGTAAAACCTAGGTGATCTGGCATCA
This sequence comes from Calliphora vomitoria, assembly GCA_942486065.2. Taxonomy (NCBI): domain Eukaryota; kingdom Metazoa; phylum Arthropoda; class Insecta; order Diptera; family Calliphoridae; genus Calliphora; species Calliphora vomitoria. The sequence goes on from OW818032.2 coordinate 6,966,646, forward strand.
CTCATCTAACAAAAATGTAAACAAATGAATAAAACACAGAGAGAGAGAAATGAGCCTGGGAGAGAGAGTATAATCTCGTAATGAGCTTTTTTGTTGAAACGGTTTTTAATCGAATAAATAACAAAACGAATAAAGCGCTGGCATGTTTGTTGCTGTAAATTGAAATGAAATTCAGTTGCTTTTTAAACGTCAACGGCAAGAGACGCGTGTCTTGTAAAGGAAACGGAAAAAGCGGGCAGTTTTTGTGAACGGTTAGCAAGAAAAATAACGTAAAACTATTTTTTAACAAAGAAATAATTAACAAAAAACAACTACATACATAAATAATAATTATTTTAATTAAACAAAGTGGTTTATATGAAACAACTATTACTAAGTTTATAGCATTACAAACAAATTATAGTACCTAGTAGTGTTTATTGTTAGCTGAAGGTAAACCAGTTTTTCAAAAACATAAAAACAAGTTCAAAATTTTGCGCGTATTAAGAGCACAAAAACCAAAACAGTGATCATCAAATGCGGGTGCTACAACAACACACAATACAATAAATACAGCCGTGTTTATATGGACAATTGTTTTAAAATTTTCAGACGGCTTAATTTTTTTTCAAGGCCAATGATATTTGGAAATAAATAAAATAAAACAAAATAAAAGAAAGAATTATAATTTGTATGTGCTGTGTTGCTCAAAAGTGTGTGTTAATGTGCGTGATATTTAATCATGTGCTTTTAAAGATTTAGTTCTTTATTTTAGTGATTTGTTTTTGGCGTTCTTTTTTTTTGTTAACGATTCTCCAAAAAGGAAATCAAATAAACAACAAAAACATTCAAATAAATACCTACTGAAAACCAACAACAACCAAGTTCTTCCAAAGTGTGCAAACTTAAGTGATGATGTCATAAATGTTTGAAACAACAACTACAACAACTACAACACGTAATCATTAAAATAAAAAAGTGATCGTTCTTCATGAAATACAACAAAACAAAAACAACACATTTACTCAGTTTGTATTATGTTGTTGTAGTTACTGTAAAGTTCTACTTATATCATTGTATGTGTGGAAATATATTTCTTAAATTTCTTTACGTTTGACTGACTGCTGCTGCTGTCTTTTGTTTTTGTACCATTCTCTAAAGTTTTTTGTAAACAAATTTATTCGTCAGATAAAAAATTGTGATTTTAATTTTTCTTCCCTTTTGGATTTTGTGAAGCAATTTATTTATTGCTATTTTTGCAAAATTCTCAATACCTATTTTTTTTTTTTGTGGTAAAATTTATTTGTATTTATTTGTATGTAAATTATTTCCAAGAACTTTTAAAATGTGTATCTAAATATTCTCTGTAGAATAATATTATATTTTTAAAGATTTTTTCCACTAAGAACCATTTGAAATTGATCAAAGGTCAGTAGGTTTTCAATATTACTGAAATACTATGTATTCTATGCATTTTAGATAAAACTTAGCTAGTTTCATAAGGTATTTTATATAAATTTATCAGCCCAATTATGAATAATAATTCCCCGGGAGTTTTTTCCCTTTTCCCATTTTTCCTATTCAAATTCAATGGGAAAAAACTCCGGGGGAACAAACTACCGTTGAATTTTTTATTCATAATTGGACTGTATATTTTTGATCGAATATTCATTAATAATATAAAAATTTCAAAATTAATTTAAACAATTTTTCAGTTTTGGTTCGAATTAAATAATAATTATGTTTAAAATTATCATTATGTGAATAAATATTCTAAAAGTTCTATCGATTCTGAATAAAACCGACCGTGTATCATTAAAACAGAGACCTGCACCGAACGGCTGTTAGCTCGGCTGGGCCGAGCCGCCAATAAATATTAAAAGCCGCCGAAATTTTAGCGGCTTAAATCGGCTTGAAATTAGCCGCCGATTTTGATTAAAGTTCCTTATAATTTCACAAAATTTTCAGAATTTCACTTTTTAAATTTTTAATTTTTTTCAATTGGAGTAATTATTCTTTTGTCGGCTGACAGCCGGCTTTAAGCCGACGCCGGTATTTTTCAGAGTCAGGCTCCGTCGCCGTGAAATTTAGTCGGCACAGGAGTCTGGGTCTAGCTCACTAAATCCGAACGAACATTTTCTATCTTATTTTATATTGAAAACAATAAAACAAATTTAAATTTATTTGTTGTTTTCAATATAAAATAAGAAAGAAAATGTTCGTTCGCAGTTAGTATTTTTTTTGCAAAAATATAAAAATCTCCACCTATGATAAATTTTAGAACAAGATAAATAGCAAATATATTATTGTTTTAAATGTAGACACGCCCACTTTATAAAAAAGTTTCCCGGCGAAAAAAGTTATTGATTTGGAAGTAGTGGGAATTGATACGGAATCGTTTTTGCTTTCATACTGCATCCAATAGAGCTTCTTACAACATGTAGATTCCATCTGCCTCTAGGCGGAAGAATCACGAAAATACGGAATCGCTTTTGCTTTCATACTGCTTCTAATATAGCTTCTTACAATATAAATTAAAAAGTTTCCCTTACATTACTGTTCCTTTCTGTAAGCTCCACAAATTATACAGATAAGAATCAGCTGGTTTCAGAACAATGAAATTAAAAAAATAACAAAAGAAAATGACAAATCGGTTGTGGTTTAAAAAGAGGGACAAATATATTTCACACTCGTTGCCTGTTGAAAATTTTATTTTTCTCTCGCTCTGCAAACAACAACCATTGAAAACTTTTTTGACAACTGTCATTTGTTGCATATCTGTAATAATCTGTGGATTACTCTTAGTAGCTACATTTCATACTCAGATAAAGTACCATAACTTTGACAAGCAATTTAATAGCTTTCAGAATTTTAAATAAATCTGGCTTTATAAAAATAGTTAAACTAATATTCATTTAAAACTAAATTTTTAGACTGATTACCTCCAAAGTTAAAGAAATGAAATATTTTATATTCTGTTTTTGGGAGTATTTAAGGCACCAGACAGGTGCGGCTCCTGGGGAATGAAACCTTGTAGCTTTGTTTTATCAAATATATAAACCGTTATGTTCTAAAAACAGATTTTTATCTTTAAGTTGATAATTTTTATTTGGATTTTGTAGGGATCATAATCATAAAGCAAAAACATCAAATTGATTAGACCAAATACTTATGTAAAATTATTTCAGAATATCAATTTAAAGACAAGTATGTATAGCAAAAATTTTACCTAAATTGGAGAACACTACCTTTTACATTGTCCCGTTGAGTTTAGCACTGAGTGTAAATTGACCTTGCGTCTTCCGAGTTCGATCATATTCGGTAAACACATACTTTTTGGAGTCATTTGGACATTTCCATTTTTATACTCTTCACCAAGGGTATATGCAAGTTTGCATTCCGTTTGTAATTTCTATATTTTTCATTTGCGACCCCAGAAAGTATATATATTCTGGATCGTTATATATAGCGAAATCCGTCTGTCCGTTTGTATGTTGAAATCAACTTTCCGTAGCCCCCAAATAACTTACAAACATAATTGATACATCAATAAATCGGGAATTCTTTCGGCTCGGTCGCTATTTAAAATCGAGAAATCGGAAATCGGCCCACAAATGGCTGAGATATAAGGAAACAACCGGGACATCCTCGATTTTTGGCCTATTTTTGATCTATATACAATATGGACATCTAATGATAGATATTTCAAAGTCCATAGCAACGATTTATATAAGGCTATAGTAATTTGGACATAAAATTTTTTTCAATAAAAAATTTAAAAAAAATTGGAAAAAATTAAAAAACAATTTCAAAAAAAAATTGAAAACAATTTTGAAAAATTTATTTTTTTAATTTTGAAAACAATTTAAAAAATTTTTTTTTTTGAAATTTTGAAAAAAAATTAATTTTGTTTATCTAAAAATATTTAAAATTTTTATTTTAAAGTATATTTTGGCGAAGGGTATATAAGATTCGGCACAGCCCAATATAGCTCTCTTACTTGTTTTTTTTTTTTAATTTCGTAAAACACACGATTTTATTCGCGATTTTAATTTTTGGACAAATTTAAACAAATTAGGCATTGTGTATCATATGTCAAATGCATCTTAATTCAATAAAATCAGAAATCCGCTTCATAAGATACGAGTATTTAAAGTAAAGGACCAAGGGAATTTTCTTGATTTTTTCCAAAACTGAAAAAGTGAATAAAATCGCGATTTTTTTGATATTTAAAAGAATAAAAATGAAAATGTGCAACAAGTGTTATTAACATAACAGATATAGTCGTGGAAATCAGCGAAATCGGCCCATATATGACAGATATAAGCAGATATATTGGAAGCACCCAAATAATGCATAGAACTTAATTAAAACCCAAATTTATCAGAATTATCTGTGAAAGAATCAGAGAAATCGATGCATAAATGGTAAAGTGAAACATGGTTTAAAAACTAAATTCAAATTCAAAGACACCGTGATAAATCATGCAATAAATTTTATTATTTAGTAAAGAGTTTAAATGCTAATACAATGCCATTTCACTACTTACACAATAGCATTTCAAATCATTATTTTAAAAAGGTATTTACAAACTCTTGTACTGTGATATCACTAAAACTACTTACAAGTAATGACTTTAATACCACTAAGAACTCACTCACTGTCATCAGTTAAAGCAGAATTAGCTTATGCAAATCAAATAAGCAATTCCATATGTATCAGATAATAAATAAGTCATTATTCAACTACCTCTGAGTAATGCATGACGGTATTGCTGAATAATTAAAAAAATCTAAATTTGTAAGTTAAGTCCTTGGATTAAACATTATCTGCTGAATATAAATAAACTGAAAGATTCGATTTTTTTTAATTTTTTAGCAATATTTCATAATATAAACTTTAGATTTGTCCACAATTTATTAGTTAATATATTTTCTCATTATGAGTATAAACATAAATATTTGCTTAATCTTTTAGTATTGCTTTGTATTTACATGTTTCAATTTTGATGGAATAAAAGCAACTCAAGTAAACAGCATGATGACTTCATTTCATGATTTCAATTTTAAATCATGGTCTTTGCTAAGAAAACCAGATATTAAATAAAAAAAAAACATTTAAAATAAACTAATTTATGTTATTTGTTTTAATCTTATGGCCTATTTACATTTTTGCAAATTAAAAAGAAAAATAAATAAACAAATGAGATTTTATTCAAACTGTTTGGGTGTTAGATAAATTTAAAGGAGAAATTTTTTTTGTTTATTGGTTTAAAAATGCAAAATGTTTTTTTTTTTTTTTTGAGAACTTATTAGGAAAACATTGAAATTGTGTGGAAAAGAAAGAAAATAAAATAAATTTTTTTTATTTTCTGAAGAATGCAACTTGTAGAAGGATGATAATTTAGTTTGAAAATAAAAAAGTTGTAGTAAAATTTTAGGAATTTTAATGATTCACTGAGTCGTAAAGTAAAATTTGGGAATATTATTTGTATATTTATATAATAGCTGAATAGAAATGAAATTTTTTATATTGGGAGTATGACTTATAAATTTATTCAAAGTATTGGTTATTGTTAGCTATGACCTATTCCCATCTCTGTATTCTTCATTGTTAGCTATGACCTCTTCCCATCTCTGTGGCAACATATGGATTCCGATCAAAAATAACTGCTCATCTTTTAAGGTCAAGAACGAATAAAGCCAATTTCGGATACTCTGTTCCAAAGTGAAGCATATCCCAGATAGAGCGTTCTGCATCAATCGAAACAAATAGTATTCGGGGCAAGGTATGGACTATAATGCGGGTGAGGCAAAGCTTTCCAACCACTTCTTTCTAAATAGTTTTTAACAGGTATTGCAGCATGTGGCCGAGTGTTGTCATGATAGAATATTACGGTTTCATGTTTGGCCGCATATTCTGGGCGTTTTTGACCAATGCTCGCTTCAGTGGCGTTCGCTACAGGATCTCTGTGATGTTCTGGCCTGATTTCAGCTAGATAGGACCCTTTGGGTCCCACCAAATACAGAGCATTACCTAAGCGCCATGGATATTCGTGTTATCGTAATTTATTCGTTTTTCATCGCAAGTAATGATTCTGTGCAAAAATGATTTCTTTATAGCGTTCAATAATGATTTCGGACATGATTGCACACGTTTTGAAATTGCTGCTTTTATAGCTCCCAATGATTTTGCAAGCTCTTGTTGAGTTTTACAACAATATTAATGGAGTAATGCCTCCAATTCGTTGGTGAGCAATTGGAGTGCTTCAGCGGCACTATTGTTCAAAATTCGACACTTTCCTTCCAGAGTAAAAAATTCTTTAAAAAATAGCTCTTTGGAACTAAAATAATTTTAACCATCTTTTTAAAGAATTTAATTTAGTTTTGTTCTTGAACTTAATTTAACTTAAAATATTTAAACATTTCTGCAATAAAATGAAATGTTTGAATATAATTCGAGAATTTTAAACTTTAAAGAGCTAAAAACGTTATTTGTTTAACTGCTAAAATATTCCAGTTTATTGTAAAAATATTCAAAACAAATAATAATAATAAATGAAATCATGTTTTGAATTTTGTATTGATTTCGCCATTTTTCGATACTTTCTTTTCTATACATTTCCATAAACATTTTTAACTGTATTTTTTATCTTATCTAACTGCTAATATTTGTTGCTTTTTATACAGCAAATTATCAATTCATTATCACTTGATAAATTTGTGAAAGAAAAAAATGACACAAGTTTACCAACAGATAAAGTTTAGTTACGCAGGTTTGTCTGTCAATTTTTCAAAAGTTACTGTTTTCCTATATAAGTATGTGAAGCAATCAGTTAAATCAACATGTTGTAGTCGTCGCTGTGAAAACATTCCTAGAATTACTAACATTTCATAATTGTCCTCTCCTTAATCCCCCTAACCCTTTCCACTTCCTCAACTCTTGTGCAAAATAGTAATTGTAAACATTTTATTGTTTTGAATAATAAATGAAATATTTGTTGTTGTACTTATTTGTAAATTGATAACGTGTAATATTTATAAAAATAGAAATAATATTTCAACAAATATCGTTGTACTCCTCCCTATGACTAATCAATTGTTTTGAGGTTTTGTTTTCATTTTGAGTGTATGTGAGCAAAGATCACAACATTTTTATTTAACAAAACTATAGTTATACTTAATAATTAACCACAAGAAAATAAAATTATTTTAAAATTTTTTAGCTGTATTTCTTCCAAAAAAAACCTTGAGTTATTCAAGAATAGAACATGCATAAACTTTACAGATTTACTTGTGGTTTCAATTTAATATACAAACAAGTGTGTCTTTTTATACCAATGACTAGGATATATCGAGAACGTTTTTTTTTTTTTTGTTTAATTATAACAATTAAATGAACTCGAGCCAGATTAATAGAAAAATCAGTCAGAATGCTATATTTGGTTGTGCTGAATCTTGTATATCTCTTACTACTTTGATCTAGTCGGTGTATGACTTAAAAATGCGGGATTATTTTGAAACATTTTTACAATATAAATTTATTCAAAGTATTTATCATTGTTAGCTATCACCTTTTCCTATCTTTCTGGCAGCATATAGATTCCGAGCCAAACGAACTCATCTCATCTTTTGAGGCTAAGAACGAATCAAGCCAATATCGGATACTCTGTTATGAAGTGAAGCGTTCTGCATCGATCAAAACGAATAGTATTTGGACGGGGCATGGTCTTTCTAAATAGATTTTAACAGGTATTGCAACATGTCTGTTGTCTATTGTTCTTGGTTATTTGGCATAAAAGGCAAAACAAGCTTAATCGAGAATTGTGATAATCTCTGAATGGGATCGTACGAATAAGGTCGTTTTAATACTCCCAAGATTCTATTTGTATATTACTGCCCTTTAATAATTCAGTATTTATGGCAGGAATCTAAAAGTCCTCTAAGTCCTTACAATAGATGACTACAGTCCATAAATGTAATTAGTTATTTATTAAAGGCAAAGTAAATACTTGTCTAAAATTACCTCACTGGTTTTATGTAATGACTTCAAATGTCATTGTATAAGTAGAAGACATTACTTGGTAATGATAGGTTTTTGATGGGTGTCTTTTTTTTTGAAAACAAAATATTGAAACATTTTATTGAATTCAAAACAGACATACATTTTTACTAGTTGATACAAAAATAATTACTTTTCATTGTATTAGCTGATTATAAAACAATATTGTGTTTATTTTTTAAATATTTTTTTTTTTTTTTCAAATTTGTTTAGATAATTTTGTGGATTCTAGACCTTGAAAATACGTTTCCAAGTTTTCCTTTATTTCAATAAATTTATGATTTCCTAACAAAAAGACTGTTGCAAATTGCTTAAAACATTCATAAATAATGGTTTGTTTTTATTTATTTCAACCAAATTTAGTTTGTTTAGGAAAACATTAATTAAGAGAAATTTAAAAAAATTTTCTTTCTAAATTAAACATATTTAGATACAATTTATAAACAAAAAAGTAATATAAAATGTTTATATAATGTTATACACATGAGAAAGTATACATAGCACAGATTACACAGATATGAATCAGCTGGTTCCAGCAATAGAAAACAAACAAAAGAAAATGTCAAATCACACTCGCTGAAAAACTATTAGAGGTACTATCATATAGTCTTTTTCTGCTCTTAATGTTTTCTATATATTGCTCTAAGTACAAAAGTACCTAGTCGTCAGCTAATACGTGTAGCGTATCGTAGTAACTAACATAACTCTCCGTTTTTACTGATAACTGCTCCTATAAGTCCTTAAGATCACTGAGTTATTATAGTCCTTGTATATAACTAGTTCGCTTTAGTGATATCAAAGTAATTTCCTATCAATAAGAGTTTGTGATAATTAGTTGCCTCCTTTCTTAAATAATATATTCAAAATAGTTGAAAATCATTACATTAGGATTTTAATCCATTAAGCTAAGTACTCTGTTCAAAATTTCGTGCGAACTGCTGTCAAACTACATATAAAATATGTGGAATGAAATATATGCGAAATAATTTCGCAAAAGTAGTACTCTGTTCTTATTGTGAAAAACATGTGAAATACATCTGGCAACCTTACTTTTCCACACGAAATAACATAAGCAGCACTTTTTTCGCACGAAATTAAAACCAACAGCTGATCAATTTTTGCATATAAAAATTTTCGCATGAAAAAACCATAATTTTTCGCAAATAAAAAGTAGGGGTTTTGCAGGGTTAGTACATCATTAAAAACGTAATGAAATAGTCAAAAATAAAGTATATTTTAAGAGAAATAAAGTCGTCTTTACTTAAGATTGGACTTTAGGTCTACCATAGACAAGTTAAAGTATACTTTTGACGTTAAAGTCGACTGTAAATATAAAACTAGCTAAAGTTGTTTTTAACTCATTTAACAACAGCATCAGCTGTTCTTCGCCATGTAAAAAACTTCGACAAAAAGTCAAAAATGTTTAAGTTACAAGATATTGGCAGAGATTTTGCAATTATTGAATATTGAATCAATAAAATTAGTACCAAAATAGAATACATTTGATATTAATCTTTCCTTTTCTATTTTTCCACCACAAACTGTTTTTTTCTTTAGTTTCCCGGTTACATTTATTGTTTGTCACTTTTTTAATTTACTAAGTCAGCTGTTCAGCGATGCCACTTGTTTATATTTTGTTATATATTGTATGAAAACATTGACACCCAGTTAAAGTCGGTTCAATTTAAAACATACTTTAATTTTGACTATAGTTGGATAATAATAAAAAGCGGGTTATTATTTTAAAGTTTTTTTTAAAAAGAAGCTACTTTTTGGTTTGACTATGATTTGGGCCATTAAATTTTTCTTTAAATAAGAGAAAAATAAATAAATTATATCTCAATTTCGATCAATTAATTTTACAGACTAATTAGTGCAACTAATCGATGTTATGTATTGCGTATGATCTATGTGCCCTGCACTTTATTTTATTAGAAATAATTAAATTTCGAATTACTTGCACAAAGAGGCGGACAGGTCATTAAGACTTAATGACCTCAATAATGTCTATTTATTTTGCTGTCTTCCATGCACTTGTTAGGAACACACGTCTCCGTTTAATGTACGAGTGCAAGGCAACATTATCACCACCACCACCCTTTTTTAGACTGTGTTGTACTTACTTTTATCAATAAGTTTTTGAACAATGAAAGTTGCAAATAACGAACTTTTACAAAAATGTTTGTTATTTATTGTATTGCATTCACAATTGGGCCATATACGTTAATTGGAAATTGATAACAAAAAAAAAAAAAAAAGTACAAACAGAAAGAAATTGTGAATTTTTTTCTAGGAAAGGCAGTTATTTGGCACAAAAGCCAAATATAAACTTAATTAAAAAGTCTTAATTTTGACTGTTAAATATCAGTATTCTATTTAGCTATTATTGAATCCTTAACTTTAAATTGTTCTAGCTAAAGTATATTGTCTTTAATAACATTTAAATCTTTTATGAGTTTTATTACTTCTTTTTAATGATTTTTTCCTTATAATAAAAACTTACAATTTAGCATTTGCAACCAAAGTTTTTAACACATTTAATTGTCTTAATGGGCTTGTTACTCACAAATTCCCAAACAATTTTATCTGTGAAATCTTTTTAGTGCATTTATGCACTTGAAATTGTTGTTGTGGCTGCTTTTTAAAAGGGAAATAATTATATTTTTATTTATATGATGACTAAAATAAAGCCTTTCACCAACCAACCAAGCAGCCATAAAGTACCAGTCAGACTGCCAGCCAGATTGTATTGCTCATTATTGCAAAAGTGTTGTGAAAGTTTGCCAGCTACTTAAGAGATTTATAAGTAGTCGGTTTTAAAGAATCGAATATTGTTTTCATATTACAAATCCTCAAACTAGAATTAAGTCATCTTCTCAATGTCTGGTTATCGTTTTTGGTAGCGTTACTAAAAACATAACCAGATAATAAAATTATCGAAATTTTGTTTGGCAAAAGTCTTAATGTGGAATAACTGAAAAAAGTCGAAAAGATGATTTTTTTTTTATATGTGTAGCAAAAATTTAAAAAAGCGTTTTTCACATCAATAAATCTGGCAACTATAATATTAAGTTTATGACTTAAAAATGCGGGATTTTTTTAAATGATTAGCTTTTATTTTGAAACATTTGTACAATATAAATTTATTCAAAGTCTGGCAACATATAAATTCCCATCCAAAAGAACTGTTCATCTTTTGAGGCCAAGAACGAATCAAGCCTATACTCTGTTCTGAAGTGAAGCGTATACCAGAGAGAGCGTACTGCTTCGATCAAAACAAATAGTAGTCGAACGGGGCAAGGTCTGAACTATAACGCGGGTGATACAAAACTTTCCAACCACTTCATTCTAAATAGTTTTTAATAGGTATTGCAACATATGGCCGAGTGTTGTCTTGATGAAATATTACAGTTTCATGTGCCGCATATTTTATGGTGTTTTTCGGCCAATGCTCGCTTCAAACGAATCAGTAGTATTCCGTACAGGTTCCCTCTGATGGTCTGGTTAGATTTCAGCAGCTCATAATAGAAGGGATCCTCTTGGTCCCACCTTAGCGCCATGGATATTTGGCTTTGGTGTCGATTCGGCTGATTTGCCGGGCATCACACACGATCTCTTGCGCTTCGAGTTATCGTAATGGATAAATTTTCCATCGCAAGTTATGATTCGGTGGAAAAATGATTTTCTTTTATAACGTTCAAGCATCATTTCGGACATGCAAAATCGTCTTCCAAGGTCTCTCGTCTTCAATTCGTATGATACCCAATTTCCTTGTTTTTGCATAAATCCTGCTAATCAAAAACGTATTGAAATTGCTGCTCGAGTAGCTCCCAATGATTTTGCAAGCTCTTGTTGAGTCTTACAAAATTCTTCATGGAGTAATGCCTCCAATTCTTGGTCTTCAAACTTTTCAGGCTGGCCTGGACGAACTTTTGTGTTTCGCCTTCAAAAAATACGCTATCTATTGTAAATCCAGCATTTTTAAGTCGAAAAAGGTCGAAAAGTCGACTGTTGTTTGGAAAAAAGTCAAACAATCGATTACGTTATCCCAAAAAATATAAAAGTCGACTAATTGAAAAAAGTCGAAGTGACGATTTTAAATTTTAAAAAATGCGTTCTTCTCATCAATAAATCTGACATCATATATATGTATATTTCATTAAAATATGATAAATAATAAAAAAAATCTAAAAGTCGCATAGACAATTTTTTATAGTCATAACAAAGATTTAAGAAAATGCGTTTTCCTCCTGAATAAATCTAACAATCAAATATATTTTACAATAAAATATGGAAAAAAATCGAAAAGTTCGGAAAAAAATCGAACAATCGATTACATTATACAAAAAAATCAAAGTGTCGACTTTTGAAAAAAAGTCGAAGATAAGATTTATATTTATACCAAAAATTAAAAATATCTTTCTTGTTGTCTATAAATCTTTAAACCAATTAGTTTTTACATTTAAGTCGACTTTTGTTCGGAAAAATTTGGGACAATGGATAACATTATTCCAATAATCCAAATATTGACTAATTGAAAAAGTTGGAAGATACGAGTTTTTTATATTTAGAGCAAATAAATGATACAAAAAGGATGAAAATGCGACTTTGCTTCAGAAAAAAGTCGAACAATCGATTTTTATATAGCAAAAAATCGAAAAGTCGACTAATTGAGCAAATCGTTTAAATAAAGGGTATATTTACATTATGACTTTAAGTCATGTCTTAAAATCATGGGTTGTTTTGTACTAGCAAATTGTGACTTCGAAACAAAAGGCACCTTTTCTGTTTTTCATGACTTTTATTGATATTCTGCTTTGAGCTCTTTTCTAATTGGTTGTTGATACGATTAGATGCCAAAAAAAAAGGCAAACATGGTTGACAAAAATGGCATCGTATAAATGCAAGGGGATTTTCGTAGGGGTTTTAAAAGAGGAAAAAAAAACAAAGACATGACTTTAAATCAATGTGTAAATGTCGCCAAAATAATCCAATTACTTTTTTCACTTAATTAAGATCTCTAGAATTTAATCTCAAAATTAGTAAAAGTTGAAGTTTTTTCATTAAAAGGTTATTCGGGAATACAAAATTAATATTTTAGTAAGAGCTTCTTATGCTAAATTCCCAATTTTTATTGATAAATTCACTGAAATTTATTGTTGGGGGATAAGCTAGTTCCTATGCGCATTTCACTGGTTGCTTAGGCCAGATCATCAGGAAACCTTTTCCCAAAAGGCTTTACAAATAAAACTATAGAGTGAATGAGAATTACAGACACTCAAGCTTTATTTGTAAAAATATCAAAGCTTAAACAAAACACCAACAATAAACAGTGATTTTATCTTTTCTTACATTCTCTACTACAATTGGTTGGTTTCTTGCCGACACAAACTGTAGTGTGTAAGTTCATTTAATAAAGATCTCTAAAATCGACAAATCTTTTAATCAAAATAATCCAATTACTTTTAGTCATATCATTAGCAGCTCTAGATTTTAGTCTGCCATTTAATTGACACCAAATTATAAGACACTATGCGGCTGATGATTCATCATTTCTATATGTTTTTTTCTCACTTTTTTTCGTTTCAAAAATTCGTAGATAAAAATGTATGTCGTAAGGTGATGAAAATGATGATTCTATTTCAAAAGATACTAGAAAAAACAAATACAGAAAATACAAAAAAAAATTGTTGCAGCCAAACTAATACAACTGTCAGCCAGCCAGACAGGCAGTCAGTCGTTTACACCAAAATCCATTCGTAATGTCAGTGGCATTTGCCGCATATAGATGTTGTTTTGGTTTAAATTTTCTCTACTTTAATAAAGAGTTTTGGAACATTTTTATTCAATAAACTGAAAAACAGAAAAAGTGACGAAATTTTTTTTGAAATGTTTTTGAATGGCCTCTTATAACGCAATATTTGTTCGTTTTAGTTTTAAATTAGTTTTTTACGATGATGATTAGTTTTGTTTGTTTTTTCTGTAGTATTTTTATGCTGTTTCAGCTTCAATGACCAAGTTTTACATTTCCGTTTTCCCAGAATTTTTTAAATAAAATTATGTTTTTTAATAAACATATTGAGGAAGGTTGTAAAAAATAAAAAAAAAAAAACTCTTTAAAAAAACATGTGTCGTTTTTGTTACAAAATTAAAAAAAATAATAACCATAAAAAAAATCTTTTAGTGGGCTGAAAAATGTTGTTAAAATGTTCTATTTTACATAAAAATATTTAGATTGCAATAAATCTTAAAGGTCACTCACTCACTGGATACAAAATAAAAATAACAAAACAAATGTGTACAAAATTGCGTTTATTACAAAATAGTTTATAAATCATTTACAGGCATATTAAAAGAAATGTTTTAAACAAAATTTATTTACAGTTTTTGTTTAATGATACAAGGCAATGTAAATAATAATAATTAGCAAAAATATTTGCAGCATGTTGGATGAATAATAATATTTGAGTTTGAAATAATTATACACATTTTAACGAATTCATGAGAATTTAGTATTTTAGCGTTTTTTGATCAATTTTGGATAAAATTAAGAGTTTTATTAAATTGGCGATTTTTAGTGAAGTTAGCGTTGTTTTGCATATTAGCGATTTTTTGGAGAAATTAACGATTTTATGAAAATTAAAAAATCTTTTTTTTTTTTTTGGCATATTCGCGATTTTATGTAAAATGTTGGTTATATTACTGTTACTTCCATCCAAATCTCGTATACCTCAGCCATTTCGGGAATTAATTCAGCTGAATAGGAACAATTTAGAAAGTATATCCCATATATTGGTCAGAATATGTCTGTACTCTTCTAAAATATGATTTTTATAAACAAATGTTGTGGGTAGAAGCAGAATTAAATGTAGGCTCATATCATAAAGAAAATATACATAGAGCGGAAACTAGAAAAAAACTCAAACAAAAAAAATTACTCAAAAAAGTTACACACACGAGTTTTGTTTTCACATAGTTTTTTTTACTAATACAATCTCACCAATTAGGTTTTTGACAACTGAGTTAGGTCTATGAAAGGAGAGTTTCGGCTCTATGTCTATTCTCTACGGCTCATATCTTAACTCTATATGAAAATATATGCCAGATTTTCATTGATTTCATTCTCGAAAGTATATCTAATATATTAATGCAACTCAAAAATCCATATTTAGCTAAGAGTTTTGAACAACTGGTTTTCAATAAACAGACGGTTTATGTTAAAAATACTGACCCTGTTTTATATCACTACTTTTTACTAAAATTTATTATATTCTCTTTCCTAGTTATCTCTCCAGTACTTAACACTTTTGATTCAAATCGCGTTATTAAAGTAATTGGCAAAAAAGAAAAAATAAGAACAAATTAAAACTAAAAATGTGTGAAAATTATGTCAAAAGTGCGTGTTTACAAGATGTTTTACACTTACGTTATTCATTATTTTCTTGATAACTAGATGAAGATAAACGCAAGTTTCAAATAAAACATTTATAGTCATTAAAAATATGCGAAAAGTTGTTAGTGAGAGAGGTGGAAAATAACAATTAGACATAAATTACACCATTTCCCATATAAATAATGTGTTAAGCTGAATATTATTATTTGGGAAACATTGCCAGCTACTCGATTTAAAATTCTTAATTAAGGGAGACTTTTTCGTTATTATTTTGTGCTGTCAGAACTTTAAATTAAGTAATCTAGATATTAGATATTATATATTATTTGTTTTGGTGATTGTCCCCCTACTAGTGATTTTACCTATCAAGGCGAATTTATATACAAGGTGGTGTCGAGCGAATTCATTAATTCGAAACAACTCTCCCAAGGCTAATTCATATAAAGTGTACTCGTTAGCCCAGCTGATCACCAGCTGTTTCACCCCAACTGTCAAAATTTGTGTTTATGTTGGTGCGCGTGATACATATATGTGTGTGTTTTTGATGCGTCCACTTTTTTTCTATTGTTTTATATTCAATTTCTTCTGTTTCTCCACGCGTTTGAACTCTTCATCGAACATTTTAACATCCTCCACATGAAATAAAACAATAAATATAAAACTTACACTGGTTTTTTGTTAAATTCCAGTTTAATATTGAATTCGCCGTACATGTGTTTTTTGACAGATGGGGTGAAAAACAAAATGTATGTTGTTTTTGTATTGTTGTATTTGTTGTAGGGACGACTACACCTTATATGAATTCGCCTTGAACTCTCTCATTGTTTCGAATGTCAAACTTCATATATAAAAAATTATTGAATTCGCTCGTGTTTGCCTGAATTCACCACCGACACCACTTTGTATATAAATTCGCCTTGTTACCTATGTTGTCGTCACCAGAATTAAACAGAAGACAATTTTCAAAACATTGTCGCCCATATTAAAGTAAACAGGCTTTAACAAAATGCACCTATAAATACTATGTCATCGTGATTACATTTAAATCATTGTCGGCTTAATGAAGAGTTTGTCGCATATCTGTCAAAATGACAAAATTATAACTTTTTCGCTCATCTCGTATTTAAGTCTTTGTCGCTCATCTTGTTGTGCATAAGCATAACTTAAGTCTGTCAAATATTAAATAGTTTTATCAATAAAGGTATAAATATTTTTATCAAATATGTTTTAATTTATACAAATATGTATTTTGATAGAGGACAACATAATGTACTTTGTCGCTCAACTTTAGATTATGTCGCTTGTTTTTTCATTAATAACAGAGTTTGTGAGAAGACATTCAGCAGAATATTGTATTGACTTTAACAGAATCAAATATTTAAGATTTTGCAGGTTATTAAATTAATTTTGTTAGTATTGGAGACCTGCACATATTGCACTCAAATGAATTTGACAGAAGATAAGTTTCAGTTTTTTGAGGCTAATATTATTTTTAATAACAGAGTTTAGGATTCGAAACCAAACAGAACAGTGTTGCTTGTATTGATTTCAGTTAGTCGCTTATTTTGTTCTCCAAAGAATTAAAAAGAAGATACAATTTAAAACAATATCATACATTTTGTTCTTAAAAAGACAAAATTTAACACAGTGTCGCTCGTCTTTACCCCCTGTCTATACTTGACAAATATTTATCATAACAATTAATGACGGTTGTTGTCAAGACAAAGTAGTCTGAGCAAAAGCACTAACAATTTTGTCATAACAAAGCAATAATACTAATAAATGAAGACTATACCTGATAACTTTTTATCTTGACAACCATTTTGACGTTTATCATGATGATAATTTATCAAGTATAGTTAACATTAAAGACTTTGTCGCTGTTGTTCGTCGTCAAATGTATTTGACAGAAAACTAGTTCCATTTCTTAATCACTCATTTTGTCGTTTTCGAAGCTTTGTTCTACATTAACTATCGTTAAAGGAAACTTAAGCGAAACTTCTCGGTGAAGAGAAAGTTTTCTATAACAATTTGCCCAAAATGGGTAACAAGGCGAATTTATATACAAGGTTGTGTCGGTGGCGAATTCAGAAAAATACGAGCGAATTCAATAATTTTTTATATATGAATTCGCTCGTATTTTCCTGAATTCGCCACCGACACCACCTTGTATATAAATTCGCCTTGCTGGGTAATATAGAAAGTTTTAATAGACATGCATTTCGTTTCGTATAATTGTCGCTCCAATACTCGTTGACGTTCAAGTGAAGTCTATTTTAAACTGTAGCTGGTGACAAAATTAAACACCTCTACAATAATTGGCGACGGAGGAAATAATCTTCTATAATTGTTGTTCAGTGTCATGCATTAAACACAGACAGCAGGATACCGACTGCAATCTGTCAAAAATAAAATACACACGTTTATATGATGACGATTCTTTTGACGACAGCACAGCTACATGGCCACTCGTGTACTTTTGCCGCTAAAGCCGAATTAGGCTAATTTCTATTTTTCTCAATCACAAAACAGAAATTGTATAATAAAAAATGTAAAAAATGTTAGTGAATTATAAATCAGCTGTTTGCTTTGTAGCTGTCGTCTTTAAAATAGTTCAGCAGCATTTGTTCGTGTAGTCGTGTAGCCTGCTGTCTTCAATGTGTTTAATGCATCAAGAACAAGATGAGCGAAAATGCACAGTGGGGCCTATCGCAAATAAATGCTAATAAATATATAATTATACAAACTACTGATCGGATTTCTTTGAAAATTTAAACGTCAATAGAGGAGGAGTTCAGCTTTCAGAATATTGTCCTTGGAGGTTTGAGGTCTTAGCACACAGTGGACCAAAGTTCATCACCCTTATCGGCAATAACATGTGAAATGTATGTTCCCATGAAATATCCATTTCCCTCGAAGGGAATATTGCTATCGTGATATTCCCATGAACTATCCATTCACAATAGTTGATTTTGTTCGCAACAGCTGTTTATTGTTTACAAAATTTCATCTAAAAATTTCACAACATGGGGAATTTTTTCACGTAAACAAAGTACATGAACGAAAAATGGGAAAAGGGAACATATTTCATGTGAAATATAAATTCGTGATAGGGGTGTATATTTACGAAAGTTACAAAACCGTACTTAAATCTTATACTTATAGACAATATTCTGAAAGTCCAACTCCTGTACTAAGGACGTTCTAGAATTCAAATAAACTAAGCTGTATGCAGGAGTTACATATTTATTATCATTTATGTTGCAATCGGTTCCATGTAGCATTAACGCTCTAGTTGTCGTGCATGATTATCGCTTCAGTTGTTCAGAAATGTTGGCGATAACTTTGGCTGCCAACGAGGATTTTCTATTGCACAAAACCCGCCAGCAATTTTTAAAGTTTTACAGACTGGCAAGATTACTACAATACTTGTAAATTTACTACTCGTATCTCAATAGTTCGCTGTAAAGATATACAAAGAAAAACAAATTTTAGATTTATCTGCTAGATTCTAATTTCCGTTTAATTTTAATTAATTTTGTGCTTTTTTCAAACCCCCTCCTCTTCAAAATCATGTGTTCCATTCTAATTAATTTATTTTTTTTGTTCAATTTATGGCACTGAAATTGTTTATAACGAACCGAAACAAAACAAAAATTCTATTAAATGTTACTTTATCGTTTCAAAAATTATACTTTTTTTTTACATTAAAAATCAAAATATCAAGCAGCACACATGGCTGTGGCGAGTTGTACCCTTCTAATATCATGGATTCATTTGTATTTATTTTGTTTGGTTCTGTTAAAATTTTAATCTTGAAAATTGTGTGCCATATTTTTGTTAAACAAATTAAAATGTGTGAAACTATTTAAGAAAAAAAAAAATAGCAATTATTTACACAAACATTTAAAGTTAATTGAGATAAGAGATGGTCTGTTTATTTATTTATATAATTTTGCGAAAACGAAAAGAAAACAATTTAAATTAACACAGAAATTTTCAAATGAGATCAACAATTGAAATAGTTCATTTTTTGGAAATTTTAGGAGAATTAATAAAAAGCTCAAATGCAGTAATTATAAGTAAAGGGGGGTTTTTCTAAGACCGTTAGAACTTGAAATTGTAAATTTTAATGAAAATTTTTTTTTTTCATTTCAAAGATCAGATTTATCTCTCCCGATAAGCCAAAAATAGGGCTCATTGCAGAACACAATTTTGCGATAAAACAGTCGTCTATAAATTGCGCGAATCGATGACAGATTTTCAAAGTAAATTTGGATAAGTTGGTAGCATTGTTCAAGCATCACTCTATTCTTGGTGATTTGCCAGAGTATACTGATCATAAATGTCAAAATGTGAGCTTAGTATGACAGTTCGTTTGACAGTTAACCCCTTCGTAAGTTCTTTCGGGCTTAAAGAAACTCCCTTTATATTATAATCTTTACTAAAATATATAAAAGCTTTTTTCAAAGCCAAAAGCTTTCTGAAAAGCCTTAACCAGTTATTTAGTAAGTAATTGTGTAATATTGAAAGTTGTAATTAAAGCTTTTGCTGAAAGAAAGCATAACTGAAAACCTACATTACCTTTAATTCCATAATGCATGCCTGCATGCTTCCAAATCAGCCATATTTTCAAAGGTTAAAATTTCAATGGCCTGTAGTGCTTTATTATTAGTTTAAAAGCTATTTTTAGCACAAGAGTAGTTGGATTTGCTTTTTTTTATCACTTTATTTATTAAGGTTGTTCTACTATATATTGTTTATGTGTATTTATAAAGAAAAGTACTTACAATAAAACATTTTTGCGATACGCTAGTTGTGCACTTTAGTAACTCTATTGAAACCCACGTTTCCATTGCAATTCAAAACCAAACAAAGAGGCGTCTATCGTTGGGTTAATATCTCAATTGCACTAGAGGAACAAACGAATAAATGGAAATAAAAAACAAAATATAATAAATAAACAAAAAATGTTTTAATTTTTATGCGGATGTGGTTTCCTGTTGGATTATGATGACTACAATAAAACAAGATCTACCTACAAAAATAAATAGAATCAGGAAAAAAAAAATAAACACAAAAACCTTTTTTTAACAAACCAGGGTAGGGGGAACGCTAAAGAGAAATTAGTTTTTGGAAAATCTATTCAAATTAAGTTTTTAAGCGAAAAGTTTAAAAGAATAAAATAATTTCCAGGCAATTTCTTATAGGAATATTGTTAGCTTATAGAAGTGTATTCATAAATTGCTGATGATTAATTGCATTATAATGAAGATTAATTAGGCTTAATTAAGTTACCAAAATTCTTTGAAGAAAACTATTGTTTACAAAGTCTGTATTTTCGCAAAAATTTGATTGATTATTGTGTGTTTTTCAAAAGCAATATAATTATAGAAGTGTTTAGGCATGTCTAGCAAAATTTCAATAATTTGTTTATATCAATTACTGCACAATGGGGTCAATTGTAAAGTAAATGATAATAAATATTGTTACGAATGTGCAATAGCAATTTGAATTAAACGGTCTGTAACGACTGCCTGCAACATTCATCATGTTTATGAACACGTCCATTAGTAGAAGCTTCTACTTATCAACAATGTTAATGGCATGGCATGTTGCTAGCATTGTTTATAAGTGTGGCAACACTAAATGTTTAAGCTGCTAACATTAACATCGAAAGCTCTGGAATTCGAATGTTCTAGTTGTCCGTTAGAGATAACATCAACTGTCTTGTACGTGTATACTTGTACATTATAAAGTGTTTGTGTGTATATCTGCGAATTGATAGACGTGTATAAAGACACTGAGTGACTATTTAATTCTGTTGTTGTTGTACATTCTAAGTAAATAAAGAGTTGTTACAATTTTAAACTACTAAAACTGCATTTTATCCGGTTTATTTAAAGGAAATAAACCCCGTTTTTAAAAGGTAAAAACGTAACAATATATGACTACTGATCAGATTTCTTATTAACTTGGAACATTAATAGAAAAATAGTAGTTGAAATTTCAGACTATTTTGAAGGCATAAGTTATAAGCAAGTACCACAGTACAGTGGGCCAAATTTGTTCACCTCCGATCTGAAAATCATTATCTAATTTCCAGTAATGCATGTTGGATTAGAATGTCACAGAAAATCGAATTAATTAATTCAATTTTAGCTTAATTCACAAAAATCTGAATACAGAATTATAAATAAAAAAAATTGTCTAAAGCCTTTTGTACTTAATATCTTTGAATTGAACAACAATTTAATCATTAAATACATTTTTTAATGGATTTGAATTAAAGAAAACTTGAATGATTCAATAAGGAATTAATTCAAAAAGAATGAATTCTCAAATAGGAATTAAGCCTATGAATTAATTCGTAATGATTTCATTAACGGAATGATTAAGAGATGAATTTTAATTTTATTCTGAAAATTGAATTATGAATTAAGTCTTACGAAACTGGACATTCGTGACGAATCATCGGCTCTAAAGTTTGAAATTTCGTTTACAAGAGAAGAATTAGATATTTTTATTATTAAGTATTTATTTTTACATTTAATTATAACGAATTATCTTTCTAACAAGTAAGTGAGCTATATTCGGCTATGCCGAATCTTATATACCAAATTATACTTTATAATAAAAATTTTAAATATTTTTTGGTAAACAAAATAAATTGTTTTTTTTTCAAAATTGTTATTCAAATTTTTTTTTTCAAAATTGTTTTGAATTTTTTTCCAGTTTTTTTTAAATTTAAAAAATTTTTTTTTTTTAAATTTTGAAAAACAATTTTGAAAACAAATATAAAATTTATTTTTTTTACCCTAAAATATTTAAAATTTGTATTATAAAGTATAATTTGGTGAAGGGTATATAAGATTCGGCACAGCCGAATATAGCTCTCTTACTTGTTAGAAATATAATTCGTTATAATTAAATGTGAAAACAAATACTGTGCCGAATCTTAAATACCCTTCACCAAATTATACTTTATAATAAATTTTTTTTTGTTTTCAAAATTAAAAAAAAAATTTTTTTTTTCAAAATTGTTTTTCAAAATTTAATTTTTTTTTTTTTCAAAATTGTTTTTGAATTTTTTTCCAAATTTTTTTTTTAAATTTTTTTATCTTTCTAACAAGTAATAGAGCTATATTCGGCTGTGCCGAATCTTATATACCAAATTATACTTTATAATAAAAATTTTAAATATTTTTAGGTAAACAAAATAAATTGTTTTTTTTTTAAATTTAAAAAAATAAAAAATTTTTTAAATTGTTTTGAATTTTTTTTTTCAAATTTTTTTTTTTTTAATTTTGAAAAAAAATTTTTTTTTTTTAAATTTTGAAAACAAAAAAAATTTATTTTCTTTACCTAAAAATATTTAAAATTTTTATTATAAAGTATAATTTGGTGAAGGGTATATAAGATTCGGCACAGCCGAATATAGCTCTCTTACTTGGTAGAAAGATAATTCGTTATAATTAAATGTGAAAACAAATACTGTGCCGAATCTATATACCCTTTACCAAATTATACTTTATAATAAAAATTTTAAATATTTTTAGGTAAAGAAACATTTTTTTTTTCAAAATTTAAAAAAAATTTTTTTTCTAAATTGTTTTTCAAAATTAAAAAAAAATTTTTTTTGAATTATTTTTGAATTTTTTTCCAAATTTTTTTTTTTTTATTTTTTTCCGACTTTTTTTTAATTTTTTAAGAAATTTTTTTTTTTAAATTTATTATTGGAAAAAATGTATGACAAACAAATTTTTTTGGTAAAAAAAAATTCGAGTTAAAAAATATTTTTCCCGATTTTGACCCATTGTAAGTCCAAATTACTATAGCCTTATAAACATCGTTGGACTTCGAAATATCTATCATTAGATATCCATATTGTCTATATTAATGGCTTAGTAATCCAGATATAGATCAAAAATTAGCCAAAAATCGAGTTTGTTCCGGTTTTCCTTATATCTCAGCCATTTGTGGGCCGATTTTCTCGATTTTAAATAGCGACCGAGCCGGAAGATTTCCCGATGTATTGATGTTTGTAAGTTATTTGAGGCCTACGGAAAGTTGATTTCAACATACAGATGGACATGGCTATATCGACTTCGCTATATATATAACGATCCAGAATATATATACTTTGTAGGGTCGCAAATGAAAAATGTAGAAATTACAAACTGAATAACAAACTTATATATACCCTTGCCACTCATGGTGAAGGGTATAAAAAGATATAAAAGTCTAAAATCTATTTGAAAATGTTCGAGTTATTAAAAATAATGCATGTCAGACCGCATATAATGAAAATGTAAGAAATTTTCTCAGTTTTAAAATTTTATAATGCCACACCTATTTTTAACTTCCTAAAATTCATAAAAGATTCGATATGATTTTTTTTTAAATAAGCTAACATTTAGCCATTCTCATTTGCTGCCAAAAAAAATATTTTTTTTTGGCAGCATTTTCAAAGTTTTCACAATTTTATTAAAGGAATTCTTAAAAATGTTGAAATTTTCTATAGGATTTTATTAAGAATATACATAAGAATAAAAGCCAAATAGAATTAGGATAATATTTTTCATAATTTTACTGTATCTGTGATTTGAACTTTTATTATATCGCGATAATTTTTTTATACATTTTTCTAAACTCTATTTGCAAACTTTTTATAATTTAATTAAACAAATTGTAAAAGTTTTAGAAACGTTCTTTAGGATTTTTTTAAGAATAGATATATAAATAAAAGCCTAAAAGAATTAGGTTAATAACTTTCATAATTTTGCTTCACCAATGATTTCAAATTTAAGAATTTGGGGAGAAACTGGAATATGAAAATTCTTAGTTTTAATAAAACACATTCATAATAGTATTACTTAATCCTTAAAAAATATATGATGAAGATTTTACTTCATTCAAAAAATAAACTTCCGGAGGCACATTCAAATTTTTTTGGAAAATTTTGTATTTTTCATTAAAACATTGAGAAATTTTAATGTTTTTATTGCTGAATTCTGAAAAGTATTTCTTTAGGCTTAATACTACGCGAGAAAATGGATATTAACCCTTTTAGGTCTTTGGTACCAAAATGAACTGAAAAGAATTTGGTAAATTTTTACCCAAAAAATGCTTAATATTAAATTTATTTAAACATATTTTAATAGGAAACAGTTTTAAAGAGTTTTAAAAAATTTGAACTTTTTTGACCCTTCAGTACACCAAAGGGTTAATTAGAAATAAAATTTAACCCTCAGATCTTATGGAATAGAAGAGTCATCATACATTCTCTTAAAATATTGAAAAATTTGAACTCGGTTAGTAAAATCTTCTGCATATATTTAAATAACTAATTCCAAGAAAACTCTAAAGAATTGGTTTAGAATCACTTATAAAAGAATCTGAAGTGATTCTGATTATACTCATCTAATAAGGTTGTGACTCCCAATAGCTTGCTATAAAGTTAACAGTAACTATAGGTCTACTTGTAAGTGTTAAGCTACGTATACACGGTTGTCAGACTGTCAGAAACATGCTCAGAAAATGGTTAACACAACCATGAGAACTTATGTTGAAACAAATGGATGTTAATCATTTATTGAACATTTTCTGACAACTTCGTAAGAATATGACAACCGTGTATACGTAGCTTTAGAAAATGAATGTATAACTTTTGAAGGTATATTCTCTAAACTAAGACCTGTGGATATTACCAACTACAGGTTAAGTCTTTATTTGGGGGTTAGTAATATAAAAAATATTAGTAATAAAATATATTTTGTTGGGAATTTTTGAAAGCTTTTATTTGTATGATAATTTTTAAATTATAATTTCTCTATGTACTTATTTAGTTTCATATTAAAAATTTATATAAACTTTTAGTACAGTTTCATATTTGAATGCATTTTATTTTAATTTTTTGAATAAAAATTGTTTTTTTTTATGGTCAATGAACTTTTTTTTCCTCTATATATTGTTGTATTGTATTTTTTTTTTTAAACAAAACACAAAGTGTATGTAAAATAAAATTGTTAAATATTTTATCTTTCTTTATTTACCTTTCACTGGAAAGTACTTTTAAGTTAAATAAACAATATAATACCTTCCAAAGCAACAAATACTTACTGAAAACATTGAAAGTACAAAATGCAGCATAAACGAATTTTAAGAGCGGTATTTTAATGTGAATAAACTGATGGAATGTTTAAAGTATGGGACGATATAAACAGAAATTCTATTGCCAGCTAATATTTATTTGATCTTACATGACTTTTGTAAGAGCAAACAATAATGTGAACTTAATTTAAGGCCAGTAAGGGATAATGGGGTCTAATATGCAACAATTTGTACAAACATGGAAATGGAACTTAAAATTCTCGTAGTACTTTAGTCCTATTACATTTTAGGAGATCAAAACATGATCATATTTTGTTCATAGTATAGGAATCTTAGCAAAAAATGGAGTCCGAAAATTCAAAATCTCCCCACTAAGAAGATATTTTAAAAAGCTTTTAAATTGTATTGGCCCTTAATCATAGTCAAAAATAAAGTATATTTTAAGAGAAATAAAGTCGTCTATACTTAAGAGTGGACTTTAGGTCTACCATAGACAAGTTAAAGTATACTTCTGACGTTAAAGTCGACTGTAAATATAAAACTAGCTGAAGTTGTTTTTAACTCATTTAGCAATAGCATCAGCTGTTCTTCGCCATGTAAAAAAGTTCGACAAAATGTCAAAAATGTTTAAGTTACAAGATATTGGCAGAGATTTTGCAATTATTGAATATTGAATCAATAAAATTAGTACTAAAATAGAATACATTTCATATTAATCTTTCCTTTTCTATTTTTCCACCACAAACTGTTTTTTTCTTAAGCTTCCCGGTTATATTTATTGTTTGTCACTTTTTGTTTTTTTTTTACAGCTGTTCAGCGATGCCACTTGTCTATATTTTGTTGTATATTGTATGAAAACATTTTCTACATAATAGTGTTTTCACACCTAAAGTTAAAACCTGGTTTTAACTTTAAAACCATAATTAACTGATCTTGCGTTCACACTATAAGTTTTCATAAATCTGGTTTTAACATTCATTGGTCAAACTCTATTTTTTTCACCCACATTTCAATAAAACCTTTTCGTTGTGTTCTGTTTTCTCTGGTATTTTTTTATTGTTGCTGTTGCGTTAATTTCTTAAGTTTTACTCTTTTTCAACGGCTTTTTTCGTTTTTATATTTGTTTTGTTTTCTTTTATCAGCTGTTTTCAACATTTTCATGTTGGTAGCTCTGAATTTAGTACATAGAAAACAGGGTTGTATTTCATAAAACCTACTTAAAACCAATTTATAAAAGGTTTTAAGATGGTTTTATCCAAGGCGAATCTAATAAGGTGACCTCACGAGTACAGCTGACTTTTATTTTTGAATTCGCCGACATCGTTAAACTGTCAAAATTGCTTATTTGTTTACAATTGTTATCTGTCATAAAATAATAATTTTAGTTTGTGAAATTTTTGTTTTTGCACAATAATGTATTAAAATGATTAATTTGTCACTAAAAAATTAAAGAATTATTGAATAAATCAATTTCTTTAGCACAGTTTTAATTTGTTTTTACTGTTAATAACTTCTTGCATGTATTGGCAGCCTTTGGCCGGACGCACATCTTTAATACTTAAAAATTTCATTGCTCATCTGATACTAAACCGAAATTATAACCCATTTCCGTTAATCGGAGGTCAATATTGTCAGGACGTAATGATAATCGAAATTCTGCTCTACTAGTAAACATGCGAAATGGCTCATTCGTTCTAAGACTGGTTAAATCATCTATCAGAACGCCAATATAACCCTCCGTCCGACTTACAGTTAATTGTCGGGGTTCATTATTGTGATCAAACTGCTTCGTCTTGGCTGCAGCATTAGCACCGGCTATAATACCTTGAGCCGCCGCCTCTTCATATCCCGTTGTACCATTCAATTGTCCAGCAAAGTAAAGATTATTAACTCTTTTTTTTTCTAAACTTGGAAATAGTTCTCTTGGATCTATAAAATCATATTCTACGCCATATCCGGGTTGCACAACTTTGGCATTCTCCAGTCCATGTATGGAATTAACAAGTTCAACTTGTTGTTCGTAAGGTAGGGTACATGATAGACCCTGCGGATAAATGAAATCACTATTGAAACCTTCTGATTCCAAACATATTTGATGTTGCTTTTCACCAAATCGTAATACTTTTGATTCTATTTTATTAACTTGCAAAGAGGTGTATGTTAAAAGGCAGGGTAATTGTTCATCAGCATTTATCCAAACTTTTTCATTCATAAATGAAAAAGGTACCGGTGGGTTATCTCCAAAATGAGCCTCAAGTTTGTGGTAATCAATTGATTCTTTTGCAAGTCTGGGTGGAGTGCCAGTTTTCATGTATTGTATTGACAGACTTTGGCTGGACGCAGATCTTTAATACTTAAAAATTTCATTGGATTGTATGCAGTACAAAGCTGTCGAAAATTAAATACATCTTGCTAATGACACGTAAAATGCATAGGTTTTTTATTTATTGGCATTAACTTTGATCTGGTACAGGCGGTCTTTGGCCGGATGCATATACATACATACATACAAGAATTATATGGTAGTCTTTTCTTTCTTAAAACAGCATCCAAATAACGAAATTCTACAGCATCATGTGAATTATATGAAGTACAAGTTGTTCAATGACTCGCAAATGTAAAAATGACTGCTTTTTCATCTAAACTATTACAAATTACAAAATATTAATTATTTCTAAAATAAAGTTTTTGTTTACAATTTGTATTTATTATCAGCTGATTTTGACATTTTGCCGATTTTTTTGCAATAAAAAAAAGCATGTTGTTTTTGCTTTGTTGTATTTGTTGCCGTGGCGCTCTCACCTTATTAGATTCGCCTTGGTTTTATCATAATAATTTTGTATGGTAAAACCAGGTTTTAATAGTGTTTTCACACTGAGTGGTTTTAATGCAAAAGTTGGTTTTATCGTTAAAACCATTATTAAAACCTGGTTTTACCATACAAAATTATTATGATAAAACTATCTTAAAACCTTTTTTGAATTGGTTTTAAGTAGGTTTTATGAAATACAACCTTGTTGTCTATGAACTAAATACAGTGCTACCAACATGAAAATGTTGAAAACAGCTGGTAAAAGAAAACAAAACAAATATAAAAACGAAGAAAGTCGTTGACAAAGAGTAAAACAAGGCGAATTTATACAAGGTGGTGGCAGTTCTACAAAAACAACAATTGGTCTTAACAAATGTCAAAAAACAAAAATGAAAAATTAAACAAATATGTATTAAAACTTAATATAGTGTTGATAATTGAATAGTGAGGGCTTTACTTATTTATGTAAAAAATAAGTATTTTGTTAATAAGCTTAGAATATGTAGATATTTAAATATAAACACAAGCTTTGACAACTGTTAGAACCAAAAAGCGAAAAAAAAAGTTATCAGCTGATTGACTGACTCCACCTTGTATAAATTCGCCTTGGAGTAAAACTTAAAAAAATTAAATAATGAACGCAACAGCAACAATAAAAAAATACAAGAGAAAGATAAGCTTTTAAACAGAACACAACGGAAAGGTTTTATTGAAATATGGGAGGAAAACATAGAGTTTGACCAATAAATGTTAAAACCAGATTTATGAAAACTTATGGTGTGAACGCAAAATCAGCTAATGATGGTTTTAACGTTAAAACCAGGTTTTAACTTTAGGTGTGAAAACACTATAATAATGGTTTTAACGATAAAACCAACTTTTGTATTAAAACCACTCAGTGTGAAAACACTATTAGAGGTGACGCCCAGTTTTGACTATAGTTAGAAAATAATAAAAAGCGGGTTTTTATTTTAAAGTAGTTTTTAAAAAGAACCGACTTTATTGTTTGACTATGATTATGGGCCATTATCTTTAAAAGCTTGTAAAATTTTTTAACTAAATTTTGAAACAGTTCTCTACCCGTATAGGTTGAAATTTGACATGATGTCAATGTTCGAAAATTGGAAATCAAATTCGAAGTTATTTTCGAAAATTTGTTGAAACTGTTAAAATAACCTCAAGATTATGCATAAACCTAATGATAATGCAATATTCAGTTCGAATATTCGAATTTTATTTCGAAAATTCGAACTTATGTTCAAAATTTGTTAAAATAATTTTATTAGAACCGAATTTCTTATATTTTCCAATTTCGAACTCAAAAATTTTGAAAAAAAAAAAATCGAAATGCTCAATTTTAAAGTATTGTTACGTTTTTACCTTTTAAAAACGGGGTTTATTTCCTTTAAATAAACCGGATACTTTTGATTGCAAATAAAAGCAGTTTTAGTAGTTTAAAATTATAACAACTCTTTATTTATTCAGAATGTACAACAACAACAGAATTAAAAAGTCACTCAGTGTCTTTATACACTTCTATCAATTCGCAGAAATGCACACACACTTTACAACGTACAAGCTCAAATGTACACGACAGTTGATGTTAACTGTACCAGCTACAATGATCAACTCCACTGACTAAAGCAACCACAGTCACTATTTATACGCACTGCCATCATCATCCGAGTAGTCGAGATTGTTCTTAACGGTCAACTAGTATGTTCGATTTCTAGAGCTTTCGATGTCAACGTTACCCGCTCATACATTAAGTGTTGCCACACTTACAAACAATACCAGTAACCGCATGCCATCAACACTGTTGATAAGTAGAAGCCTCCACTAATGGACTTGTTTATAAACATGATGAATGTTGCAGGCAGTCGTTACAGACCGTTACATTCAAATCGCTATTGCACATTCGTAACAGTATTTTTTTATGTTCGAAAATTTGAATTTAAATTCGAAATATTCAAGAAGAGAATAAAATAATAATAACAAAACATGTTTAAAAAAAGTAATTGAGTCTACCTTATTTCCAAAGCCACAGATGGAGACATTATTTTGAATACTCCCAAGTAGGTTTTGAGATTGAATGAATTCCAACTATTTGTACAACTAACTTCTTTAAACCTCCATGCCTGCTAACCCTTTAGTAGGGTGTTTGTCTAAATGCAAAAAAAAAAGGAAACCAAAACATTAAGAGTCAAGATTTTTTTTAGTATTTACTTATTTTTAGAAACAAATAGAGCGACTCGGTACAACATGGTATGCAAATATTTTTTGTATTTCTTGCATTTTCATTCAAATTTGTTTCAAATACATACAGTATCTCACAGCGAGTAATTGTATCTTTGATATTCAGCTAGAAAATGCAAATGATACAAAGATTCACTAACAACAATAATAAATAATAAACAACAACTTTGTAAATAAAATGTAATTTGAGTGATGTTAAGTTAAATACAAAAAAGGAAGAAAAAAGAAAAAAACAACAACATAAACTTCACGCTTTACAAATTTTGTAAATTTATTTAGATTTTAGATTTTTGTTTTATGTATTTAGTTGATGATTTTGTTTTGTTTAAACAGTTAAATACTTTAGCTGTTTAAGTATTTTATATTTCTTACAAAAAAACTATTCAACTCTGAACTTTTAACCCAGTTTCAAGTATTTGATTTTCAGTTTTCATTTCTCTTACATAATACCAACAAAACAAATATCTTTTACACAATCAAACAGGATTTAGACATGAAGGTCCTTGCTTCAATTTGGCAAATGGCCAAAGGACTGGATTGCTTATTTTTTTCTTCCATTGTACTTATTATTTCTAAGAGTATTACCACCAATATTTCAAAACATTAAAGCTGACCTATTTTTGCCTTATTTGGAGGGGGGTAGTGAAGCGGCTTATTGCTTTTATTGCAGGGTTTTATGTTTTTTAAACAATCAAACAAACGAGTAAATATATAATAGATGATAAATAGTTCTTTGAAAATGTTTAGCTGGTATTTGTAGAATTGTTTATACATATTGTGTGTTTTATTAAGGGTTGTATTTTATGGCTTTTTCCCCTACATTATTTGACAAGTTATATATAATATGCTATGGTGTTGGTAACATCTGTTACAGTGAAGCCAGTACTTGCTTGAGTATAAGAAAATGTTTGATCTTAGCTTTTAAATAAAAAATGTCTACAGACACTAAAAAGTGTCTAGAGGTTATTAGATTTACTTGATCACTTATATGATTTTCGGGCCACAAAATAAGAAGCTGCAAATTCAAAATTTCTGATTTTTTAAAAGTTGTCGAATTCACTTGACTCTACTCATTTATAAGCTTTTGGAGCCATTTAATTAAGACCTGAAGTCAGATTTCCAAGATTATATAGAATCATAACCAGTTCTGAGTTTTAAGTTGTCACCTTTGGAGCAACTTCTTTCTAGGAAGGCAGGTACGGATCCAAGACAACATTTATTTTACATTTTTCTCTTCCTCCTTTTTTATATTAAAACTTTTCGGTTGTGGGGGCGGGGTGTTCTTCCTTTCTTCACCCCCTTGGATTCGCGCCTATTTCATTCCATCAACCATTTTTTAATCAAAGATTTTTGCATAAAATTATCATTCCCGTAACTATCTAGTTCTACGATAGCCAAATAAGAATCTAAGATGGATTTCAACTATTTTGTAAGTGATAGAATTCACTTATATGTATCACATTTCATTACAAAAGAATAGCATACTTTTAGGCATCTAGTAAAAGCACCACAAATTTAAAATTCTTTGCAGAACCTAATTTTGCAAAATATCTAGTCGTAATAAAACAAGTAAGAGAGCTATATTCGGCTGGTCCGAATCTTATAAACCCTTCACCAAATTATACTTTAAAATAAAATTCAAAAAAAATTTTTTTTTCAAAATTGTTTTTTAAAAGTTTTTTTTTTCAATTTTAAAAATTTTTTTTTTTTTAATTTATTATCAAAAAAATTGATGGCAAAAGAATGTTTATTGTGAAAAAAAATTCGGGCTAAAAAATATTTTTCCCGATTTTGACCCATTGCAGGTCCAACTTTGTATAGCTTTATATACATCGTTGCAATGGACTTTGAAATATGTATCATTAGATATCCATATTGTCTATTTGTATGACTTAGTAATCGAGATATAGATAAAAAAAATAGGCCAAAAATAGAGTTTGTCTCGGATTTTAGCTCATATCTCCGTTATTTATGGACGGATTTCACTGATTTTAAATAGCAAACTTTTCGAAAGCATGTCTGACAGAATTATTGAGGATTTGGATCCCGAAGATATCCGGGGTCTTCAGAAAATTGATTTCAACAGACAGACAGACGGACAGGGCTAAATCGACTCCGCTATCTATATGGATTCAGAATATATATACTTTATAGGGTCGGAAAATTATATTGTGGAAATTACAATCGGAATGACAAATTTATATATACCCTTCTCACGAAGGTGAAGGGTATAAAAAGTGAAGGGCATTACATATTCGTCTTACGCGAGTATAGTACTTATATTAACTTGTTCTACAGTAAATTTACCCTCTCAATATTGCAGTTAGCAACATGTAGAGATATTTCAATCTACAAACACTCTCCTCATCATGACTTAAAATTACGTGTTAGAATTGGTTTGTGGTTGGTGGGGTGGAGAGCATGTTCGCTGTTTTATGTAATTTTACATTTATTTATAAAACAAAATTGTTTATTTCAAATGTAATAAATGTAACTGCGGTAATGTGTTTAAAGAGCTTAAGTCGATAAAATTGTGTATGACAGTTTGTCAGTATGTATTTTATTTAGAAATACAAATTTACACATTTCTATGACTCAGAATGGTTTGCTGGTCGATATAAGCATGCTTGAGCATGTCATGTTAATTTTCTTTTCTTTCATTTTTGTATTAAAATGAAGAGATTTTAGTACTCATTGCAAAGAAGATGATCCCATTTGAGTGTTGCAAAGATGCAATGGTGAGAAACTCTATTACTTTTGTAATTGGATTTCAAAACTGTTTAATATAACAGTTTTTTTTTTCTGTAGAAAATTTATCAGTCATTTTGTATATAAAAGTTATTTCTATCGAAAATGTATTTACTGGTGATGAAATAAAAAAAAAAATACAAATTTTGTACAGTATTTTCTAAAATAACCCTCTGTCTATACCTGATAAATTTTCATCATGATTAACGTCAAAATGGTTGTCAAGATAAAATGTTATCAGGTATAGTCTTCATTTATTAGTATTATTGCTTTGTTATGACAAAATTGTTAGTGCTTTTGCTCAGACAACTCTGTCTTGACAACAAACGTCATTAATTGTTATGATAAATATTTGTCAAGTATAGACAGGGGGTAAATCTTGTAGATGATAGTATATTCTACAGGGTTTTCCAACAAGAGGTGTTCTTTTGGTATTCAAAGAAAAATGGCATTTTTTGATATAAATGATGATAAAGAGGAAGGTATGCCGTTAATAATGAAAAACAACATCAGTCAAATGGGCACCACGACCACGCTTACAGGACCATATACTTTTCATGAAATTTTCCATAAACTAATCGCCCTATGTCCTCGATAGCCTCACGAATTCTATCTTTAAGGTCTTGAATCGACGCTGGGCTGTTGGCGTAGACCTTATCTTTCACGTGGCCCCAAAGGAAGGAGTCGCAAGATGTTAAATCACAAGATCTCGGTGACCAATTGTGATCATCTCTTCGAGAGATTACACGGTCCGGAAACTTTTCCCGTAAAAGAGCAATGGTGGTCGTTGCTTGTGTTTTGTTGAAAATAAACGTTGTCCAGATCAATATCATCCAACTCCGACCAAAATACGCTGTAATGACGTTTGTGGAATGCCCAATTCCAAAGAACGACGAGGAATTGACAAACCTGGGTTTTCTTCAACACTTTGGGCTACAGCAGCAATATTCTCAGTTGTTCTTGAGCGACGTGCACGGGTTTTATTCTTTACATCACTAACTTGTCCCAACAGCTCGAATTTTTTCACCAATTTCTGTATTGCGGCACGACAAGGTGCTTCACGACGACCCAAAAATGCTTTAGTTTTGGGAACTGTGACTGCAAGATTTTCACAATTTTTGTAGTGAATTTTAATAATTTCAGTGCGTTGTTGAAGCGTTTATCGTTCCATTTTTAGTAATGGCGTAGTTTCTATTTGTTAAATGTCAAAGAATAAAAGGTTCAAAAGTGACAGCTACCGAAATACAGGATGATTCATAATAACACCTCTTGTTGGAGAAACCTTTATTAGACAATTTTGTGTACAACGCTATTTACTATAGAATATAACATTTTTTTCTATCAAAAATATTGTGTATAAGAGTTTATACTATAGAAAATGTTGTGTATCACAAATATTGTTTATAACTCTTTTTTTTAAATAAAACTGTGTATAACAGTTTTTTGTATTAAACATTTTGTGTATAACAGTTTTTACTATAGAAAATTTTGTGTATAACAGATAATCTATCAGAAATATTGTTTATAACACTTTCTTCTAAAGAAAACTTTGTGTATAACAGTTTTTCTATCAAAAATGTTGTGTATAAGAGTTTTTTCTAAAGAAAAATTTGTGTATAACAGTTTTTACTAATGTGTATAACAAATAATCTATCAGAAATATTGTTTATAACAGTTTTTTCTAAAGAAAACTTTGTGTATAACAGTTTTTTGTATCAAAAATTTTGTGTATAACAGTTTTTACTATAGAAAATTTTGTGTATAACAGATAATCTATCAGAAATATTGTTTATAACACTTTTTTCTAAAGAAAACTTTGTATATGACAGTTTTTTGTATAAAATATTTTGTGTATAACAGTTTTTACTATAGAAAATTTTGTGTATAACAGATAATCTATCAGAAATATTGTTTATAACACTTTTTTCTGAAGATAACTTTGTGTATAACAGCTTTTTTCTATTAAAAATGTTGTGTATAACAGTTTTTACTATGGAAAATTTTGTTTATAACTGATAATCATCTATCACAAATATTGTTTATAATACTTATTTCTAAAGAAAACTTTGTGTATAAAATTTTTTTCTAAATAAAACTGTGTATAACAGTTGTTTGTATCAAACGTTTTGTGTATAACAGTTTTTACTATAGACAATTGTGTGTATAACAGATAATCTATCAGAAATATTGTTTATAACACTTTTTTCTGTAGATAACTTTGTGTTTTTTTTATCAAAAATGTTGTGTATAACAGTTTTTACTATAGAAAATTTTGTTTATAACAGATAATCTATCAGAAATATTGTTTATAACACTTTTTTCTAAAGAAAACTTTGTGTATAACAGTTTTTTGTATCAAACATTTTGTGTATAACAGTTTTTACTATAGAAAATTTTGTTTATAACAGATAATCTTTCAGAAATATTGTTTATTACACATTTTTTCTGAAGATAACTTTCTGTATAACAGTTTTTTTCTATCAAACATTTTGTGTATAACAGTTTTTCCTATAAAAAATTTTGTGTATAACAGATGATCTATCGCAAATATTAATTGAAAAACTTTTTTCTAAAGAAAACTTTGTGTATAACAGTTTTTTGTATCAAACATTTTGTGTATAACTGTTTTTTTTATATAAAAATGTTTGTGTATAACATTTTTTCCATCACAAATTTTATCTAAAACTATTTTTCTATAGAAAACATTGTGTATAACAGTTTTTTCTATCAAAAATTTTTTGTATAACAGTTTTTTCTATAGAAAACTTTGTGTATAACAGTTTTCTTAAATACAACTTTGTACATAATAGACAATTTAGGGTATAATAGTTTTTTTGTAGCAAACGTTGTGTATGACAGTTTTATCTAAACACAATTTCGTGTATAACTTTTTTTAAAACTTTTTTTACCAAAAAGTAATATATGTGAATCATCTTCTGTCTACTTAAGTTATTTTACGACATTAAATTTTGATTAAGTTATTAGAAATGTTGGCTTTAGAAAGAAGATTTGAAAGTAATAAACAAATTTATTCAAAACAATGACTGAATATTAGCGATTTCCGCTAACGTCGTATACCACACTGCAACTACCACCAATCCTGATTTTTACTCATGTGAAAGGGTGCACATTATAAATATAGTATATGGACAAACTTTCTTTTGGCCGGAACCCGCCTTTACATTTTTGTTCCAATTAATAGTTGCATGTTAAAATGACTTTTATTCCAATGACATCTAACAATGTTATATCATTATTTGTGCGTTTTTAAATAATTGCAACGTGAAAAATAATAAACACAAGATTAACTGATTACAAACATAATTAATAGTTGTTAGCCCAGCTAAAGCTTGAACAACCAAAAGTGGTTGAAAAAGAATTGGGGCATTTGTTAAGCACTAGGTTTAAATGAAGTTTAAAGGAAGTTTAAGGCATATTATTGTACTTATGTCATTATTGAAATAAATATGGCACTTTTTCTGTTTACTTTTTATAAGTAAGTTACTTAAGGAAAATGACTCATCATCTAACAAAATCGAGAGATTTAAAATCTAACAAAATTCTTTACAGGGAAATTTTGAATAGAATTAGTTACTAAATATTTCAACATATGTTTATTGTTGATGATATATTAGAATGTTTTCATTATTTTCAAATGATTTCAACTAAAATGACATACATATTTAATCAGTATAATAATATGGCAGGTGTAAAGCCTACGAAAAAAAACTGAAAGTTTTGTTTGAATAAATTTTTATTTATTTACTTAGAATTGAATTTAATATAAAATTGTTGACACAAGTTAAAATACATACTTATGTTTGCATGTATGTTGTTAGATAACCATAGAAACCGCGTTACTATATAAACAAATGGCAAACACTGAAAATGAGGTCAACTTTTAACAAATTTATGTAAATATTTATGTAGTTCCTGTTGATTATGCTATACAATATGGCCCATGTGGGCATATGCTTCCCTAATTCCCAAAACACTAATAATAGTTTTTGCTTATTAAGCTCTAATCTAATGAGTTTCAAACATACTTAGAACTAACAAACCGCAATGCACACCCATTATTTGAGGTAATTTTAACAACTACTTAATAGAAAAGTAAACATTTTACAAATTTGATATTAGTAATAAAAAAAAACATACTAAAAAATACACAAATCTCCAGCGATGCGTAAAAATGACTTCCTTCAAATAAATATTTTAACCTGGTACTTTGTAGTTTTTTCAAAAGTTTAATTTAAGTCAAAATGACAATTTATTAAGTTGATTGTAAACAATTGCGTGTAATTTAATCATCATTATTATTATCATTGTCGTCAACTTTATGATCATTATCATTGTCTTTGCGTTCATAAATTAAATTCATGTTAAACATATGAGTGGCCAAATGAGCTAAGTCCCCTTTTTGTTAAACTTTACAGGAGATTTTAAAATATTCTAAAATCTTGTTTTGAAATCTATTAATATGTTGTTTTTTCAGGTATTGTTATAAAATATTAACAGTTTAACCTTTTGAAATCCTTTTTTGGGACTTAATTCATATAGAAAATGTAGTGTATAACATGATTTTCTATTTAACAGTATTTTTTATACAAAATTTAGATTATAACATGTTTTTGTGTATAATACTATATTCTGTTGAAAATTTTGTGTTCTTTTTTGGGACTTAGTTCATTTAACATTTATTATTTTTGTATTTCTCAAAAAATGTTTTTATTATTTGTATTTTTTTTAACTCTAATACGCAATTTAAAGTCTCTTTTGCCAGTAAATTTGAAGCAATATTTCCTTTAAATTACACTGTGGAAAAATAACCATATACGGACACCACTACGTAATAAAAGACCAAATAAAAAGATCCGTGTCTCCCAGTTTTGCCCAAAGTCATGCACTCTTTTTTATGAGCCCCCAAAGATTTGGGTCCTCGGTGTCATTTTTACAAAAAAAGTGATAATTTTCCCAGGCTTATATCTTCCAAACAGTTCGGAATTTTGATTTACTCTCTGAGGCAAAGTTGTAGCCCTTATCATAAAGAACAAAAATTGTGAACATATAAAAAAACTTCATCTTCAACATCAAAATCGCAAAAAACTTTAAAAATTCAAAATAAATAGAGAAATAAATTTTTTTTAATGATGCCTAAAAGTATGCTTTAGTTTATAATAATTTAATAGTTTATGGCCCAAAACCAGGGACCGTAACAATTATGACATTTATAATAAAAATCACAACATAATTGTTATTTTTTGATTTTTATTTTTTTTGTCAGAAATATTTGTCAAACTTTGATTTTTATTTTTTTTGTCAGAAATATTTGTCAAACTTTGATTTTTATTTTTTTTTGTCAGAAATATTTGTCAAACTTTGAGTTTTATTTTTTTTGTCAGAAATATTTGTCAAACTTTGATTTTTATTTTTTTTGTCAGAAATAATTGTTATTTTTTTGTGATACATATTTGTCAGACTATATAAATAAAAATCATAGTGTGACAAATATGTATCACAAAAAAATAACAATTATTTCTGACAAAAAAAATAAAAATCAAATTTTGACAAATATTTCTGACAAAAAAAATAAAACTCAAAGTTTGACAAATATTTCTGACAAAAAAAATAAAACTCAAAGTTTGACAAATATTTCTGACAAAAAAAATAAAAATCAAAAAATAACAATTATTTTTGACAAAAAAAATAAAAATCATGAAATTAAAAATCATGTTAATTTATGAAAATATTGTTGAAAACGATCAAAATGGTATGCTTGACTTGACTCTCCGATATTTTCTAGTGATGGCTTTTTTCCTTTGAAATTTCAAGAATAATTATTATTTTCGGTCCCTGCCCAAAACACTTAATTCCTTTAGCTTTTTCTTACTAACTTTTATTGACCTACCTAACGGTGTTAAGAGTCATTCCTAGAAAGTTCATATGTTCTAGAAAGTTGTTTATTGAAATCTTAGGTACATTTTTCTAGTTGATTGTTTTCTAGAATTTTGAAGGGTTTGTCACCTATGGACCTAAACGGGGGAAAAAAGTAAAAATAATCGAATTTTTTAAATTTTTTTGCGATTTTGATGTTGAAGATGAAGTTTTTTTGATTTTATATGTTCACAATTTATATTCTTTATGATAAGGGCTACAACTTTGCCTCAGAGATGCATGACTTTGGACAGAACTGGCTCTTTTTTTTTGGTATTTTATCACGTAGTGGTGTCCGTATATGGTTATTTTTTGCAAGCATTTTTGCCTTCCAAAACATAATAATAATAACAATAGAAATTTTAATAACAATTACAAAATTGTTAATGTAAACTATGTATTTTCACTTCTTCTCTCGTTTTGTATTAAACACTAAATTTCCATAAAAACTGGTGTTAGCACATTTGTCCACTAATTTACACGATATGTAAATAGTTTGTTTAACTATTTATGGCTGAATAATTTTTTTCGTTGCAGAAATGTCAGATTTCTATTTGCAATAAAAACTTGTTAAATGTTTTATTTAACTGTTAAATAGTGAAATTCTTTTTTTCAACATAAATAGTGTCATAAAAATTACCAGCAAAATTTTTATTGTTTAAACATAATGGCTATAAATTAATTATTTTTATAGGAAATTTAATTATTTTTTGATTTGAGTTTTGTGTTTTATTTTAAAATAATTGTCCCACATTACAAACAATGCATTTGAAAATATTTTCCACTTTCTCTTAGACAAAACTGCATTATAATAATAATATAATAAATGCTACGAGGGTGGTGTATGATTTAAAAATTATATAAAAGAAAATCTTAAAATCTACTTTATGTTTGCCAACAAAGAAGAATTTTGGTTTTGGTAGAAAGCTGAAATCTTTAAAGTTCAAATCTTAGGTACGACAAATTAATGAAAGAGTTTATACATAAACCACTCAGCAGTTCTAGGAGACTGTCCCGAACTAGTGATTTTACCTATCATTTAGGATGACAACTAGTTACATAACTAGCTACGTGACTAGTTATTTTAACATGTAAATGTCCTAGGCACGGGATCAATTGGCCCTGTTTGATTACAATGCGACTGTATACCCAACAAACCAAATCTATTTAGAAACCACTTGTAACAAGCTTATCTTATAGAAAAGTGTTGTGATTACTATTGTAAAAGTCTAATTAAAAATTATTTAA
Organism: Calliphora vomitoria; assembly: GCA_942486065.2. Taxonomy (NCBI): domain Eukaryota; kingdom Metazoa; phylum Arthropoda; class Insecta; order Diptera; family Calliphoridae; genus Calliphora; species Calliphora vomitoria. Next base: position 7,007,190 of record OW818032.2, read on the forward strand.
TAATGAAAACTGAACCCTTGCGATAATATTACTTGTCTGTAGTATATAATAAGCTTACATTAATAATAATATTTGTACTCCTTTTTCATAAGAATTTAGAAGAATTTTTTTTCTGAATTTTATTTACAAATTATTTATTAAGTTTTATTATTTTAATAATTACTTTTTTAAAAGTTTTAAACTTTTTAAAACACTTCACTCTTTGAACAAAACACTAAGGCTAAAAACTTTTAAACAAATAATACGAAATTATGGTACGCGCCAAATAACGGGATATTATTCTCAAAAACACTTGCAAAACTATTGCGAGCATAAGTCATTTGCAATCATATTTGTTAAATTGTTATATAAACTATGGCCCATAATCATAGTCAAACAATAAAGTCGGTTCTTTTTAAAAACAACTTTAAAATAAAAACACGCTTTTTATTATTTTCTAACTATAGTCAAAATTAAAGTATGTTTTAAATTGAACCGACTTTAACTGGGTGTCACCTCTAATGTAGAAAATGTTTTCATACAATATACAACAAAATATAGACAAGTGGCATCGCTGAACAGCTGACTTAGAAAAAGTGACAAACAATAAATGTAACCGAGAAGCTAAAGAAAAAAACAGTTTGTGGTGGAAAAATAGAAAAGGAAAGATTAATAACAAATGTATTCTATTTTGGTACTAATTTTATTGATTCAATATTCAATAATTGCAAAATCCCTGCCAATATCTTGCAACTTAAACATTTTTTACTTTTTGTCGAAGAACAGCTGATGCTGTTGTTAAATGAGTTAAAAACAACTTCAGCTAGTTTTATATTTACAGTTGACTTTAACGTCAGAAGTATACTTTAACATGTCTATGGTAGACCTAAAGTCCACTCTTAAGTAAAGACGATAGTCAACGCGAAATTATTAATAAACTTGTGTATAAGAATGTCACTGCTAGGAGGACATGCTGCTCCCTGATTGAAATTAAAAAATCTGGCTCTGAAATTTAGCTTTCTAGGTATTTTGGGAGCTTCGAACATCTTACAAAATATCAAAAACGTCGTAATTTCCGGGATTAGCTATTCCCGAAAAATCCCGGTATTTTCGGGATTCTGGATTAGCTCATAGCTAACAGGGGCCCAACGGAAACGACTTTTCACATGTACACAACACGAATAAGAGCAATACTAGTTTCAATTATCTAAAAAAAAAACAAATAAATTGGAGCAAGGCGAATTTAATCTATTAGATTCGCCTTGAATTGGAGATTGTGCATCTTCTGCTTAAGCCGATCACTGATATAAACTCTTTAGCATTAGTTTACTTTATTTATATATCCAACCCCTCGTCTAGTAAAATTTGCAATTTCTTATTATAGATTTTTAATGGCTACTGCCAAAAAATCTTACATGTATTTCTATTTATTTCAAAATTTATTATAGAAACTCAAATTATATAGTTATTATAGACTTATTTACATTATCTCCATCTATTATCCGCATTAAGATTATTGTTTAAAGTACTTTTTGTGGTATTAAACCTGTCGAACGTGTATGAGTCATTATTTTTTTTTTTCATTTTGTTTTAGTCATAAAACTAAAAACCTTGATCTTGAACGTGACTATATTTAAATATAAGGTTTTACGCTTGTATTGCAGTATTTGAAATGGCTAAAATGATAAATAAATTAGAAATAAATAATAAAAAAATAATATTATTAGCTTATGGGGTTTAAAGCGGTGTATTTATTATTTTTAAAACAAACAGCATTAGTGAGTCAATATAAAAAATGTGTATTTTGTAGTTGAATTATGTTTAAGTAAAGAAGAACCACTTAAATACGTCATTGTTGATTCTTAATTAGAGAAAAAAAAAACATTTAAATTTTGGTTATTATTTGATACATTTTAAGAAGAAAACAATTAAGATAAAAGCTAGAAACAAAGAAATGGAAACAAGGCAGGGGGCGGTTGAACGAACCAAACAGGTGTGTAGTTATGGATCAGTGATAGCTATTAAGAGAATATGCATTATAATAACATGTTAAGCACTTTCTCAGTTTCAATCTGATACCGATTGTGATGTTTGTATATTTTTAAATAGTTTTTAGGAACTTTCTTAACATTCGTACATAAACAACCCCTGGTCGATAAAAGACCACTAATGTAGATCTTAAAATTATGTAATTGCTCTAATTACTGTCAAAATAGGTTTTCCGAATTTCTTTCCTAGTAATTTAGCGAAAGAATGTCAATCTAAACTAAACACAAACCATTAAATATCATATTACGTTACTAACTTTATACCTGTAGCTTTTCACTAAGTCGCTGAAGTATGTTCTTTTATTTTAATAATTTATTTGTAAATTTTATTTATTTACTTCCCCTACAAAAAACTTAATACATAAATATTTATGTAATAGTTTAGCCATTGAAATTAATGAATTTATTTAAAGTTTATTTAATTTTATGCGCATAGTTTTTTTTTTTTGTCTGGCTGCCAAAACGGTTCAAAAAACGTGTGTTATCTTAAACACTAAAAATGGGTCCCTCTATTTAAAAAAAATAATAATAATTAAAGCTAAAACTAAATTGAAATTCAGTTTAAAAAACAAAATAAAATAAAAGGCGGCCCCTTTTAATAATCATATTTAGTTAAAGTTCCCTTTAAATCTTAGCAAAATGCCCGAAAAATACTACTTATGCTGTTTATAAAAAAAGCAAATAATTTATGTCAAGTGTTTTTTTTTATCAATTTATCAAACAAACATAATAAACAATTGAATTGTTAATAATGTTATCAATTAAATTCAAGGTTATTTCGATAAAAAAAAAGTAGGGCCTGCCGTTTTATAAAAACGAAAGTATTTGTATTTCTAAAGTGGACATTTTATATGAAATATTTTTTTTATATGTTTCCCAAAAAATATCTAAACTAAATAAAACAAATTATACAGATATGGATCAGCTGGTTTCAGAAATATCGAATTTGAAAAATAACAAAAGAAAATTTTAAAATGGTTGTGGTTTGAAAAGAGGGACAAATATATATCACACTCGTTGCCTGCAAATCACAACCATTGAAAAGTGGTTGTAGAACGTCAAAATACCCATACGGTTCGATATTATTTTTTGACAACTGTTATTTGTTTCATATCTGTAATAATCTGTGCCCTTAACAGAGACCTGCGCCGAACGGCTGTAAGCCGGCTGAGCCGAGCCGCCGATAAATTTTTAAAGCCGCCGCCGCCGAATTTTTTTTCGGCTTGAAAATAGCCGCCATTTTTGTTAAAAGTTCCTTAGTAATTTCATAAAATTTTTAGAATTTCACTTTTTAAATTTTAAATTATTTAGAATTTGAGTAGTTATTATTTAGTCGGCTGACAGCCGGCTAGTCGCCGCCGCCGATCTTTTTTGGAGTCAGCCGCCGCCGTCGTAAAATTTAGTCGGCGCAGGTCTATAAGTTTGTCATGCCGTTTGTAATTTCTACATTTTTCATTTGCCCCCCATAATGTATATAAATTCTGGATCGTTATAGATAGCGGATATATCCATGTCCGTCTGGTTGTTGAAATCAACTTTCCGTAGCCCCCAAATAACTTACATACATATATCAATATATGCATCATAGTCTTGGTTTGGTTGCTATTTAAAATCGAGAAAATCGGCCCAGAAATAATATTTTTTAACCCGAATTTTTTTCAATTATTTTTTTATTAAAAAATTTTTTTTTTTTTTGGAAAAAATTATTTTAATCTTTAATCTTTTATACTTTGGTGAGTGGTTTATAAGAATCCGCACAGCCGAATATAGCACTGTTAATTGTTCATACTTGAGTTTGTTAAAATCTACAGAAGCTAAAATGTTATACAATACATACTACTTTCTAATTTAAGTTGGAACAAAATTACAGTAATAACAGCTAATACAGTTACCGATATTTCGAACCAGAAGTCAACATTGCTTTAATGTAGATAAAGTGTCTTTACTCAAGGAACCAATCACGAAGCAAATAAATTATTCTGTATCAGTTCTCTTCTCTCTAGAGTAACAATAAATATAATTTGTTCCTTATATAGAAATTAGAGTAAAGATTAATTTAAGGTTAAGTCTACCTTCAACCTGTCAAACATTGTGTCATTTGAGTTTATAATATGAGCATTGATTCATATTGAATAGCGTTTTAGATAAAAATAAATCTGTTTTTGTAATTATTATATTTTTTTTTATTTTAACAGAAGAGATTAAAAAAGGTATTCATCTATATAATTGGATTTTCAGTAACATAAATAATATAAACTGTCATTTCAATGTAAATAAATATGTATGTAAAAATAAACACAAATAAGGAAATATGTATGTATATGAAACAGCTTATAATATAGCTACAAGTACATTTCTGAAACTAAAGTACATAAGTAGAGAAATATATATATAATTTGAAGAGGATTGAAAAAGCAATAACACGATGAACCGAAAGCACTGACGATCTCAGTGAAGCTAATGTATCTAGCTTCACCGAACTTCAGGTTCGTTTCCCCCCAAATATGTAGAAGCGATTTTTGGAAATTATAACTTAATATCTTCTAAACTAATGCAGATAAAAATATAATATATTCAAACACATCTTCATCTATTTCTAAAAAACAGAGCGAACTCTTTAAGGCAGAAAATCGGTAAAAACTAGAGTTTTGGTACCTTTACTTTTTAGTACTTTTTTGAAATTCCAACATTTCAAGGAATAAAATAGATAAACTCTGTACTTTTGGTACTTTTCATTTAGCACCCTATGTAGTTTTTGAAACAATAAACATAGCAGGCAGGTATTTGGCACATTTTTGAAATTCCAACTTTTTAGGGAAGAAAATGGATAAACTCTGTACTTTTGGTACTTTTTTGGCACCCTATGTAGTTTTTGAAACAATAAACTTAGAAACACATTCTTCTCTTTTATAAGATTCAAACCTTTAACGGCCATTTTCATAATGTACGATTAAAAGTTAATGTGAACTTTTACCGCAAGTTAGGCTAATCTGAATTTCACAATGTACGATTAATTTTTAACTGACACTATTTAACAACAAAGTTGCTGTTAAATATAACCGAACAAACTTCGCCAGTTAGCATCTTAATTGTAACAAATATAATAAAAGAACATGGAAAAACATGTATACTTTTGTAATATTTATAATTTTTAAAACATGTAAAGCGCAGAAAAGGAAATTTTGCTCGGTGTGATCCAGATATCACCCTGATATTGCACTTCACAAAAAAAATACAAACCAAACAACAAATGTGCACTTTTCCTTGATGGTTTTCAATATTTGTTGTTCAGTTCGTTTCTTGGTATAAATGCGCAATATAGTTAGGTAGGTAACTTAATATTTTTGAGTTTTATAAGTTTTTTTTTATTATACAACTAATAAAATACAAATTATGTATTATCTTTTGATGCCGCCTTTTTAGAAATTTTGTATATTTCAATCTTTCATTACACTATTTTTCGTAAACAAATGTAAGCAGTATTGCCATACTTTCTACTGAATGCTTTTGTTAAGTAATCAAATGATGGTGAAACGTAAATCGGTAACCGTTGGTTAAATGGTCCCCGTTAAACAAACCGACAGTTAGTTAATTTTCCGTTAAAAATTAAATAATCGTACATTGTGAAAATGGCCGTAAGAAGTACTATTTTATTTTTTCGAACTTTTTTGCATAAATAGACATAGACATTTTAATGTCTATTAAAGTACGATATAGAAATATATTTGAATACAGCTTTGACTACCTCAATAGGAGAAAAAAGTACCAAAGAGGGTAAATACTAATTCACACAAATAACAACTAACATGGTGTTATTTGGAACTCGAGTGTGAAGTTATATACAGTATATAGCCAAAATTAAAATTTGGTACTTTTTGTTCCTTTTTTAAATCATAATTTTTTCTTGAGCAAATGAACGCAGATTTGCATCATTAATGTCATATCTATGTTAAACAAAAATTCGCCAAAAGGGAATGTTCTGAAAAAAAAGTTTGTTCAAGGCAGAATATTGGAAATTGGTACTTTTTTTTCTCCAAAGAATTTATCAACATAACAGATAGCTGGCATGCTTTAGAGTAGAATGAGCATCAAGAATAATGGTACTTTTTTCATCTAATAGTACAAAAACAGAGTGATTCGTAAAAATATCATAACTATTTTAATTCTTAAAAATAAACTTAAAAACAAGGGCCCATAATCATAGTCAAACAATAAAGTCGGTTCTTTTTAAAAACAACTTTAAAAACCCGCTTTTTATTATTTTCTAACTATAGTCAAAAGTAAAGTATGTTTTAAATTGAACCGACTTTAACTGGGTATCACCTCTAAAGCTTAGTACTCTGATCAAAATTCCGTGCGAAATGCTGTCAAATTACATAGAAAATATTTGGAATGAAATATATGCAAAATAATTTCGCAAAAGCAGTACTCTGTTCTTATTGTGGAAAACATGTGAAATATATCTGGCAACCTTATTTTTCCACACGAAATAACATAAGCAGCACTTCTTTCGCACGAAATTAAAACCAACAGCTGATCATTTGTTCCATACAAATTTTTCGCATGAAAAAACTATAATTTTTCGCAAGTAGTATGAACAGAGTACTAGGCTTAATGTAGAAAATGTTTTAATTTTTTGGTTCTAACAGTTGTCAAAGCTTGTGTTTATATTTAAATATCTACATATTCTAAGCTTATTAACAAAATATTTATTTTATACATAAATAAGTAAAGCCCTCACTATTCAATTATCTACACTATATTAAGTTTTAATACATATTTAATTTTTGTTTTCTGACATTTGTTAAGACCAATTGTTGTTTTTGTAGAACTGCCACCACCTTGTATGAATTCGCCTTGGTCAGAAGTATACTTTAACTTGTCTATGGTAGACCTAAAGTCCACTCTTAAGTAAAGACGACATTATTTCTCTTAAAATATACTTTATTTTTGACTATGATTATGGGCCAAGAAATTAGACATATTTGAAACTTTCTTTAGTCTAATGGTACTTTTTGAATATCTTGTAATAATGAAAACCCACAAAAGGGATTTCGTGTATTTTTCTTTCATTAAACTGCATTTTTTAAATATTCTATCTAGAAATATAAAATTAAACATATATCCCAACAAACCAAAACGATTTAGAAATAGCTTGTAACAAGCTTACCAACATAAGCCTTAAGCTTAGAAAAGTGTTGTGATTACTATTGTAAAAGTCTTATTAAAAATTGTCTAATAATGAAAACTGAACCCTTGCGATAATATTCCGTGTGTAAAAAGTATAATTATAGAAAAGGCATACAGAAAAATAGTTTTCTAATCGTGCTTATAATAAGCATACAAATAATGTTTGTACACTTTTTTATAAGAATTTAATTTTTTTTATTTGATGAAATTTATTTATTTTTTTAACATATTCTTCCTCACCCACGGAGCATCTGTAAAATAAATGAATATATCAATGAATACAATATATAAAATAAATTTACTTCTTATACCTCTAACTGCACTCACGCTCCAACAGTCTAAACAGCAATTTCGTTCTTAATATCCATATCATCAGACTTTTCTTCCGAACTTAAAAACTCGTAATCACTTCTGTCAAAATTTTCATCACTGAAAGCACCAATCTCAATCGAGCTGGCCGGAAATTCACTAGAACTGCTTTTCTTTATTTTATAAATATTTAAAAGCAATTCCACTATTACTTTCGATTCTTTTATTTATTTAATAAATACTTTTTTAATAAACTAAAAAATTCAACAAATAATACAAAATTCAGGCACGTGTCAAATAACGGGAAATTATTCTCCAGAACACTTACAAAACTATTACGATCATAAGTCATTTTCAATGATATTTGTTAAATTGTTGTATAAACTAAGTTTATAGCAAGTATTATTGTAAAAAGTATTGTCATGTGAAGCATTTTTAAAACACCATTTAAAAACAGTTAACTTTTTGTACTTAAATAAACTTATAATAAGTATGCTTATTAAAAGTTGAAGGAAATCTCTTATGATAAGCTTTTTCTACAATTTGCAGTGCACTCGCGGTAACGTGAACTAATTAAAACCAAGGGAGTTCATGTTAGTGAAATTGTTCACGTTATCGATTGTCGAATTTCATGGAAAAAATAAAAAAATTTATAATAGAAACCTGTGTTTTACACGCTTAAACGTGAAATTCTTTTATTATTATTTTCATTATTAAGAAATAAAACAAAAATTATTAATTAAAATGCATTACAAAACAAAACGAGGTCACGATAAAATATACTTTGAAATAAAATTACATAGTAAATAAAATTACATCCAAAAAATATTAATTTAGAGGATACAAACACATTTTTAATACAAGGGGATTCCTTAAACTTTAAAAATCGAATTTAATGTATGTATTTCGGTGTTGTCTACATGCTTAGAAAACAAATGCAGTGAAAAAAATTGTTCACGTTATAGAGCTTTCTGAGTTTGTTCACGTTACAGAGTAGTCAATGTAAACAAAAGCTTGTTCACGTTAGGCGGTGTTCACGTTAGACGGTGTTCAAGTTACCGCGAGTGCACTGTAGTTACATTTTGCTTATGAAATGGTCTGTTGGGATGGTCTTGAGTGAGTGAGTATGCACAAGGACTGTATGGTACTTTTCGAATATTTTTTAATAATTAACCTATATTCATAAAATGAGGCACAGATGATCCTAAATGAATTGAGAATGCACTCAGGTGGACTTAATGGTACTTTTTAATGTTTCCAATGGTTTTCATTGAATTGTCTATACAAATTGACCAAGAAATAGAAATAGGTTCTGAAAGAATGAGGACTTCATTAAGGAAAACTTCAAGAAATTAATTTATGGGAACAGATTTGTCATGTCATCATTGATAAGTAATGCAGGGTTCTGACATCACCTGCAGTACTTTTGTTTAGGCAAGTAACTTGTGTTGTGGTATTTTAAGGTTTACATAACTTTTTTGTAGTACCTATTTAATTATGTTATTATGTTAAGTGAACCCTATAAGTATTTCACCCACTGTCTTCATATTAGGAGTCTTCATTTATATCACTTACTTTTGTTTTAAAACATTCCCCTTTTTTATTTCAACTGGTTGTTGACATCTTTAGTCACAATAATATGATTAACTACCTACCGAGTGACTCAGAGAAACCTCCCTCCCTGAGGGATTTAAGACTCCACAAATGTATGTACAAAACATTTGAATATTCATTCGACATCAACATTTATGTTTTCTATATACTACATATGTTGTATATTTTTGCAAAGTTCATAATGTTGCAAACATATTTTTACATACAACAATCCAAACAAATGTATGTAAAATACATATGGGAGTCGTAGGTGCGATGACTGCTTAACCCGGGGAGATTTAAATTAAAAAAATAAAAAAAAAAAAATATGAAAACTACTTGTTCCACTTTAAAGCGCTTCACTTCACTTTGCTTCTGTGCAAATTCGTAATCATATTTGTAACTGTAGTTGGGTTATTTTTGCTCATCTTTTACTCGTACCTACCTACATACATACATATATTTTTTTAAATTAAAACAAATGTTTGGCTTCATACTTATGTATGAATCCTCATATGTACGAGTACATACCAAAAGTTATAAAGAATAAATGTGGAAATGATTGTCTGAATTTGCCTGAATATTTAATGCAATTTTTGAGCGCTACCGGAAACTTTTAATGGTTTTTTTTGCATTTTAATTTTCCCTAAAATTAATGTCTGACAATTCAATTATTTTGTTAAATAGTTTTTTTTTTGTTAGTAAAATATAAAACATTTTTCTAAATTTAAGTTAATTAAATACAAAATTCATTTACTATTTAAATAATTAATCGAAATTGACAATCGGAATCACATCATCTTTACAATTGTTTTAATTTTTATTTATGTCAGTTCATTGCCAATTAAACAATTTAGTTTCACCAATTAAATGCTATTTTTTTTTGTCTTCTATTTTTTCAATTTATTAATCAAATGGCGTCATTTTAAAAATAAATAAAAAAAAAGATCACTGGAGGCCATTACGAAGAAATCTTTATTTAAATTATTTACGAAATCATGATAAATGTTACACGGTGTGTTTAAAATATGTTGACAAATTTATATAGTTTTAGGAAGAGAATTGTTGTAAGTCAGTGGTCGGTGAGATCGTAAAATTCTTAACACACGTTTTTCATTAAAACTTTTAACCCAAGTATTATTTGATTTTTTTTTTGATCAAGTTACCTTTGTAAAACATGTCAGTTATTATGTTTAATGTCAATTATGTTCATTTGTTGTTAATCTGATTAAAATGACTGACCACAAAAAAGTGCGTACTAAAATTATTAAATATTTTCAACAAAACAATCAAAGGGGTGCTAGCAAACTTTTTCCAATGTTATTAAACAGTACCGGGAGAACTTGTCCGTTGATAGAAAACCTAATTCATGTAGAAGGAATGGGCCACATGATGTTTCTAAAGCCAAACAAACAGAAAGCATTTTCAAAAGAGCTCCCAACACCTCCGGTAGGAAAGCAGCCCGGTTAGGTCAGTACTCGGACTATTTGGTACGAAAAGTTAAAGCCAATAAAGGCTTAAAAGCATACAAGGCTCAAAAAGTTCCTGACAGCAACTCTGCTAAAAATTTAGAGACCAAAGACAGAGCACGGAAATTGAAGTTAAGAATTTTTCGATCTCACTCCTTAGGAAAGACTTGGGGGGATGAAATTTTCCTAAATGTTTTCTATTGATCAGAAATGTATGGTATTATAAATGGGCAAAATCGGTCAAGTAGAACTAGAGTTATGGATCAAAATGTAGCACAACCTCCAACAAATTTGAAATTTTTCAAAACATTTTTGAAGGGTACATAACTGTCATTTATTCACACTTAGTTATTGACCACATTATAGTGTAAACAACAAAGTCTTTTTGCAGCGAAAATTTAGAATTTCGTATCAACGAATCGTCATAATTTGAAAAAAAGTGCAAAGTGAGAGAGTTAGTTTATTTGGTTCAGAAGTGGATATTTTGACACGGAAGACAAAGATCAAACAGGTCACCTAAAAAAGTTTGAAGACAAAGAATTGGAGTTATTCCTTCATGAAGATTGTTGTAAAACTCAACAAGAGCTTGCAAAACCATGTGGAGCTACTCAAGCAGCAATTTCAAAACGTTTGCGAGCAGCAGGATTCATCCAAAAACAGGGAAATTGTGTATCATACGAATTGAAGCCGAGAGATCTTGAATGACGAGTTTGCATGTCTGAAATAATGCTTGATGCTATAAAAGAAAATCATTTTGGTACCAAATCACTACTTGCGATGAAAAATGGATCCATTACGATAACCCGAAGCGTAATAGATCATATGTGAAGCCCAACCAACCAGCCGAATCGATACCAAAGCCAAATATCCATGGAGCTAAGGTATTTCTTTGCTGAAATCTGACCAGACCATTACAGGGAACCTGTACCAAAAACAACTGATTCGTTTGAAGCGAGCATTGGCCAATAACGCCCACAATATGCGGCCAAACATGAAACCGTAATATTCCATCATGACAACACTCGGCTACATGTTGCAATATCTGTTAGAAGTATTTAGCATAAAGTGGTTGGGAAGTTTTGACTCACCCGCTTTATAATCCGGACCTTGCCCCGTCCGACTACTATTTGTTGCGATCGAAGTAGAACGCTCTATCTGGGATACGCTTCACTTTGGAACAGAGTATCCTATATTGGCTTGATTCGTTCCTGGCCTTAAAAGATGAGCCGTTCTTTTGGTTCGGAATCCATATGTTGCCAGAAAGATGGGAAAAGTTCATAGCTAACAATTGAATTAGTTTATATTGTACAAATGTTTCAAAATAAAAACTAAACATTTGAACAAATTTCGCATTTATAAATCATAAAAATAAATTTTAAATTTAGTTAAGTGGTGAGTATTGCTACCACAATTCATTGAACTATATAGTGAGGATGGTAGAGTGATTCTTGTTCTAATGGCTATCACTTTTACAAGAATGGTTGTCACAAACATATACATGTTTACTGTAATCATATATATGGTTGATACAATCATGTGAACCGTAAATTAACCATATTATTGTTACCACAATCATATATATAGTTACTGTGACTATAATATTGTTAAAAATGTTGAAATGGTTACAGTAACATTGCACAACTATATTTTTTTTCTGCGTGTATGACAGGTCACTGATGTAAACTAATTAAACAAACTCATTCCGTTTGTGAATACTTTTATAATGCATTTGTACTAATTAAGTGGTGATGAGTCTCACTTCCACAACTCACAGAACTATAACGTCTAGAACTCAATTATCCCGAGAGAACTGATTTAATATACAAAATAAGCGTCCATCCTACTGTGCAGTAAACTAAATAGTTCTGGAAATTGCTAAAGAACGAGTCATTAGCAAAAATTCTTTCCTTTCTAACACTCATTGCTCTACTTTCAATTCTACTTTGCTGAATTCTGAATTTCTGTTTGTATTTAATTTATAAATAATTAATTGTTACAATACATTTTTTTTGTTTGCTAATGTAATTTAATATTAGTAACCCACTAATGAAACAATTTAATTTTCATTTCATGCACTTATGTTTTTGAGTGCTCAGACATATGCATTTAAACACGAGTACAAGTTTCATTTTGAATGTTTATACTGTTTTTTGTGCTATTTTTCACATTTAATATTTAAACATGACAAGTTAATGGACTTTTACTTTTGTTATGGAAACTTGTACCCGGAGACTCCGCACTTGAAATGAAATAAATCAAACATGAGACTTGACAAACAAATTAAGTGTCATGTAATGGTTTGGCAACGCCATTGCCACCCTTTTTTTTTTGTTTTACTAAACAAAATAGTCGTACTGTACCGTATGTACATTTTTTTAAAACTGACAATGTTGATTTTTACAATTTCCGGCCAAAGTGAAGTCAAGCAGACTGTTGCTGTAGCCAGTTAGCCAGCCAGCCATTCATCCATTCCAAGCAGTGGTAGCCAGTGAAGCTAAAAGTGCAACATCTGGGTTTGTGGGGTGTTCAAAATAAAAATAAAGCCCTAAAGGAGTAAAAGGTGTCATTTTCTAAGTATCTACCCTGTGGAGAAGCACAACTACAACTCTTAATGTGGTCGCTCGATGATGATGATGATGACGATGCCTTTAAGGAAATTTTAGGTTGGGGTGATTGTAGTGCTTAACACGATTATTAACCCACTTTAACAGGAATATTCAAAGTTCATAATAACGTTATGTGTGCAAATGTCTTATAATGGGTGGGTGTTACAAACATGCCTGATGTACATTGTACATACATATAGTGTTATGAAAATGGGAACACATAAAAATATTTCTGCACTTGTAATACTCAAACATGCATGAATGTCTGAGAGACTAAAACTCTCACCAAAATGTATACGTAGCCCAGTATTTGTTTGTATTTTTTTTTATTTATTAAACAAAAACAAAAAATGTTCATGCAAAAAACATGTCAAGTGAGAGGCAAATGACCCTTTATGCCAGAATAAACAAAATATTTGTTTATAAATATTTCCTTACAACAGCAGTAGTTCCCAAATGGTTAAAAATTATAAATAAATAAAAAAGTTAAAGAAATAATTAATTACTTTATGATTATGTGACAAGCGACTATGCGATCAATGCTGGTGTGCCACAGGGAAGTGTTCTAGGACCAACTCTGTACCTATTATACACCTCTGATTTGCCCGAGTCCGAAGAATTAACCATTGCCACCTTTGCAGACGGCACTAAAATTCTTAGTTCTCATGTGGACTTAAATGTAGCATCTAGAAACCTTGATAATTATCTCAGGCACGTGAAATCAAATGAAATCAAAAGCAAGCACATAACGTTTTCACTCAGGAGAGGAAGTTGTCCACCAGTGACCCCCCTGAACGGTGTGAACATCCCACAGTCTGATCACGTTACATACCTTGGCATTCATTTAGATCGACGTCTTACTTGGCGTCGGCACATAGAAGCCAAGTGGCTCTACACAAAACTTAAATCTGGACATACGGAATCCAAGTATGGGGAACAGCAAGCAATACCAGTATAGATCTCATACAGAGGGCACAATCCAAAATTCTTAGAACCATGACGGGAGCTCCATGGTACATAAGAAATGAAAACATCCACAGAGACTTATAGTGTTTTCACACCTAAAGTTAAGACCTTGTTTGAACGTTAAAACCATAATCAGCTGATTTAGCGTTCACACCATAAGTTTTCATAAATCTGGTTTTAACATTTATTGGTCAAACTCTATGTTTTCCTCCCACATTTCAATAAAACCTGTTCGCTGTATTCTGTTCAAAAGCTTATTTTTCTCTTGTATTCTTTTATTGTTGCTGTTGCGTTCATTATTTAATTTTTTTAAGTTTTACTCTTTGTCAACGGCTTTCTTCGTTTTTATATTTGTTTTTATTTTTCTTACCAGCTGTTTTCAACATTTTAATGTTGGTAGCACTGCATTTAATACATAGAAAACAAGGTTGTATTTCATTAAACCTACTTAAAACCAATTCAAAAAAGGTTTTAAGAAGGTTTTATCATAATAATTTTGTATGGTAAAACCAGGTTTTAATAATGGTTTTAACGATAAAACCAACTTTTGCATTAAAACCACTCAGTGTGAAAACACTATTATATGTGCCATTGGTCAAGGACGAATTTAGAAAAACTCGTGAAGCTTATTTGTTAAAATTTCATCATCATCCGAACCCGCTCCCAAGACTACTTACAATAACTCAAGACAGATCAAGGCTGCGTAGAGCTGATTTACCACTTATCTAATATACAAAATATGATTCTCCACTGAGAGAACAATAATTGTTTAGTTATAAGATTTAATTACTTATTGTAAGGCCTAGATATTAAGGGCAGGAACAATATTATAATAAACGTCTAAAAAAAAACTTTATGATAATTATTTAGTTTAATAGTTTTCTGTGATGGTCCTTCCTTCTATTCACATTTAGTTAAATACTAATGGTCCTTCGTGAATAACAAATGATTTGCATTTGTTTCATTCGTGATGGAATTAGCTTTGGTATCGAAAACTAATTTCTTTAGCGGAATTATAGTAAGATTTACTAAATTTCTTGCTCGATATCGAATACCATAATCTCAAATATTTTTAACTGAAGTCAATTCTGGTAATTCGTCCCTGTTTTAAAAGAATGAACTATACATATATAACTTTTTCTTTAAAAAATGAATGAATACATTTAGTATTTCTACAGATAGTTTTTGGAGACATCTTGAATGAATTCTAGCACTTTATTTCGAACCCTGAATTTATTTAAAAATTCAATATTTTTATACCCGCCATCAAATAAGATGGTGATTGAAACACATCGAAATATTCATCACACACCACAAAAGTATATATATTCTGGGTCCTCGATAGGTTTAAAACGAATTTTAAGAAATTACACCACACACCACTGTGCTCAACTGTTTTGCCGAGTATTGAATTACAATTCCTCTAACATTTATGACATCAACAACAACTCACGAGCTGCACAACTAGAGTCAACCACAAAAAAATTACTCATACTAAAAATAACAAAATTTTCTAATAAAAACCTCTACTAAACAATCTATTTAACTTGTTAGTAAAAGTGTTTTAAATCATATTTATATATAATTTTATTTGTTGTTTTTTTTCTCTCTATAAATTTCTTTCAGGTTCTTTAACCTCATGACAACCGTAAAATAACTGAAAATAACAAAACAACAACAAGAAATAGAAATAGAACTTGCAGCAAACAAAAACTAAAGGAATTTTATACAACAAATCAAGGTTGAATTTGAAATCGAAACCAACTTTGCAAACTGACATACTTAGCAAATAAAAAATCATATCAAGCAGACACACAAACACTGAGACATATAAACAGTCAATAAAAAATATAGTATTTAGAACACACAAACTAGAAAGGAACACCGTCAAAACAACATTATGTCAACAAGAAATCATCCACAAATGGCACCGCCGCCACCACCACCCAAACCCCTTAAAGCTCCTTATGCAAATGGCAGTACTAATGGCACTTTGGCGAATGGTACTACCATCAATAATGGCAATACAGCTTATTTACCAACAGACTTAACACTACAGCACAACAGCCAGAAGCTAAACGGTCGTAGTCCTTGCCACACGCCACCGCGTACAGATCGCGAACAAGTTGTAATGACGCCCAAAGGAAAAACTGCAAACAGTACCATCATTTTGATTGAACGCAAACTGGTCGATGAAGTAGGTGATCGTGTTCATGTGGCGGGTGGTGATCACACCGGCATTATCATCAATAAGGATACGATGAGTGGTCAGAAATCCCAATCGTTGCCAGCACAATTGTCTCTGGAATTCCGGGTGTTTTTGGTGAGCGCCAATTCGGGCAAACACTCACAAGAGTCGAGAACTTTGAGATTTTGGTTCAGAGACTGGCTGAAGAATGAGGATGAGCAGGCTCATATAGCGCAGGACTTTTTCAAGGAGTTGGTTAGTCCTAAAGATTTTCCCAGAGGTGAGTGTTTAAGAGATTTTAAAAATTATGGTTTAGGAATGAGTTCAAAAAAAAAAAAAAATCAAAGAATCACGAAACAACAATATAAGGTAGAATCATAAGAAAATACGTTCTCAAAAAAATACGTATACAATTCCTGTAACGTTAATCAAAGGAAAATATGAAAAAACTAATTATTTCTAGTTGTATTGAAAAAAATTATTTCTAAATATTTCTTTTTGGAAATTGTTGAAGAAAAATTTAATTTTTTTAAATATATTTGAGTTCATTTCATAATAAACGTGCCAAAAACATTTAATATCGCAACAACAAAATACGAAAGTGAAGAATTATATTCATAGTTTGACGTTACAGGCGTACATATTGAAAACTCTCCCTAGTATTTCTACCTTGTAATGATTGTATCATGGTATAAATTTTAGAGAAATTAAATTAAGTTTGTTTGTTACTGTTTTAATTATAGTGGTACCAAATTCTACAATTTTATAACGTAAAGAAGAAGAAACGGACTAAATAGTGAGAAAAATAAAAGTATTTATTTACAAAATTACCAAAAAAGCATTGTTGATCTTTTACTGATTCTGATGTATTGCATCAAAAGTAAAGAATTCAAAAACCGGGTTAACTGTTTGTGTTAAAAAACCGATCGGTTTCAGTCCTGTATCAAAACAGAACTTAGTATTTTTAGATAATTCTTAATACTTTACGAAAGTATAACTTGTACGATTTTAAAGTATTTAGTAAGAAAGAAATCTGAAAACTTAATAACAATTCGAACGAAAACTTAAACTTTGTTGTACAAAATTCGGTTTCGCTATTTTCAATTCTACGAACGCAAATATTAAAATCGATTGCTGTTTTGATTTCGACAAACTTAACCCGCCAATGGTGACGCAAATTTTACTTTGATAACACTAATAATTCACTTATTTTTTAAATTTATGCTCTTTAACAATAAAACTAAAATATTTAATCAATTTAAGCTCTTTTACTTCAATATTAAAATTCACAATATTTTTTAAAAACAATAACGAAGTCACCATTGGCGGGTTAAGCTCAGTCGAACTAAAGTTTTCAATATAAAATAATCTTATTCGAGTGACTAAATTTCATTCGCTTTACTATTCGTTCGAGAATAACGAAACGCCCATTAATTAATACATGCTGAAAAAAGTAAATTTTTTTAATTATTTAAAAGTATGTATATGAAGTACTTTTTTAATAAAAATTAACAAGTTTCAAAAACATTGCTTTTTGTACACAGTAGAGGTATTCACAATGTAGAGTACTTGTCCTGGTAATGTAGTAAAAGAGCACAATATCAAAAAACTAAAAACAAAATGCATTAGAAATTTAAATGTTTGTCAATAAATAGCTTTTCTGCTTTTTTTACTAGGCCAAGTACTCTACATTGTGAATACCTCTACTGTGTACAGTGTGTTCTTAGTACTATTTTTAAGTACTTTAAATTCGATTTTTAAGTAACTCAAGTAACAAAGTGCTTTCGTAAAAGACATTTTTTTAAATATATTTAGTTTTTTTTATTAGTTTTTTGTGTAATTAAAGTTAGAACTTTTTTAAAAAGTTAGTTTTTTTCACGGTTTAGTTTAATAATGAATAAACAAATATGCATAATTTAATCAAATCTAGCTCTTGAAAAAAGTACTTTTATAAAATTGTACTTAATACATTTCAAACATATTAAGAAATTATTTTAAATTTTAATAAACATATAAAAGCAGCAATTAGTACTTATTGAAAATGGTACAAAGCACTTTAAGAATAGTAGTAGTTACTTTTTAAAAAAGCACTTTTTTCTGACTCAGCTAAATATAAAAAATAACACAAATTAAAAAAATAGTTAAAATTCTAAGTACTTTTCTTTAAAAAAAATAGTACTAAATACTTTGTTTTAAAGTACATTTAGGTCTGCAAAGAATTCAAATACATACAAATGTAAAATTAAATAAACTTAATACTGTTTAAAAAAAAAATAATTTGTACTTTTTGCAACAGTAAAATGAGAGGCAAGGGTATATATAAGTTTGTCATTCCGTTTGTAATTTCTACATTTATCATTTGCGACCCTACAAAGTATATATATATTCTGGATCGTTATAGATAGCGAAGTCGATATAGTCATGTCCGTTTGTCCGTCTGTATGTTGAAATCAACTTTCCATAGCCCCCAAATAACATACAAACATAATTGAAACATCAATATATCGGGAATTCTTCCGGCTCGGTCGCTATTTAAAATCGAGAAAATCGGTCCACAAATGGCTGAGATATAAGGAAAAAACCGGGACAACCTCGATTTTTGGCCTATTTTTTATCTATATCTGGATTACTAAGTCATAATATAGACAATATGGATATCTAATGATAGATATTTCAAATTCCATAGCAACGATATGCATAAGGCTATAGTAATTTGGATCTACAATGGGTCAAAATCGGGAAAAATATTTTTTAACAAATAAAATTTTTTTGTCATAAATTTTTTTTTCAATAATGAATTAAAAAAATTGGAAAAAATTTAAAAAAAATTTTATTTGGTTTCAAAATTTCGAAATTTTTTTTTTTTTAAATTTTGAAATTTTTTTTTTAAATTTTGAAAAAAAAAAATTAATTTTGTTTACCTAAAGATATTTAAAATTTTTATTTTATAGTTTAATTTGGTGAAGGGTATATAAGATTCGGCACAGCCGAATATAGCTCTCTTACTTGTTTAATTTAAAAATTGTTTAAAAATAGTGTTTGAAAATTGTACTCAGTACCTTTAGAAAATAGTAAAAAAACAACTAAACAACTTTTATATAAATCATTACAGATGTAGTATAAGTAATAACAGGTGGCGCAAAAGTAATCCTCCTATCAGAAAATGCTATAAATTTTGCGATTGGCCCCTAATGTCTATTATTTGACCAATAATCGGCAAAATTTATAGCATTTTCTGATAGGAGGATTACTTTTGCGCCACCTAGTATTAATATTAGTACTTAATTTCTTAAATTCATTTGTTCAAGAAACTGTATATACTTTATAACTCTTTTAGGTTTTTAAATTAGAATTTTAATTTGTTGTAAACAAATTAAGTTATTTCTTAATATTCTAACAACTATCTCAATTATTAAACAATTGTTTGTTTGTTTTGTTTTGTATTTATTATTTAGATTATGTGGGTTTCATCAAAAAGATTATGAAATTGATGCAAAAAGGTTACGATGAGATTCAATCTTTGGAAATTGAGCTGCGCATTCTAGAGGAAACCGCAGAACCACCATCCAGACCACGTAAGTTTTATATGAAATTAAATAAATGTATTTATTAAGCAATTTAAACTACTTAAAACAGCAACATACATAAACAAATGAAACTAAAAGGTTTTCTTAAAACTACAACTTTTAATATTTGTTTATGAATATGGCTGTACTTATGTAGTTAGTTACATTTTTTAATTAAATTTTATATAAATTATAATTCTTTATTTCTTTAATAAACAAAATTTGAAAATTTTTCTACAACTCTCTTCTACCGAACAACTCTCTGTCTACTTCCACCAACTTGTACTTCCTCCTCTTCTATCTGCTATCTACTTCTACTATTACTACTACTTCTACTACATAAAAATTGCCTATTTTTTTGGTTTGATTTCGTTTTACTGAATCTGTATTATCCATTTTGCAACAAACAAAAAAAACAAACTGACCAATGTAAAGCTCGTGATGGTTACATTATTTATTGTTATGGTGATTGCAATCGTAAATATGAGGAGGCTATAATGGCCCAAAAACAAACAGGTGATGGCGATGATTTAATGAAAGCAATATGGCTTGATATGTACCATGAGCAACTAACAATGCGGAAATGATAATGAAACTAAAAACAAAACTAAATACATTCTTTAAAATACTATAAATTTAGAATAGAGTATAAATCAAACAAACAACCAAACAACATCCATCCATGTGCGCTGAAATATTTAATACTTATTGTTCTTGTTTTTTGTGGTTTGGCGATGAACTCTTACTCACCTAAATACTACTTTTTATTACGCTTTATCCTCCTCATCTAACACTTGTTCATGCTGCTTTAAAATTGTTTTTCGTTAATTTTGTTTTTTGATTTGTTTTATTTGAATTATTCTTAGAACTGAACCGATTTCAGTCTGACTATTTTATTTTTTTTTAAATACTTATTTGTTGTTACACAACTTTTGTTAAACCAACCAAACTCAGTCATATAGCAAATGTTTGAGATTATTCTACCATAGATGTCACCAAATATTTGCACACTATGACTCAAGACTTATTTTGAGCTTAATATTATTTTCTTTGTCACAATTATGACTTGCTACTTAATTATATATATAGAAAAAAAACTTCCCAATTAATTTCCATTGTTTGCTAATTTTTCGGAGAATTTCCCCCACAAACTTTTATGATTGTTTTTTTTTTCTTATTAATTGTTTGTTGGTTTTACAACAATAACTAATAATAAGGTTGCCTTGTTTTTATTTCATTTATTCTAATTTAGTTTGCGTTTTTTTTTAATTTTTTTTGTTAATTTTTTTGTTATTACGCCATGATTGCTTTTATCACTCAACACTCGTGCAACGTGCGTGATGTGGTACATGAAACTTTATTTAGTTCAGTAACAATCAAAAAAAATAAAAACAAAAAAAAAAAAAACATAATTAAAAATTGTAAAAATAATATATAAAATTTTTAATAAATTAATTTGTAAAAATTGTGGTTTTTGTGTATAAAATATTTTGGTACTAAAACGAAAGAAAACAATTGATTAATCCAATTAAGAATTCTGTATAAGAATATTAATATCTACAGTAGGATGGATCAATTTTCGTATAGCAAACACATAATCTACGAAAATTTCACTAAGAAACTATGGTTCTAAAATCTAAACCTAGCTCCCGCTGAGAGACTTCAAGAAATTTTTAAAAACAAATCTTGAATCTTTATGGCACTCAGAGGGAGCCAGGTTTTCATTTTAGGTCCATACTTTCTTTTGGTAATTTTCTTAGAATTTTTGTGTAGATTCCGATTTTGCTATACGCCTGTCACGTTTTTTCTCACCCAAACAAATTGACCCACCCTAATCTACAATATTTCTGGGTACTTCAGTAAAGTTTGGCAAATTGTTATCTGTTTAGGGAATTTAAGAGTTGTGAAAACGTTCTAGTATACCAAAGAAGATAAATAACTTTGTAAAGTATAACTTTCTCAAAAAGGGGATATTTTTCGTACGGTTTTGTGGAATATATATAACAGTAGTTTACAAATTAATAACACTAGTTTACAAGGTTTTTATTCATGATGTGAAACATATATGGGTTTGTTATTTTAGAACGTCTAACTTCGGGAAAAATATTGAAAAAATCCGGTACGTCGTCAAACTTTTGAGTTACTTATTAAGAAAGAAAATATTAAAAATAACATTAAAATTGGCACAAAAAAATTAACAGTTTTAATTCTGTTTTTATAAATACTTACATAAGCTAAGGTGGGATACAGGGTGTCAAAGTTGACCACCTTTAATTTTTAAAGCTTTGTAGAACTCGTAACTTGTACAAACACAGATAGTCATTAAATGATGTTTCGGCATAAAAAATCCTGTTTATTTCATTAACTACCCATTAACACGTAGGCTGGTTATGTGTTAACTAATAGTTATACTGACAGTTTTCTGCAAGTGAGCTGCCAGTTTAGCTTTACTTCTTTAATTTGAAAAAAAAGTGCCGCTTAAGCACACCGTTTGCTCACCGAAGCTTATGGTGAATGTGTTTCATCGGTTTCAACGTGCGAGAGATGGTTTGTGCGGTTCAGAAATAATGATTTTGACACGGAAGCCAAACTTCGCCCAGGTCAGCCAAAAAAAGTTTGAAGACTAAGAATGGAGTTATTACTCCATAAAGATTGTTGTCAAACTCAACAAGAGCATGCAAAATCATTGGGAGCTACTCAAGCAGCAATTTCAAAACATTTGCAAGCAGGAGAATGCATCCAAAGGCAGGGAAATTGGGTACCATACTAATTAAAGCTGAGCAATCTTGAAAAATTATTTTGTATGTCTGAAATGCTGCTTCAACGCTATAAAAGAAAATCGTTTTTGCACCGAATCATTAAAAATGGATCCCTGTGAAGCCCGGCCAACCAGCCGAATATCCATGGCGCTAAGGTAATGCTCTGTATTTGGTGGAACCAAAAGTGTCCTATCTATTATGAGCGGCCGGACCTGTACCGACCCAGACATGTACCGAACGCAACTGATTCGTTTGTAGAGAGCATTGGCCGAAAAACGACCAGAATATGCGGCCAGACATGGAACCGTAATATTCCATCACGACAACGCTAGGCCACATGATGAAATACATGTTAAAAAGTATTTAGAAAGAAGTGATTGGGAAGTTTAGCCTCTCCCGCCTTACAGTCCAGACCTTGATCCGTCCTACTACTATTTGTTTCGATCGATGCAGAACACTCTCTCTATGGGATACGCTTCACTTTAGAACTGAGTATCCGCTTGATTTGTTCTTGATCTCAAAAGATGAGCAGTTCTTTTGGCTCGGAATCCATATGTTGCCAGAAAGATGGAAAATGGTCATAGCTAACAATGGCCAATATTTTGAATTAATTTATATTCTACAAATGTTTCAAAATAAGGGCTAAACATTTGAAAAAATCCAGAATTTTTTGTATACCCTTCACCATGAGTGGCAAGGGTATATATAAGTTTGTCATTTTTTCATTTGCGACCCCACAAAGTATATATATTCTGGATCTTTATATATACCGAAGTCGATATAGCCATGCCCGTCTGTCCGTCTGTATGTTGAAATCAACTTTCCGTAGCCCCCAAATAACTTACAAACATAATTGATACATCAATATATCGGGAATTCTTTCGGCTCGGTCGCTAATTAAAATCGAGAAAATCGGACCACAAATGGCTAAGATATAAAGAAAAAACCGAGGCAACCTCAATTTTTGGCCTATTTTAGATCTATATCTGGATTACTAAGTCATTAATATAGACAATATGGATATCTAATGATAGATATTTCAAAGTTCATTGCAACGATAGTAATTTGGACCTACAATGGGTCAAAATCGGGAAAATTATTTTTTAACCCGAATATTTTTTTTACCAGAAAAAATTTTTTTTTATAAATTTTGTTCACTAACAAATTAAAAAAAAAAAAAATTTTTAAAAATTAAAAAAAAAATTTCGAATAAAAAAATTAAAAAAAATTTTGAAAAACAATTTGAAAAAAAAAAGTTTTTTTTTTAAATTTTGAAAAACAATTTTGAAAAAAAAAAATTTAATTTTGTATACCTAAAAATATTTAAAATTTTTATTTTAAAGTACAATTTGGTGAAGGGTATATAAGATTCTGCACAGCCGAATATAGCACTCTTGTTTTTTTTTTAAATTTCAAAAATTATTACGGCCATTTTTTATGAGCTTACAAATCCAAAAAAGAAATATGTATGCCTCAAGGCTGACGAAAAATAAAAATCGAATTTTCTTAAAATATCAAATATTTGGAAAACAAAAAGTACTTAATAAACTACCATAGTTGCCTACCTCAAAAATATATGTTTCATTCAATGAACAAAAAAAAAAATATTTACTTTTAAACTTGTGTAATTAAAAGCGAAAATAGATTTTCGGAAATGAGCTTATATGGAAGCACGTTACTTTATCAAAACTAAAGTTTTTTTTGCCGATTTAGTTAAATAAAGAATATAAAAATGGGCAAACATTTATAAAATAAATTTTTTTAAAATAGTACTTTTTTAAAAATTTAACTTACCCCCATTAACACGAAGTCTGGTATTTTTAATTGTTATATTAACTAATTATTATACTGTAGGTTTAAATTATTTATGTATGAAAACTTTCAGTATAACTATTAGTTAAAACTTAACCACACTTCGTGTTAATGGAGGATAGTATTTTTAGATTTGTTTAAATATAAATGAATTTATAAAAGTAAAATGTATTACTTACTGAAAATAGTAAAAAGCTCTTTAAGAATAGTAGTTAGTACTTTTTTCCAAACAAAGTTTCTGTTAAATATAACCGAACAAACTTCGCCGGTTAGCATCTTAATTGTAAGAAATATAATAAAAGAACATGGAAAAACATGTATACTTTTGTAATATTTATAATTTTTAAAAAATGTAAAGCGCAGAAAAGGAATTTTTGCTCGGTGTGATCCAGATATCACCCAGATATTGAACTTCAGAAAAAAATATAAACCAAACAACAAATGTGCACTTTTCCTTGATGGTTTTCAATATTTGTTGTTCAGTTTGTTTCTTGGTATAAATGCGCAATATTGTTAGGTAACTTAATATTTTTGAGTTTTATAAGTTTTTTTTTTTTATTATACAACTAATAAAATACAAATTATTATTTTTTGATGCCGCCTTTTTAGAAATTTTTATATTTCAATCTTTCATTACACTATTTTTCGTAAACAAGTGTATGCAGTATTGCCATACTTTCTACTGAATGCTTTTGTTAAGTAATCAAATGATGAAACGTAAATCGGTAACCGTTGGTTAAATGGTCCCCGTTAAACAAATCGACAGTTAGTTAATTTTCCGTTAAAAATGAAATAATCGTACATTGTGAAAATGGCAGTTAGAATATTTTAAATATAAATAAACTTATATGAGTGGTTATTGAAAAAGAGCACTTTAATAGTTTTAGTACCTTTTGAAAATAGTACTTTTTTTCAAATCAGTCAAGTAATGATTTAAAGAATTACTAAAATTTGCTTAAAATAATTTAAAATTCAAGGTAATTTTATTAAAAAAGAAGTTTGTATTATATTATAGCAAAATTATTGACATTTTATAATTTTATAGGAAATTTACTTCCTAACCTGAAATATGCCCACCCTTTACACGTGAACAAAGCTTTTCGTGTATTTCGACTCAAAAAATGTTATCCTTCCAACTTAAATTTTTATTTGTTGGACTTTTACTTAATTTTGCATCATCAAGAAGTGTTTATGTAAAATTTCACCTTTTTGTATTCCAGTTCTATTCCGGGGTTTCCCGAACCCTGATCATTTGTATGAACTTCGTTGATATTCGCTTTCTTCTCCCCCGGGAGACTGTTGAAATGAAAATTGAGGCCTCTTAGTATGATTCTGAAATAAGATTTTGAAAATTCAATATTAAGCAATAAAATCACATTTTATATTAGTATTTAGTCTAGTCAATTACGGTTTCATTGATAAGCTTTGCTCTATACATTGTCATGAGCTTTTGCATTGAACCCCATAAAAGGGCTGGCATTAATTAAAACTGCATGCATGAATTAAACGCTTAAACCAGCATTGTATTGGAAATTTAATCTCACTTAGGTTAAGGATTTTGGTAATGAATGAAAATCTCAATCCCCTGTCATAATGAAAGAAATCCAAAACTAATTATGTATTAACATTTCCAGATTAATTTACTACATCCATGTAACAAACAACAGCAGCAAAAACAAAACAAAAAATATACATACATACATATAAGTTAAACAAGTTGTTGTGGTTTTTGTGACAACAAAAAATTAAATTTAAAACGAAAAAAATATTTAAAAAAAAAAACCGCCAATTTAACATTGAAATGCCCTCGTTTTATTAATCATGTTTAAATTAAAAATTATTTGTTTTTGTTTGTACATTCTGTTGTTACTCTTAACTACTTTATTTAATGATTAATTAAAAACAATTACTTCATAATGATTCTTTTACTTTGTTTTTTCATTTACAACCACAGTGTCCATGGATGAGACACAATTTGAATCTCCACCACTGACACAGGAAAAAGTACTCGAACTAATTGAACAGGCCTATCCAAATCCCATAACACCAGAAGATTTAGCCAAGTAAGTGTTTATGGCAGAAAAATTCAAAATATTTGTTATACAATTAATTGTTGTTGTTTTGTATTTTTACAGAGACTATGGCTGGGAGGAGCAGGATGTCATATTGGTATTCATGTCATTGAAAGAAAGAGGTTTAATTAAATCAATGGAATATAATTCATATACCAGAATACATCATGAAGATAAAGAGATAAAGGTTGTTGTTAAATTATTTAAATTTACAATAAAAAATAAATAACAATTATTTCTTTAAATAACTTAACAGGTGGTCAAACAAATGCCTACCATAGCCTCCAACAAACAACCCACCATTGCTATTATCACCGCCCAATATTGCGAAAAATTGGCTGTGGATGCCATGTTGGAAAATAAGGAGACCTTTGTACGCTACACCACAGTGGGTAAGTTATTGCAATTGCTTCAGTTTCTTATATCCAATCAACAATTTTACATTTTAAATCCATAGTTAAATGAATTCTAACCAAAAAATTTTTCTCTTTCTCTAATTTTCAAATCAATACAATAAAAAACCGGTTATTAACCTTAAACTTACGCCTAAACCGGTTTCTGTATAAACAAAAAACCAAAAAAACAAACCAACCAATAAACTATTAACACACTTTTTTAGATTCAGATCCCAATCTAACGAATTCTCTGAAAAAGTCCAAAAAGAAAAGACGTTTTGGTAAGAAAACTTTAACAAATCAAGGAGAATTATGTCAGATATCCTTAATATGTCCTTGTCTAGAAATTTAATTATAAAATTCAACATAAGGCTTTATGTGTTGTTGTTCTAAAATAAAATGAAACAAACATTTTCAAAATCTGGGGTTTGAAAAACTTAATTTAATCATTTAATATAAATTATTGTAAAAATTTAAGTATTTGTTAATAACATATAACAAGATCAAGTCAATAAGATGTAACGAAATTTATTTATCCATATAGGTCGATATTCAACTTAGATCTAGATTATGTAAGTCCATAAATTTAAGTATTTAAGTCCTACACCACCATAGTAGGGAGAGTATTAGGCGTAACCACCTTAAATTATGCCGATCGTCTCAATCGTATCAATTGAAAACTTATAAAATACAATAGTAACTATTCATATTATCAGTGAAGTACCCATTTTGCCAAGTGAAATGTATAGTCCGCTACCAGCGCACAAGCTGTAAGATCGTAATAAATGATAAACGATACATAGATACATGATCCAACATCATCCTTTTAATTGAGAAGTGTTGATCTTACACTATCTGAGAATCATTTCTTTTAGCGAAGCTTTAAAGTTTAAACTAAACTTTTTTACTAAGATTTAGTTTTTTTTTTAATTAATGATAAATTCTCTAAAATTTATTGTTGGGAGATAAGCTAGTTCCTATGTGCATTTTGCTGGTTGCTTAGACCAGATCATCAGCAAACCTTTTCCCAAAAGGCTTTTGAAAAGCTAATTTTATTATACAATTAAAACCAAGGCGAATTTATATACAAGGTGGTGTCGGTGGCGAATTCAAGCAAATACGAGCGAATTTATTAATTATTTTATATGTGGAGTTTGACATTCGAAACAACTCTTTCAAACAACTGTTCATTGACATTCTAAATTTTAGTCAGAAATTTAGTTCAGAGACAATTTCTTATACAACTTGCAAATTTGACAAGTTCTGAAATTTCGATATGCATAGACCGGTAACTCTCATGTTAACTCAGTTGTCTAATACCTAAGAGGTGAGAATGTATTAGTAAAGTAAACGTTGTGAAAACAAAAACAACACTCGTGTTGTGATTTTTTCGGGTATTTTTATACCCTTCACCTTCGTGGGTCATTCCGTTTGTAATTTCCACAATATAATTTTCCGACCCTATAAAGTATATATATTCGGGATCCTTATAGATAGCGGAGTCGATTTAGCCATGTCCGTCTGTCTGTCTGTCTGTCTGTCTGTTGAAATCAATTTTCTGAAGACCCCAGATATCTTCGGGCTCCAAATCTTCAATAATTCTGTCATACATGCTTTCGAGAAGTTTCCTATTTAAAATCAGCAAAATCCGTCCAGAAATAACAGAGATATGAGCAAAAATCCGAGACAACCTCTATTTTTGGCCTATTTTTGATCTATATCTCGATTACTAAGTCATAAATATAGACAATATGGATACCTAATGATAGATATTGTATCCATTTCAACGATGTTTATAAGGCTATAGTAAGTTGGACCTACAATGGGTCAAAATCGGGAAAAATATTTTTTAACCCGAATTTTTTTCACAGAAAACATTTTTGTGTCATAAATATTTTTCATTAATAAATTAAAAAAAAATTGAAAATTAAATAAATTTTTAAATTAAAAAAGTTTTAAAAAACAATTTCGAAAAAAAAAATTTATTTTATTTTAAAGTATAACTTGGTGACGGGTATATAAGATTCGGCACATCCGAATATAACTCTCTTACTTGATATGTTTCAGTTTGTTTATAGTTTCCGCTCTATGTTTATATCTATGTTTATATATGGTTTCGATATCTCTCATTTTGTTGATTATAGGGTGTAGACGTGAACATTTTTGTCCTGATAAAAGCCAAATTCTTACCAATTTTGAAAATTTATCAGGTATATAGAAAATTTTTTCAGAAAAGAACACTAAGAAGGGTATAAGGCAGAATAAAGTCATCATTTATGCCATAAAAGAAAACGCCATTAATTCCATAGGTTCTTATTAAGAATAAAGACCTGAAAACAATTTTTAAATTTGTGTATGAAAAAACTCTTTGAAAACTGAGTGATTTTCTTAAACGAATTTGAAAATTATTTTCCGGTCGCATCTCGAAGGAATTAATGCCTAATTCAATTTTTATAATCATTCCATTAGAGAATTCATTATGAATTCATTCATAGGCTTAATTCCTTAGTACTTCAAACGTATTGAATTAATACCTTTAAGAATTAATTCAATAAGATATTATTCTGTATAGAATTAATTTCTTATTGAATCATTCAAGTTTTCTTTAATTCAAATCTATTACAAAATTGATTGAATGAATACATTTTTCCTTCAATTCGATGTTATTACAAAAAGGCTTAAGATAATTTCATTCAATTCATTTTGGAAATGTTGAAAATCAAACAAATATTTTAATTCAATTTGTGTTAGATTTGAATTAACAAACATTTACGGTCTAATTCATAATGACTTAAAACAGCTTTATAAGCCGTTAATAAGAAAAAAAAATCAAAAAACTGTATTCATAAACGTTTACTAGTCTTATAAGTCTGTTATAAACCATTCATAAATTTGAAATATTTATTGTAGCTTCAACACTACTATAAACCAACTTTAAGGTATTCTTTTTACATTTTATCTGGAAAAAAGGGAATTTTAAAGATAATTTTTTATAAATTTGCAATAATAGATGATACTATTGCAATTCACAAACGTAATTTTAACTCCGCTGGGGAATATGTTCCAATATAATAATATATGATTTTGTTTCAAATTCCTCCGGCAGTGAGCTATATGAGGTTCGCAAGTGAGTTTGATTGCCATTTTTGTCATTATCTTTTAACCTGTAACTCCATGTAGTAATAAAATGTGATAACATTGTGGAAGAAGATCCACACAATCTAATATACCCATTCCGAAATTAAAATTGTCTGTTTCCTTGTAGAAATTCATTAAATTTTGTTAAAAATTAACAAAATGACAATAAAAATAAATTAATAAAACAAATTATAAAACAGTGATGTTTATTTTATCACAGAATATTCGTCATTCGAATACTTTTAATAATAATTGAAATAAAATATATAAAAACGTTTGTATATTAATACATTTTAGCTTAATATAAATTTACTAGAATCAGATATACATTTTTTATCTAAAAATTAGTTTTTATCTTCAAAAAAGGTATTAATAATAAAAACAAACAATTAAAAAAAGAGAATTAACGAATATTTTATCCTAATTGCAAGCAACACTAACAACGAAAAAGGGGAAATAACTGAGAAGCATTGCCAGATTAGACAAAAAACAGTACATTACTTATTGTGACTTTAACAAACGTTTATGGATACAATACCTTTATTAAAGGTTTATAAAGCTCAAGTGTTTGTTAACAAATTTATGTTTTAAATCTACAATAAGGTTTTATTATGAATTAGACCGTCAAACATTAAACCCCATATGCATAAACAGTTTTTATATTTATTAAAGGTTTATAAAACAAATTTTTACAAATTTAAAAATTGTTTATGCATATGGGGGTAAAAGATTGAATGAATTCTATTATGAATTAATGAATGCATTCTATTTAAATAAAAGCCTTGAGACTGAAGCTAATTTTATGCTGATATTTATAATTCTGAATTAAGATTTTCGTGAATTAAGCTTAAATTGAATTAATTCGAGGCTCCGTTTTTGAATCATGTCCTTAGTAGTATAACAAAATTGTCTGAGTTTTCATTTAAAAATTTAAAATGAACTAAACTTTCTTTAATTTTAAGTAATTTTTCCTTCACCATCAGTATTTAAGTTTAAGTAAATACATAAATATGTGTAGAAAGATATCCAGTTCATATATTTTTTAAAGCTTGGTGAGTTTTCATTTAAAAATTTAAAATAAACTAAACTTTCTTTAATTTAAGTTTCCGTTTGTAATTTGCTATGATCCATAAATGGCTGAGATATTGAGATATAAGCAAAAAATCACGACTATCTGAATTGTTTAATATATGCCTATATCTCTGCTACTAAGTTCTGTACATAGACAACCAGTAAAATAGTTTGCACACATATTGCTACAAAGATTAGTAGAAAATAAAGGAAAGATAAGAAAGAACTAGTTCAAATATTATATATAAAAAAAAACATTTATTGACTCGTGATTGTACTGAAAAATTTTCTAACATTAATAACATATTCCCCCTCCCCCAAAGATTTTGAAAATGTTGTCATCTCAATTGGTATATGGGTAATTTTAGTAGCGTCCTCAAACACATTTATGTTCGTTTTCGTTGTCCTCCAAATTTCGTTTTGGTCCATTTTTTATGTTGTCTCCAAAATGATAAAAGCAAAGCACATTTTTTTTCTTCTGTCAAACACCATTCCTGTATATGTATTTTTAACACCGTCACCCTACACCCCCTTGATGCCCTCACTTTAATAACACCTTCACCATTACACTTCATTTTTTTTTGTTTTTGGTTGTAACAAATCAAAGTTTTAAGAGTTGTTTTGTACTAATCCCTGGAATTTCTCTTTCCGTTTATATTTGTTTCTCCCCACTTTAGGTGAATCAAACGTTTATACTCTTGGCAATATTGGTGCTCATCGTATTGTCAGCACAAAGCTGCCCTCGGTGGGTAGTACTCGTGAGGCCATGACAGCTACGGGCAATACCACCACACGTTTATTGGGCACATTCCAAAAGGTTGATTATGTGTTTGTGGTGGGTGTAGCGGGTGGTGTGCCACATTATACGGATTACAAGAAGCACGTACGTTTGGGTGATGTGGTTATTTCGTATGTGGACAAACAGAGAGCTTTGGCTAATAGGTAAGATTTGTTAAAGATTTATTTGGGATATTTTTTTTGTTTGTAACTAATTTTAATGCAAATTATTTCCTTTAGCTCCGAAAAACCCTATGTTTATGTGTACAAGAGTGGCGAAGATGTTAAAACTTATTTCCCCATTAACGATTCCTTGCAACAAATTGCCGAAGGTCTGCACTTGAATATGGATGCTAAACGTCCTTGGGAAAACTATCTGAAAGAGGGCCTCAACATGTTGCAACAAAAAACCGAAAGCGATTTCAATCGTCCTGCCCCCAATACCGATAAACTGTTCATGAATATCGGCAACAATGAGGTCATTGAAGTTTCACATCCCCTAGGAGCCGACTGTGTTGATGGCCTGCCAAAATCCCGCCTTCACTTGGGTCCCATTGGTTCGGGCCGTGATTTGGTGCGTAATGATAATTTACGCTTCGAATTTGCCAAGAAATATGGTTTATTGGCTACAGATTTGGAAATGAGTTCAGTGTTGGACAGTATTATTGGTAATTGCCGGGAAAGCTTTATAGTCATTAAAGGTAAGAAACCATTCAAAAACATAAAGAAAAGAGATTCGTTATAATAACATCAGTTGGGGCTTAATAAAATGTTTTAATTAATTTTGAATGAAACATTTAGTTAAGTTTCAAAGACTCAAAGAAAACAGATTCGTTATAATAACATCAGTTGGGGCTTAATAAAATGTTTTAATTAATTTTGAATGAAACAGTTAGTTAAGAAAACAAACAAATATGTTCGAATTAATCAAATAATCATTAAAGATCTAAAAATGCAAGCCCTTCATTAATTTGTATGAATTTAACTTGAATGCAAATCAAATTATATTTTAAACTTGAAAAATATTTGAAAAAATGAAATATTTTTTAAACAAAAAAACTTGTGGCTTTAAAATATATTTTCTTTTTGCTGAAGAATTCTATAATTCAGTTGCTTGACACTGGACTCAAGGCTGGAATTACACTTGTTTTCAACTTGAATTCATTAAAAATGATTTTGGTTTAGCTTAAAAACACAATTTTCTAACATTTTTTTATTACAATGAAGCTATCTTCCTTTTTACTTTAATTTAAACATTTCTAATATAAAAACTTATGTTTCTAATCCCCAGGTATTTCCGATTATAAAGATGGTACCACCACGCGTAAATGGCAAAACTTTGCTTCTTTGGCCGCAGCCTCTGTAGTCAAATCCATCATTTGTGGCATGGATGCTCCCACAAATGTTTAAATTAAATATTTACATACAAAC
Organism: Calliphora vomitoria; assembly: GCA_942486065.2. Lineage (NCBI taxonomy): Eukaryota > Metazoa > Arthropoda > Insecta > Diptera > Calliphoridae > Calliphora > Calliphora vomitoria. Next base: position 7,040,559 of record OW818032.2, read on the forward strand.
TATGTATTTTTAATTTCTATTTAATAATCAAAATAAGCGTTTATATGGATGTAATAACAAGGCATTTAGGTTTTTGCAAATAATAAATATTTAATTATTAGTTTTAGCACTAAAACAAACTTAAACAATTACAATTAAAGCAAAATATACATATACAATATAAAATTTATATCATCACGCAGATTTGTTTTTGTAACTTCTAATATGTAGAAATGCAACATAACCTAAGATTTTTTTCCTACTTTTATTTGATTATTGTTATGAATTTTTCTTTTTTTTATATAAACTTTTTGTTATTTTTTTATATATATTTTTTTTGCATAAGAATATGAATATTCTCTGATTGTTTTTTTTTTAAATAATAATGTAAATAGTTTAATAAATTTTATATATAAATATTATTATAAAGAAAATAAATTATTTTATAACAATTATATACGATAAATAAAAACAATTTCTTTAGAAATAAATTTTTTGGATTTTAGAATTTAATATAAAACATTTGGTCAATTCACAAGGTCTCTTATCATGTCATATTGTCATAATGTCCTAATATTTCACAATTGTTTTTATTGCTTTTCAAGCAAAAAATGTCCTAAAATAATAATACTTTATATGCTATGTTTATTGTGTTATCGTAACGAACCAGCAGATACCAACGCCGAATGCCTAATAGTCGGTTAAGCCGAGCCGCCGAGTCCTGATATATTAGGACATTACGACAATATGACTGATAAGAGACCTTGTGAATTGACCAATTATTTAAAAAGTTATAGGCTGGAAAATAGTATTTTTATTTGAGGGAGTAGTGGAAGCTATATACAGTTATTGACTGATTAATAAAATATTAATACACGTTTATGTTCAATAGCATGAATGGCTTCAGAAAGTGATTCTGGATCAATTGCAATACATGGTTTTCCGACCTTCTGTAAAATTTTTGCTCATACAAACACTGTCAAAAAATCTTATTTAAGAGCAATAGTTCGTAAGAATTAATCGGATTTTCAATCATTCTATTAATGAATTCCGTACGAATTAATTCATACGCTTAATTCCTTAGTATTTCGAGATAGAACAGATCGCAACTTTGAAGATACATATTTCGATAAAATTTGGCACATAGATTTTTTTTGGAAACTGGCTGAAATCGGTTCATTATTTCACCTAGCCCCCATACAAACGTACTCCTGAAATAGGACTTTATCGGTCATAAATGTTTAACTTTTTTGTATATACGCAAGTCATATCAGCTAATTTCATGACGATCGGTTCATAATTGCTCAAAGCTCCTTAACGAAAATAAATTATTAAAATTTTATAAGAAAAATGTTTCTACTCATTTACTTAGTGCAGAGTATTATATGGTCGGGTTTGACTTGTTTTAACTTAATAAAATTTTATCAGAATATTTATTTTTATACCCATTACCAAATATATTCTTCGCAGACATACAAACGTATATAATCTGGGTCCTTATAAAATTCTAAGACTATCTAGCAATTGCCGTCCGTCTGACTGTTGAAGTCAGGCCAAAAATGACTTATGGGGATGAAATTTTCATCAAATATTCTTTGTTGATTAGAAATATTTGGTATTGAAAATGGGTAAATTCGATCAAGTAGAACAAACATGAGTTAAATTACCAATATGTTGATACATTTCAAAACTTGTTTGCAATCTTCTTTAAATGTTTTGCAAATAATACATTGCAATTTTATACACATTACCTTTTATAAAATAAATTTTTTTTTTTTTGAATATGTTAAAAATCGGTTTATTATTTCCCTTCCCTGAGTGGCAAGGGTATATATAAGTTTGTCATTCCGTTTGTAATTTCTACATTTTTCATTTCTGGATCGTTATAGATAGCGAAGTCGATATAGCCATGTCCGTTTGTATGTTGAAATCAACTTTCCGTAGCCCCCTAATAACTTACATACATGATTCATACATTAATATATCGGGAATTCTTCCGGCTCCGCTGAGATATAAGGAAATAACCGGGACAACCTCTATTTTTGGCCTATTTTTTATCTATATCTCAATTACTAAGTCATAAACATAGACAATATGTTCTAATGATAGATATTTCAAAGTCCATTGCAACGATGTATATTTAGCTATAGTAAGTTGGACCTACAATGGGTCAAAATCGGGAAAAATATTTTTTAACCGGAATTTTTTTCACAACAAAAAGTTTTTGTCATACATTTTTTTACTAATAAATTAAAAAAAAAAAAATTTTAATTGAAGAAAAATTAAAAAAAAAATTTGTGAAAAAACTTAAAAAAATAATAATTTTAAAGTATAATTTGGTGAAGGGTATATAAGATTCGGCACAGCCGAATATAGCTCTCTTACTTGTTTTTTTTTTTTTTTTTTGAAAAGTCGTGTATACGACTTTTTCCTCTTCTAATATATACATACAATTCAAGGTTGCAGATAGGGTTCTATAGTTGAAACTTTTCGACTTTTTTTCGATTTTTAAAAAGTCGACTTTTCGAACTTTCAACTTTTGGTAATTTATGAAAAGTCGACTTTTCGAAGTTTCGATTTTTTAGTTAAATCGACTTTTTCGACTAGTTTTGATTTTTTCAACTTTTTACTATTTCTTGTAAAAATACATGGTTTCTGCATTTACTGATGCGTTCTGAAACAAAAAGTCGGCTTTTCAACTTTTTATATTATTTTAATATAAACAATTTAAAATTGAATATTGATGAGAGAAATAAAATAAAAAGAAACGACAACCCTTTTAAGTTCGATTATTCGAGTTTTTCCGAACAAAAGGTCGATTGTTCAAAAGTCTACTAATATACTAAGGCCTTTTTTCAGGCCAAAAAAGGCGATTGTGCGAAAGCCGATTTATAGTATTTATTAGTTAGGGTTCTATAGCTGAAACAAAAAGTTGACTTTTCGACTTTTCTTGATTTTTTTAAAAAGTCGACTTTTAGACTTTTGTAAAATTTTTAAAAGTTGACTATTTACTTTTCATATGATTTTAATAAAAAAAATTATTGAAGAGAAAACAATTTTATAAAATGTTTGCATAAAAAAAAAAAAAATCGACGACTTTTTTAAAGTTTTAAGTATTAAAATTCTACGCAAATGTATCTTGTATTGAATACTTTTTATCGCATGCAATATTTTTTTCAAAAACTTATTTAACTCGGCATACTTGTCAGTAATATAAGATGATTTCTACATAGTTTTCTTTCATATTATTTATGCGTAGAATTTTAAAAATGTCTATTGTTTTGCCAATGCTAAGAAGTATAACCACAATCTATAAATAGATAACATAGTCAATTTAAATTTATCTTAGAAATATACGAATAAATATATTTGTTTAAAGGTCATGTTTTTGAAAACCTTAAATTACGAAATAATTATAGTTTACATTGTATATAATTTTGCTGTTTTTGCATTAATTGTTTAGAAAATTATTGAAAATATTGATTAAAGTTAATCCATAAATTTCTACTCTATAATTTTGTTCAGTGTTTTTTAAAGAGAATTTTGAAATTGTGCGTATGCGATGCGCTCTCTGTCGTTAATAAGAGAGCCTGTTTTTTAAATTGATTTTATGTTTAGTTAATAAAGAGATGGGAGAATATAAACAAAATGCGTTAAAAGAAACTAAAACTGCTAATCAATTTACTAGTAGCTCAGTTAGTTAAGAGATGAACACGTGACATTAAGTGACTTATAAGGGATTGAAGTCAAGTGAAGTGAAGGTATCAAGGCAGTGAAATTTTTTTTTTTTTCATTTAAGGATATACATATATAGGATTGTAGTGATATATAGTGATGCCTGGTTTATATATTTAAATTAATTATATTTTCAATAGTAACTTTTTTAATGCTTTTAAATATTGTAACTAATGACTGCGATATGAACATTTTTCGTGATATCTTTTTAAGTATAAACCAAGGTAGGCTACCTATTCAAAACGTTAAAAAGGTAACGTTAACGCTAATTTGGCCTATTTCGGTAACGATGATTTAGCGGTAATGAGATTTTAAGGATAACGGTAATTTCACACATAATTAAATAAATTGTTAATAAAATTTACAAAAATCTAAAATAAGTTGACAAAGTTTGTAATATATTTTATATAAATCAATAAAATAAATTATTAAAATAAAAAATTTGTAACAGTTGCCAACCTTGGTAAAAACTGAAAATTAATAAAAACGGCCAATTGAAACGAAACACAACCTTATTAATTGGCCGCTACTAAACGACTAATACTGAGTTAAAATTGTGTATTATGAGGGTTTAATAAATATATTATACATATTTCTATAATTTTTCAAGTCACTTACTTTAAATTTCTCTGTCACTTCTGCACACGCTACCATATCCTACTACAAAATTTTATTTTCTCCTCTCTTTTTCCTTCACTAAGTAAATACATACACTCTTACTTACTATCTACTTTTTTCATATGTTTCGGACAAACTTGTCTGGAAGTGAGTGAGAAAATCCGACGACAAAGACAGACCACTAAAAATTTCAATTTGAAAAATCAGTCGTTTAGTAGCGGCCAATTAATAAGGTTGTGTTTCGTTTCACGGTTTAACTAGGAAATTTTAAAAAAGCCACGTGGGTTTTATAAAACCATTTGATTTGCATTAATTTAAGTGAAAATACAAAAGAAATTACAATAAAAAGTGAGTTTCTAGCATAAGATTAAGAAATTAAACAAAGTTTTATAAAAAAATTTCAAAAAATTGGAGCATTTATGTGAAAATAAGGATAATCACATGGCGTTATGTATTATATATGTATATGTACTGAGATATATGCATTAAAAAACTTAATTTAAATAAATATTAAGCGAATTACTGGATTTAATTAATAAAAACTTTCGAAAACATTAAGAAAAATATACAATTTTAGATATATTTTCTTACCCGCATACCTAAATTGGAGCGTAAGGCGTTTTTTACTTGTCAAAAATTCTCATGCCCATACAATTTGTATGCAGCATACCGAAATAACGCGACGGCAACGCTTTGCAATTGGAAAATCCGATTTTGACAGCGCGTTTAATAGTGAAGTTAGTTGCAAAACACAACAAATGTAAACACATACATACAAAAGGAGAAACAAATATGCAAGAAACACATTTTTTAAACTTTAATATTTAGTTTCTTTGATAAAATTTTAGTTTATAAATCACGAAACAAAAATCAGAAACACCAATACTGCAATGTACTTTATTTTTTACATAATCCGGGTTGTTATATTAATTTTTTTGATAACCTTGTTTTTATTGCTTGACGTAGCGTTGGCGCTTTTATTTAGGTATGACATTTCAGCGTTAAAGCTAAGCGTAAAGAAACGTTCCGCCTTACGCTTTTATTTAGGTAGGCCAGTTAGTATTGAAACCCTTTAAGCGTTTATTTGAAGAACTGGTTTGGCAAACGTGTTGGTTCACTATACATTCGAGTGTCTGTGTCTCACGTATGTTTTAAGTTTCCATACGATTCTGTTCTTTGCAAATATTGTTTTGATACAAACAAAATTATAGTAAAAAAAAACAAGTTTTTTTATTTTATATTAAATAAAATTCGTTTCAAATTCTTATCAAACTACCACTGACTGCTACGCAAAGAGAACTTTCGAATTTCGCACTTAGAATAATTAACAATTCCACTATTTACGAACGCGGAATTTTACTACCACCCCACAGGCCGATACATTTGATTGCATGTCAAAATTATTAAATTTTCTTTATCTAAATGTCATTTATCATTTCAAATCTAATTACTATAACCGATATCAATCTGACAATTTCTGTACGGAATTAATGTAATGTATTAATAAAGATCTACCTATATGGAAAATAAAAACGTGATTTAAATTTTAGTTTTACTTTGTTGTAATAATACAATAAATACAGCAGCCGCCGCTGTTGTTGCTATTTATTGTTCATTTAAATTTAACACTTTTTTTCTATACAAAATTTAAAGTGCCTTTAATGTGGTGTGTTTGTTGGTTTTTTACGTATTTAGTATTTGTGAGATTCTTTTAGTCGATGTTTACCGGCATCTGTGTATCTCCGTCTTCTCTACGTTTTTCTCCGATTTTGAGCACAGTAAATACAACAAATTGAAATGCATATACATTGTACATATTTACTCAATGTAAACAATACAACAAGAAACGACAGCATTTGATAAGAAGAAAGAAAACAAAAACAAGTTCATGAATACGAGTATTATTCGGTTGTTTTTGTTACGGTATTCGGTTTTGGTAACGATGCACAATTTATCAGCCCTAGTCAGGAAATGTTGATTTGTTTTAAATTCAAGTGTAGAATAAGCTTGAAATATGTACTCAATGTGAATATTATTTTTGATTTATATTAAAAAAACTGTTAGTGTTATAATCAATTTAAATAAGCTCAAAAAACTGTTAAATATGCAGAAAAAAACCTGAATATACAAGTTATTTAAGTGATTAAACATTGTAAATTATTATTTAAATATCTTTATTAATATTTGAGACACAAAGGATTTATTATTATTTATTAATATTGTTATAGAGTATGTAACCCGAATAATTATTATGAATTTTTATTGTTATTGAATTGTAGTCAATTTTAATTCTCGCTATGCAAACTTTGAGTGACAAATAGTAACTAACTAGTTAACGAAATCTTTCACCTTATTAATACAAGTTATCCACGACAATTATGCTTATCAGCACAAAGGTTTCATATTTCAAGTGAACGAAATTTAAATAAAAATGCAAGGCAGCAAAATTAATTTTCTTCACCTTCGTAAGAAGGGTATATATAAGTTTGTCATTCCGTTTGTAATTTCCACAGTATAATTTTCCGACCCTATAAAGTATATATATTCTGGATCCTTTAGATAGCGGAGTCGATTAAGCCATGTCCGTCTGTCTGTTGAAATCCACTTTCTGAAGACCCCAGATATCTTTGGGATCCAAATCTTCATTAATTTTGTCAGACATGCTTTCGAGAAGTTTCCTATTTAAAACCAGCAAAATCCGTCCATAAATAACGGAGATATGAGCAAAAATCTGAGACAACCTCTATTTTTGGCCTATTTTTGTATCCATATCTCGATTACTAAATCATAAATATACACAATATGGATATCTAATGGTAGATATTTCAAGTTGGACATACAATGGGTCGAAATCGGGAAAAATATATTTTAACTTGAATTTTTTTTTTCACAAAAAAATGTTTTTGTCATAAATTTTTTTCACTAATAAATAAAAAAAAAAAAAAAATTTAAATTAAAAAAAAAAATAATGGAAAAAACTTTTTAAAACAATATCGAAAAAAAAATTAAAAAAATTTTTTTTGTCAAATTTTATTTTACAGTATATTTTGGTGAAGATATTTTCAACAAAAGATATATTTTCAACAAAACCCAACTTGGTCCTACAAAAATCGAGGTAATCGAATGATTCCATTATATCCATAATTTTCGGTTCTAGCAACAGATGAAATAAACGAATTTTTGTCACTCAACTATAATTTATCAGCCAAAGCAGATCAATTTGATCATTAAGAATATGTCAAATTGAAATTGTATGTTCTAAAAGGAATTATTAGTGCGCCTAACATTAAAACTTCTAAGGATATTCATATATAGGGAAAATAATAATAATAATGGTTTAAATTTGTTTATAAACATTTGATTTGCGAAATGTCTCTTTAGAAGCGAACAACGCCTGTTCTACAGATTTAACATAGTCGGAGTTTTTAAGTTGTTTTTAATTAATTAAAATTACGTGTGTGAGAAGACCGCTCAAATGCCAATATTGTAAATGCTCTTAGCTATAGGCTGTGTGTTTCTATACTCAATGGAGCACTCAGCAGTAGCAATATGAAATACACAACCAACTTTGTCTTGTTTCCCAGCAGTTCTAGGAGACAGTCCCGAACTAGTGATTTTAACCATCATTTAGGGTGGGAACTAGTTATTTCAATAGCTACGTGACTAGTTATTTTAACACGTGCATGTCCTAAGCAGGGGGTCAATTGACCCTTATTGACTACAATGAGACTGTCTAGTACCTGGTCCAAAGTAGTCAATGCATTGGATTCACATAGTGGCTAAATATCGTCAGTTACCTTAGTACATACCTAACTGGTAACTTGATCAGCTACATAACTAGTTATTTTAACATGTACGTGTGATAATTGACCTGAAATATTCAGCTAAAAGACATATCATAGGTAGTCCAATAAACGATAACTTGAAAACAAACCTTTCTTCGACAACTCTCCAATGGATTGCTTCTGGTGGGTAAAATAACTACTTTCTAAAATGCAGTACAAAATTAACGTTTAAAGTGACTTCACTATAGGTTACTACGAGACACTAAAGTGACTATTGACTTCATGTTGTGTTAATTGGGATACCAGTATACTTAAGCAAAAATAAACTGTATGAGAATTATATCAACACAATTTGTATAACACCAGTTTGAACGAATTATCACACAACAAGTTTAAAGTGACTATACTCCAGATTACTTAGAGGTAATTAAGTGACATTTGTCTCCACGCTAGATTACTTGGGGTGTATAAAGTAACCAATTGTCTTATCTTTGCACTACAAAGAGCACATACGTGTCAAATGACCAAAATATGTAAATTGGAGTCAGGTTGTGCCGAATCTTATATACCCTTCACCAAATTATACTTAAAAAAAAAATTTTAAATATTTTTAGGTAAACGATTTATATTAATGACTTAGTAATCCAGATATTGATAAAAAATAGACCAAAAATCTAGGTTGGTCCGGTATTTTTCTTATATGACAGTCCTTTGAGGGCCGATTTTCTCGACAGCTTTGACAGCAGTACCTAACTCTAAACATGTGTTAGTGAAAAAGTACCTAAGTCTAAATATGTGTTAGTAACTAAAATGTAGATGTGTTGGTGTATTTTTAATTTTCACCAGACACACAGAGTTTTATAAAAATGTTTTTAATTTTCATTTGTTTGAATTTTATTTGATTTTCAATACCAAAAATAGAAACTCTGTTCTATAATTTAAATTCTACCACAGAAAAAATAAAATGTCAAAAATAATAAAAAAAAAAAATATTTTAGTTTATGCAAACTGGACGTGTTTTGAAAATGAAAATGTGTTAAAAGTGATGAAAAAATTATAAAATTATGCGTGTTAATGAATTAACGTGAATTGAGCTATATTTAATTCACAATTTTCAGTTCCAATTTCGAGACTTTTGATGTGTTTACATCTCTCACAAGGGTGTTGAATTCACACGGTACCCGTATATGTGAGAGAGTAATTTTAAAAAATTGAGAGTCGGACTACTTGGTATACTTTGTATTCTACCAAAGTATACCCTACCATGTTATTATACATTTTTAAATTTGCCCAGTGCTAGACAAAAAAGGCGAACGACTAGCTCTAAGACAATGGAGGTTACAAAGATATCTAGTGTATCTAAAGATATCTAAACCGCAGCCCAACAAATATTCTTCACCTATCAGTTTGTTATTTTTGGAATATGTTGAATATTAATAAGTTTTTACGTACATTTTGACAATAATACCACAAGTATTCAACCATAGAATAATATATCCATAGAAGCGCTACTGAGAGGGAGAAAACCTAAGTCTGTTGTCAAAAACCTAAGTCGTGAGAATGTATTAGTACATAGTTTTGAGGTTGTATTGGTTCTTTTTTAATTTTCACCAGACACACAGAGTTCTATAAAAATGTTTAAATTTTAATTTATTAAAATTTTCTTCTATTTTCAATACCAAAAATTGAAACTCTGTTCTGTAAAAAAAATTCCACCACAGATAAAATTAGTGTCAAAAATTAATAAAAAATATTTTTTTTCATTTGAGCCAAATTAACGTGATTTAGAAACAAAAATGAGCTGCGAAGTGTTCAAAAAAATCATCAAATATTGCGTAGAAGTATAATAAAGTGGTTCGGTCTTTATTAAGTCGAAAAATCGAAGTTAAAATTTCAATGATTTTGATGTTTTTAATTCTCTCACAGGTATGTTGAATTCACATATCACAAGTACGTGTGAAGAGAGTAATTATTGTTACTCTCAGCTTACTCTCAGTTGCGCCTCTAGTTGTACCCTATGTATTCAACCAAAGAATAACAAGAAGGGAAGCCTCTCAATTTTTTTACAACAACAACTTCTCTCTCTTCTCACATACAAGTAGTATGTGAATTCAACACACTTGAGAGAGAGATTTGACTTCAAAACTTTTTCTTCAAAATTGCAATAAAATTGCAATTTTAACACACTCTTTCACAGACACATTATATTCTTTTATTTTTTTCCACACATATTTACCATTTAAATAACCGGAACGTGTATATTTTGCACAAACGAAAAATATTTTTTTTTTAATTTTTTTGACTTTTAATTTTTGGGGGTTGAAATTAAAACTGAAAAAAACACATTTGTAAAATTTGGTATTGAAAATTAATAAAAAATTCAAATAAACTAAATTTTTGCAGAAATTATGGAAGAAAAAGCTGAAAAATCTATTTATAAAATCTTTCCAGGTCAAATATACATTAAATAATTTGAGAGTTGTTTGAATTTTTAAATTTAATTGTAATAAAATCGTGTTATAAGTTTTAAGGTCGTTTTTTTACAACTCTGTGTGTTTGAGGAGTGTGGTGAAAATGGTTTGAAAACCAATACATATAAATAAAATGTTACCAATACATTCATAGAGTTAGGTTTTTTATGACAACCGACTTAGGTTTTTTTTGACAGCGTTTCACTTCTTGTTATTCTTTGTATTCAACTATTCTTCGAATTTTTTTTTTATTATTATTAAATTTATCCAGTGCTAGCCTAAAAATAAAATTACATAGAAAACTAGAGTTTGGAAAACAAAACCGCGTTTTCATGGTTATAAAACGCAGCCTGACAAATATTCTTCGGCTATCAGTTTGTTATGTTGGAATATGTTGAATATTATTTTATGTAAGTTAAAAAATAAATACCACAAGTCTTTAACCATTCTATGAAATTATTGTAAATTGTTAAACTGATACATAACTGAGTAATTCTAGACTAAATAAAAAGCGAACAACCAGCAAAATTGCACTTTAATCAAGAACTTGATTTCGTGAAAGTATAACATACAAACTAATCATTACCATTCGATATAACTTAAAACATCATTACTGCTTTAAGAAATTTACTGATTTTGAAAATCAACTTAAGGTATTGTAAGGTTTTTCAAGAAATTGTTTGTGAATAATTTTGCCAGAGTTCCCTGCACATGTTAACGTTGCTATTTTAGGAAGAGAAATATTACAATTCTTAGATCTAACTGCAATTCTAAATTCGAATAGATTTATTAAGTATTTAGTATGTATTAAGTACGATTTAAAACAAGTTACAGATGATATTTGTAAGCACTGTAGAAATTCATTAGAACTTTGAATTACTCTAAAAATTTGTAATGGGTTTTTATATAATAGACTTGTTCCCAATTTAAAATTGATGGTTCTACTTGTAGGTAGTTCTATAAAGTAATACTTAATAAAATCCTTTATAAATTACTAATAAACCTCTCTTTTATTTTCTATTTCCTTGCAGTTCAACTTTAAATTATAATTCCATTATTTCTACTTCGCCTTCAACATGTCTTCGCCCAATTGTTATTTGGTTCTTGAAGACTCTACCGTTTTGAGCGGCCATGCGTTTGGCGCTAAAGCTCCCGTAGACGGTGAGGTAGTATTCCAAACCGGTATGGTGGGCTATCCCGAATCCATGTCAGATCGTTCGTACAGAGCACAACTATTGGTATTAACTTATCCCATGATTGGTAACTATGGTGTACCCGATATGGAGGAAAAAGATGAAAACGGTTTGCCCAAACATTTAGAGTGGTTGGAGGGCATATCGGTAGCAGCCTTGGTGGTGGGAGAAAATTGTGAAACACCCTCTCACTGGCGTGCAAAGGAAACATTATCCCAATGGATGGAAAAACACAATGTGCCTGGTATTAGTGGCATAGATACCAGAGCTTTGACCAAGAAGATACGTGAAAATGGTGCCATATTGGGTCGCATTGTTTATGAGTATCCTGAAAATGTACCTACTCTGAAATTCTCTGATCCCAATCAGCGTAATTTGGTGGCTGAGTGTTCGGTAAAGGAACCCATGGTGTTCAATGAGTCCGGTTCTCCTCGTATCTGTGCCATTGATTGTGGTTTGAAATTGAATCAAATTAAATGCTTTATTTCACGTGGTGCACGTGTTGAATTGGTGCCCTGGAATTGGGAATTGGATGAATCCAAATTTGATGGTCTGTTCATTTCCAATGGTCCTGGTGATCCAGTTGTTTGCAAGGATACCGTTACTCAAATACAAAAAGTGTTGAAATCAGGCAAGAAGCCAGTGTTTGGTATTTGTTTGGGTCATCAGTTGTTGTCCACAGCTATTGGCTGCAAAACCTACAAAATGAAATACGGCAATAGAGGTCACAATTTACCCTGTATTCACCATGGTACAGGACGTTGTTTTATGACCTCCCAAAATCATGGTTTTGCTGTAGACACCGAAACTTTGCCCTTGGAATGGGAGCCATTGTTCACCAATGCCAACGATAGCACAAATGAAGGTAATAAAATGTTTATTTTTAAGTTTTGCTGCTTCTAAATATGTATTTTTTGTTTTTTTTTTTTTTAAGGTATAATTCACAAACAGAAACCCTATTTCTCGGTACAATTTCATCCGGAGCATACCGCTGGTCCCGAAGATCTTGAATTACTGTTCGATATCTTCTTAGCTGCGGTGAAAAATCAAAAAACACAGGGCGCTTCCACCATTAGTTTACGCCAACAGCTGATAAATCGTTTGATGTACACTCCCACTCCCGAGTCTTTGCTGGAAAAGAAACCACGCAAAGTTTTAATTTTGGGTTCTGGTGGTTTATCTATTGGTCAGGCTGGTGAATTTGATTATTCTGGTTCCCAGGCCATTAAAGCCATGAAGGAGGAAAAAATTCAAACTGTTTTGATTAATCCCAACATTGCCACCGTACAAACTTCCAAAGGCTTGGCCGACAAGTGTTACTTTTTGCCATTGACCGCCGAATATGTGGAACAAGTTATTAAGGCTGAAAGACCTAATGGTGTACTTTTGACGTTTGGTGGCCAGACAGCTTTGAACTGTGGTGTCGAGTTGGAGAGATCCGGAGTGTTCTCCAAATACAATGTCAAGATTTTGGGTACTCCCATCCAATCAATTATAGAGACTGAAGATCGTAAAATATTCGCAGAGCGTGTTAATGAGATTGGAGAAAAGGTGGCACCTTCCGAGGCCGTTTATTCCGTAGAAGAAGCTATAAATGCTGCCAAGCGTATTGGCTATCCCGTAATGGCAAGAGCTGCCTTCTCTTTGGGTGGTTTGGGTTCCGGTTTTGCCGATAATGAGGAGGAATTGAACACTTTGGCACGTCAGGCCTTGGCTCACTCCAGCCAATTGATTATAGACAAATCTTTGAAAGGCTGGAAAGAAGTTGAGTACGAGGTAGTAAGAGATGCCTTCGACAATTGCATAACCGTTTGTAACATGGAAAACTTGGATCCCTTGGGTATCCATACAGGCGAAAGTATTGTTGTCGCACCTTCTCAAACACTCAACAATCGCGAATATAATATGCTGAGAACAACCGCCTTGAAGGTTATTCGTCATTTTGGTGTAGTGGGTGAATGTAACATCCAGTATGCTTTGAGTCCTTATTCCGAGGAGTACTTCATCATAGAAGTTAATGCCCGTCTTTCGAGAAGTTCTGCCTTGGCTAGTAAGGCCACTGGTTATCCTTTGGCGTATGTGGCTGCTAAACTTTCGTTGGGAGTGCCTTTGCCCAGCATTAAGAATTCGGTTACTGGCGTAACCACAGCCTGCTTTGAGCCCTCTTTGGATTATTGTGTAGTTAAAATTCCACGCTGGGATCTATCCAAATTCACCAGAGTTAGCAAAAATATTGGCAGTTCCATGAAGAGTGTAGGCGAGGTCATGTCCATTGGTCGCAACTTTGAAGAAGCATTCCAAAAGGCTTTGCGAATGGTAGACAATTCCGTGAACGGTTTTGATCCCTATTTGCAAAAAGTAAACAATGATGAGCTGACAGTACCCACCGATAAAAGACCATTTGTATTGGCCGCTGCTTTAAAAGCAAACTATTCCATAGATGAACTACATTCTTTAACTAAAATCGATAAATGGTTTTTGAACAAAATGAAAAACATCATTGACTACTATAAAATATTGGAACTAAATGGTTCCACATTGTCGGCTGACCAATTGTGGCATGCCAAGCGCATGGGTTTCTCCGATAAGCAAATTGGTGAGGCAGCCAAAATCACTGAGTTGGCGGTGCGTACATTGAGAAAAGAAATGGGCATTATTCCATTCGTCAAACAAATCGATACTGTGGCTGGTGAATGGCCAGCAGCAACCAATTATTTGTATTTAACCTACAATGCTTGTGAAAATGATATCGATTTCCCTGGCGGCTACACCATTGTAGTGGGATCAGGTGTATACCGCATTGGTTCCTCTGTGGAGTTCGATTGGTGTGCTGTGGGATGCTTGAGAGAGCTGAGAAATCTAGGCAAACAAACCATTATGATCAATTACAATCCCGAAACAGTGTCCACCGATTACGACATGTGTGATCGTCTGTACTTTGAGGAAATTTCCTTTGAAGTAGTCATGGATATTTATGAGCTGGAACATTCCGAAGGTATCATTCTCTCCATGGGTGGTCAATTGCCCAACAACATAGCCATGGATTTGCACAGACAGCAAGCCAAGGTATTGGGTACCTCACCAGAATCTATAGATTCAGCCGAAAATCGTTTCAAATTCTCGCGTATGTTGGATCGTAAGGGTATTTTACAACCCAGATGGAAGGAGTTGACCAATCACGAATCGGCCATAACTTTCTGTGAGGAGGTCGGTTTTCCCTGTCTGGTAAGACCCTCATATGTTTTATCGGGAGCTGCCATGAATGTAGCCTATTCCAATCAAGACTTGTTGACTTATCTCAATGCTGCTTCCAAAGTCAGCAAAGAGCATCCAGTTGTTATTTCCAAATTTTTAACGGAAGCCAAGGAAATCGATGTAGATGCTGTGGCTGCCGATGGTGAAATTTTGTGTATGGCTGTATCGGAGCATGTGGAAAATGCTGGTGTCCACTCTGGTGACGCTACCTTGGTAACACCTCCCCAGGATTTAAACACCGAGACCTTGGACAACATCAAACGTATTACCCGTGATTTGGCTGCGATGCTGGATGTTACCGGTCCCTTTAACATGCAAATTATCGCCAAGAACAATGAGCTGAAAGTAATCGAGTGCAATGTAAGAGTTTCCAGATCTTTCCCCTTCGTATCGAAGACCTTGAATCATGATTTTGTGGCCACTGCCACCAGAGCCATTATGGGTTTGCCGGTGGAACCGGTAGATGTGTTGCTTGGTGTTGGCAAAGTTGGTGTTAAGGTGCCACAATTCAGTTTCTCGCGTTTAGCTGGAGCTGATGTGCAATTGGGCGTTGAAATGGCCTCAACTGGTGAGGTGGCCTGTTTTGGCGACAATCGCTATGAAGCCTATTTGAAGGGTATGATGTCAACTGGTTTCCAAATTCCTAAAAAGGGTATACTGCTGTCAATTGGTAGTTTTAAGGTAAGTGCCAGACACTATTTATACCTAAATAACAGTGAGAATTTAAAAGAAAATAATGACTTTTTCTATTTTAGCACAAAATGGAACTTTTGCCTTCCATTAGAGACTTGGCGAAAATGGGTTACAAACTCTATGCCTCCATGGGTACTGGTGACTTTTATGTTGAACACGGTGTGGATGTAAGTAAAACAACATGTATTTTAAAGGAAATAATTTATTTTTATTCTTATACGAGTTTACGAGTACAAAATGTAGTAAATTACTAGGAATGAGAATCTAAGAATCGGAGGACTGATTGAAAACACCCTTTAGCTGTAAAGTTTTACGTTTTAGCATTTCACGTATGTGAGCCTTTTTCTCTTCGGCCGTCATATTATTAAGAAAGTGGTTGGTATTCTGAGAAATATTTTGAAATATCTCTGAATTGCCTATGGGTGAAGACTTTATGAAATCGGAGGAACTTTTTAATTTGCTTCGTAGATAAGAAGGTATTAAGGACTGTTTATCGTTGAGGGTTGATTTTGCATCTTCTTCATCTAAGTCTTCAATTTCATCATCTTCACTTTCAGAGTTATGATCATCGATTGGTTTGGTTTCTGTCTTAGATCTTAGAATACTAACTGGACTATAGCCCTGAGGTTTTTGTGCAGGATTCACATCACCTTGATGTACCATGATTACTTTATCCCGAAACTTAATCGATTTTCTAGGTTCAGGTGATCTTAGAGGACTTATATTCTCAGAAGGACTTGATATTCTGCTAGGGGTTTTTAAACAAGTTTTAATTTCGGTATCGGGTCCTGTAATTGAATGTATGGGACTGATATCTCCAGGCTGTACCTCAACCACTACATTGCGAAATTTAATAGATTTTCTAGGTTCTGGTGATCGTATAGGTGAGGAAGGTTCACTTATCTCTACCACTTCCTCCATAACACTGTCCCTACCAGTACGAAATTTCAAACATTTCTTTATATCCGGCGAGGCTGGTACTTTGTCTTGTGGTAACATTTCTTCATATAAATTAAAGGAGTTTTCTTCAACACTTTGTGGTACTTCCGGCAAGACTAGTTCCGTGCTTATTCTTCTTGGCAATGAAGGCGGTCCCATGGAAAAGTCTTCTTTGTCATAAATGATTTGTAATTCTTCATCGAGATTATGTATGGAGGCCAAATATTCTTTGGCTCCTATATCGCAGCCGTAGTTGTGATAACATTTACATAATCTGCGTGCCTGAGATAAATATGTCCTGGCCATTACGACGGCATGAAATTGTATAGCTTTAGCGGCCATTTCCAATAAATGATCCAGTACAATTTCCAAGATATTGGTGCGTCGAAGATTTTCCACTCCCTGATTGAGTTGTCGTGTGTGGGAGGATTTAATGTTGCGCTTAAAAAAGAACTGAATTGAAATATTGTCATTAAAAACATAATACATATAATTAAGTTGTTTAAGCTTTTACCTCTACATCTATTGACTCCACCGAACGTCTTTTGGCCAGCATTTCCTGCTTCTTTATTTCTATATTGTGCCTTAATAAATGGGTTTTACGTCTCAGTTTACCGTTTGTTCGAACATGATGATGCTTTATACCCAACAAACCTTTGGCTCCCTCATCGGGCATCAAACACGATTCATCCTCATTCTCTTGCACCAAATCAATTAGAGATCGAGCATTCTTGGCTAACATTTTCAGTTTCACCATGTCATTTTCCATTAAGTTTTCGTACAACTTTTTAAAATTCAATTTGGGAAAGTAGTCAGCTGCAAATTCCAGATTACGGAAGGCTATCATAAGATGCATTACCGGATTAGCCGTGATATCAGCCAAAATTGTGTACAAAGTGTTGAGAGAATATTCGGGTATGCTTTCGAAGAGATTACGCTCTCTTATGAAATAATCACTCAGTTGCTTCTCTTTAACTCTCTGCTTGAAAGAATTAATAAAACGTAGTAAGACTTCACCCAAGAACTCTTCGGGCCAGGCAGTGTAGTCTCTTTCGCACTCCCAAAATAAATGCATGCGCAAATGATCTAAGGCAAACATTAAAGCCTTGTTCTTTTCCAGAGGCTCTACGAAACTTTTGATTAAAGCTTTGGCCATCATGTAGACTTTAACCTGGGCACTAGTCAAATGCTGTTCCAGATAACGCTCGGCCTTGGGAAACACTATACGCCATTCGATTTCCCTAAAAGGATTACGTTTCTTTTTGGGAGCATAGCCCATGGGTATGACATGAAAACCAAAGGTCTCTATGCGCTTAATCATGGCTCTAGTGGGCCATTGTATTTGTTGTCCCGTTTGGGGATTGGTAGAAACAGGACGATCTCTGAGTCTAAACTCAAAGGCACACTTGGGCCAGTCTGATACATTTTGGGCGGCATAGATGGCCGGTATTAGTTCATATTTACTGGTGTATATAGATGTGCCTCGATAAGTGGCCTCATTTAAATCCATTTCCGTGATATTTAATTTTTCAGCCAATTTCTTGCGCACCAATTCCCCAAAATATTTCATAAATTCCCGTGAATTTAAATAATTTTGAGCCAACAGCTTGCGTCTCTTCTCCAACTCAATGCGATATAGCTTAATGGCCTGCAAAGTGTCATAATCTCTATAGTCCTCCACTCTCTCACAGCCAACGCTATCCTCATATTCACTATCACTGTCCTCCTCATCATCGGTAAATTCTTCTTCCTGCAAAGGTTGCACAAAATTACCCAACGATGATACACAAGATTCGGGCAAAACTTTGGCATCTATTCTATGCTGTTCCCGGATATTTGACATTTTAAGCTCTCTAAGAGGATGTTGAGTATTCAAATGTGATATAAAAGCGTAATCATAGTCTTGTTCTGTGTCATTATCGTAAGTATTTAAAATAGTTTTACTGCTGTAGGGACTTGTGGTGCCATAGCCCGAACTACCTTCACTGTAGATATCTTCAAAATCCCCTGTTAGAGTCTTGGAATGTTTAGGATCCTCACGTAATCTTAAGCGCACATAACCCTTCCATTTGATGTTGTTCAGCATTTGCATATAGTCCTCCTTACAAGGTGTAGTCTCACGAAAATCCAATTCCATATCAACTTTACACAGAGGCGATATGGAATCGTAATTGGCATCATTGGGCCGGGCGATATCGATATTTTCAAATACTACATAGATGGTTTTAGTCTGCAAAAGTTGTGTATTATTCTTATCGGGACCATGGCTAGAGAATAGGAAGAGATTTTTAAGTTTTATTTTGAAGAGTAATTTATTGTGTTAACTTACAAGGGCTTGTAGTTTATCCATTTTGCTACCGCCATATCTAAGGGGTTTGTTAATAGAATCGAATGTTCTTCCAAGTTGTTATTGAGTTGTTTTTCACTGTTTAACATATCTTCTGCCATAGCGGAGAGTTCACTGTAATTGGGAATTATTTAAGGAAATTATAGAGTGCTTTTTATACATTTTAAAAATTCCTAGAAA
Source organism: Calliphora vomitoria (assembly GCA_942486065.2). NCBI lineage: Eukaryota > Metazoa > Arthropoda > Insecta > Diptera > Calliphoridae > Calliphora > Calliphora vomitoria. Next base: position 7,059,754 of record OW818032.2, read on the forward strand.
TATTTACTGATTAGTCTGCTTTTACACAGGGCAAGTTTTCTTGCCGCAAGTCTGAGTTTATAGGAGAGAGAGGCACGAAGAAAGAAGAGGGGTACACACTTGCTCGTACTGGCAAGTATCTTCAATTCTCTTTTGTTTCCTCATTCTCAGTATGGCGTCTATCAGGTTTTGACATACAAAATTGAACACAGACTTGCTGTGTGTAAACAGACGCGCAAGTTTAAAAGATAATCGAAGAGACTTGCTTCAAGTAACCTTGCCCTGTGTAAAAGCAGACTTACTAAACACAAACTAAAATCTTTTTAATGGAAAGATAAGGATCTTTTGTTTTACTCTTTGATGATGATGTTTAAATGTACATCAAGATATTTGTAAGATTTTTGCATAAAAAGCAATGGAACTAATAAGGGTTTAATGAAATTAAAACGAAAATTTGAAATAAAAACCAAGAAAAACAAGTAAGAGAGCTATATGTGGCTGTGCCGAATCTTATATACCCTTCACCAAATTGTACTTTAAAATAAAAAATTTAAATATTTTTAGGTAAACAAAATACATTTTTTTTTCAAAATTAAAAAAAATTATTTTTCAAAATTTAAAACAAGAAAAAATTCAAATTTTTTTTCAAAATTTAAAAAATTTTTTTTTTTCAAAATTGTTTTCAATTTTTTTTTTTCGAAATTGTCTTATATCTTAAATACCCTTCACCAAATTGTACTTTAAAATAATAATTTTAAATATTTTTAGGTAAACAAATTAAATTTTTTTTTTCAAAATTTAAAAAAAAATTTTTTTCAAAATTGTTTTAAATTTTTTTTTTTTTCGAAATTGTTTTTGTTTATTTTATGCAAATTTAAAAAATAAAATTTCAAATTTTTTTTTTCAAAATTTAAAAAAAATTTTTTTTTCAAACTTAAAAAATAAATTTTCAAAATTGTTTTCAATTTTTTTTCTTCGAAATTTTTTTTTAAATTTTTTATAAAAAAAATTTTTAAATTTATTAGTGAAAAAAAAAATTGTTTGTGGTAAAAAAATATTGTAGGTCCAAATTACTATTATATAAATCGTTGCAATGGACTTTGAAATATCTATCATTAGATATCCATATTGTCTATATTAATGACTTAGTAATCCAGATCTAGATAAAAAATAGGTTAAAAATCGAGGTTGTCCCGGTTTTTTCCTTATATCTCAGCCATTTGTGGACCGATTTTCTAGCGACCGAGCCGGAAGAATTCCCGATATATTGATGGGTCAATTATGTTTGTAAGTTATTTGGGGGCTACGGAAAGTTGATTTCAACATACAGATGGACAGACGGACATGGCTATATCGACTTCGCTATATATAACGATCCAGAATATATATACTTTATGGAGTCGCAAATGAAAAATGTAGAAATTACAAACGCAATGACAAACTTGTATATACCTTTGCCACTCATGGTGAAGGGTATAATAAGACCATCAAAATAGGGTTCCTATTCGGAAAAAATTTGCCGGGAATATTTTTTTTTACAAATTTCTGTGTTTACAGTATTTTTTCAGCACAGAATCATTGTGATTCGATGATATCCATAGATATTTTCGATACAAGAAACAAAAAATCATTTGAAATTCGAATGTTTAGGGGGTTAAATGGGTCAAACCTTTTGGAATCATTCAGAAAAAAAAAAAAAAACAGACATGTGTTTGGTAGTTTTTTAAATTCAAACATTTTAGGTGAGAAAAACTGAATGTTGGCACTTCTTAAAGGTACTTTTTCTTTATTCTAATGGTACATTTTGATTTATTTGTTATAATGTAAATAAATTAAGTTTTTATGATTTCCTGAATGGAGTGAGAATACAGAAATGGAGAATTATTGGTACTATTTCTTCTCCTAATGGTACTATTTTGATTTTCCTGGATGACGTAGAAACTTTTTCTTCTTTTTAATGTCCTTTTTTTTGATATTTCTACATTAAATGAGTGAGAATCCGAAAGGAGAACTTAGTGGAACTTTTTTCATTCTTCTAATAGTTTAATCTCTCGCATTCAAATTTTGACTACAGAAAATATGTTGGATTCTAAATAATAAAACTTAAAATTTTCTTTAGCTTTCTGTCACAATTTACCATGTGATAATTCACTTATCATTCATTTTAAATATTAATTTGTTAAACACTGAAAAAAGTCAAGAAACGTGTGAATTCACATCCTATTAAATATTTTAACTGATTGTAATTATTTGAATTTAACAATTAAATTGAATTATGTTTTCCCAAATAAAAAACATGAGTAATACAAATAGTTTTTAACATTTCACTTGATTTAATAGCAACTCTTGAAAATTAAATCACTATGAAAAGGCAATACTTTGACGGAGAGTGCACGGTGAAGTGATGAAATCGCAAGTAATTTAATTGATACGTTTGCAAGTTAAAAGATAAAAATTGGTTCTTTTTTTTTTTGTTCATTATAAGATAGCAACAATAATTGAGGGGACTATTTAGATGGAAATAAGTGTTAAATAAATATCCGTCTTAATAAACATAGAAAAAAACGGAAGGTTTTTCCTGTTTACTGCTGAGACATATGAATTAAACGCGAAATTCTTTAAAACTTTGTAATTAAATGGAATTAATTTAGATTTTCTAACACACCTTTCATAGTTTTTAAAAAACTGCATAGTCAGGGCCATTTGATTTAAAATAAATTCACACAAGTCTTCATTTAACAGTTTTTGTATTTTCGTTTCCAACTGACGATTTAAATCCTGTCGCCGAAAATCATAACGCATCGTGTGATAATTGAAACTCGTTTGCGATTGTGGACTTTCGGCACTACCGCGCTGACGTATGCAGGGCTGAGAAGCGGCAAGTTGTGCTGCTGGGTCCTGACTGCATGATGGACGTTGTTTTCGTTTAGACTTTTTTTGCTTTTTCGCTTGTTTCTTTTGTAGTCGAGCAATTTGTTTTTTCTCTTTCTCCTGCTGCAGGCGGGTGCGTTCTCTTTGCGACTCTTTGTATTGTATTTCCTGCAAAGGATTATTGGGTTTTTGTAAAGGTTTTGAACTAGAACGACCCATTTTTTTTTAAAATTTTAGTTTATTTTTTATGTATTTTTCGTTTTGTTCGCTTTACTACAGAGATCTTCATCAATTAAGAGTCAATTAAAAACTAAAAATATATAATTGATCACTATTTGATGATTGTTATCATAAATGTTGTTATGCGGGATGTGTGTTTCTTTTTTTTTTGTGTTGCTGTTAAAGAATATTATTTTATAGGTTTCTTATCAATAAATATTTGTTTTTTTTATATATTGTAAATATATTTTATATATTTATTATTAATTGTTGTTGTTTGTGGTGATTTCTTTTTATTTAATTTTATCTTTCTACCATTTAGTGGTATTTTTTTCTATATGAAGACTCATGTCTTTAATGATGTTTTGTTTTTCCTTGTACATTTTGATATCATTAAAGAAAACAGTTAAGAGTCATTATATAGAGGGTAATAAAGTTGAGATCATAATTATATTGGAACTTACAAATGATAAACCTTTGAAGAAATTGCTTAATTGTACTTATGTAACCTGCTTAACAGCTCATAAGTCTCAAATGGTATTTTAGAACATTAGATGGTCCTTCGAAACCGCCATGTTAGTTGCGATGATAGCTCACATCTGTAATGACTGTAGTTCTGTAAGTAATGCGCACTAAAAGCTTATTTTCTTATATTTTAAATTAATGAACTTAGGAACTTAAAGGATGGATGTCATGCTTCACGTTGAACTGAAAAATCAAAGATTAGAAACATGAAGTTATCATCAAAAGATTTCCATAGAATTATCATGATTATGGAGGCATTTACATTATGACTTTAAGTCATGACTTAAAATCATGGGTTTTTTTCAAGTTTTCTGTTTTTCATGACTTTTTTTGATATTCTGCTTTGAGCTTGTTTCTGATTGGTTGTTGATACGATTATATGCAAACATGGTTGCAAAAAAAGGCATCGTATAAATGCAAGAAGATTTTCTTAGGGGTTTTAAAAGAGAAACAAAAAAATAGACATGACTTTAAATCAAAGTGTAAATGTAGACTATTTAAAAAAACATTCAATGCCTTCTACTTCTACTACTCCATAACCCTAATACGAGTTTTGATCGTAAATAGCTTGTTTCGATCAATATCTCTCCTACAGAATCATTTCTATCATATTGTTACATTTTCACCTTTTGAAAACGTAAGTTTATTTCCTTTAACTAAACCGGATACTTTTGATTACAAATAAAAGCCGTTTAGTAGTTTAAAATTGCAACAACTCTTTATTTATTTAAAATGTACAACAACAACAGTTGAAATGGTCGCTATGGGTTTTAATACACTAAAAAAATATTCCCGGAAATTTTTTCCTAATAGGAACGTATCATTTATTTAAACATATTGTTACGAATGTGCAATAGCGATATGAATTTAACGGTCCGCAACGACTGCCTGCAACATTCATCATGTTTATAAACACGTCCATCAGTAGAAGCTTCTACTTATCAGCAGTGTTGATAGCATGCGGTTATTAGCATTGTTTGTAAGTATGGCAACACTAAATGTTCAAGCTGCTAACATTAACATCGAAAGCTCTAGAATTCTAATGTACTAGTATGTCCGTTAAGAGCATTGTAAAAGATTCCCGATAGATGGCGCGTGTATAAATAGTGGCAGAGCTGGCAGTCGTGAGTTGAGTTGATCATTGTCGCTATTAGAGTTAACATTAACTGTCGTGTGCATGTGAGTTTGTACATTGTAAAGTTTGTGTGCATTTCTGCGAATTGATAAACGTGTATAAAGACACTGAGTGAATATTTGAACTGTTGTTGGTGTACATTTATATAAATAAAGAGTTGTTACAAATTTTAAACTACTAAAACTGCTTTCTATTTGCAATCAAAAGTATCCGGTTTATTTAAAGGAAATAAACCCCGTTTTTATACCCTTCACCTTCGTGAGAAGGGTATATATAATTTTGTCATACCGTTTGTAATTTCCACAATATAATTTTCCGACCCTATAAAGTATATATATTCTGAATCCTTATAGATAGCGGAGTCGATTTAGCCATGTCCGTCTGTCTGTCTGTTGAAATCAATTTTCTGAAGACCCCAGATATCTTCGGGATCCAAATCCTCAATAATTCTGTCAGACATGCTTTCGAAAAGTTTTCTATTTAAAATCACCAAAATCCGTCCATAAATAACAGAGATATGAGCAAAAATCTCTATTTTTGGCCTATTTTTTTTATCTATATCTCGATTACTAAGTCATAAATATAGACAATATGGATATCTAATGATAGATATTTCAAAGTTTATTGCGATGTATGTAAGGCTATACAAAGTTGGACCTACAATGGGTCAAAATCGGGAAAAATATTTTTTAACCCGAATTTTTTTTCACAAAAAACTTTCTTTGTCATACATTTTTTTCACTAACAAATTAAAATTTTTTTTTTTTTTTTAAATTGGTAAACACTTTCAAACTATTTTGAAAAATAAAAAATTTAAAAAAAAAATTTTTTAAATTTTATTTTAAGGTATAATTTGGTGAAGGGTATATAAGATTCGTCACAGCCGAATATAGCTCTCTTACTTGTTAAAAGGTAAAATCGTAACAATATTTTAGTAAGGAGTTCTTTTATTGGCAAGCTAGCAATTTAGCTACATGTTAAGTTATAGTGCTAAATCATTACTATTTAATTGCTCGTCACTGTTTTCGAAACTATGTCGCTGTCGTCGATGATTATAAGTTAATTGAACTTGGAATAAATGGGAACTAATATTTACTCGTGTTCTTCTTTAATTGTAAATATTTGTTAAAACCTCTATTTTATTTATTGACCACTGTGATCGTTTATTATAAATCCTTAAAGTAATCTTATCTTTATTAGAGGAGCCACATTCCCAGAAATCATATCAATTGGGAATAACACTTAAACTATTTAAACAGTAGAGACAATTGAATAAATATATAGAACAAGCCCTACATTTGGGGTTATCTGTGAAGTCTTTTAAAAGGTGTGATGAAATGGGCACATTTTAGACAGTCATCTTCTAATGAAAGATTTCCTTTGGTTTTAATTCGTTCTAAGTTCCCAAATATACATATCTAGGCATTTTGATCAAAGCATACAGAAAATATACATAGAGCGGAAACTAGAAAAAAAAACTCAAACAAAAAAATTACTCAAAAAAGTTACACATACGAGTTTTGTTTTTGTTTTCACATAGTTTTTTTTTACAAATACATTCTCACCACATAGGTTTTTGACAACTGAGTTAGGTCTTTGACAGGAGAGTTTCCGATATATGTGTATATAAACATATTTGTCATTTAATTTCAATTGCAGTTTTACCAAAGTCCAAATTCAAGTTTTCCTTTTTCAATAACATCTAAATGGCCAGTGGACATTGATGGATTTATTGAAATTCTTTTCCGAACAAGTTCTTTGGTTTGCATGATCAATGTAGTGTAATCCATTCTGAGATTTCGGCCATCAAAAGTTCGGTACACTGGTTGAGGTAATACAGGATATTCGGGAAGACAGTAAACCTGCAATTATCCCTCTCTAGTGTCTACATGACATCCATATTGCTATATGAATGACGTTTTCTCTTAACGAAATGAACAGACATTCTAACCTAGAGTTATTCGTGTAGCCGTGATCTCGAGATTTAATATTAGGTTGGTGAAACGCTTTCAAGTTATAAGTCATTTATTTAGTGCGAACATATACAGGAGAATAAACTTCTTTAGTAATTGTCATAATGAAGACGAGAAGGAAAATGTGAAATACCTCTACTGTATTCTTCATGCTCTATCGAGGGATACGACTGCGACAATGATTAGTTCTTTTCTGCACGACCTAACGGATCTATCGAGAATAGATATTAGGACGATGGATTGGTTCATTCGTACGTTAGCTTAGTTCGGCACCGAATCGCAAACAGACATGTGAAGGTCCTGATATAAGGAACCGGAACATGATCAATGAGCTGAAGTAACTGGCTGCCTTTATAACCACACCTATCCTAACCTTAGTTTGTTTTTAAGAAGAGACTCATTCAGGGATCAACTTAAGGTCACTATACTCCTTTACCAGGGAAACGGGATAAAGTAGTTCACAGGCTTTCACAGCAGGCATCCAATATTACCGGACCCAAAGTTGCTCCCCATGAAACCAAACCTAGTTTGAAATATGGCTTTGAGTTAGATTTTTTCAATACTAGCAACATAAAATCTTTACAATATACTCCAAATCTATAAGCTGATAAATCCTTACCTTGAAGCACAGAGGGAGACCTACAGACAAAGACTTTCTCGATAATCTAGGAAGACATAAAGTGGGAACATACTTTATTTACTCACCATTTTTAATTAATAAAGATCTTAAAACTTGTCTAAACCCTATTTCATAGGGTACAACAAAGAATAATAACAAGAAGTGAAACGCTGTCAAAAAAAACCTAAGTCGGTTGTCAAAAAAAACCTAACTATAAGAATGTATTAGTAATATTTTGTTTATATGTATTGGTGAACAAACCACTTTCACCACACTCCTCAAACACACATAGTTGTAAAAAAGCGACCTTAAAAATAATAACAAAATTTTATTTCAATTGTATTTAAAAATATGAACAATTCTCAAATTATTTAATTTATATTTGACCGGGAATTATTTTATAAATAGATTTTTCTGCTTTTTATTCTATAATATCTGCAAAAATTTAATTTATTTGATTTTTTTTATTCATTTTCAATACGAAATTTTACAAATGTGTTTTTTTATGTTTTAATTTCAACCCCCAAAAATTGAATGTCAAAAAAAAATAAAAAAATATATTTTTCGTTTGTGCAAAATATGCATGTTTCGGTTATTCTAATGGTTTAAATGTGTGGAAAAAAATTAAAAAATATTATGTGTTTGAGAAAGTGAGTGTTAGAATTGCAATTTCATTGCAATTTTCAATAAAAAGTTTTGAAGACAACTCTCTCTCTCAAGTGTGTTGAATTCACATACTACTTGTATGTGAGAAGAGAGAGAAGTTGTTGTTGTAGAAAAATTGAGAGGCTTCCCTTCTTGTTATTCTTTGGGGTACAACTAGAGGCGCAACTGAGAGTAAGCTGAGAGTAACAATAATTACTCTCTTTACACGTACTTGTGATATGTGAATTCAACATACTTGCGAGAGAATTTAACACATCAGAATTCTTGAAATTTTAACTTCGATTTCGCGACTAAATATAGACCGAACCGCTTTTTTACACTTCCACACAATTTTTGTAAATTTTTTTTTAATACTTGCAGGACACTTTTATTTCTGAAACACTTTTATTTTGCTCAAATGAACAAATTTATTTTTTTATTTATTTTTGACACTTAAATTTATCTGTGGTAGAATTTTATTTATAGAACAGAGTTTCAATTTTTGGTATTGAAAATAGAAGAAAATTTAAATAAATTAAAATTTAAACATTTTTATAGAACTCTGTATGTCTGGTGAAAATTAAAAAGGCACCAACACAACTTCAAAACTATGTACTAATACATTCTCACGACTTAGGTTTTTGACAACAGACTTAGGTTTTCTCCCTCTCAGTAGCGCTTCTATGGATATATTATTCTATGCCCTATTTATTATATTTTTGATAAATTTCAGGTTGAAAGTGTGCAATGGACTTTCGACAAAAACATGCCCGAAGATCTAAGCGGTGAATTGAGACATTTGGCTGAGTTTTTGGCCACCAAACAATTTGACATGGTTATCAACCTGCCCATGAGTGGTGGTGGAGCTAGAAGGTAAATATTCCTCACACTAAATCAAATAAAACTCATAATTAATCAACTGCTTGTTCTTTATTTCTATCAGAGTTTCGTCATTCATGACCCATGGCTATCGCACCAGACGTTTGGCGGTCGACTATTCCATACCCTTGGTAACGGATGTTAAATGTACCAAATTGTTGGTGGAATCTATGCGTGTTACTGGACGTAAACCGCTCATGAAAACTCATACCGATTGCATGACTTCAAGACGTATGGTCACGCTGCCCGGTTTCATAGATGTCCATGTGCATTTACGTGAACCAGGTGCCACGCATAAAGAAGATTTTGCCAGTGGCACAGCAGCCGCTTTGGCCGGTGGTGTTACTATGGTGTGTGCCATGCCCAACACAAATCCCTCTATCATAGATAGAACCTCGTTTACTTTATTCCAAGAATTGGCCAAGGCTGGCTCACGCTGTGATTATGCCCTGTTTGTAGGTGCTGCTGATACAAATTGGCAAACTATTCATGAATTGGCTCCCCAGGCAGCTGGTTTGAAAATGTATTTGAATGATACATTTAGTACACTCAAAATGACTGATATGACTGTGTGGGAGAAGCACATGCAGAACTGGCCCAAGCGTGCCCCTATTGTGTGCCATGCTGAGAAACAAACTATGGCTGCTGTTATCCTAATGGCCCATCTTATGGATCGTGCAGTGCATATCTGTCACTTGGCCCGCAAAGAAGAAATTTTGATTGTTAAAGCCGCCAAGGAGAAGGGTATGCGTGTGACCTGCGAGGTATGTCCTCATCATCTGTTCTTATCCACCAAGGATGTTGATTCCATTGGCTCGGGCAGAGCTGAAGTTAGACCGGTATTGTGTTCACCTGAAGATCAAAAGGCGTTGTGGGATAATATTGATTACATTGATGTATTTGCCACAGATCATGCTCCCCACACCTGGGAAGAAAAGAATTCCGAAAAGCCACCACCAGGCTTCCCCGGCATTGAAACTATTTTGCCTTTGCTATTGCAAGCTGTCGATGATGGTCGTTTGTCTTTGGAAGATATTAAGAATAAATTCTATCGCAATCCTAAGAAAATATTCAGCCTGCCAGAGCAACCCAATACTTATGTGGAGGTTGATTTGGATGAGGAATGGGTTATAAGCAAAGAATTCATGCATTCCAAGTCGAAGTGGACGCCATTTGAGGGTACGAAGGTGAAGGGTAAGGTGCATCGTGTAGTCTTACGCGGTGAAGTGGCCTACATTGATGGAGAAGTGTTGGTGCAACCGGGTTATGGTCAAAATGTACGCAGCCACTATAATCTCAAGTCCTTGTTGCAGCAATCTATGGAATCGTTGGAAATCAAAACTTCTATCGATAATTTGGATACTGTTAAATTATTGGACCGTAGCACTGATTTCGTTTCCGATTCTCAGGCTAATGAAGCTTTTGCCAAATTGCTGTCGGAAACACCTACGAAAGCCAATGTACACTTTTCAGGAGATCCCAACTTTTTACGTCCCATTTCTCCGTCACCACGTATACGTTGTGATTCGGCCAGTAATGCCACTCTAAAGGAACTCATACAAAAGACTTCAGCTACAGCACCCATTTCCCCCGTTACTCACAGTCTCTTGGGACGCCACATTTTGTCGGTGGATATGTTCACCAAGGAGCAGCTTAATGACATTTTCAATTTGGCCCAATTGCTTAAGAGTCGTGTGGTTAAAGATCGTCCCGTGGATGATTTGTTAAAGGGCAAAATCATGGCTTCGGTGTTTTATGAAGTTAGTACCAGAACGTCTTGCAGTTTTTCAGCAGCCATGCAAAGATTGGGTGGTCGTGTCATTTATATGGATGAGACTAGTTCTTCGGTGAAAAAGGGTGAAACCTTGGAGGACAGTATATCGGTGATGGCTGGTTATGCGGATGTGGTAGTGCTAAGACATCCACAACCTGGTGCAGTGGGTGTAAGTATACTGAAATACTGAAAGTAGTTGTTTCGGGTTTTAATAAGATTTATTTTTTTTTATAGCGTGCTGCTCAGCATTCACGTAAGCCTTTGATTAATGCAGGCGATGGTGTTGGTGAACATCCCACTCAAGCTTTACTCGATATCTTCACCATAAGAGAGGAAATCGGTACCGTTAATGGTCTCACCATTACTATGGTGGGTGATTTGAAACACGGCCGCACCGTGCATTCTCTGGCCCGTCTCTTGACTCTCTACAATGTGACCATACAGTATGTCAGCCCCTCTAACTTGGGCATGCCCGAGCACATCATGCGCTATATCAGCTCCAAGGGTATTAGTCAAAAGGTCATGCAAAGCTTAGAGGAAGCCCTACCCACCACCGATGTTTTGTATATGACACGCATACAAAAGGAAAGATTCGCCAGTGAGGAAGAATATGAAATGGTATGTTAAGAAAATTTATCTAAAGCTGTTGCCAAGTGTAACTAATTTTTCTTTATTTTTGTTATAGTGCTGCGGTAAATTTATTGTTACACCCAAACTCATGACCCGTGCCAGTCGTCGTACCATTGTTATGCATCCTTTGCCGCGTGTATTTGAAATTAGCAAAGATTTCGACTCAGATCCCAGAGCGGCTTATTTCCGTCAAGCGGAATACGGCATGTATGTACGCATGGCTCTATTAGCCATGGTAATGGGTTGTCGCAACTGATACGCTGCGGAATATCAAGAAATTGTTGATTTTCTTTAGAAGGCATTTCTATTTACTAGATTTTTTACATAAGTTATATTCTTTTTTTTTATATATACATATACTATTTTACAATATCATTTATAATAAACTATTAATAAAATTAACAAAGTTTAAAAGCTTAAAAAATACATACATAAAAACAATTGCTTGTTTCACATTTTGTTTGATAATATTTAGATTCTAATTCGAATACGAAAAATATAGACATTGCAACATCATGCCACAAAATGCTTCGATAGCCCAAAATTCCGTTCAGTCTCTTGTTTACATTTCACACTTTACTTAGTAGTTGCAATACGCACACCGTGCTAGTGCGTCTACCACTTTATTAATAACGTTCTATTTGTATGCAAGTTTCTCTTTGCATTTCCATTTCATCTTGCCAATGGGTCTTCTTTTTCTGTTTGGGCCTCTCCAAGGAGCTGTGCAAGTCCAGCTCACTGCTCTCAAAGGCTTTATTCAAATTGCTTTGCAAATTTCCCTTGTTATTGCGACAGCCCAGCTTATCCTCCCTGCCACATATAACGGAAATGGATCTGCCTTGCATTTGCTTGGGATTGTAAATGGTGTCTGTGGAGGAACATTTACTTTGATTTTCTCCCGCCTCAGTTGAGGTACCTGTAGTAGAAGCTGTTTCCGAACATTTATCACATTCATGTTTGCTGGAATGAATAAAAAGAGGAAAGTAATTTTGGGTTTAATTTTTATGTTTTAGTTTGGTGAAGAAAATTTTATACTTTTTAGATTTTTTGCAGGCCACCAGGAATATTAACACAGTTAGTATGACCATAGCCGCCAAGAGACCCGATAGTCCTGCTATCATGGTCATCATTTCATGAGGTTGGCCATCTGATGTCACTTTCGTTACTGTAAAGAAGAGTGTAAATTTTGAAATTTATTATTGGTTTAGCATGATTTTTGTTTCAGATGTTCAATAGATTTTTTTTTTTTAAATTTCTCCTATTGTTTTGAAAATTTTTTTTCAATATTTAATTTTTTCCATATATTGTTAATTATTTTATTGTTGAATACATTTTGCGATAAACGTTTAAAAAAGTATATAATGGAACAACTTAAATTAAAAATATTGTTACGAATGTGCAATAGCGATTTGAATTTAACGGTCTGTAACGACTGCCTACAACATTCATCATGTTTATAAACAGGGCCATCAGTGGAAGCTTCTGCTTATCAACAATGTTGATAGCATTGTTTGTAAGTATGGCAATACTGTATGTTTAAGCTGGTAACATTAACATCGAAAGCTCTAGAATTCGAATGTACTAGTTTGTCCGTTAAGAGCATTGTAGAAGATTCACGAAAGATGGCTCGTGTATAAATAGGGGCAGAGGTTGCAGTCGTGAGTGAGTTGATCATTGGCGCTGGTAGAGTTAACATCAACTGTCGTGAACATTTAAGCTTGTACGTTGTAAAGTGTGTGTATGCATTTCTGCGAATTGATAGACGTGTATAAAGACACTGAGTGACTATTTGAACTGTTGTTTTTGAACATTTTAAATAAATAAAGAGTTGTTACAATTTTAAACTACTAAACGGCTTTTTATTTGCAATCAAAAGTATCCGGTTTATTTAAAGGAAATAAACACCGTTTTTCCGACCCTATAAAGTATATATATTCTGAATCCTTATACATAGCGGAGTCGATTTAGCCATGTCCGTCTGTCTGTCTGTCTGTTGAAATCAATTTTCTGAAGACCCCGGATATCTTCGGGATCCAAATCCACAATAATTCTGTCAGACATGCTTTCGAAAAGTTGCCTATTTAAAATCAGCTAAATCCGTCCATAAATAACGGAGTTATGAGCAAAAATCCGAGACAACCTCTATTTTTGGCCTATTTTTGATCTATATCTTGATTACTAAGTCATAAACATAGACAATATGGATATCTAATGATAGATATTTCAAAGTACATTGCAACGACAAAGTTGGACCTACAATGGGTCAAAATCGGGAAAAAATTTTTTTAACCCGAATTTTTTTTCACAAAAAACATTCTTTTGTCATAAATTTTTTTCACTAATATATTAAAAAAAAAAAAAAATTTTAAATTGAAAAAAAAACTTTAAAAAACTATTTTGAAAAAAAAAAAAAATTTTTTTTAATTTTATTTTAATGTATAATTTGGTGAAGGGTATATAAAATTCCACACAGCCGAATATAGCTCTCTTACTTGTTAAAAGGTAAAAATGTAACAATATGTAATTTCTTTCTTCGTTATATTTTCATATTTTCTTGTCTGAATCTTGACTTCTTGTCTGAAAATCTTTAAACTTATATGTTCCTCTATATCCCTGAATATCTTCTGCATTTTTTTAAATTTTTACAATGCTCAGAGGGACCTATCGCTTAAATAAGCCCAAATTCAAAACTTAAACTCCTCTATAGCCATGAAAATACGGATTTATTTCCACTTTTTTTTCAGTTCCCCCACTGTGCGAAGCCTGGTCAACTAGTTTAAAATAAAACAAGTAAAAGTGTTAAATTCGACTATGCCGAGTATACCCACCGTCAAAATGTAGCTTTTGGCATTGTATGGGGATTTGAATCAGTTATGGACCGAATTGTACAAAATTTTATCGATTTCATAAATTTACGGAATTGCTAAAGCAATAAAATTATTACTCCATAAAATTTAATTAAAAACTTCATCATAAATTTATTTATGCAGTGTGTAGGGTGCTTGTCCAAAAATTTTAAACATTTAAATAAAACTCATATGCAACTTTCACAGAAATCTTTACAAGTTTATCAGTTACATATTTATTGTCATTTATTTAGAGAGAAGGCCCACTGTGTAGTGTTTATATAAAGCACTTTTAGTTTCACCGTATCTTTATTTCGAAAGAAATTAATATTTTTAAAAATGTAATCACAATTGGCTGAAACATTAATGATACAATAACATATCAGTTTCAAGAGAATGGCATTTGCAAGAAGAGGAAGCAGCATACGCTATTGTGAATTACACAAATTTAAATTACAAACCCAGCTGTAAATAACGATGGAAACATTTATTTTGGTTTAAGAGTTAAACACTTTTAACACAGTTTTTAATTTTAATCAATACTTAAAATAGTATTTATATATTTAATGCTAGGGAATTGTTTAATAAATTATTGCAACCCTTTTTTATAATAAATTTCATTTTCAAAACCCAGGAAGTTTCATTGTCGTTTGTTTACTTTTTCCAAAGAATTGTAGATACAACCACCTACATACATACATACATACATACAAAATTGAATTTTATTTAAATAGCCGTTAGTGCGGTTGGGTTTTTTCTGCCATAAATTTTGACATTGTTTGTAAACAATGCATTAAAAAAAATTTGAAAACCACCTCACATTCACACCCAATATTTTATTGATATTAAAGTTGTTCGCCAAAATAAAAAAAAAATGAATAAAATAAAACCAGAGTTGAACAAGTGTCAAGTTGAAGTTCAAATTTACTTTCAAATTAAAGCGAAATAAAAGTGACATAATTATTGTACGTACAATTATTTAGTAGTTGTCAATGAACGCATTAAATTCAATCGAAAAAAATGTTTGTAACTTGAAATTTATTTTTAAACTTTACAAATATATTACGCATTATTAAGAGCTACTTAATGGAAAAAAAAATACATAAATATCTATTTATTAAGGTGTTTGTTTTGATGAAAATATTTAATTTATATTTTTAATTTATGTTTTTTGTGTTTAATTAGCAATTACAATTGCTAATTTTTATGTGCTCCAGTTAAAGTCAGTTTCACTTCACTGTCTCTCTAAGTCAGACTGAACTTTAAGTATTTTTCAGAATAATTAATTTGGGGATTTTTTTTTTTTTAATTCAACCTTGTAAAAGCCGTTTTCTATAGATTTAAAGTTGATTTGTTAACAGATTTATTTACAGGTAAAGTGTGTACGTAATTAAGTATTAAAAGAAAATCTTGTATTTTTTAAATTATAAACGTGTGGCAAACGGGGAAAAACTTTACTTTATGGCGTGTGCTGAGAAAATTGTATAATTTTCTTCTGTCCATTAAAATAATTTGTTGCCATAGTTGTGTTGTACTAATTGTATATAGTAAAATGAAAATTTGTTAATGGCTTAAACAATTAGCATTTATTTATCACAACTTTTAATACTTCCTCAAGTTTTGCTAATTTGGTTTTCTAGTTAATTTATGAGATTTTCAAACAAAGTCTATATCTAGAGTTCCACGAAATATTTGTTTTCGGATTGGGCAACAAATTCGGTTTCAGCTCGTATTCGACCAAAAATCTTTTAACTGATTTTAATGAATCTTCCAGGAAATATTTTATGAGGTCTGGCGATTAAATTTTAGTCGAAATTAACCCAAAAGTGTTTAAAACACAGTGTTTGAAATGTTTGATAGTGTAGCTATGGAACATTTTTTATAGATGCTTAAAAGAAAACAAGTAACAAGTTATATTTAAAGATAAAAATAGAACAAATGTTTTGGTGAAAAAACATCAGGTTGCAAAAAATGTTTCCCGATTTTGACCTATTGCCGATCTGAATTTTTATGGCATTATATATGTCGTTGGAAAGGTACAGATATACATATGTGTATATAAAAACAATTAAGCGAGCTATATTTGGCTGTTCCGAATCTTATATACTCTTCGCTAAATTTTCCTTTAAAATAAAAATTAAAAAAAAATTTGTTAATTTTTTTCAAAAATTTTTTTAAATTTTTTTTCAAAAATTATTTGTCATTTTCATTTCAGAATTTTTTTTTAATTTAAGTTTCACAACTTTATGGCAAACAAATTTTAAATTTTTTTTATTTTTTGCAAAGGTTTTTGGAAAAATCTATAATTTTAATTTTTTTCTTATATCCCAGCCATTTGTGGGCCGATTTTCTCGATTTTAATTATAAACCGAACCGGGTCTATAGCGGATATATTGATGTACCAATCATGTTTACCACGGAAAGTTGATTTTAACATACAGACATGATTATATCGACTCCGCTATCTATAACAATCCAGAATATATATACTTTGTGGGATCGCAAATGAAAAATATGAAGAAGGGCATAAAAATAGGTCATAAATCGAGATAGTCGCAGTTTATATCTGAGCCATTTATGGGAGCAACCGAATTGGGACTTTATCCCCCATATTGTAAGTTATTTGGCGTCTACGGAAAGTTGACTTCAACATACAGGCATGGTTTTATCGACTACGCTATATATAACGATTCAGAATATTGTTACGTTTTTACCTTTTTAAAAACGGGGTTTATTTTCTTTAAATAAACCGGATACTTTTGATTGCAAATAAAAGCAGTTTTAGTAGTTTAAAATTTGTAACAACTCTTTATTTATTTAAAATGTACAACAACAACAGAATTAAATACTCACTCAGTGTCTTTATACACGTCTATCAATTCGCAGAAATGCACACACACTCTATAACGTACAACCTTAAATGTACAAGACAGTTGCTGTTAACTCTAAGAGCGACAATGATCAACTCAACTCACGACTGCAGCCTCTGCCACCATTTATACACACGCCATCTCTCGGAAATCTTCTACAATGCTCTTAACGGACAAAACTCGTATGTTCGAATTCCAGAGACTTCGATGTCATTGCCAGCAGCCCAAACATTTAGTGTTGCCATACCAATAACCGCATGCTACTGACGGACGTGCCTTCAAGCATGATTACAGACCGTTAAATTCAAATCGCTATTGCACATTCGTAACAATATATGATTTGTGGGTCCACAAATGAAAAATTACAAACGGAATGAGAACTAGATAGGTAACTGAGAGCCAAAAACCTAAGTCTGTTGTCAAAAACCTAATTCATGAGAATGTATTGCCATGTATTTTGTTATTGTATATGTGTGAAAAGAGAGTAATTTTTTTCCATTGATATTTCTATCTCCTTCCGCTCTATGTATATTTCTAAATGCTCTTACCATTACCATTCATGGTAAATGGGCCAAAATGTCGTTTAGTTAATTTTGTTCCCAAGAGCATAAGAGGGATAATTATCATATTTTTCGCTACCAATATCATATCTAAATCCAGTTAATTATTTGTCTAAAGTTTCTTTATTTCATAAAATACCTAATTATGCGAGTGATTTAAAAAAAAACAATTCTGCTAGTTACTTGCCTGATGACACGCATGTGTTCTTTGTAATGCAAAGAGAATCAATTGGGTTAATTTATATACTTAGCCCAGATAATCTGGCATAAGTCATCTCAACCGTGTTTAAGTTCTAATCACATCAGAATCAAGCTGATTATCCATACATTTAAATGATTTGTTAGTCACTTCAAATTGACATAATTTAAACTTAAACATATCATTAATCAAATAGAATCATCAAAATAATCAGCTGATAACATTATTAATGTATTTCTTTCCATTTTTAATGCTTTAAAGAAATATAAACCTATTGTTTTTTCTTTTTTTTGAATTCTCAAATTTAATGGCAAGGTACGTAACCAAAATGCCAGGGTATCCCATTCGATTTACGTATGTCCCTAGTCGACCTATATCTTCATATAGGAAGCTGAAACGCTTAAAACAATTCACGAACTGAGTTTTAAATGGTATTCCACCAATATCAAAGAGTTTTAATGGTCTCCACCAAGGTTAGTTAAAATTAAAAGACACACGGTTGCTGTAAACGACGTAGAACATGAACCGTTATACGAAGCCTTACATCACACATGTGCCAGAGTGAGACGCAAAATTGTCGAAGCCAAAAAAACGAAAACGGGCCTGACTGCACTTAAGAAATAATTGCAATGACGCGCGAGTTGTTAATCAACCCAGACTTACTTTACGACTCTTTTTGTTGTTTTTTATTTATTAATCAGCTGTATTTTACTGTCAACAAAACAAATCAACATTTTGCTTAAACACGTTAAAAGTCTGAACATAGTGTAACTGTCATTTTTCAGTCACTTAAAATTTGTTTTGTACTGCACCTTTGGAAATTGTTGGTAGCTAGAAAGCTATATGAATTTCCATGGGCTATCTCAATGTAATCTATGTGGGGTATATTAACATCTAACTTGTCTCCCTACAGCTAATTCTGTAACAAACGGTGGCCCTTAATGATAAGTAAAATCACTAGATCGGGGTGCCCCCAAGACTAGATAATACTCTAACCTGCAACCCTCACTTTGATAATTCAATTTCCGCAGACAATCCAAAAACGCTTTGCAGGTTTAATGCTAAAACTGCTGTACAATGTTACAGAACGTTTCCACATGGTCTTATGTTTGCATATTAAAATTATCGACAGGAGAAATCTAGAAATATTTTCAGGAACAAAAACACAAACTTTTAAAATTTCCCTATAATTAAAGGGGCGTGTTTCAAATGTTCATTAACTACAAAAGACAGATTTAATAAATTATAAACAAGTATAAAGTTGTTAACAGCTGTAAAATAATTATGAAAATAAATCAAACCACAAACTTCAATAACTTCCTGTATTTTTTCTTTAAAAAAAGAACTCAATCTTAATTAGAGGGTGTGCTACTTTATAACTGTCACAAATTGGAATTGACACATCAATTGCAAAACATGACTTTTTTTCTATTATTATTTACATTAAAGTTCCTTTCCCCAAAACGGAAATGCGTTTTGTTTGGCCTTGAAATTCTCACATTTAACGCATTTTAAAAACAATAAACAACAAACAAAAAACAACTTTCAAAATAAATAATAAATTAAACAAAAAGTGTAAGTATGTTGTTAAATATTTAGGTAGTTACACAACAATGTTTACAATTCTATAGAAAGGTGGTTATTTATAGAAATTGTAACAAAAATAGTTTATTGTTTAAGCTCTATACGTTACAAACAAATATTTGCTGAGAATTTCTCATTTGAGGTAATTGTGATCACTACTTTAATAGAGAGAGTAATATCAGCTTGTAAAGTATATTTGTAACACAGTTAATTATGAGAAATGCATGATTCACAATAGTTATATAAGAAATATTTTTATTTAGCTTATTTTTACAGTTCGTAACACTGTGCCTTGGCTGCAATGAAAGTATTTTTCCCCTAATTGCGTATGAAAAATTGTGTTGTTTTGAAAATTTTGTTTACAAATATAAATAATATTGTAAATAAACCAAATATATTTAACAAAAGCAAACAAAAAAAAAAACGCTACAAATAATTTAAAGAAAACAACAAATATGTGTTTACATGTCATGTCGTCTTATAAAACAAAACTCTATTGAATTTCAGTTTTATTTTTTTTTTTTGGGACACACCTCTTTAATGAGAAAATCTCACGTCGCGACGTCATGTAAAATGATAAATAAGAAAAATAAATCACAAAATACTATTTAGTTACTCATACATATTGACAAAAAGAAATGCATGCAATTTTTTACATGTACATATGTATTTATTTATTGTACATATTTATTTGTTGTTAATTTTAGTGCAAAAAAACAATGAGTGTTTTGTGTTTATTCATGCACTTTAAAAAAGCTGTACGGGTATTAATTTTCAAAAATCATCTGTAACTTCCTGATTTGAGTATTATTATATATATTTTTTTTTTTGTGTAAAAAAAAAATCTTAACACACATATTACGGATGATTGACATTTGATACAAATGACTGGCATATAAATTACTAGTCAATTTTGTTTAAAAAAAAGTACCTAGTAATAAAATAAAAAAAGCATTATTTAAAGATGTTAAAATTTATGTGAAAATAAATGTGTAATTTGAATTGACTGATAACGGTTAAACGGTAACAGAAGATACTAACACAGTGCTTACTACAATTATAGGGTTACAGGCCTACCTAAATAAAAGCGTTTTTTTCCGCTTAGCTTTAACGGTGAAATGTCATAACTAAATAAGAGCGTCAACGCCAAATTATTTAAACAATAAAGTTCATTGCAGTATTGGTGTTTCTGATTTTTGTTTTGTGATTTGTAAACTAAAATTTTATCAAAAAAACTAAATATTGAGTTTCTTGCATATTTGTTTCACCTTTTGTATGTATGTGTTTACATTTATTGTGTTTTGCAACTAACTTCACTATTAAACGCGCTGTAAAAATCGGATTTTCCAGTTGCAAAGCGTTGTCGCCGCGTTATTTCGGTATGCTGCATACAAATTGTATGGGTATGAGAATTTTTGACAAGTAAAAACGCCTTCCGCTCCAATTTAGGTATGCGTGTTATAGATATAAAAGACTTCTTTATCTTTTTTTCAGAAATTTAATAAAAACAGATTTCAGCACCTTTTGCTCCCACCAAATACAGAGCATTACAATAGGGCAGTGAAAATTTAACTATGGTGTGGATTCGCCTGGTAGCTGACCTTCACATACGATCTCTTACGCTTCGGGATATCGTAATGGATCCATTTTTCATCACAACTAATGATTCGGTCCCAAAATGATTATCTTTTATAGCATTCAAGCATCATTTCGGGGAAAATCGTCTTTCAATTCCTATGATACCTAATATCCCTTTTGGATGAATCCTGCTGCTCGCAATATGTTTTGAAATTGCTGCTTGAGTAGCTCCCAATGATTTTGCAAGCTCTTGTTATACCCATCACCTTCGTGAGAAGGGTATATATAAGTTTGTCATTCCGTTTGTAATTTCCACAATATAATTTTCCACAATATAATAAAGTATATATATTCTGAATCCTTATAGATAGCGGAGTCGATTTAGCCTGTCCGTCTGTCTGTCTGTTGAAATCAATTTTCTGAAGACCCCAGATATCTTCGGGATCCTAATCCTCAATAATTCTGTCAGACATGCTTTCGAGAAGTTTCCTATTTAACGGAGATATGAGTAAAAATCCGAGAGAACCTCTATTTTTGGCCTATTTTTTATCTATATCTCGATTACTAAGTCATAAATATAGACAATATGGATATCTAATGATAGATATTTCAAAGTCATTTACAACGATGTATATTAGGCTATAGTAAGTTGAACCTACAATGGGTCAAAATCGGGAAAATTATTTTTTTCACAAAAAAAAATTTTAAATTAAAAATTTTTTTTTTTTTTAAATTGGAAAAAGCTTTTAAAAAACCATTTCGAAAAAAATTTAAGAAAATTGTTTAAAAAAATTCAAAAAAAATTTTTTTTTTTAAGTATAATTTGATGAAGGGTATATAAGATTCGGCACAGCCGAATATAGCTCTCTAACTTGTTAAGTTTTAAAACAATCTCCAATTCTTGGTCTTCAAACTGTTTTGGCTGGCCTGGGCGATCATTGTCTTCGCTGTCAAAATCACCTCTTCTGAACCAAACAAAACATCTCTCGCACGTTTAAATCGATGGAACACATTTCACCATAAGCTTTGGTGAGGAATCGGTGTGCTAAGCAAAACTTCCCGCATATGACGCTTTGTTATCTACTTTTTCGAAGCAAAAAAAATTGTTGTTTACACTACAATGTTCAATAACTATGTGAGAATAAATGACAGATATGTACCCTTCAAAATGTCATATTAGTTATTAAAAACAAGAACCGTGTTCAAAGATTTTAATTTTAGCAAAATGTTTAGACTAAAATTTAGGTAAATATGTATGTCTTGATCCTTATGAAATTATAAGTCGATGTCTCTCACTTTCAAAATACACAACCAATTTATTATTCATTCTTTTAAGCTGTTTGATATTGAAAATCAGCAAAATCAGTACATTAGAACCAGGATCGGTTCATATTTGATTATTGCCCTATATCACAGATTATTACAGATAAGAGACCATTGACAGCTGTCAAAAATTCCGCCATTAAGGA
Source organism: Calliphora vomitoria (assembly GCA_942486065.2). NCBI lineage: Eukaryota > Metazoa > Arthropoda > Insecta > Diptera > Calliphoridae > Calliphora > Calliphora vomitoria. The sequence goes on from OW818032.2 coordinate 7,082,109, forward strand.
AGATCTTAGAGCGAGAGAAAAAATAAAATGTAGGAAAAAAATCGATGAGTGTGTGAGACGAGATTGTTTTTTTAACGCGTAGTAAAAATAAAATAAACTCAGACATTGAAAAAATTGTATGTGAAGAGGAATTGTAAAGAAAAATAAAGAAAAGAAAAACTTATTTATTTATTTCCAGCTCAATACCTTCCCTCAATATCAGGTCGTTCAAGAGAGACTTGAACTTTACCATGCAAGAATTCTAGCATCCCTGATAGCTCCTATTAGACAATAAAAATGGCCACCGACGCCTAAAAATGTGCATGTATACCATATTGTTATATACTATAAAATGTTTACCTAAGGTGCAAAAGAGATAGAAAGATAAATTTATATGTTTGTCCCTCTTTTAAATCTTCCGTGGTTTATTATACATTTTCTTTTGTTAATTTTTCGTAAATTTTTTTTGTTTGCCTCCGCCATATTGATAAAAATTGCTGATTCGGGTCTATGTTAATCTATCCCCCATATTAAAAACGCAGAAATTTCTTACAAATTCGATAAAAATAATCCCCACATATAAAGGGTTTTTCAACAAGAACTTTGTTTTTCAATTGTGGCAACACCAACAACATGACAGTCTTGACATTTAGTTTTTTTGACGTTTTCGTAGTAGATGCATTGGCAATTGTTACAATGAATTCAATTTCGCTCAATAATTGCATTAAAATAATTAAAATCCACTATAAAAATGGTGGTTTTGTTAAAGTTACATTTTGTAAAACTCGTGATATTTTCGGACAACTAATCGTCCTTTTGAGACCTCGAATTTTACGAGATATAACTTTAACAAAACCACCATTTTTATAGTGGATTTTAATTATTTTAATGCGATTATCGAGCGAAATTGAATGTTCTTGTGTATGTTCTTTGTTATCCATATGTCAATTGTTTACTCCCTTTCTATACTTGACAAATATTTATCATAACGAGTAATAACATTTGCTGTCAAGACATAGTTGTCCAAGCAAAAGCACTAACAAGTTTATCATAACGAAGCAATAATATTAATAAATGGAGACTATACCTGATAATTGTTTATCTTGATAACCATTTTGACGTTTGTCATGATAAAAATTTATCAGGTATAGACAGGGGTTTATATTCGATAAATTTATTATTGTGATAAATATTTGTCAAGTATAGACAGGCAAATATTTGACCCACTAAATAAAATAAAATAAATAAAATACACATATTTGAATTCTTTCTTATTTCAAAAACTTATTTTACTTAGGATGATTGAAAACAAATATTTTGTTTTAATTTATTTGATACTTGTAAGATTAAACAACGTAAAACAACTTTGTGCTAAAAATGTGTTTACACTTTTTTGTGTAAATATTTGCAATGTCACTCTTTTTATTTTACCCACCAGAAGTAATCTGTTGAAGAGTCAATTGACACCCGCAAAATTTTCATTCCGGAAATCCCGGAAAATTGTACGAGAATTCTCGGGAATTATTTTCCTTAGTTTTAGTGTGATAGAAAGATTCAGAAGATTCACACAACAGAAAAGATTTAACCCTAATAATGTTCAGGGCTGTCTGGAATTATTTCCAGCTACTGATAAACACAAGATATTTTGTCAAAAAATTCCCAGAAAATTTAATTGAATGCATTAAAAAGATCTACAATTTAGATAAGAAACTCTATAGACACTGCCAATACTATTTAAATTCCTATTAGTCACTCTAATTAGAAGCAGTAGGTACAAAATCAATTGATTAACCTTAAACTAATTAAAATAAAATATACAATTATTTTCATCATAAAAGTAAGAAATAAAAACTGCATTTTAATGAAAAAACAAATAAATCAAACTTGCATTAATATAAAAAAAAATTAGCTACATTTTCCCTGCCACACTATTTCGTATGAATATTTAACAGGGAAAAATGTGATTTTTCCGAAAGCAATTAATAAAAACTAAACCAGTGATTATCACATTTAAAAGCCAATAATTTATCATACAAAATTAAAACAGAAAAACAATGTAATAATAGAAACAATAAAAAAATAAATATTCATCTAATAAATTAAATATTTTTTTCTACTCAAAACTAAAAAAAAAACAAACTCACTCTAACATTTCTCCATAAAAAAAAACAAAACAATTGGAAAAGTTGTTCAAATATTTTTGTTATTTTGTTCATTATTAAAACTTAAATGGTGTTACTTGTAATAAATAATACGTAACCAATGTAATACTTAAACACAAGTACAATTGCCAAAGTTATTTGTTAAACTTACTTGAGTCCTCAATAACAAAACGTTTTGTATTGGAAGTTTTAAAAACAAATGGTGACGACTCCATAATTAAGAACAGCAGCTCTTAATAAATATTTATTATTATTTTGATGTATTTGCTATTCGATCACTTTAAATCAAGTTTTACTTTTACACCGACTTTATATAGTCAATTTGCTGGTTCTAATCTATTAATTGGTTCTTCCTCATTATAGGTGTAACAAAATTAAACTGAAAAAAAAAATATAGAGAAAATAAATAGGTAAGGTTAAGTAAGTTTATATTAAATAAAATATTATGAAATAAATTAAGTTATTGTTTTGTAATTGATGTAATAAAATTTATGAATTTCATCATTATTAGAGGCTTTATAGGAGAATCAATTGGTCAAAATTTTAAACACCTAAGTCGACCTAATTTATACCCTACAACCTTATTTATGGTGTGATTACTTTTTGCCAGATATCTTCGGGATCCAAATCCTCAATAATTCTGTAAGACATGCTTTCGAAAAGTTTCCTATTTAAAATTAGTAAAATCCGTCCATTAATAATGGAGATATGAGCAAAAATCCGAGACAACCTCTATTTTTGGCCTATTTTTTTATCTATATCTCGATTACTAAGTCATAAATATAGACAATATGGATATCTAATGATAGATATTTCAAAGTACATTGCAACGACAAAGTTGGACCTACAATGGGTCAAAATCGGGAAAAAATTTTTTTAACCCGAATTTTTTTCACAAAAAACTTAAAAAAAATAATTTTTTTAAAAAATTGGAAAAAACTTTTAAAAAACTATTCTAAAAAAAAAAATTTAAAAAAAAAATTTTTTAATTTTATTTTAAGGTATAATTTGGTGAAGGGTATATAAGATTTGGCACAGCTAAATATAGCTCTCTTACTTGTTTTTTTTAATTTATTAACTAAAACGCTTTAGGTGAATACACTAAAGATTAAGTAATAAAGTTCCTAACTGACAGTTTTTAAATTGTTACAATTTAATGCTTATTTACAAAGTTATTGAAGATTTAAGATTTTCAAAAAAATAAAAAATAGTGATCATTAGTTTAGTGACGATATATTGGGTGTATTTAGCTTTTATTTTAAAACATTTGCACAATATATATTCAAAGTTAGCTATAACCTTTTCCCATCTTTTTGGCATCATATGGATTCCGAGCCAAAAGAACTACTCATCTTTTGAGGCCATGAACGAATCAAGCCAGTTTCGGATACTCAGTTCTAAAGTGAAGAGTATCCCAAAGAGAGAGTTATGCATCGATCGAAACAAATAAAAGTCGGACGGCGCAAGGTCTGGACAAACTTCTTAACCATTTCTTTCTAAATAGTAACAGGAATTGCAACATGTGGCCTAGCGTTGTCATGATGGAATATTACAGTTTCTTGTCTGTCCGTCCGTTTTTCGGCCAATGATCGCTTCAAACGAATCAGTTGCGTTCAGTACGGGTTCCCTGTGATGGTCTGGCCAGATTACAGCAACTCATAATAGATATAACCCGTTTGGCCCCATCAAATACAGAGCATTACCTTAGCGCCATGGATATTTGGCTTGGGTGTCGATTCGGCTGGTTGGCCGAGCTTCACATACGATTTGTCGCAAGTACCCAGCAGTTAAGCAAGTAGTCAATGTATCCCTTATAGACAGTAATCGTCACAAATGTTTTATCACTTGGCTGACTCCAATTTATATATTTTGGTCATTTGAGACGCATTTGTGTAGTGCAGAGATAAGACAATTGGTTACTTTATACAACCCAGGTAATCTAGCGTGGAGACCACTTGCCACTTAAGTGTCTCTAAGTATTCTGGAGTGTCACTTTAAACGTGTTGTGTGATAATTCGTTCAAATTGGTTTTATACAAATTGTATTGATATAATTAATTTTAATTTTTGCTTAAGTATACTGATATCCCATGTAACATAGCATGAAGTCAATGTGCACTTTAGTGTCTCTTATATAATGAAGTAACTTTAAACGTTTATTTTATACTGCAATTTAGAAAGTAGTTATTTTACCAACCAGAGTTGTCGAAGAAAGGTTTGTTTACAAGCTATCGTTTATTGGACTGACTATGATATGTCTTTTAGCTGACTATTTGAGGTCAATTAGCACTCGTACATGTTAACATAACTAGTTATGCAGCTGATTAAGTTACCAGTTAACTGTCGCGTAACTGTCGCGTTGACTACTTTGGACCAGCTATTAGACAGTCTCATTGAAGTCAAAAGGGTCAATTGACCCCCTGCTTAGGACATGGCCGTGTTAAAATAACTATTCACGTAGCTATTGAAGTAACTAGTTCCCACCCTAAATGATGGGTAAAATCACTAGTTCGGGACTGTCTCCTAGAACAGCTGGGTAATGATTCTGTGTAAATACATACATACAAAATCGTCATTCAAGGTCTCTCAGCTTCAAATTCGTATGGTACCCAATGTCCCTGCTTTTAGGAGAATCCCAATGATTTTGCATGTTTGACAATAATCTTCATGGAGTAATGCCTTCTCCTTCAAACTTTTTTGGCTGACCTGAGAGATCATTGTCTTCCGTGACAAAATCATCACTTCACAAACCATCTCTCGCACATAGAAACACCAGTGAAACACATAATAATAAAGAGCAAGCAGTTTTTTTTCATCTATTTAGTACCGAAAAGCAATATGAAATAATAATAAATATTTCCTGATAAGTACTTTTCAATTTGATTAACTTTCTTAGAATTTTATATATGTAAATATTGTGGTCCATTTAAATATGTACTTATTATAATAGCAGCCGGTTAGATTAAACGCCCTTTTTGCATAAACAATAAAATGTAATATTAATAATAAAATATCAATTAAATAAACCATATTAATTAATATTTATTAAAACAAGCGAATAAAAGTGTTCTAAAACTATAAAATGCTTAACAAATGCTGGCATTTGGTAAAAGTTTATGAGTTTATTAAACTAGTTAGTAAACTATTTATTATACTTTTCATTGTTTTATGATTTTATAATTCTATTTGTTATTATACTTAGATTTGAAAAACATTTTAATGGAATTGCAAATAAAATTCATTCATGTACTTAGTTTGCGTAGTTTTTGTTGTTTCACTTAACGAATTATTATCAATTATCACTTTTAATTTCATGACAGCTTCATAGCTTGAACACATAATAAAAAGAAATAAATAAATATTAATTTTAGTTAATAAGTGTAATCAAATCTCTAAGCTTTTTGATTTATTTAATTTATTGTTATTATTATTATTTAATTCCTTTAATGAGTTTCACAATTTTGTTGCTGTTGCACCAAAAACAAAATGAGATTCAGACATTTTTTTCTATTTAAAAAAAACATTTTTTTTACAGTTCCATTAATTGAATTAATCTAATGATTAGAATGCATACGCTCGCTGAAAAATGTTGGTAAAATTTAAAAACGTAGGTATTTTTAACAAACTAATTTTAACTAAAGCCTGTCTTTATAGCATAAGAACCAATCACGTGACTAGTTCTAATTTAATACTCGTTCCTCTAGGAATAATTTGTTTATTTACTTTACGGTGAAGAAAACTGACTCAGAACTAGTTATGTCAGTAGTTTTGAGGCGGTAGGGGACAGTTAAAGTTGATACACATATTGACATCTCTAACTAGAAAGAATTCAAACTAGAATCGGATGTAATCCAAAAATTGGCCATTCAATTTAAACTCCCATTTAATGATCGCTATAATCGCAAGAAGATTTTTTAAACATTTTTAATTTTTATTAAAATTTGTTGTTTTTGTTTTCACATAGTTTTTTTACTAATAAATTCTCACCACTTAGGTTTTTGACAACTGATTTAGGAGAGTTTCCGCTCAATGTATATTTTCACTATGGTTCACAGACTAAACACCACAAATTATACAAATTATACAGCTGGTTTCAGTAATATGGTAATAGAAAACAAACAAATGAAAATTTCAAAATAGTTGTGGTTTGGTTTGAAAATTTTATTTTTTCTCTCGCTCTACAAACCACAATCATTGAAAATTGGTTGTAGAAAGTCAAAATAAACATACGGTTCAATATTAATTTTTTGACAGTTGTCATTTGTTTCATATCTGTAATAATATGGGCTAAACTCACTCAAATATTTACAGTGAGTCCCAATACAATGGAAACTTTTTTTGAAAACTATATGCAGTAATTTTCGTTTTCAAAAACTTGACCTTTTAGCAAATAAGTATATACATATGTACATTTCTAAGATAAATTCAATTTTACTAGGTTTTCTATTAAAATATATCATTTCATTTCAGCGCTTTTTAAAAATTTGTTAATTTGATAATTTAATAGCAAGAGAGTTTAAGAAATTCCCACAAATTACTCCGATCGAGACAGAAATGGAATTCTGTTCTCTTTTCGGATGAATCGAAATAAAACAAGTAGGAGAGCTATATTCGGCTGTGCCGAATCTTATATACCCTTCACCAAATTATACTTTAAAATAAAATTTAAAAAAAATTTTTGTTAAAATATTTTTTTTCAAAATTGTTTTTTAAATTTTTTCCAAGTTTTAAAATTTTTTTTTTTTTAATTTATTAGTGAAAAAAATTTATGACAAAAGAATGTTTTCTGTAAAAAAAATTCTGGTTAAAAAATATTTTTCCCGATTTTAACCCATTGTATGTCCAACTTTGTATAGCCTTATATACATCGTTGCAATGGACTTTGAAATATCGATCATTAGATATCCAAATTGTCGATATTTATGACTTAGTAATCGAGATATAGATAAAAAATAGGCCAAAAATAGAGATTGTCTCCGATTTTTGCTCATATCACCGTTATTTATGGACGGATTTTGCTGATTTTAAATAGGAAACTTTTCGAAAGCATGTCTGACAGAATTATTGAAGATTTGGATCCCGAAGATATCCGGGGTCTTCAGAAAATTGATTTCAACAGACAGACAGACAGACAGGGATTCAGACGGACATGGTTTAATCGACTCCGCTATAAGGATCCAGAATATATATACTTTATAGGGTCGGAAAATTATATTGTGGAAATTACAAACGGAATGACAAATTTATATATACCCTTCTCACGAAGGTGAAGGGTATAATTAAAGATGCTGTGATGAGAGAGCATTTGTAAGACGGGTTTGTATATGGGGTCCAAATGTTATCATAAAAGATACTATAACTTCAATCGGATACAGATACATTTTAAACGAGATTCCCAGTGTTTTGAAATGGCCTGTCCAATCGTCAGATCTCAATCCCATAGACAATCGTAGATCGTTAAATACTGACTCAAAACTATAACACAAAGGCAGCTTTATCAGATATGGTTATAAGGAAATAATAAAATATTTCAAAGGATACGATTGACTCTGCATCGTCGATGTGAAACAGTAATAAAAAAAGGGATATCCATTTTATTGGATTCACCAAAGGGCCCAAAAATGTTTGGGAAAATTAAACTTTAGCTTCCATTGTTTGTCAAAACCATTATTATGGTTATTTTTATACCCTTTACCTTCGTGAGAAGGGTATATAACAGGTGGCGCAAAAGTAATCCTCCTATCAGAAAATGCTATAAATTTTGCGAATGTTACGCTACACTGCTCCAGAACGCGGAATATTGCTGACTATTTATTTGACCAATAATCGGCAAAATTTATAGCATTTTCTGATAGGAGGATTACTTTTGTGCCACCTTATATAAGTTTGTCATTCCGTTTGTAATTTCCATATTCTGGGTCCTTATAGATAGCGGAGTCGATTAAGCCATGTCCGTCTGTCTGTTGAAATCAATTTTCTGAAGATCCCTGATATCTTCGGGATCCAAATCTTCAATAATTCTGTCAGGCATGCTTTCGAGAAGTTTCCTATTTGAAATCAGCAAAATCTGTCCATAAATAACGGATATATGAGCAAAAATCCGAGACAATCTCTATTTTTGGCCTATTTTTTATCTATATCTCGATTACTAAGTCATAAATATAGACAATATGGATATCTAATGATAGATATTTCGATGTATATTAGGCTATAGTAAGTAAGTTGGAAAAATATTATTTAACCCGAATTTTTTTCACAAAAAACTTTTATTTGTCATAAATTTTTTTCACTAATAGATTAAAAAAAATGTTTAAAAAAATTGGAAAAAACTTTTAAAAAACAATTTCGAAATAAAAAAAATTTAATAAATATTATTTTTTTTTTTTTTTTAATTTTATTTTAAAGTATAATTTGGTGAAGGGTATATTTTGGATTCTATTTTCAGTATATAATTGTTTTTATTTGTATCTATTATTTAAAAATTTGGAAAAGTTTCCATTGTATTATCAATCACTGTATGTCAAAAATACTTTCTGAATTACCTGTGTTGAAAAAATCATAAATTTTGTGGCTGTTGCAACAAATTGCTCCATAAATAAAAGCAGGTTTTAAGGTTCTAGTGAAATTTTTCTTATCCCATTCAATTGATTACCTCTAATAAAGTATATAGCCTACTTTCGAGTGGGCATGGCTTTTAATTTACAAATATATATGCCTATATCTCGTATACTAAGTTATGTACAATGACAATATATACATAAATCAAATGAAAGACCTATCCGACGAAATTTGGACTGACAATTGACCAATTTCGGGCAAATTATTTTTTAATTCAACTTTTTCAAGGAAATCGGAAAAATATAAATATCTAGACAATGGTAGTGTATAGCCAAGACATTAGGCATTAATTTGACTCATAAAACGACTGCAAGTTTTTAAATTCTGTTGATATTTGAATTGATAATGGGAACATTTCTGGAAACATATTTTTTAACCCAATTTTTCCACGGAAATCCAAAAAATCTTAATATAAAATCCAAAAAATATAATATAAAAGCATATCTAAAACACTTTTGCATTAAAAGAAACACTTGTAATTATTTTTTTCACTAAAATATTTGTTTATCCGTTTTTTATTAAAACTAATATATAATGGACAATTTTTTGTTATATATACACATTTTATATTTGAATTACAAAAAACAATTTTCAAAATCAAAATTTGTTCTTTTTAAAAAAATTATTTTTAAAGTATTTTAAACGTTTAAAATTTTTAAAACTGTTTTTATTTTTTGCAATATAAAATGCTACCAAAATTTATTTATTACCTTGTTTAAAATTTTTCTTTTTTTATTTTGAAAAAGTTTTATTTCACTTTTTATTATTTTATATAACTTAGTTTTTATAGTCTTAGTTTTTTAAATTTCAGTTTTTTTTTTTAATATTTTCTTTTTATTATTCAAAATTAATTTGGAATTAATTTTTCCAACTTTTTTAATTAATACAAATATATTTTATTTTGTTTAGATTCAAAACGAACTTTAACTCTGGACAACTAGTGATCGACTAAAAGTTTTCAAAAGAAAAACATTCAGTTACAGTTGTTTAGATTTGTATTTTATACTTTTATTTTTCATGTATTTTTCGCTGCTTTTAATTTTTATTTTTTTTTGCTTTTATTTAAGCAAAGAAGTCAAAAACTTTATTCGTCTTTCTGTCTAGCGGTGTTTTGTCGTACACTACGAGGGCCAATAATATAAGTATGTAGTAAATACGAGCTAACGTGTTGAATGTTGTCGTAGTTATGAGGAGGCGTGAAGGCGCGAGTAAATATTATAATATATAAATGATTATAATGTTTATACTAAAATGTACACAAGTAGTATAAATAAGCAAGCATCTTTTAAATTATTTAATGATACTCATGTGTAGCTGGTTTTTTTTTTTTAATTCACTTTTGATTTTTAAACACAATTCATTCAAGACGCAATCCGGACGGATCAAACAACAAAAGCGACAATTGCTTATATACGATGAGTGTGAATAAAAATTAATGCAAAATACATGAAAATTATGTGAAGAAAAATTTTTCCATACTCACATTAATTCAAAAATAATTCAATTACAATAAAGACTAACAGCAATCGTTTATTTTAAACACATCAATGGGGCCATAGCAACTGTAATAAACCCTACATTAAGACTAAAGCTAAGATCAGATATGCAAATATTGATCGAAACTTATATAACCTTCATATGAAAAACTGTAAGGAAACCGACAATCCGGTTGTTTGTGAAAAATTTGCCAATATCATCGGAATTAGAACTCATGCAGAGTTGTAATATAAATTTAATTAAAGCTTAATGCATTGGCTACTCACTAATTTTATCTATATGTATACATATTTACTTTTTTTTAGATATTCTTCCAAATGTTGACTTACAAATATTTCTCCCAAAATTTACCCCATTGTTGAAATTGTCCATATACCTACATACATTGTCATTAAAAACAATTCTCCTACTGTTCTCTCTTGAATTTGCCTGAATTCGCCACTGCTTATATAAATTCGCTTTTTTCAAAATCCTTTTCATTATCTTTCGATTTGTTAGTACTTTTAGTCTCAACAAATTATTAAATTATATTATCATTTAAAAATCTCCATTCCTGATTTGAATCTTATTAAAACAATTATGGCTGTAGGGTATTAATAAATCAGCTCTTTTGATTATTTAATGCATCTTGAAGGTTTTTAATGGGTAAAATTAATATAAGACTATTACTACTGATCTACTACTAATAATCTACATTCGTACATACTACGTCTTTAATCATTGTTGTACGCGATTATTGACGTAGTCGTGTGTTGTTCTATATATGTGTGATATATTGTTGTTGCCATTGTATTTTACTGCTGCGAAAAATGTAAACAACACACATAAACATGTGTTCAGTGTTTACTTTTTGTTATTGCATTTTAAATTCTTGTTACCGGTGTTTATTGTGAATGATGGACAATGGCTATGTTGTTGTTGCTAATGTACAATAACAAGTTTGTGTTTGTTTACATTTGACAAGGGAGATAAATACAAACAAACACATATTCATATCAAGCTCTCCTTAAAAATATCTTTATTTGTAGGCAGTGTTGCCGCAACCTTAAAATATTTCTAACCAAGTTTGTTTAAAAATATGTATAACAAAAATGCTAAAAATTTATTGTAAACCTTATTTTTGTTTAACTAATTATTATTTTTTTTTTAAATATGAAATTTTTAGTTTTTCTTAATTCAAGATAAATTTGATGTCAAGATTTTATCTTTTAGATTGTTATGAATATTAGTTTATAATCGCAAGATATTCTGAAAAATCGATATGGCATTTGTTATTATTTTGTTTAAATGTATGTACTTTATTTTGTCTAACCTCCACTTGAAATAGGTGACCTGAACATATGTATCTTCTCAAATAATGACATAGTTTTCAAAATATTACGCTTTTTTTAACATTAATTATCATATATGCATTATTGACTACATCAAGAAAACTATTGGATGTATAACTTAAAAATGTGGGATTCACAACAGATGGCATATCATTTGACCGCGGATTTTTTGAATTTTTTGACAAGAAAGCGTCATATGCGGGAAGTTTTGCTTTACTTCTTTAATTTAAATAAAAAGTGCCGCTGAAGACACCGATTACTCACCAAAGCTTATGGTGAATGTATTCCATCGGTTTCATCGTGCGAGAGATGGTTAGTTCGGTTCAGAAGTATTGATTTTTGACGCAGAAGACAAAGATGGTCCGGTCAGCTAAACAAGTTTAAATACCAAGAATTGGAGGTATTACTCCATGAAGATTGTTGTCAAACTCAACAAGAGCTTGCAAAATCATTGGGAGCTACTAAAGCAGCAATTTCAAAACGTTTGCGAGCAGCAAAGTTCATCCAAATCCAGGGAAATTAGGTACCATACGAATTAAAGGCGTTATACCTTGAAAGACGATTTTGCATGTCAGAAGATGGGAAAAAGGTCATAGAAAGATGGAAAAAAGGTCATTGGTTATAAATAACCAAAACAGCAACGCTGTTTGTAGGCATTCAAGGGTTAAACAGAGTAAACAAAAAAACAATTACATATTAAAAAACAAAACAAAATGTGAATTAAAATGTCACACGTCTCATCTTAAATGTGCATTTTTTATGAGCAGCACAACAAAAATTAAAACGCATCGGAAACATTGAAATTATATTTTTTAAAGGTTTTCTTTTGTTGCTCGGCATGTCATATATGTATGCATTTTGCTTAAACATATTTTATTTATTTATTTTAGCTCGTAAAAAATACAAAAACTCAAAACTTTTAAATGCCCGCGATTTGTTTTATTACACTCATAAATCATATTTAATTGTCATCAAATTCATTTTTTTTTTTTTTTTTGCAAAACAAAAAAGTTTGAATTATTCTTGTTGTATTCACAAGAAAAATTTAAATCTGTTCTAATTGCTTAATACGAATTAATAACAACATGAAAAACAGCAACTTGTTTTATTTACATATTTTGATAAACTTGAAGTAGTACGAGTACATACATACTAAAGAAAGTATTAAGTGACACAGTGGTTGGTACCTAAAAAAATATACCAACAATATGAAATACTAGCTTGACCCGGTGCGCTTCGCTACCCCTGTCGATGTAAAAATCGGTTCAGCCGTTTAGTAATTATTGTTTAAAAACTAAAGGTACCAATTTTCCCCCCTTTTTATCCCTTTCTGGTCCAAGTATTGAAAAAATTTATAGCCTATTGACGCTTCCAAGTAAGGATCTATCTACGTTCCAAATTTCAATAAAATCGGTTCAGCCGTTTAGGCGTGATGCTCAAACAAACAAACAAACTTACAAAGACATTTATATATTTATATAGATATATAGATGAAACGAGTTTAGTATTTAATGCGAACAGTTTTGCATCATTGCAAATGCATAATTTCAAAGCAATGCAATAAAAGAAACACTCAAAAATCTATACAATTTTTTATTTGTTCGTTCTTAATACTGAACTCCGATATTGTTGTGATCTAAAGTTCGAAAGAATTATATCTTAATTTAGTTTTCGATATCAAATTAAATATATCCTATTAACAATTTCATTGATTCATTCAGCATGAATTAATTCGTTGTCTTTCTCAGTACCCCAAACGTATTGAATTCATTCCTTTAATAATTAATTCTTTATAAAATGAATTCCGTATTGAATCATTGAAGTTTTCTTTTATTTAAATCCATTACAAAGTAGCTGTGGTTTATTTCCTTTAAATAATCCGTATTCTTTTGATTGCAAATAAAAGCAGTTTAGTATTTTAAAATTGTAACAACTCTTAATTTATTTAAATTTATAAAACAATTTAAATAGTCACCCTCATTTGATACACATACACACTTTAAAAACACACTTTCCCTGCAGTTCATTGCACTAGTTCCGCGACGTCGAACTAATTAGCCACTGAGAACTACTACTATGAATTTTCAACCCACTCGCAACGTTATTGACTGGTGAATTTAACACGGGGATGTCATTGCATGTGGCCGATAGCACTTTTCAAACTGCAGCTGATATACAGTTGATGTTAATTCTAACTTATATACCAGGTGGTGTCGACAGCACACCATATGTTTGTGCTTTGTCATTTTATACTCAGGTTTAACTCACCAATGATGATCAGTTAAACCTAGATTATATAGTCAATAAACAATAAGTGAAAAACACAAATTTTAGTTAAATCTAGTTTTAAACGAAGAATGTAGATTATCTTTATCCCAGAAACTAGCTCTAATAGTAGTGTTATTTAGTTAATTTCAATAAAATTATCTGTTTTTTCTCGGTTAAACATTTTCAATTATATTAAAAATGTTATAATTTTTTCCTTAACTTATTCCTTTTAAACCAATGTAACATAGATAATATTAAATAAATCTGACAACCAGTAATCATACTAATTAAAACTTTATAATTTTGTATTTAAGTATTGGCATAAATATCCAATATATATTTTAATTCTAAAAAAAAAGTTGCCAGTGTTTTCTTAGAACAAACTTTATAATCTTCATTTATTTAATTAAGACTTTTGATTTGTGTAGAATAAAAGAAACATTTTTTTTTCACATATGTATGCACATACTTTTCGCTGTTTTTAATTAAAAAAATTAAACGTTTTATCTATCTGTCACTTCAGGCAATAGCAAAGTGTAATAAAGTGAAAACAAGAATCTGTTCTGATTTCATTACAAACATTTTACAGTCGATGGTGGAAAAAATGAGGACACTACCTGTTATACGAAAAGAAAACCGCAAGAAAAATGTTTGCTCTTAACTGTGTGATCATCAAATTTATTTTTTTGATACGTAATTCAGCTTCTGCTCGGTGGAACTTAAGGCAGAAAGAACTTTTTATATTTTTGTTTACATTTAAGTTTTTGAATGAAAGTTATTTTTTTTTTTCAATTTATTTATTTCCATTCACTTTTTCTAATAACTGCCCCTTATACATTGTATAAGTTTTGTACTCGTTTATCAATTTTAATTATACAGTTTTGTATGGCCAATTAATTAAATAAAAACATATTTTAAAAATTAAAAAAGCAATAAAATGTTAGGAAATCATTTAAATAAATAATTGAAAAAAACAATAAATAAATATACAATAAAATGAAGCGTTTAACAATACAGGTGGTGAAAGAAATAAGTTTGCACTTTTAATTTAGAACGTTGGTTCTATAAAATGTTTAATTTAAATAAAGTTTAAACGTTCGTGTTATAAATCCGAAAGCTAATTTTGCAGCGTAGAATAAAAAAGAAAATATTTATGTTCAAGGAACTAACTCAAGCGAACTTGTTATGAGTTTAGAGTTCCTCTGCTCCTCACCATAAGACTCAAAGAGTCAGAAGGATTGAAGCATTAATGTATTGATCACGGCCAAATATATCCCTAAATTGCAATTATCTCGAGAACCTCCCATTCTGAATTTTAAATATTGAATTGTGCAATGGCTTATATTTATGTAAAATATTTGAGAAATGGAAGATGGCTTTTTTCAGATATAATATGACGAAGTACGATTTTCTTCTGTTTTGTTGAGAAATAGATTTCTAGAAAAAACCATTAAAATGTATAAGCTCCTGGCAGAAACTCTATTATACTTCTTATAAATGAAACAGGTATTAAAGAAGTTGTCTGCACAAAGAGTAGAAGGCATCGTTGCAACACTGTTTTATAGGAGCTAACACATCTTGATACAGGTCTCATTCATGATCTGTCTCAAATTTGTTAGAATTTCAGTTCTTACTTCTAACGAGAAACACAAGATGCACAAAGTGGTTCGGATTACAGAGGGAGACACTAAAGGCTGGGTTAGCCGACCGTTGATGTAATGTAACCGTAATGTTGACTTAACGTAACATATGTTTTGTGTCATATGTTTTTGACATAAACAAACAAAACTAAATATAGGGGGAACCATGATTCAAATATACAAGGTTGCTCCACTTCTCTCTCACAAAAATATTTTTGATGTTTATTGGAATTATTTGAAATAATTTTTTTGTAAACAATAAAAAAGTCTTTGCCACATATGAAAAAAGGGAAATAACATTTAAGAAATATTTAATTCTAATGTGTAATTTATATTAAAAATTTGTTTCGGCTTCTTGCTTTT
Source organism: Calliphora vomitoria (assembly GCA_942486065.2). Classification (NCBI taxonomy): domain Eukaryota; kingdom Metazoa; phylum Arthropoda; class Insecta; order Diptera; family Calliphoridae; genus Calliphora; species Calliphora vomitoria. The sequence goes on from OW818032.2 coordinate 7,097,966, forward strand.
TGTGTTTTTTCTTTCTTGGAGTCTGTATAAGGGATAGTTTATAATTATTTTAAAAAAAATTTCTTTAGTTAACATTTTTTTTATTAAATTTTTTGTTTGCTGTTTTATTTTTAAATAAACAAAAAATGGGATTTTAAGAATGAATACGGTAGCACGATTTTTCATAATTCCAATAAACGTCAGAACGTTAATATGGCGACAAAAAGAGAAAGTGAGACTACCTTCTATTTTTGTATCATGGGGGGAACTATATTTGTTATATAAACTTTCATTAACCTGTACCAATAAAATCAATTGTTCGTCGTTCATTTTAATAAAGACAAATTTAATACGTTTTGTTTAATTTTAAGTTTTTCTTGAATATTTCGCGCTTGTCGCTGATTGAAATTATCAAAATTTAAACAGCTGTTTGAAAGTGTTATCAACATAATTGTTTTAAATACTGTTCAAGCGATTTTATAGTTTTTTCTGCGATTTAAAAAAAATATATTAAACTTTGGTAATAGTACTTACATATAAACCGTATTTATTTACACATAATGTGTTCAACATCATTGTCCATTAGGAGACAATTATAAATATTATTTATTGCCTTGTCATACAGACTTTATTAAAGGTCCGATAACTTAAAAATTAATTAATATTGTATTGTACTAAGGGCCATTATTATAACTTGCCTTTTTGTTCGTAATAGTAAAAGTTGACTTTAAGGGTACCTTTTTATATTGCTTAAAGTTAACTTTTACTATTTCGAACATAAAGGCAAGTTGCAATAATGGTCCTATGTATAGTTAATTTGTGTATACAAAATATTAATTTAATATTTTGAAACTTAAATACTTTCGCCGATTATTAGTATACATTTTATAAATGCTTGTATAAATTACTTTGTATAATAAGTAAATATTATCATTATGTATTTAGAACACTGCAAATATTTTTAAGCGTTCTGAGCAAAATAAGTATTTTTATACAAGACTTTTAAAATCAACAAGTTGACAACACCGTTAGTAAATGTCACGTAGAAACGTAAAGAAATTCTGTTTTTAACAGGTTCAGAGGTTACAGTTACGTTACATTTTGTCACTATAACTGCTTTAATTACTTTACACACAATAGAAACGATCAGATGTTCCGTTCCGTTAAGGTTACATTACATTACGGTCGGCTAATCCACCCTTAACAGGTTCAGACGTTACAGTTACATTACATTTTGTCACTATAACTGCTTTAACTACTTTACACACAATAGAAACGATCAGATGTTCCGTTCCATTAAGGTTACATTACATTACGGTCGGCTAATCCACCCTTAAGGACCTCTGAGCGTACCTGGTAATTGCGAGCGACATAAGTAACTTAAACAATGAAGGAACAATGTTCACAAATTCGAAAAATAAAAAACAATAAACTCATGTTTTTGAAATGCCATTGATGTGTTCATTTCTAAATATAATTACATACAGATTTGTAATTCATTACATTTAATGAAAACAACTTTGAAATAAATGCCCTAAAATTTCTTTCGTACACACACTTTTCCACAGACTTTACGAGAAGATTTCAATTGAACACTCAACTGTCAAACGTTTGACACAAATTGCAATTAATCAATTAAATTGTTAAATCCTGATTTTTTATAGATAGAAATAGGTGATTAATAGATTTGATTTGAATTTTAAACACAAATTTATGCAAAATGTAACACAATTTGAGAAGTAAATTAAGGAGTTATTTAGTTTAGGTCTAAACAGATTTAAGTGTTACATTAAAAACCGTATTAACAGTTCATTGTGTTTCCTTTTTTCAAAACTATCTGCAATTAATCACTTTTTTTTTGGAATAATAAAACTTCTCATAGTATTGTATGTATTATAAAAAAATAAAATAAAAAACGTTAATGTCAGTAACCACTTAAATTAAAACTGTGTTTTTCCACTATTTTAATTTATCATAGACTATGGATTTATTTACTTTTTTTGCGGAATTAGTCAGAAGTTCGTGTTTCCAATAAAACGTATTTAATTTTTTTTTTTTCATTTAGCTTCTTTTTTTAGATTTACAAACTGATAACAATAAAAACAATGATGATGTTCTGGAATATAATGTTACAAAATATTGTTAGACATTAAATAATAACTTTAAGCGCCATTTTCTTAATCTCTGACGATATACTGACAGTTCTCATACACAAATTATTAATTGAAAGTAGATCCAAGGCGAATTTATACAATGTGGTGGCAGTTCTACAAAAACAACAATTGGTCTTAACAAATGTCAAAAAACAAAAATTAAACAAAACTTAATATAGTGTTGATAATTTAATAGTGAGGGCTTTACTTATTTATGTACAAAATAAATATTTTGTTAATAAGCTTAGAATATGTAGATATTTAAATATAAACACAAGCTTTGACAACTGTTAGAACCAAAAAGCGAAAAAAAGTTATCAGCTGTTTGACTGACTCCACCTTGTATAAATTCGCCTTGAGTAAATCGTTACGAAAAACGATAATCAGAGATTGAGAACATGGTGCTAAGACAGTTAACAGAAAATAGATTATTAAGAAAAGGTATCACTGTATAGCTTTAATAAAAAATATAGCCTATTTAAATCAGAATTAACATTGACAATGAGCAATAGTTATGAACCATAAAACAGTTTAAGGAAAAAGACCAGACATCAAATTAAGAATTTTCAGCTAAAATTAAATAAAAAAAAATTTAAAACATTTAAATCAATAAATAAAAACGTGTTTAAAGGTGGCGTGCTGGTATAAATACCTTTCATGAATATCGAATTGTGTAAATATGTATTTGTTGCAAAATCCACGTTCTTCAAAACTCCTTAAAAATTTAGCTCACGTTTTGAGGCGATAAATTAATAAGAAACAACCGAAATAAATGTATTGAAAAAGGTTTTTAAATAAATACAATTAGTAACAAGCACAAAGTATTTTATGTATTTTTTCTTTGTTTTTATATTTAAATAAAAGACAATTGTAAGGTACATATATTAATTGAGAATTTCAATATATTGTAGGCATATAATTTATAATAATTCCCAGAAATTCATTTATTTTAACGCGTTTTTTTTTCAAAATAATTTTGTTTACTTTTCAAATTATACACGCTTATCACTCAAAGATTTTTTTTGAATACCCTTAATGCACAACAACAGACGTCACTTTTCTAAAATTTTATTTTTTTTAAGTATTTCTGAATTATTATTTTGAATTATTTATTATAAAAAAATGCACTTATTTTGTGTGTTATTATTAAGTTTATTATTGAATTATTTTCATTAGATATTAATATATATGATTTTTTTGTAATTAAATATATTTTCCGCAATTATTTGTTATATAGTTGGAAATTTAAAGGCTTTTTATTTAATTAAAAAAAATTCTTTAAACAAATTCTATTACGACTTGTAGTAAATCAAAAATTGTACTAAAAAATCTATAGGATACACAAAAAAACCGTATGGTGTTTTTATACCCCACTATCAAAAATGATGAGGGGTATATTGAATTTGTTATGTCGTTTGTAACACATGATATGTATATTCTGGATCCTCATAAGATTCTAAGACGATCAAGGTATATCAGTTGAAAACTGAATTTCTCCACAAATACTCTCTTGTTAGGTATTGAAAACGGGCAATATCGGTTCATGATTTCACCTAGTCTCCATACAAATGTCCCCTCGAAATACTGTTTGTGCAGTCATCAATATGCTGATTATGCGGCAATCCTGATAAAATTTTCCAAAAATTATTTTTAAGTTCTCTGAAATTATATTCTAAAGCATGGCAAAAATCCGGCAACATTTGTCCCTAATTCCCATACAGGGTCCCCCTAAGAAAATGACTTGAACATTCATAATTGTCTTGTAATAATTAATATCGTCATGAAAGTGGCTATAAACAAGTTTTATATGAAGCTAATTCTACTAACTTTTTTGAGAATCGGTCCATAATTTACCCTACCCCCCATTGAACACCTATATCAGAAAAATATTTTATTATCACATATTGATATGGTGGGTAAACAAGATTCGACATAGCCGAATATAACACTCTTACTTGTTTTTTTGAATAATTTCTTATTTTCGTGTTCTTTTTTTATTTTGTACTTATTTTATGTTTTTCGTTTTCAATTTGTTTATAAATATTTTGCTTTTGTTTTCTGCTCTTTTCAGTTTATTTATAAAAATTTAAATACTCGTACAATTTAAATGATGTCAATATATAAAAATACAAAATTCTTGTATACAAAATTGAGAAGAAAATTATGTAGACGTATGATTAAGTTTATTTTTTGGGTGTAGCAATATCATGAAATGTTAATAACATAGAGAAATATACATAGAGCGGAAACTCTCCTGTCAAACACCTAATGCTATGTTCACACTTGGGATTTGAGATGATTAAGTTGACAAATAAAAAACAAAAAACAAATTTATATTTCATTAAAGCATTTAAAATGAAAAAAAATAATTTAATAAAGTTATCAGCAGATTATTTACACTTATTAATGATTTTGAACATTTATGGATTATTTAAGGTTGTTTATGAAAAATTTATTTATCGGTAGTACACTTGAAAGGTACGTTCATTGTGGCCGATGCTACATCATAATCAGTTTGAGGTTCAGGTGATTCTAAGTGATTAATGAAATGATTAGGTTTTAATAATGTCAATTTGAAGTGATAGCATAACTCAGTTGTCAAAAACCTAAGTGGTGAGAATGTATTAGTAAAAACTACTATGTAAATACAAAAACAACACACGTATCCCAGCAGTTCTAGGGGACAGTCCCGAACTAGTGATTTTACCCATCATTTAGGGTGGGAACTAGTTACTTCAATAGCTACGTGACTAGTTATTTTAACACGTGCATGTCCTAAGCAGGGGGTCGACCCTTTTTGACTACTGTCTAATAGGTGGTCCAAAGTAGTCAACGCATTGTATACTATTTAAATAACGTCAGTTACCTTACTAGCTACCTGTCTGGTAACTTGATCAGCTACATAACTGGTTATTTTAACATGTACGAGTGCTAATTGACCTCAAATAGTCAGCTAAAAGACATCATAGGCAGTCCAATAAACAATAGCTTGCAAACAAACCTTTCTTCGACAACTCTCCAATGGATTGCTTCTGGTGGGTAAAATAACTACTTTCTAAAGTGCAGTACAAAATAAACGATTAAAGTGAGTTCACTATAGGTTACTAAGAGACACTAAAGTGATTATTGACTTCATGCTTTGTTACATGGGATATCAATATAGTTAAGCAAAAATTAAAATTAACTGTATGAGAATCACATCAACACAATTTGCATAAAACAAGTTTGAACGAATTATCACACAACACGTTGAAAGGGACTACACTCCAGATTACTTAGAGAAACTTAAGTGACAATTGTCTCCACCCTAGATTACCTGGGATGTATAAAGTAACCAATTAAATAAACGTTTAAAGTTACTTCATTATAGGTTACTAAGAGACACTAAAGTGCACATTGACTTCATGCTATGTTACATGGAATATCAGTATTCTTAAGCAAAAATTAAAATTAATTATATCAATACAATTTGTATAAAACCAGTTTGAACGAATTATCACACAACACGTTGAAAGTGACTACACTCCAGATTACTTAGAGACACTTAAGTGACAATTGTCTTCATCAACACAATTTGTATAAAACCAGTTTGAACGAATTATCACACAACACGTTGAAAGTGACTACACTCCAGATTACTTAGAGACACTTAAGTGACAATTGTCTTATCTCTGCACTACAAAGAGCACATACATCTCAAATGACCAAAATATATAAATTGGAGTCAACCAAATGATAAGACATTTGTGACGATTACTGTCTATAAGGGATACATTGACTACATGTTTACACATGTGATGTGTAATTTTTTTTAGTAATTTTTTGGTTTGAGTTTTTTCTAGTTTCCGCTCTGTGTATATTTTCTCTATAGACCTAAGTTGTTAAAAACCTAAATGGTTTTTTTGATTTTTTTTTCTAGTTCCCGCTCTATGTGTATTCCTCTATGGTTAACACTTTCATGGCCGCTCACTAGTTGCTCAATTCTGTTGCAAGCATTTGTTATAAAAATGTTTCACTTGATATTGATAAATTTGTTATGTATATTCTCGATGTCAAGCAATGAAGCTCTGTTGCAATCGATTTCCCTTTCTTATATGATCACCCAATATTCTCTCTAGTCTTCAGCATGAAAGAGAACAGACTGTAGTCCATTGCCTCAATATGTTGAATTTGATGTACTTTTGTTATGAAAAATACTTATATCTAATGACAGATCTCAGGCCTATACTTTCTCTCCCTCTCTTTCTATACATGCAGTAAAAAGTTGCAATATATTGCATGGATGGAATTGTGTAGCATAATAGGATATATTCCATCCATTCCAGACGATTTATGTGGTAACACCACTTATATCCGACCGAAAATAGAATACAACTCTCATGTGTGGGCTGGCGCTTAAAAGTCTATTTAGGAGTTACTCGACCGCGTACAGGAGAGGACGAAGGTGCTTATCGGTGACAGTAGGGTAACCAGCTCTATTGAATCACTGGAACATCGTCGCAATGTGGATAGTGTTTCACTGTTCTACCGATACTACAATGGTATGTGCTCTGCTGAAATTAGGGAACTTGTTCCCGAAACCCGTAGGTTTTTACGCAACACACGTTCTTAGGCAAGGGCTCATCAATTCGTAGTCGACTAAACAGTGGATCGCACAACACATTACAGGGAAAATTCGTTATTTAGCCGTACTGTCCGTATGTGGAATAAGCTTCCTCCTGAAGTCTTTCCTGTCACTTTCAATATAGGAAAATTCAAATCAAATGTCCACAAACACTATTTTCCTACTTCCAACACAATGCTTTGCATGAGTAGGGGTTATCCCCTGAGTGCTGATCCAAGAATAAAAAACCTTTGTATAGATTGGGGTCTTTTGGGGAATTTGCTCTAATGAACTTGGCCTATTGGTTTCTATCAGATTGCCCGATACTTGATTCGTTTTTCATGTGGAAAGAACAAAATTCCAGACACAAATTTAGGAAAAAAGCCAAGAAGAAAATGTTTTTTGAAAAGTCTTTGGTGAATACATTTCAGTTTATAGATGACAATTTTGAAATATGCATAACCTCCGATTTTTGAAAGAAAAACAAACATATTTTTTTCCAAATCAGTTTTTTTTTTAAATAAACTATCTATATTGTTTCGAATGTGCAACAGCGATTTGAATTTAACGGTCTGTAACGACTGCCTGCAACATTTATCATGTTTATAAACACGTCCATCAGTAGCAGTAGCGGTTATTAGAATTGTTTGTAAGTATGGCAACACTAAATGTTTAAGCTGCTAACATTAACATCGAAGGCTGTAGAATTCGAATGTACTAGTTTGTCCGTTAAGATCATTGTAGAAGATTCACAAAAGATGGCGCGTGTATAAATAGTGGCAGAGGTGGCAGTCGTATGAGAGTTTATCATAGGCGCTGTTAGAGTTAACATCAACTGTCTTGTACATTTAAGTTTGTGCATTATAAACGTGTGTGTGTATTAAAAACACATAGTGACTATTTAGACTGTTGTTGTATATTTGAATAAATAAAGAGTTGTTACAATTTTAAACTAATAAAACTGCTTTTATTTGCAATTAAAAGTATCCGGTTTATTTAAAGGAAATAAACCAACGTTTTCAAAAGGTAAAAACGTAACAAAATTTTAATCATTTTTACACCGTAAAAAGCTTTATGCTGTAATGGGTTAACATTTCTAAAACCTAGACACTGTTACTTTGATTCAACATATGTTTTCTTAATCTAGACTCTAGACAAACAAATGAGCACCAAGAGTATAGGGCTTGGGCACCATTGATCTAGAGGTGTCTTAATGATTCATATTTTATTCAACTTTAACTTTTCATTTAGTTATTTGAACTTTAACTTGTTCAAGTTGGATTAAAAACATTGGTGTCTCACCCCCCCATAGGATTATAAAGTTCAAATTTAAAAACTTGTGATATTGTTTTAAGCTCAGACTAGAAATTTGCTGTCTTATTTCCAATGGTCATGTATTTTTGGAAATAATCATGTATGAAAAAGTAAATAAAAAAATGTTGCCCTAAGAAAAAATTTTTTTGGTGAAAAAAAAATTGGGGTAAAACGATCGGTTATTTACCTATAAACAACATGAATGCCAATATAACAAATATCAAATAAGAAATAAAACTCACAATCAATAACTGGTAAAATTGCAATAGAGAAATAACATAATATTATAAGACATATTCCACGTTATCTTTATGCCGACCACTGCTGTTATCTGTAATTCTCTTATAACTAATATTAACATTCTTCCCACAACTGTATATGTAAGTAGTTCCTGCAAATTCCATTTAAGCGGTTTAAAGTCTTTTTTAACTTCAGCTTAAAGACAATTAAATTTTAATCAAATGTCATTTAATCACGTGTAGAAATCGTGAGTTAATCATTTAATTTGTTGTCTTTCATTTTTTCTATTTGTATTTTTTGGTATTTTCTACTCAACTCATAGTGTAATTTCCATGTTTAAACAAATAATAATAATAATAACAACAAATAATAAATTAAAATATTACAATTTATAGTCAAGTCATTCTTCATTCATTCGCCAGGTATTTTAAAACATGTTTAACAAATAATGTTTAAAATTTAAACATCTTAAACATGCATCTCTAACAAACTAGCTATTATTTATATTACAATATTTATTGGTTTATCTACATATTTAATCTATCATAACTATAATACTTAGTTACAAAGTTAGTAGATATGTATGTATGTTTAAATGTTGTAATATTAAAATTGTTTATTATTATTACTATTACATATTGTTATTGTAAGACAATATTTAAAACTAGCTATGTAATCCTAATCATATTATGCAGTTATTTTTATTTCATTTCATTTGTAATTTATAAATATTTTGTAATATTATAACAAACGATCATTAAAAAGATGATCATCATAATGATGACGTTAAAAACTACAAATATTGAATAAATTATTTATAAAGAAAAAAAAGAAAAAAGATTATTGACCGGCTTAAAGTAGTAAATAATATGACTGTCTGACAAATTGTATGACTGTCCCACTAATGATCTGTCATTATCTGGCTGATTGAATACGATCTATCGATCGAACGCTGGAAATATAATTGAAGAAGAAACAATTTATAAAATTACCCACAAAATATTTGCAATTTTGCCGGCACAATAATAAATTCAAATACAAATAAATACTTAAGTACTTGTATAGACGTAATTAGAATTAGAAACAGTTATAGAACAATAAAACAACACTACGGTAGGTATTTACATTGGTGTTAGATGAATGATGGATGGTTGGATGCATCTCTTCTAGAATGTTTTGCAATTTATACATATTAAATAATTTAGTTGTTGGTTTTAAATACTCAAACAGAAAATTAAAAAAAAAAATTAAAATTAAAATAAAATAAAAACAAGAAACATGTTGGTAATATTAGTATAAATTGCGGTTGCTTTGTAGTACAGACTGTAAATGTATAAATTCTTAATATATGATCATTTAGTGCTTGACAATACAATGGAAACTTTTCCAAATATTCAATTAATAATGTGATTAATTCGAATTTAACCACTTAGTACAGACAAAAACCACATTTTCTTAACATTGATCATGTTACACTCAATATAGCAGCACTGTTAAGCACTTTAATTAATAACTTACGTGAAATAATAGTAAGGTATTAGCAGTAATACTGGAATTAAAATAAATTTGAGTTTTCTTGAAAACAAATGCTTAAGAAAATTTGTGACCATTTTGGGAACTGGTAAATGGTTTGCATACTACACCAATGGTGCGCAGCCCATAGCACAATTGTGCAAAATCAAATCACACGTATTCTTATGCTCTTACAATTTAGTAGTCGTTGTCCACTCAACGAGACAACTACAAAAGCGTATGAGCACGGGTGTATGACTTTTTCTTTATTTTTTCAGTTTTTGTATTTGTTTGTTTGTAGGTGCCTTGAACAAAATAAAGAATTGAATGTGTTGGTGAGAAAATTTACTTTTGCGCACCTCTGTACTACACTAAGTATTGTGTTGTTCCAAAGGGTACTTGTTGGAACTGTAATAGTGCGATATATGAAATAATCTTGAAATAATCTTGCGATTTCAGAAATTTAGATTTGAAAAATCTAATTTTTTAAAAAAATGTCTGGAAAGGATTTGTGGCCTTCTATATAGTCTCATATTAAACTATATAGAAATCGTGGTCCAAGAGGTACTTGTTAGAACTGTAGTAGTGGGTTATCTGAAATAATCTTGGAATTTAAGAAATTTAGATTTGAAAAATATAATTTTTCCAAAAATTTCTGGAGAAAATTTGTGACCATTTTCGGAATTGATTGAATGATTTGCATACTACACTATATAGAAATGGTAGTCCAAGATGTTAAAAGACAGCGGTAACGCAAATTTAGATTATTTCGGTAACGTTTTTTTAACGTTCAATCTGGGTGTGGCGGGTTCGATTCCCAAAAGAGACTGTGGGAGTATCTGCAGATAAGAAAAACGATTCGCAGTTTTGTTTACAAAAAAACAAATCGGTAAGGATAGCTTAGCGGTAGTCGTCCTAAAAGGGTATCTAGCGTTAACGATAGCCGATAGCCTTGTTGATTATAACATTAAATTTAATTTAGATTTCAATAAACTTAATCACATATAGAGAACAAGAAATGTTTATTATACCCATCACCTTCGTGAGAAGGGTATATATAAATTTGTCATTCCGTTTGTAATTTCCACAATATAATTTTCCGACCCTATAAAGTATATATATTCTGAATCCTTGATAGATAGCGGAGTCGATTTATCCATATCCGTCTGTCTGTTGAAATCAATTTTCTGAAGGCCCCAAATATCTTCGGGATCCAAATCTTCAATAATTCTGTCAGACATGCTTTCGAGAAGTTTCCTATTTAAAATCAGCAAAATCCGTCCATAAATAACGGAGATATGAGCAAAAATCGGAGACAACCTCTATTTTTGGCCTATTTTTTATCTATATCTCGACGACTAAGTCATAAATATAGACAATATGGATATCTAATGATAGATATTTCGATGTATATTAGGCTATAGTAAGTTGGACCTACAATGGGTCAAAATCGGAAAAAATATTTTTAACCCGAATTTTTTTTCACAAATAAACTTTTTTTTGTTATAAATTTTTTTCACAAATAAATTTTTTTTTTTTTTATTTTAATTGGAAAAAACTTTTAAAAACAATTTTGAAAAAAAAAAATTTTTTTAACATTTTAAAAAATTAAAAACAATTTTTTTTAATTTTATTTTAAAGTATAATTTGGTGAAGAGTATATAAGATTCGGCACAGCCGAATATAGCTCTCTTACTTGTTTTTATAATGTAAAGTTATTTAGAGAATAGTATTTACAGGGGTAACGGTAATCGAACTGAAATTGCATTTTAGGGTTAACAGTAACTTAGCGGCAACGGTAGCTACATACCTTAAATAGATGGTTACAGTTTATATACCTTTGAAACTCTGTTACTTTACAATTGCATAATAAGACGCAATTGCCAACGAAGCGTTCAATTGTGTTTTAGAAAATTATTTCAACAAAAGCTATTTATTGTATAAAGATTGATATTTTGATAAAAAATTGCTAAAATTAAAACAAAAACAAGTAGTAACTTCATAATAAGTACATACTTAAACTAGTACCTAAAACGTATAAGTATCTAGTTGTAATTTAAAAGTATTTATTACAAATCAATAATAATTGTAATTATTACAGCAACAATAAAGAACAACAAATTAAAAAGAAATAATTAAACATACTACTTATTCATCTAATTTGGGTTTTTCTGTGGAATAAAATTTAAATACTATAAAGGAATATTTTGTGTATAAGGAAGATTCTTAATTATAATTCATATTACTGGTTTTGAGTTCTCAACTGGATTAAACCAAATAGAACCGTTCAAAAAAGTAGAGTAGAGGCAAATCTGATGTGAGCAAAGTCTTTAAACATTTATCTCAAATAATGTAAAGTCTGTGTGTTTTGTCGGATTGGAATATAAATACGCAAACACGTTATTTATGCACGTTTGACATTTGAACAAAAATAATCATAATTTCTTCTATTTAATGTACATATGTAGAAAAAAAAACGCTTAGTTTTTGCTATAATTTAAAGCAATTATGCATGTATACATATTTGTTTATAATTTATTTAAGTTTTTTTTTTTTAATTCTACAACGACATAAAATAGTTTTTTTTTTACTTATATAAATGGTAAATAATAACAACAAATTATTATGCATTCTAAAACTTTGTATTGAAAAAACTTATTTCGTAGAAGCTGCTTTAGAAGTGGATGGTTTTGGCGCAGTTGGTTTACTGGTTTTTGGAGAGGAAGTTGTGGGTTGTGTTTCAGGTTCAGATCTGTAAGGAAAATAATAGAAAGGAAGAATGAAAATTCAGATATGAATATTAGGGCTATAACCAAATGTTGGCCCTAGCACTACACGATGGCAAATGTTGTGTTATTTACGATAATATTTTTTCGGGTAATTTTGAATAAAAAACTCACTCACAAAAACGTTTTTTTAAGTCAAAATTTTCTCAATATTTATTACTTTTTTATTTTTTTATATTAAAAGTTTTAAACATATATTCGAGCCAGGTTGATATATTTATAAAACAAATAACGTTGTTTGGATTAAAAAAAATAAATAAATTATTTCCAAACGTTCCAAAAGTTCACCCACAAAACGCGGTAAGTTTTGTGGGTGAACTTTTTTGACAACCGTGAAAAAGTAATACATTTTTTTTAAATAACTTTAAATGGTCTATTTAAAAATGTTTATAGTTATCTAAGGCTACAAAAAGCATATTTTAAACAGCATAAAGACTTGCAGACATCGGCACAACAAATTTCAGATCTATAGGGAACTATGCCAGTGGTCGGCACTCATAGCCACCAGGAGCCGAACCCGATTGAATATTCAGATATACACAATACAAATGTGAGCGACTTTCGTTAAGATTATCAAAAGCATTAAAAACAAGTCAAACAAGTAAGAGAGCTATATTCGGGTGTGCTGAATCTTATATACCCTTCACCAAATTATACTTTAAAGTATAAATTTTAAATATTTTAGGTAAAAAAATTAAACTTTTTTTTTCAAAATTTTTAAAAATATTTTTTTTTTAAAAAATTTAAAAAAATTTTTTTTTTTCGAAATTGTATTTTTTTAAATTTTTTTTCAAGATTTAAAAAAAATGTAAATTTATTAGTGAAAAAAATGAACGACAAAAAATTTTTTTGGTAAAAAAAAAATTCGAATCTATCATAGATATCCATATCGTCTTAGTAATCCAGATATAGATCAAAAATAGAGGTTGTCCCGGTGTTTTCCTTATATCTCAGCCATTTGTGGGCCGATTTTTTCGATTTAAAATAGCGAACGAGCCAGAAGAATTCCCTTTATTGATATATCAATCATGTTTCTAAGTTATTTGGGGGCTGCGGAAAGTTGATTTCAACATACATACGGATAGACGGACATTGCTATATCGACTTCGCTATCTATAACGATCCATAATATATATACTTTGTGGGATCGCAAATGAAAAATGTAGAAATTACAAACGGAATGACAAACTTATATATACCCTTGCCACTATATCAGAAAATTCATGCAACATTATAATACATTTACTAATGTATGTTGTTTTTGTGCCGTCCACTGATCTATGCCATTGGTAGGCACTCATAGCAACCAGTGGGTGCTATTTCCATTTCTTCTTTATACTCGAATTCGTAAGCTGCGATGTCAATATCACGCCGCTTGAATTCATCTATCAGCCTCTTTTGCTATTATTGCCAGCTGGAGGTAACTCCAACTTATTCAATTCTCTCTTGAGTTGCTCCACTTTTAGTTCTTCAAACTTTATGACTGCTTTTTATTTTAAAATCCCACTTCTGACAACAATTGTTATGTTTAAGCTTTTTAAAATGTTGGTTTATTTCTTTTAAATAAACCGGATACTTTTGATTGCAAATAAAAACAGTTTTAGTTGTTTAAAATTGTAACAACTCTTTATTTATTAAAATTTACAACAACAATAGTCTAAATAGTAACTATGTGTTTTTAGTACACTCACGCGTTTATAATGCACAAACTTAAATATACAAGACAAGTTGCTGTTAACTATAACAGCGCCTATGATAAACTCACTGAATCTCCAACCGCTGTCACTATTTATACATAATGGCATCTTCATCCGAGTAGACTAGATTATTATTAACGGTCAATTCTAGAGCTTTCGATGTTAATTCTAGAGCTTTCGATGTTAATGTTAGCAGCTTAAACATTTAGTGTTGCCATACAATGCTAATAACCGCATGCTATCAACATTGTTGATAAGTAGAAGCTTCTACTGATGGACGTGTTTATAAACATGATGAATGTTGCAGGCATTCGATACAGACCATTAAATTCAAATCGCTATTGCTAATTCATAACAATATTATCAAACAAGAAACAAAAATCACGAGCAGTAAGTAGCTGGTTAGATTACAACAGAGAAAGAATGAGAACAATGTGGGATGTTTTTTTTTAATTTTTAGCTTTTATGTTGAAACACTAGTACAATATAAATTTATTCAAAGTATTGGGCATTGTTAGCCGAGGCAAAAGAACTGCTCATCTTTTGAGGCCAGAACGAATCAAGACAAGTTCGGATACTCCGTTCTGAAGTAGAGAGCGTTTTGCATCGATCGAAACAAATAGTAGTCGGACGGTGCAAGGTCTGGACTATAACGCGAGTGAGGCAAAACTTTGCAACGACTTCTTTCTAACTACTTTTTAACAGATATTGCAACAACTGAGCGATGTCATGATGGAATATTATAGTTTCATATCTGGCCGCATATTCTGGGCATTTTTCGGCCAATGTTTCCTGTTACCCTTTTGCTCCCACCATATATAGAAAATTACCTAAGCGCCATGGATATTTGGCTTTGGTGTCGATTCGGCTGGTTGTCTAAGGTGAAGAGTATCCCAGAGAAAGTATTCTGCACCGATCGAAACAGATGTAACAAGGTTCTTAAAGTAATTATTGAGATACTTAACATTAAACTTCTAAAGATATTTGTATTTGGAGAAAATAATAAATATTTTTTAACATTTTTCTTTTATACATTTTTATTTGAAAAAGTTCTCTTGCGAAAGGAATTACGCATTTTTTAAAGATTTAACTTACCCCATTATCACAGTGTATAGTTATATTTTAACCTTAAGTTATACTGACAGTTTTCATACAATAACTATTTTAACCGACATCGTTATAATGGTGGTAAGTCGGACTTATTAAATCTCTTTTATTAAAGTGCATAAATTATTGAATTTTTACCGATCATTAAAAAAAAATTAGAAACCCTTTGAATTCCAGAATAAACCTGCGAGGGCTTTATTGCCCGAAGTAACACTCTTGAAATTTAGTTTCACTTACCTCTCCTGTGGAGCCAAAAATAAAAAACATACAACTCCATTTGCTATATGCAGCACACCCGCTATTAAGCCATATATTCCAACCGATTTAATTTTTGCTAAATTGTCACTTTTACAATCTTCTATACCAAAAAAGGGAAACCAGCTGCAGATGCATAATAAACCAATAATAAAATTATAAATAATAGACTGAAAATAGAAATAAAAACAAAACTTAAATAATCTAGCGAATATTTCTCAGAGATTTGAACTTACCCCAGGATCGGCTCCTATATTACTCGTTTTAAACGCCATACCTATACCAATGCACATTAACATAATTATGTCTGGCACTAGACCCGTGCTAATCAAAAGTAAATGATTGGAAAGCTCTTCATTGACATGCCAACCAGCAATACAGGGCGAGTCCGTTTGACCATTTATGATTAAAATGCAAAGAAGTTTAACGATCTAATAATAAT
The DNA here is from genome assembly GCA_942486065.2 of Calliphora vomitoria. Classification (NCBI taxonomy): domain Eukaryota; kingdom Metazoa; phylum Arthropoda; class Insecta; order Diptera; family Calliphoridae; genus Calliphora; species Calliphora vomitoria. The sequence continues at coordinate 7,114,054 of OW818032.2, forward strand.
TTGTTAGAAATATGTTTGGCTTGAAATTAACTACAAATATGTTATGTTATAACACTCACGGTGGTGATACTAAAGAATGCTAAACTTATAATCTTGGTAATTTGGTTTGATAGCTCGGGTAATGGCATATGTATGATATCTTTAAGATTTACTAACTACATTGAATTGAATATTTTGGTTTTAATTTGATTAATAATTGAAATTGTTGATAAAATTTTAAATAACAGGATTGTCAGCAAGGCATATTTAACCAGGTGGCAGCGTAACGCCAGCTGACTATTTTTTGCTATACTTATATTGTGCCTTATGAAATGTCAAAAACGTGTTTACAAACATTTTTAAATTTGTTATAAGAGTAAAAAGATTATTTTATATTTATAAAAGTAAGTTTTAGTTACCGCTTTATGTGCGTAAAATATTTAAAAGTGCTAAAACAAACTATTTCGTTTTAAAAAGTGCGTTTTTGTGAATTTATTTTTTGGCAGTTTATAAGGTTTTACACACTGTTGTTCTTGTATTGTTGTAATTGTTGTAGTTACTCACTGTATTTGATTTTATATAAATACAGTGAGGGACAAAATTGTTCATAAAAAGTATAATTAAGGATATATCTAGAAACCTTTTTTTTACAAACTTAGGTCTGGCAACCCATTTTGTGTTATGTAGTCTGGCACAATGTGGTTTATTGTATGGCAACATTTTTTTGGAGTACCGTTACTTTTTTACTAAAAAGAAATTAAACCCTCAGATATTTTTCTCAATTTTTAAAAAAATATAAAAACAAAAAAACAAAATTTGTTTAATAACGTAAGTAAAGTACATTATTTAAAGTTATTTAAATAAAATACGATTCTTTTAAATAATTTATTTAGCCTTTTATAATGGGAAAAGCTAAGACTCCCCTATTGAATCAAAATGTGGCAAAAGACATAATGGAAGGTGTCCCATATCGCAAAATCGCTAAAAATATAATATATCAATAGGGTTAGTGAATAAAATAAAGAATCAGAATTGTTTAAACACCACGGGAAATAAATATGGTCGTCCAAAAAAACTTTCGCTTGCCGATGCTCGAGAAGCTCGTCGATTGATTGTGTCTGGTGAGGCTAATACAGCTTTTGAGGTCACTGAAATACTCAACCAAGAGTATAGTTTAAACATAAGTTCCAAAACCATTCGCAGATGTTTAAAATCCAAAGGCCTAGCGACAAGAACAAAACTTAAAAAACCTTATTTAAGCGAATAAAATCGAAAAAAGCGGTTGGCTTTTGCAAAAAAGTACGAGCATTTTACGACAGACGACTGGATGAAGGTAACTTGATCAGATGAGACAAAAATCAACCGTATTGGTTCTGATGAGCTCCAATGGACATGGGTTGATAAAAAAAATTGGAGTCCAAGAGCGAAATATTACAAGCACAATGAAATTTGGAGGTGGATCTTTGATGGCTTGGGGCTGTTTTCGTGGAAACCAGTTGGGTGTACTACGCCGAATAACTGGCAGAAAGTGTGCCAAAGATTACATTACAATGCTTGAAGACTCGTACATGCCAAGTTTGGATATATTTGGTTTAGAGTCGGGTCTGGATGACATCTTCGTGCAAGACAACGACCCGAAGTACACTGCCGGAATTACTAAAAATTGGTTAGAAGAAAATGGGATTAAACTTTTAGATCGGCCACTCCAGTCTGCCGATTTAAATCCAATTGAACACCTTTGGTCAATATTGAAAAGGAAAATATTGGCTAAAAAAGACCCAGCGAAAACCATCAATGAACTTTGGGAGCGTTCTATCGAGGCGTGGGTAAATATTAACCCACAGGTGCTAATAAATCTTGTAAATAGTATGCCAAAACGAATAAAAGCTGTTAAAACTGCAAGAGGGGGACATACGAAATATGAATAGCCAAAAACGTAAGGATTTTCGTCAAGGGTCATAATTGTTCATAGCTAACATTTGAAACCTTTTTAAATTTAAAAGTGAATTTAATATTTTTTGTTAGTTTTAACTTTTTTTTATTAAAGCATAATGTAAAGACTAAAATCAATTTAAAAAATTTCAATAAAAACAATGAAGAAGAAAAAGCAAGTTATTTATATTTAATATTGGTTGTTTTGTGAACAATTTTGTCCCTAACTGTAAATATCAGAGCTGTAAATGAATCATTCTTTTTTGATTTTAATTCGTTATGAATTAGCTAAATTTTGAATTAATTCATTTTACAACAAAAATGAATTGAATGAAATTTGAATCTACTCAAACGAATTAGGCAAGAATGAATTTCAATACATTTCCAATTCAAATGATTTTGTAAAAATGAGTTGCAATACATTTGAATTAAATTGATTTTGAATTAATTCAAATGAATTAGAAAAAAGAATTAGCAATTAAAATGCATGTAATCAAAAATGTATTGCAATCAATCAAATTCAAGAGCAGATCTTGTTACGGACCGGTTGGCCTGGAGAGGTTTCCAACTAGCTCTTGGCATGTTTTAGACCTCAGGTGGTTTCAACCATACTCGCCAGGCCAACCGGTCCGTAACAATCTCTAGGGGGAATGAAAAATTTCTCATACCAAAATGAAAATATTCAGTATAAATATTGAATAGCCTTGTCCCGGATCTGATCCTGATCAAAGAAAACATATTGTTTGGAATTTGTTTCTTCAAGAAGAACTGATTTTTATTTTGAAATACGCTAAACGACAATACACATTTAATATTCAAGAAGCAATTAATAATTTTAGAAATTTTGTGATGATCCGTCTTCATTTGTATCATCAGAATTAAACAATCGTTTTCACGTTATTTGTGGAACAGAATATGTAGGATCCATTGACTCATCATCATTTGAGAAATCACTTGCTGAAGACATTTTGAATCGTTAAAATTTAATAAATATTGATTTTTTGATCAATCACAAGAAACTTTAAAGAATATATTGACTCTCAATCACAAAAAATTAACTTTAATCAAAGCCATCTTTGACGACTCAAAGACATTAGGATCTTTAAAATTCGATTGAAAATTTTTCAAAACAGAAATTTTCCATAATATACAAATATGAGATTATTTAAACAAAAAAATTATTGCTAAAGTTTAAATCTAAGAATTTTTTGTCGTTGGACTATATTAGGTGATATACAAAACGAGAGTAATGCTTGCTGTCTTTTACATAAAAAATTAGTTGAATACCAAAAGGACAGTGGTGCTTACTGTAGATTTACTTACAAAATCAATTAAAATTTCAATCAATTGGAAATGAATGGCTAATTCTTTTTTCTAATTCATTTGAATTAATTCAAAATCAATTCAACTCAAATGAATTGGAAATGACTTGCAATTCATTTTTACCAAATTCATTTGAATTGACTCAAATTTCATTTAATTAATTTTTTTGTGTGAATGATTCGCGAATTAATTCAAACATGAATGATTCATTTACAGCTCTGATAAATATATTTTTAGACATATATTTTTAGACTTGAATTAAAAATATCTTAAAGTCTACTTACTATCTTCAATAAACCGTTACGTAGAGCAACATAAAAGTTTCCGCTCTATGTGTATTTGTCTACTTATTTAAGCAACTTTGAATATTGAGCAACTCTACAGGGTTTTCAAAATATTTCCAATTCCTTGCAGGGTTAGGAGCAATTACTCATCATATTGTATATTAACTAGCAAATAATTAAGATTAATAATGTTTTAAAAAGAAAATAATTTTGCTGATTTTTTTTCCCCTCTAAATGATTGCTGTAAAACTCAAGGTCATCCCGTCTCTTTCTAACGTTTTAGTTTCCCTTCAACTACAAGTATTATGTGTTAACAAAATAATAATGTAATATTTTATAATTTATCTTTTATGCAATTAAATTACATGCATGTAGTACCCGTCGGCATGCTATTATTTAATTTGTTATTTTTTTTAATAATTTCAACCCTATATGAGATTATTTCACTAACTGTATTTTATAATATTGTATTAGTTTTTTATTTTTTTCTTCGTTTTTAGAGCTGTGCATATAATTTAATCATGTGAATTGAAATGATTCAATAAATTATAAAAAAAAGAAAATAGTTATATTGTATTTTAAATAAAATTAAAATGAATAAAAGTGTGACGAAAATATTTAACACATTTTTAACATGAAATAAATTTGTTTTACACTGATTAATTAAATAACAGAGCTGGGATGAACTCTATTAGCTTTCACTCACACTTCATATAAAATATATATTGGGTATATGACTTAAAAATAAGGGATTTTTATACCCTTCACCTTCGTGAGAAGGGTATATATAAATTTGTCATTCCGTTTGTAATTTCCACAATATAATTTTCCAACCCTATAAAGTATATATATTCTGAATCCTTATAGATAGCGGAGTCGATTTAGCCATGTCCGTCTGTCTGTCTGTCCGCCTGTCTGTTGAAATCAATTTTCTGAAGACCCCGAATATCTTCGGGATCCAAATCCTCAACAATTCTGTCATACATGCTTTCGAACAGTTTCCTATTTAAAATCAGCCAAATCCGTCCATAAATAATGGAGATGTGAGCAAAAATCCGAGACAACCTCCATTTTTGGCCTATTTTTTTTTATCTATATCTCGATTACTAAGTCATAAATATAGACAATATGGATATCTAATGATAGATATTTCAAAGTCCATTGCAACGATGTATATAAGGCTATACAAAGTTGGACCTACAATGGTTCAAAATCGAGAAAAATATTTTGTAACCCGAATTTTTTTCACAAAAAACATTCTTTTGTCATACATTTTTTTCACTAATAAATAAAAAAAAAAAAAATTGAAAAAAACTTTTAAAAAACTATTTTGAAAAAAAAAAAAAATTAAAAAAAATTTTTTTTGAATTTTATTTTAAAGTATAATTGGTGAAGGGTATATAAGATTCGGCACAGCCGAATATAGCTCTCTTACTTGTTTTAAATTTGTAGCTTTTATTTTGAAACATTTGTACAATATAAATTTATTTCCCATCTTTCTGGCAACATATGAATTCCGAGCCAAAAGACTGCTCATCTAGACTGCTCATTGTTCTGAAGTGAAGCGTATCCCAGAGAGAGCGTTCTGCATCTCTCTGGATGGGGCACGGTCTGGACTATGAACAGGTGAGGCAAAACTTGCCAACCACTTAATTTTAAATTCTTTTTAACAGGTATTGCAACATGTGGCTGAAGGTTGTTGTGATGGAATATTATGGTTTCATGTCTGGCCACATATTCTTGGCGTTTTTCGGCCAATTCTCGCTTCAAACGAATCAGTTGCGTTTTTTTACAAGTTTCCTGTCATAGTTTGGTCAGATTTCAGCCACTCATAATTGATAAGACCCTTTTGTTCCCACCAAATACAGATAATTACCTTAGCGATATTGGATATTTAGCTTTGGTATCGATAAGGCTGGTTGGCCGGGCTTCACATACGATCTCTTACGCTTCGGGTTATCTTAATAGATCCAATTTTTAATCGCAAGTAATGATTGCGAAAAACGATTTTCTTTTCTGGTCTCTCGGGTTCAATTTATTTTCTTGATTTTTAATGAATCCTGCTGCTCGGAAAAGTTTTAAAATTGCTGCTTGAGTAGCTCCCAATGATTTGGTTACTTCTTGTTGAGTTTTACATGGAGTTTTGTATTTTAAATATAAAAAAAGCAATTTATTTGAAATATAAGGGCCTGGCTCACTAAATGCGAACGAACATTTTCTTTCTTATTGTATATTGAAAACAATAAAAAAATTCAAATATATTTGTTGTTTTCAATATAAAATAAGAAAGAAAATGTTCGTTCGCATTTAGTGAGCCAGGCCCTAAATGTTACATTGGCCCATAATCATAGTCAAACAATAAAGTCGGTTCTTTTTAAAAACAACTTTAAAATAAAAACCCGCATTTTATTATTATCTAACTATAGCCAAAATTGAAGTATGTTTTAAATTGAACCGACTTTAACTGGGTGTCACCTCATATGTAGAAAATGTTTTCACAACAAAATATAGACAAGTGGCATCGCTGAACAGCTGACATAAAAGTGATAAACAACAAATGTAACCGGGAAACTAAAAGGAAAAAACTGTTTGTGATGGAAAAATAGAAATGGAAAGATTAATATCAAATTTATTCTATTTTGGTACTAAATTTATTGATTCAATATTCAATAATTGCAAAATCTCTACCAATGTCTTGTAAGTTAAACATTTTTGACTTTTTGTCGAAGTTTTTTACATGGCAAATGCTGTTGTTAAATGAGTTAAAAACAACTTCAGCTGGTTTTATATTTACAGTCGACTTTAACATCAGAAGTATACTTTAACTTGTCTATGGTAGACCTAAAGTCCACTCTTAAGTAGAGACGACTTTATTTCTCTTAAAATATACTTTATTTTTGACTATGATTATGGGCCATTGTTTTTAATTGTTAATCGTGTCAATCTCAAGCTCAGAATGACTTTTTAGTTAAATGCATTTTGACAGTTGTTACAGTACCAAGCTTTCTTAAAACCCAACACCGTTTTTATTCTTTGCTCTTGCCAACAACATCCAATTCTTGAACTTCAAACTTTTTGACTGGTCTTTCGTATCAAAATCACCACTTTTGAACAGCACAAACCATCTCTCGCACTTTGAAACCGATGGAACACATTCACCATAAGTTTTGCAGATCGAGCTAATTTTCTCAATTAAACGCTAATTAAGAAAGTTATTAACGGCTTAAGAATTTTTAGATTTTTATGTAAAATTATTACTTTTCCCCAGAAATATGAGTGATCACAGAACGAGTTTCATTTCTCATTTAAACGCGAATCGAGCTCCTTTTTCCTTATTTACAAAGTTATTGACAATTTAATAATTTTTAGGATTTTTATGTAAAACTAGCGGACCCGGCGAACTTTGCCTGGCCCCAATTTTAAGCCTTTAGACAAACTTTAGAGTAATAATACAACACAAATATTTAAATTTTCAATATGATTTATTAGAATGGAATAAGTAGAGAGCGATTTGATGAACAATGTTTTTCAATTCGTTTTCCGGGGCAAAATATAAATTGTAGCAAGAAAAATAGCACATTTACTGTAGAAAATTACAACGCCAAAATTACACCGTCAGATTGCACAAAGTCTAAGTCAACGCATAACGCCATCTATCGGATTTCTATTTTTCATTTGGAAAGCAATTAAGGAATAATTTCACACAAAATTTCATACAAAAACTCGATTTTTCCGACTTTTCCGGACGGATTTTCCAAAATATTCTTCCGTAAAATAGGCTAGGTTGTTGAAAATAAATTATAAAAAAAAAATAAAAATAAAAAAACCTTTTCCACGAAAATAGGAACAACTGACAAATAATTTTACAGAAATCGGCCCAGCCGATCTTATTTTATGAATTACTATACATTTTTTACACCATTTTTATATATATAGATATAGATTTTTCCTCAGAAATATAAGTGATCATTGATCGATATTTTTTTTTTTTATTTAAACGCTTATTTATAAAGTTATCAATGGTTTAGGAATTGATTTGTACTCTGAAATATGGGTAATCACAAATCGAGCTTATTTTCTTATATAAACGTTTATTGGCAATTTAACTATTTTCGAGTTTTTTTTTATCTAAAATATATTCGCAGATCGAGTTGCTTTTCTCAATAAAACGCTTATTCAAAGACTTATTAACGATTTCGCAGAAATATAAGTGATCAATGATCATAGGTCGAGCTTTTTTCTCATTAACAAAGTTATTAAGGATTTAAGAATTGTAATTTTGTATGTTAAACAGTAATTTTTAATGCTGACACACGTTATTAAAGATTTCAAAATGTTGAGTTTTTTTTATGAGTGATCACAGATCAAACTCCCTTTCTCAATTACAAAGTTATTGATAATATAAGATTTTTGAGATTTTTATGTAAAATATCGGTTTTTCCTCAGAAATATGAGTGATCACATGAGTTCCTTTTCTCGAATTTTGTGGGTATTTTTTTTTTTTTTTTTTTTGTACAATCACATAAAATTTCCCATTATTTAAAACAAGAAAAACACCATCCATGTATTTAATTGTTTTAGTTTTTTTTTTAATTTGAAAATGTTCAGCATGCCATAAATTAGCAAATTGTAGTAATTGCTAATTTTAGTTAACACATCATACAATTTGAGCACTATATTGAAAACAATTACGAAAATCTGGATTATACTGACAATTAAACAGTGTCTCTTTCGTGTATAATAAATTTTAGATAAAAATAATAAAAACAGCGATAATTTCACCAATTTCCCACAATTTAAATTTCCCATTATCAAATACAATGCAACAATTTCAAAATAAATAATTAACTTTTTTTTTATCAAAATTCAATTAATTATAAAATATGTACATATGTATAGTTGTAGTAACAAAATTACGGTTACATTAGAGTTTCTTATTTTTTTTTTTTTTTTGTTCTTTTTGTGGAAAATGACATAAAATTATTTATTTAATTTTATATCCGCTGCAGTTAAATTGTATTATTTATTAACTATTTATTATAATGAGTAATAATTTTAGGGGAAAGTTTCTATACACAAATGATCAGCGGATGCACTGCGGTTTATTATAAAATATACAAAATTACATATCATTTACCAACTTATATTACCTTTTTGAAAATAATATTATATCCTTAAACTGATTAAATAATAATCACAAAATACGAAATTGTCCATTTGTTTTGAAACCTATTTATATACATATTTGCTTATACTCTTGCAGCTTCCTTTTCATTTTAAATAACATATGTTGCTCACACATACCCACTGAAATATACTTTTGAAAAAAAAAAAGAAATCCAAAAACTATTTATATCGATCTTCGAAATGAAGTTAGGTCATGTAAAAATGCATAAACATTCAAGGGAGGTCGCTTCTATTTTCCCTTTTTCCAAGCAACAATTCTATTTTTAAAATTTAAACAAAACACACAAGCATGGAGAGTGTTGATGTCACCGAATGAATGCCTTTGTTTTGAAAATGTTTAACATTTAGTTGTAATTCTGAAATTGAAAACAAAGGATCCATTTAGGACAGCAAGTTATACATTAAAAATATTTCGAAAAAAATAGTATTTAATTTGATTATAACAATGGCTTCTTTTGGCGTTCGTGGCATGAGTCAAAATTTTGGCATTAAAATTTGTTGCTGCCGTGTTTGTACTTGTATAAATTTCGGTTTTGTTACATCGCGAGCTGGTTTATTAAAGATCCTGCAATTGGGTTTGGCCTCATTGTGCGAAGGTCTTTTAATTAATTATGGTGTTCCGGCGGCGGATACAATTGGTCAAGCATTGACTAGTTTCCTGACTACGACAGCGTATTGTTTTACCACCACCGCCATTTTGATGATTTGTTATTGTTTTTCGGATAAATCGTATAGCCTGATACGACAGTCGTTATTTGTAAGTAAAACTATACTATTGAAAAAAGTTATCTACGTTCCGAATTTAAATAAAATCGATTCAGCCGTTTTGGCGTGGTGCTCAAACAAATAAACAAACAAACTTACAAAGACATTTATATATTTATATGGATTAACGATTTAAGAATTTTGAGTAACACGGATCGAGCTTCTTTTCTCAATTAAACGCTTATTTAGATTTTTGTGTGTTTTCATATGAAAAATCGATATTTAGTCAGAATTATGAGTGGTCACAGATCGATTAGATTTTTCATATGAAAAATAGATTTTTTATCCGAAATATGGAGATCACAGATCGAGCTCCTTTTCTCGATTAAACATTTGTTTACAAAGTTATTTAAGATTATAGATTTTTGAGTTTTATCATACGAAAAATCGATTTTTGGTTAGAAATGCGCTTATTTACAAAATTATCAAGGATTTTAGATTTTTGAGTTTTTAATATGAAAAATCGATATTTTACCAGAAATATGTGTGATCTCTTTTCTCGATTAAACGCTTATTTACAAAGTTATTAAGGATTTTAGATTTTTGAGATTTTTCATATCAAAAATCGATTTTAGGTCAGAAATATGATGTTTTCGTATGAAAAATCGAGTTTTGGTTAGAAATATGAGTGATCACAGATCGAACTCCTTTTCTCGATTAAAAGCTTATTTACAAAGTTATTAATGATTTTAGATTTGTGAGTTTTTTCATATGAAAAATTGATTGCCTTGACAAAATATGTTTTATAGAATTTTTTATGGAAACAGCATCAAATATTGCTGACTATGTAAGTTCTTTCGACATCGAAGAACTGGCAGTAACGCTTCAAAAAATATGCTTCAAAAGAGTATTAAAAAACTCATTAATGGTATCAAAATTTGTTCATTGTATTTTCGATTTATAAGAGTTGTGCTACTTGCAAATCAGCTTGATCTGCGATCACTCATATTTCTGTTTAAAAAACAATAATTTTTTATACGAATGACTCGAAAAGAGTTAACAGTCGCAAAGTAGGTCTGGGTTGATTAACAACTCGCGCGTCATTGTAATTATCTCTTAAGTGCAATCAGGCCCGTTTTCGTTTTTTTGCCTTCGACAATTTTGCGTCTCACTCTGGCACGTGTGTGATGTAAGGCTTCGTATAACGGTTCCTGTTCTACGTCGTTTGCACCAACCGCGTGTCTTTTAATTTTATTTGAACACTGGTGGAGACCATATAAAACTCAACATCGATACTGGTGGAGTACCATTCAAAACTCAAATCGTATACTGGTGGAGTACCATTAAAAACTCAACGTATCAACTGGTGGAGTACCATTAACACTCCTGATTTTTACAACAAGGTTTAAGCGTTCCAGCTTCCTATATGAAGATATAGGTCGACTAGGGACCAACTTGAATCGACGTGGGATAACCTGGCAATTTGAGAGTCTTTACTCCGCCATCTAACTTTAAATTACAAAAAAAAAAAGAGTTAAATTGCCAATTGTGATCATTCATATTTCTGAGCAAATCGATTTTATAATAAAACAAGTTAGAGAGCTATATTCGGCTGTGCCGAACCTTATATACCCTTCACAAAATTATACTTTAAAATAAAATAAAAAAAATTTTTTTTTTAAATTTAAAAAAAAAAATTTTTTCGAAATTATTTTTTAAAAGTTTTTTCCAATTAAAAAAAAAAAAAATTAATTTAAATTTTTTTTATTTCAAATTTATTTTTTTTTTTTTGGAAAAAAATTCGGGTTAAAAAATATTTTTCCCGATTTTGACTCATTGTCGGTCCAACTGATTTGTTTCCAAGTCGCATGATGGAGGCTCTAAATGTAGATGCTCACATATCTTTTCTCATTTAAATGTCTATTAACAAAGTTATTAAAGAGTTTTTTTTATACCCTTCATATAAATTTGTCACTCCGTTTGTAATTTCCACAATATAATTTTCCGACCCTATAAAGTATATATATTCTGGATTCTTATAAATAGCGGAGTCGATTAAACCATGTCCGTCTGTCTGTTGAAATCAATTTTCTGAAGACCCCAGATATCTTCGGGATCTAAATCTTCAATAAATGAGCAAAATCCGTCCGTAAATAACGGAGATGTGAGTAAAGATCCGAGAGAACCTCTATTTTTGGCCTATTTTTGATCTATATCTCGATTACTAAGTCATAAATATACACAATATGGATATGATAGATATTTGCAACGATGTATATTAGGCTATAGTAAGTTGGACCTACAATGGCTCAAAATCGGGAAAAATATTTTTTAACCCGAATTTTTTTTTACAAAAAAATTTTAAAATAAAAAAATTTTTAAATTAAATTTTTTTTTTTTTTTTTAAATTGGAAAAAAACGTTTAAAAAACAATTTCTAAAAAAATTAAAAAAAAATTTTTTTTTTACTTTTATTTTAAAGTATTATTTGGTGAAGGGTAAATAAGGTTCGGCACAGCCGAATATAGCTCTCTAACTTGTTTTATTATAAAATCGATTTGCTCAGAAATATGAATGATCACAATTGGCAATTTAACTCTTTTCGAGTCATTCGTATACAAAATTATTGTTTTTTAAACAGAAATATAATTGATCGCAGATCAAGCTGCTTTTCTTAATAAAACGCATATTCACATACTTATTTACGATTAGAATATATGTTGCTAACATATAAAAGATCACATGTCGAGCTCTTTTTCTCATTTATAAGTGATCTGAAACTCTCCTGTGAACAGTGTTACCATTTGTCCAGTTTTCCCTTTTTTTGCAAGTTTTTTCAGATGCAAAAAGTTTTATTTTTTTAAAAAAAAGTTTTTTGGAAAATTTTAAACCTATGTTATCAATAAGTTGAACCGTTTATTTCAAAAAGATTGTCTCCAAATTCGTTTACTAAATGGGGAGATTGATTTGAATATATTTAAAGTACTAAATTCACATAAATTATCTCAGTTTGATTTATGTACGAATTAAGTTTTTTAATTTTAGTATGTATGTACTTAAAAAAAGTTTTTTTGTTGGAAAAAAAGTTTTTTTTTTAGAAATAAAAAGTTTTCTTCAAAAAATATATGGCAACACTGCCTGTGAAAGACCTAAATCAGTTGATTTGAGATAGTTTAGCTCTGTCTTGATAAAAATTTTAATGAAGCTTAAGGATAATATTACAGATGAAAGTTTTTGATTAATTTCGTCTCAAAATTTGCACCTTCATCGCCCAAATAAAATGTAATTGCCCAAAAATGTTCATTTTATCTTTTCTATTTGGAGGCAATGAACCGATTAACTCATACATATTTTCTTTGTTATAGTAATAGTTTACTTATCTTGTTCCAGGAAACCCTTTTTAATGGCGTGGCCTGCAGCATGTATTTCAGTGCCTCCAGTTATATGGGTTTCGCCTGTGTGGTATGGCTACATCCGCAATTTTTAATTAAACCAGGCTTTTGGGCCTATCCAGCTATGACAGCGGCTTATGTAAGTTTTCAAAAGAAAGACGAAACAGGTGAAAATGTCAGATCATCGCGGACACAAAAAATAACCTTTAGAGCCTATGAATTTCTTTAATTATTGTTAAATGCCAGCTGAACAAAATTAGTAAGTAGTCAATAATACTGGAAAATTTACAACATTTCCATTACCACAACAAATGGATCTTCACTGGGGAATGATCCTAGTCACACTGGAAGAAATATAGCCAAGGTGAAAGATTTTTCCAGAGCTGTTATAACATTTCCGTTCTGCATTTCAATACTATTGATAAACTGCTGATTTTATTCGGCTGACATTTAACAAAAAGTATCAGGAATTCAGGATCAATTAAAAGGTTTTTTGTGCTGCAATGCCAGCATGTTATTGTGTGATTCGTTTCGAAAAGAAAATCATTCGAATTTGTATGCTTTATATTTCGAAAATGTTTTCTTTCGAATCGAAATTAAGGAACAATGAAAAATTTTTAATTATTTCTTTATTTTTAGTACATGGGCTATGCAGCGGGAATTTTACACGGCATTGATGCGTTTTTGGCTTTTAAACATTACAAAGGATTTCGCTAATATCTCTTAAAAACACACAAAAACCACATCGTTTAACCATTTTAGTTATAAAAAAAAATAGTAACATATCTGTAAATATTTATTTAAGTTGAGTAATAAAAAAAAAACATAATTTTTAAGTATGTTAGTAAGAATTATAATATTAAGGCCATTTGAATTTAATAAAATGTAACTGTTAAGCAAAATACATATATGATCAACACATGTAAAAAAAAACACTGCCACTAAAAAGAGTTTATTAGTATAATTATTTGGTAAATAGGAGTTTAAATATTTTTGTAAAATATTAAAGGAGATTTTTAAAGAAATATTCTTAGAGATTTTGTCCAGTTTCATTCAGTTCATATGTGAGTATTCAGTCAATTTTATTGTTGGCTTTAAATTTTCTAAAATGGAAATATGAAAGTATGTTATATTAAATTATAAGTTTAAATAGGCAACAACTTACTTAATGTTCTTGTAAGCCAAACTCGATTCATAGTCAGCTTTTAAAAGAGCAATGCGCACCCATCGAGGCCTCTCATGTATGGCCTTGTGTATGACAAATTTCAAACCCAATAGCAAATGTTCGAAGAGAACAAATGAAATATTGGGCATGGACGGAAATAGATTTGTAAAGAAACCTCTATGGGAAACAAATTAATTAAAATAGAAATTAGTTTATTTACTAAAAATGTTAGGAGTAACATACCTTATATTCGGCTGTAGATACAAAATACCACAATTACTTAATACGGCCATAACTGACAACAATTCAAAGGCAGATTGCCAGGCACCAATGTTTTTGGTACGTCTAGCAAAAGGACGCTTAAATATGTTGCAAAGCTAAAAACAATATATGAACAAACATTTAATTAAATACAAAGAAAAGAACGCTACTCCCTCAAAACTCGTAATCAACATTAACTAAAACTGTACACTTTCAAAGTGCACTTCAAAAAGATTAAAAACAATTTTGTTCCAAAAAAATTTTGGAAAAAAAAATTTTGTTTTGAAAATTTAAAAAAAAGCAATTTGTTTTGTCCAAAAATATGTTGGTAAAAAAATTTTTGTGTTGAAATAAAATTTTGGAAAATAAAATTTTTTTCACGATTTTGATTTGACGGCTCTAATTTTTATAGCGTTAAATACGTTGTTCGAAAGGTCTTTAAAATGCCTATCATTATATATCCATATAATATTGACTAAGTTACTGGCTTAGTAATCCAGTTATAGATCAAAATACATATGTCAAATATTCGGACAGTTGATTTCAACAGACGGAAATGACTATATCGACACCGCTATCTATAACGATCCAGCAGATATATAATCTTGGGTTTGCTAATGAAAAATGTAGAAATTACAAATGGAATGACAAACATTAGCTGCAAAAACATTTTTAAATTCACTTTTGAAACTGCATTTGTGTCCACACAGTGAAGTTTTTGCTTAAATGTGGATGACATACTCAAAAAAATCTACATGTACATGAAACGGAGTACCCTTTTCCATTCCTCTTTCCCCTTTCATCGACAAACTCAAATGTTTTGCAGCAAATGCTTCACAGTAGGGATGGGGACATACCACTACCACTCATGGTAAAGGGAATAATACAGTTTAATTTGCTTTCATAATTACCTTAAACAAATCAATATGCATGGCGAACAAATTATTAATTAAGGCACCAAAGGCGGCAAAAGGTGCCACAGCTGCAAACAAAACAACATAACCGAATTGTATGCACATTTGTAAATAGTCCTCATATGTTGATTGATATTGATCCAAACCAGCCTCATAAAAACACTGTTCATAGCGGGCCACATCACTAACCAATGAGCGCTTATCCTCATCAACTTCTTTGTGCAAGTACTTGAAATATTTTTGTCTAACAACAGCCAGCAAGGGTATGCCAATTTCCTGGACAATGCAAACCAACTTAAAGAAAAACAAAACATTAATAATAATCCTTATAGAGCATAAAGACTCCATTCCCACCCACCTGGAAAATCAACAACTGCATCATTAATTGATAATTCAATTGATTCAAATCTTGCAATATGAAAGCAATGTAAAACAAAGAAAAGAAATTATTAACAATTTCAAATATCATTAACTTATTAACACGATGACGATCGTATTGCGAACGAGTACGATGATTTTCGGTGTCCGTTAAAAACGTAGCCAATTTCTCATAAGCCCAGGAAAATATGGCAATCAATATAGATTGCACTATAACAGGCACATACAATAGCCAAGAATCTGGGCCAAAATCGGCCAAAACTTCAGCCTCGATTTGAAATTGATACAAGGCAAAATAAGCCGAAGCTATAACACACAAGCCCACCACCGGATACGACACTAAATACATTTGTAAATAGGTATAACGCATGGGATACTGCATGGTCATTTTATTGGTTATAGGATCGGGTTTAGGTACACCTTTATAGTTTGTGCGTGGCTTATCCAAACTGCTCATTTCAATAGTACCCCAACGATACGAATAACCGGCACATTTGCGTTTCCATAATTCAAGAAAAATCTAGCAAAATACCAAAAATCAAAGAAAGCATTTATAATTTATATAATTACTCACTGTTGTCCATATCACATAAAAGCCACACACCAATGAAATATTAAATTTCCAGATATATTGTAATATTCCAAATAAAGTGGGAAATATTAAGGCTTTTGTATAGAATTGTGTAAAACCAAAATATAAGCCAATACTAGAACCAAAATAATTACGTATATCTTCAATAGGCATACTACGTCGGCGCCAATTGAAGCTAAACTTATCTAAATATTCCTAAGAAAATTAATAAAAATAATAATTATGATTTTTGTTTCATTTTGTAAGTAAATAAACAGGTATTTTTAAAAATCCATTTCAAACTTACTATATCATGCAGTGGAAACATATCCTCCACCACACCAGTCCTTATGTGCGACAACAGCTCAGGTTTAATAATATCTTTTATTAATACGGGTGCCTCACAAAAACGCACTATATCATCTTCGCTCATACCGGGCAGTAAATAATCGCTTACCGAATGATAATTAAACTTTTGCATACTGCCAGTCGTTGTCTGTTTTGTTAGCTCCGCTTCATCGGCCAAGCGAAGCAGAGTATCCGTGGAGGCAGTTATATATAAATATTTTTCTGTCTTACCCACCACTTCCAAAGTGGTTTGTATGCCAAATTGTTGAATAATCTTTTCAACATCTTGACATTGTTGTAATTTAGCTTTTTCGCCAAATTTAAGCACAACATAAGTCTAAAATTGTTAATAAAAAAAGAGATTATATCATTTAAACTTATTATACCTATCCAACAGCACTCGACTTACTTTATCACATTCTTCCTCGGTTTTTGAGGATTTTTGTAAGGCTCTAATACTTCTTTGACGACGAAATAATTGATTTTGTATGATGCTTTGTGGTCGTTTTGATAGCAATCCGCCTCCTAAACATTTAAATTAAATAAATTATTAGATAATTACATATTTGTTTTAGAACAATATTTACCTTTATTACCTAGATTTGCAGCCATTATTTAAAATAAGTTTATACTTTGTCTATATTTACTTTAAACACAATTGTCAAAGTATAAAATACGATTTTTTCTTGTTAATAATACACTCTGACACACACACACGATGCCTCACTACGATAAAAATTTCATTATTTTTTTTGTTAATAATTCTTCTTTAGTTGGTCCATACGCTATAAGAACCAGAGTAAAGAAATTGTTGACGTCGACTTCTCGATAAATAAAAAAATATAAATAATTAAAAAAAACAAAATAGAAGGAACAAATCAAAACAAAAACAGAAACCGGGTTGTAGTCATCAGCTGTTAAGGGTGGATTAGCCGACCGTAATGTAATGTAACCTTAACGGAACGGAACAGCTGATCGTTTCTATTGTGTGTAAAGTAGTTAAAGCAGTTATAGTGACAAAATGTAACGTAACTGTAACGTCTGAACCTTTTAAAAACAGAATTCTTTACGTTTCTACGTGACATTTACTAACGGTGTTGTCAACTTGTTGATTTTAAGTCTTGTATAAAAAATACTTATTTTGCTCAGAACGCTTAAAAATATTTGCAGTGTTCTAAATACATAAATAAAAAACAAAACCTTTTAATGTTATGGTAATATTTACTTATTATACAAATTAATTCATACAAGTATTTATAAAATGTATATTAATAATCGGCGAAAGTATTTAAGTTTCAAAATATTAAATTAATATTTTGTATACACAAATTAACTAGTATCACTCTATTATGTTTATTCATAGTACAAGATATATTTAGCGGAACTTATGGAATTTTACATCTGATTTTAAGCACAATTTTAAAGGTAACAAAAAAGCATGAACTTTTTAACTACCAGTTCTTCAATATCGAATAGAACAAATAAAGATCCCAGTATCATTTTATATTTTCATGACTATTTTTCTGTGAATATTCATATTTTCTGTCGCAGGGACTTTATGATCTTTGTCTGAAGTACTGTTATATAAATTCAAAATGTAATTTTTGATTCACAGTGTTAATAAACTGTAAGGTATTTTGCAGCACTATTTAATGATACCCTTAATGTTTATATAATTTATTAAATATAGGAGAAATTTACTATCAAAGCCTTACAAATAGTCCGACTCGCTATTTTTCAATATTACTCTCTCACATATACGGGTGCGGTGTGAATTCAACATCCTTGTGTATTAAACATATCAAATGTCTCGAAATTTAACTATAATTTGACAAATAAATGAAGTTGAATACACGTAAATTCTGTATGTTGAAATAAACTTTCCGTAGCCCAAAAATAACTTACACACATGATTTATTTGATGTATAAATCTGGAATTCTTCCAGCTATTTAAAATCGAAACAATCGAAAACACAAATGGCTGAAACGGGACAACATCGATTTTTTACCTATTTATGACCTATGCAACGGCGTATATAAGACCAAAGTAATTTGGACCTACCATTGGTAAAAATCGGGAAAAATAGCTCTGTTCCTTGTTTTTATTAATTTTGACATTTTATTTTGTTTGTGGTAGAATTTGAAATATAGAACAGAGTTTCAATTTATGGTATTGAAATTAAAATAAAATTTAAATAAATACAAGTTTAAATATTTTTATAGAACTGTGTGTCTGGTGAAAATTACAAATTTACCAAGACTTGTATATTTTTGTTAGAGTTAGGTACTGTTGTCAGAGTCGGACTACTTGTATCCTTAAATTCCTATAACACTTAAACTAAGAGAAAGCCAAACATTTTAGTATTTATATTTAATTAAGAGAGCTATCAAAACCAAAATTATTAAGTAAAAAGCTGTTGTAACGATCTTGATTTAAACCTATACTAAACACGTTGTAGATCCCACATAACCATCGGCCGAGCGATTAGCACCTTTTGTTATCCACTGTACATGTTGACATTTAACTCCGAAAACCAGCTGGCAACTCTCTGCTTTGTGTGTGTGTCAAACGTGTTTTTTTTACACATTTTCTTGGTCTGTTGTGGTTGTGTTTCTCTTCATAATTTGTTCATCTCTGTGATGCAATTGATTTTTATTATTTATTTAACGAATTAAATTTCAATAGTGAAAGTGAAAACTGGATATAATAATTTTCATTTAAAACATGAAAATTACACTATAATCCTCAAAGAATAATAATAAATAAACGAATGCAAGCCAAGAAAAACTCAACCGGAAAAAGGTCACAGACAAAAATCAACGTTTAGTGAAAACAAAAATAACAAATTTATAAATAAAAGATTATATAGATAAAATAATTTTGTGTATAAATCAAAGCAGTGGCGCTACTTGTAGGCGAGAAAAGTGAAGTGAAAAGAAAAAATACAAAATAATAAGAAAATCATACGAGTTCATTAAACGGTTGATCTCTAGAGCAGCCCCATATCCAAACTAACCTAAAAATAAGTGGAAATTTGTGTCTTTTTGAGAAAAAATGTAGGAATTGGTGATAAAAAGCTGACAAATTATAATCAAATTACTGAATAAGTACAGTTTTTAAAGAAAGGCATTTTTAATAATCTGACAACATGTTGGGTGGCTTAGTACCGATGAGATGGTCCGATCTCCGTATTTTTCCCGCTCGTATGTCCACCACACAAAAGGTAAGCAAATTAAAGATATTTAAAATCAGGTTTTTATTTACATAAAATTTGTTCAATAAAATAGGTGGTCATAATGTCAATAGCGGCTGGTGTGGCGCTTTTGGGAGTTATGTCACGTTACTTGCGTCGTAGAAAGCCACCACGTCCTCCACGACGTGCTCGCAAATATACGGGGAGACGTACCCGCAACAGCATGCGCAGTCCAAATGATATGATTTCCATAGCAGGCTCTAAAGCTTCTGCTCGATCTGGCAGCCCAGTGGGTTCCACCATTGCATATTCCCAGTCAGATCGTATGTCGATGGCCAGTGGTTCTATAGGTGCTGGTGCTCTTGTGTCATCTTCTAATCAAGGACAGCCCGGTATTATAACCACACAACTGACAGCCCAACAATTGGGTGTCATGGGCATGGAAGCTTTAGATACCGTTATAAATTTCTGGGAGGATGCCTTAGCAGCCCACTATTCCCCAGGCGGTGTTCCCGCCATTCTCACAACCGCTGAGGAATCGGAGTTTTGTAGGGAAATCCAGAATCTCCTGGATATGGCCTACACTTTGCAGGAACAAAGTGAATTACTGTTTCTGGATCAACGTTCGGTCTTGTTTCGCGACGAACCGTCCATAGAAGAGGCCGAAGAAGATAATTGGCGTGCTCTAGAAGATGTGGCCGACGACGATAGGCATTCACAACGCTCTAACAGTATGAGCCGTACTGGCTCTGATCCCAATTTTGATTCAGCCGAAAGTTTTGCTTCCGCCTTAGATCAAGTGGCTGATTTGAGGGAATTTGATAGTTTTGCCGATACCGAATATGAAGAGTTCCCATTGTATCAGGCAGCTTTAAAACAACACGAAGAATCACCTATACCATGTCGTACTATACGTTGTGAGCTGGTGCATTGTTCCAACGAAACAGAATATTTGGCTAAATTGCATTGTGTGCGTTTGGCATTTCAATATTTGTTTAAGGTAAGCACTATTTAAATTAAGTTTAGTACATTTATTACATGATCTCTATGTAATTACAAATTAAAAGTATAAGGCATGCTAGAAAATTTTCTATGAAATAGAAAATGTTCTAGACGTTTTTCTATAGAAACATTTTTACTCATGCTAGACAATCGGAAACCAACAAACTTTTATATAAATTAATTGCATCTCGTATGCAAGACAATTTTCTATTAAATGATTTCAGCTAGCAAGCTAGAAAAATTTTACGCCGCATACTTATTAATCTATAGAAAAATGTTTATCCCGAATGCTAGGAAATTGTGCATAGAAACAATTTTATCTTATTTAGTATAATTAAATAAATTTGTCTATATATATTTTTCTAATGTATGCTTTAATTTTAGGATCCAGCTATAGGCCAATGGGTCATTGATACCGGGCGTCAAATCCTTACTGATTTACTGTGTTTGGGTGATAAAGACACCAAAGAGTTTTTGGTTGGTTATGAGGATTTCATAAATTATTTACAAGATCCCTCTAATTGGAATGAAATACAAAAAGAATTGGAGCAGCGCAATGTCAAAGCCATGACATTCTATGACATCTGTCTGGATTTCATTATATTGGATTCATTTAGAGATTTAGATGCACCACCGGGAAGTGTTATAGCAGTGGTACAAAATCGATTTTTATCCAATGGTTTTAAAGAAACAGTAAGTTTGTTTTGACATCATACAATATATACAATACATAACATTTGTATTCCATGTATTTACTTTTAGGCTCTAACCACAGCTGTATGGTCAGTTTTGAAGGCTAAAAAGCGTATGCTTAAATTTCCCGATGGTTTTATGTCACATTTCTATGTAATTTCCGAACAATTGTCCCCCCTAATGGCTTGGGGTTTCTTTGGACCCGATGAAAACTTGAAAGACATTTGCCACTACTTTAGAGATCAAATGTTGGGCTTCTTGGCCGATATTTTTAGTTTCCAAAAGAGTCATTATACAACATTGGAGGAATTCTCGCAAGATATATTAGATCATATGAAAACTAGAGTAAATAATATAAGTGTTAAATTTAGCCAATAGATAAACAAACATTATAGATCCTAAACAAGAAAACTTCCTTCATTTTTTTTCTAATAATTTTAACAACATATTTGGAAAACTATTGCCAAGAGAAAATATTCCATTTGTTTTTTAAAAACAAAAAAAATCTTACACCATTTATGTTTAATCCGCGTGTTCATTAGCTAAGAGTGGCAGAGATTTCACTAATTGGTACTATTACTCATTTACATGCATATATTTAATTTTGTAGTTAATTTTTTTTATTTTTAAAAATTGTCTGCATTTAAATTTTTAGTTCTTGTTTCATTATAAGGTGCCCTTATATACATACAATTAAATAATTAATATATTACTAATAAATAGCTTTATATAAACAGAAAACACAAATTTATTAACATAGTTTTTCTTTTTTTTTTTTTTTCTTTCTTTTACTAATTTGTTTCCTTATTTTTATTAATATATTTTTGATAATATTGTTGACTAATGGTTGGATATTGAAAAATGTAAAATATTTTATATTAAATGCTTGAATTTTAAACATTTAATAAACATAATATTACTTTGATACTGTTATATTGTTTTTTAACTAGTACAAATAAGTTGGCAATTGTTATTGTTTATTATTATTAATTTTAATACGTTATAATTATATAGAATTATAACAGTACTTCTTTTTTTTAGTATTAAGGATTATAACTATTAGAAAATTAAAGTTTGTTTAATTAAAATTACTGAATTTTTTTTTCCAATTTGTAATTGATTGGTTTTTAAACAAGAACTTTAGAAAAATACTTAAGTAGAATATTTATAGACTATCTATCTTTAAAAAAAAATATATATATATAAAAATTATCTGCAATTATAATTAAAATATTTTGTAAATAAAGTATACTTTAAAGCAAAGAAAAAAAAAGGTATTACACAAAAATTATCAGTATAAATAATAAATTCTATTGTAATGTGTTGGTTATTTTTGGGAAATGTTTTATGACAATGAATTAAAGCTAAAATGAAGAATTATCTTACCGATGAAAGGATTTGAAAACCGTCAATGAAAATAATTTGCTGTAGTAATTTTCCAGAATTTGAACACTCACACTTATGCAAAACCGCCATATTTGATATTTATTTTGATGTAATTTTTTTATTTTTTATCAATTTAAATTTTATTTTATTCATGTTGAATTACATATTCTTTTTTATTTCGCATTTCGTTAGCTTAGTGCGCAAACTTTTATGAGATTTTAGTACATACCCCTAGAAGTGTAAACAAAGTTTACAATTATTAAAAAAAAATCTAAATCATTTTTAAATAGACGATCCCTTGAAAAAGTAGACATAACATCTACGAAACGTCGGGAAAATTGTAATAAAAATATGATTTTTTATTTACATTGAAGAAGTTCAGGCCCTACTAGCTTAAGAAACAACTTTAAAATAATCAAATCTGGCCAAATATAAACACTAAAATCATAAATTGTTTATAGAAATTATTTATTATATTCGACTATTCATATCAAAAACGTTGGCCCCATTGTCTTTTAAGAGCAACTTTAGTGGAAATAGAGACTTTAAATCAAATAACAGAGTTAAAACGATAATAATAAAGAAAACATATGTACAGTTTTTAATTTACAAAGAAAATTTTTTCGAACTTTTTCGAAAAAAGTTTAATAATTTTTTGCAAATATAAACCGATTTCAACAAGTGATGTCTCGTTGATTTTTATGTGAAAATTTCTGTAAAACACTGCAAAAAAAAAAAAAAAAAAATGGGTCCCGACTGAATCGTGGATGTACAACATATCTTCTTGGCTTGACACGCTCACAATTGAGTGGCGTAGTGGTGGTCATCACCGGACTCTGCACTTTTGGCAATCATGCGAGGAGACTTGGCTTGCCCTACAACGACTTCTGCAGAAGTTGTCACAATGTCCTTTGTCACTGTCCTGCATTAGGAGATCTACGCTCAAAGTTTTTGGGACATCGTTCCCTAAGTAGTCTTTCTGAGCTCTCGAATATGAGAGTGAATTCATGCCTTTATAAGGAATAGTAATTGGCTAATCATACCAGACATGGGGATCTCCATAGAGTGACCTAATAACCGCTAATTCACTGGTACGCTGGTATTCAATTAATCTCCTCTCTTTCTTTGGACCCTCTTCACTTCTTCAATCTTTTCATCACATTTGACTGTCCCCTTCTCTTTTTCATTTCTATCTGTCCCTCTTTACTATCTTTATACTTTCAGGTAACACAAAGGGACGCGAGTTGCACTTTTTCCTGTGTTCACTTCGAGGCTGCCTGGAAACCAAACCTAAGTTGGGTTTTTTTGAAAATATTTAATAATTTTAGTACGCTCTTTTTATAACCTTCACCTTCGTGAGAAGGGTATATATAAGTTTGTCATTCCGTTTGTAATTTCCACAATATAACTTTCCGACCCTATAAAGTATATATATTCTGGATCCTTATAGATAGCGGAGTCGATTAAGCCATGTCCGTCTGTCTGTCTGTTGAAATCAATTTTCTGAAGACCCCAGATATCTTCGTTATCCAAATCTTCAATAATTCTGTCAGACATGCTTTCGAGAAGTTTCTTATTTAAAAGCAGCAAAATCCCTCCATAAATAACGGAGATATGAGCTAAAATCCGAGACAACCTCTATTTTTGGCCTATTTTTTATCTATATCTCGATCACTAAGTCATAAATATAGACAATATGGTTATCTAATGAGAGATATTTTAAAGTCCATTGCAACGATGTATATAAGGCTACAGTAAGTTGGACCTACAATGGGTCAAAATCGGGAAACATTTTTTTTAACCCGATTTTTTTTCAAAAAAAACATTTTTTGTCATACATTTTTTCACTAATAAATTAAAAAAAATAAATTTTAAAATTAAAAAAATTGGAAAAAAAATTTTAAAAAACAATTTCGAAAAGAAAAATGTTTAAAAATTGTTTAAAAAAATTAAAATAATGTTTTTTTTTTAAATTTTATTTCAAAGTATAAGTTGGTGAATGTAGCTCTCTTACTTGTTCCTCTTGTTCCTTCAGAAATAAAAATATCTTTTTTTTTAGCAAGTTGCAAATCTACATTATAATTAGATTTCGTTATTGTTTTTTTATTAATAATATACATATTTCAGCATTAAGGCAATCAAAGTATTTTCATTTTGTTCGAGCACCTCATCTGAGATAAAATCAATTTCGGTTGATGAGGATTTTAATTGAGTTTTGATAGATAACGTACAAAAACAAATTATGAAATGACGACAACGAAAAACTATGTTGTAGCAGCCGTTGAGCTTAACAACTTTGCTGAAAACTGTATTTCTGAAAAATGGGATTTGGATAATCCCAAAAATCCTGGGATTTAAAATTAAAAAATCCCGGTCTTCTGGATTTAAGAGAGAGACTGCGAACGTGAATTTAACAGACCTTAACCTAATTGAGCACCTGTAGGAAAATTTAGACCGGAATATTAGAAAACGAAGCATTTCATCTATAGACGAATTCGAACCCACTTTAAATGAAGAATAGGAGGGAAATTACTAAAGATTTAACAAAGATCTTGTAAACTCCAAGAAAAGGCAACTAGAGGCCGTATTTAAGCTGAATGGAGGACCAACAAAATATTAACTTTTTATTTTCGGATTTTGAGCGTTATCCATCAACTGTATACTAATTTTTGACTGTTGTTTTTTGGTACTTTCTTCTTTTTCCCATAAATTTTCCACGAAATCAATCATTAAACTCTAAATTTAATTTTAGGTTTATTCAAACTTATAAATTTCTTTCTCTAATTAAAATATTTCACTTCTTAGATGAAAAAGCGTGTTGTAATTTTAAGTCAAATAATACGCAAAACAAAAATATACTATTTGAATTTAAAAAAGACTCACTACGCCTATAGAATTATTTTCGTTTCTATTTTTTAGAAATATGCATTGTTAAAATAATATAAAATTATGATTTTAACATTTGGGTGGTAGGCGTAATATTACCACGCCCACCTCGGCGCACCGAGAAGTTGATTATAAACAGTTCACTTTTAAAATTTATATGAGAGCTATGATATTTATGCACCAATCGCCATCAAATTAGGTGGCATGTCTTCTGTATATATGAAACTTATTTGTGTTGAATTTTATTTAAAGAGCAATATTTTTAAGAAATCTATACTCGTTAAAATGATTTTCGGAAGTGGGCCTTATATGGGAGCTATGACTAATTATGGCCCGATCGTCACAAAAAATGGAGGTGCGAGTTCGGCTTATATAAAACTTTTTTGTACTGAATTTGGTTTGAATATCTATATAACTTAGATATTTATGAGAGCTTCCGATTCTAACCAAACTCAATAGACTTTGACCTTGGGGCATGAGAAAAGCTTGTAATAAATTTTGTCGAATTATCTTTGAAATTGCGACCTGTAGTTTGATTATACGGTTTACATAGACGGACAGATGGACATCGCTTAATCGACTCAGAAAGTGATATTTAACATTTGTATGGGTGGTAGGCGAAATATTGCCACGCCCACCTCAATTTTTTCTCCAAAAATTTATTCAATCATAGGAAAACAGTGTTTCAAAAATCATTGAAGTATCTTTACCCGTTTTGAAAATTCAGACTTTAGTCCCTCTAGATTACACAAATCTGACACTGTGCACCGCTATAAAAAAAGTTGTATCACTCTTCTGGAAAATGTCCTAATCTTAATGAATTTCTGACAGTATATCGTTAAGATAAAACATAACCAGACTTTAAGAAAATGGGGCTTAGGGCCATTATTACAACTTGCCTTTATGTTCGTAATAGTAAAAGGTAACTTTAAGTAATAGAAAAAAGTAGCTTTAAAGTCAACTTTTACTATTACGAACATAAAGGCAAGTTGTAATAATGACCCTTAAAACATTTTCAGAACAGTGTAACTTTTATTGACATTTTAGTATTTTAAAAGAAAATTAAAAAAAAACTGTTATTGAAAAATACAGATTGTAAAATTTCCTATTGTCAAACGTTTAAGTCAGCATGAAGTTTTTAAGCATCAAAGAGTTGCTAGCTATTGCCGAAATCATTGTGGGGGTATATAGGTGCCCAGAAAACATAAAACTATTTTAAAACTCATGTTTAATCTTAAAATTGCAGAGCTTGAGTTTGTACAACTATTTTCTAACCGATTTCTATGATGAGAAATTACTGGACCTGTCACTATTTAAACATCACTGCATCTGCATTTCTCTCAGTTTTATTTGCTACTTTAATGCCTGTGGCACTTGGTTTTGGTTTTCAAATGTTAAAATTACAAAAATGTTAAATCGGGTGCATGTAAGTTACATATTTCCATACTTATAAACATTTTAATTACATTTCCACTTGCAGAAAGTCCTGGTCTATATTGTTTTAAATATTCTATTAGTTGCTACTCACTTTTCCTATAAAGCCAATTATGGCTCTTTAGTTTGGGGTTATTTCGATCAGCAGATATTTTTTGACGAAATCGAGCGTGTGCAAATGAGTTTTTATGTTGTTTTGCTTATATTGACTATGTCAAGCGTTATTATTGGTTTTAATGTTAATTTTATACGTTTTCGTGTGGTTCATTTATTGAAGAAGAAAAAACGAAATCAAGTGTAGAGGAATAATAAAGATAATAAAATTTATTAATTTATATAAATAATGTAAAGAAAATTGCATTTATAAATTTGAACTTAACGGTTTTAAAGTATAGTTTGCTTATATTGATATAATTGGTGACTTTTACTTATAAGTACGGTGCTGCCAACATTGTTGCGGAATATAACAGAACATTCAATATACGAGTATAACAATTAAAAAAATAAAGCATACTCATTCTCGAAGTAGAATTTTCACGATTGCTTAAGGCTAGATAATACCGGAAATCACCACAAGATGTTGTTGGTATATAAAGGTAGAAACGTAACAATTTTTTTATATTTTACTCACATTTTAGGTATTCATTTGTGATGCCACTGGGTACGTAAATGCAGCAATATTCAATACAGTTACCTCTAGAAACCGTTTCACACCGTTTTCGATCGAAAAAAAGTGTCAATAAATTGGATGTATAAACGAATCGTAGAGTAGGTCATTGATTTTAAGCATATTAAATTTGTGACCACCCTGTAAGAACACAGGGTCAAATACAGGGTGTCAAATTCGACCACCTTTGGTTAGGAGAACTTTGTACTTGTACTACTTACGGCCATTTTCACAATGTACGATTAAAAGTTAACGTGAACTTTAACCGCAAATTAGGCTAATCTAAATTTCACAATGTACGATTAATTTCTAACTGACACTATTTAACAACAAAGTTGCTGTTAAATATAACCGAACAAACTTCGCCGGTTAGCATCTTAATTGTAAGAAATATAATAAAAGAACATGAAAAAACATTTATATTTTTGTAATATTTATTATTTTTAAAAAATGTAAAGCGCAGAAAACGAGATTTTGCACGGCGTGATCCAGATACCACCCGGATATTGCTCTTCAGAAAAAAATACAAACCAAACAACAAATGTGCACTTTTCCTTGTTGGTTTTCAATATTTGTTGTTCAGTTTGTTTCTTGGTATAAAGGCGCAATATAGTTATGTACCTTAATATTTTTGAGTTTTATACGTTTTTTTTTATTATACAACTAATAAAATACAAATTATTATTTTTTGATGCCGCCTTTTTAGAAATTTTTTATATTTCAATCTTTCATTACACTATTTTTCGTAAACAAATGTAAGCAGTATTGCCATACTTTCTACTAAATGCTTTTGTTAAGTAATCAAATGATGGTGAAACGTAAATCGGTAACCGTTGGTTAAATGGTCCCCGTTAAACAAACCGACAGTTAATTTTCTATTAAAAATGAAATAATCGTACATTGTGAAAATGGCCGTTAATATAGATAGATTTAAATAAATGAAAGCATCTGACTAAATTATCTCTTATTGTTAAAAAGATATTTATGTTTTGAAATTATTTTGTTTTGGCAAATATCTTCGGTAATATTACATCGCACCTATTATTGACAAGCCACGCATTTTTTTCACCCAGCGAACAATTTCGTGTTCGCACATGAATTTGTTTCATGTAGACAACTCTTGTCGATGTTGTGTTCTCGTCAGAGACCGAAAATAACGGGTTCATTTTCATTTCTATGGTAAATTCACATTCGCAGCCATTTAAAAATAATTTTTTTTGTTATATCACTGAGAGAGTGAATTATTAGAGATCATTTTAGGTTAGGGGTTGAGAGAAACAGAAATGAAACAAACGCAAATAATCTAGATAAGTGATTTATAATTAATTTTTTTCGTAAAGGTCAGCTTTTGACTTTTATTTGCGAACATGAAAAATAAATCGCAAAAATTCATTTGATGCAAATCTATGATTAAATAGATTAAATTTTTAAATCATTGAATGTAAAAATTTTTCCCAAAAATCGACAATTTCTTTTTGAAATTGCATAACTACATATTTAAATATTTTTTCTATAATTTATTAAAAATTACTAAAAATATGTTATTGTATGTAAATAAAAGAAAAGTAACAGTTATTAAGATCAAGAACAATTGAATTGTATGTCTCACATCGAACCATTAAAAAACAACAAAAACTAATAAAGGCCATACGAAACCATGTAAATAAAAATCATTTTATAACTGTTATTTTGAGTGATTTATTTTTGTCACCAAAATATAAATCACAACTTGGGTTTTTTGGTACATGGACGAGTTATTTTCGATCCCTGGTTCTCGTTCAAACGATTGTTCTGTAAATTTTTCGCACAACTATGTTTGACATCAAAAAGACCGACATTAAAAAACAACAGAAAAGTAACAGGGCTAAATTCGGATGTGCCGAATCTTATATACCCTTCACCAAATTATACTTAAAAAAAGTTACTAAATATTTTTTAGGTAAACAAAATTAAAAATAAATAAATTTAATTTATTTACAAAACAATTTTTTTTAAATTGTAAATTTTTTTGTTTAATTTAAAAAAGAAATTTTAAATTTATATGTGAAATAAATTTTTGGTGAAAAAAAAAAATTCAGGGTAACAATATTTTTCCCGATTTTGACTAATTGTAGGTCTGACTTACTTTGGTTTTATATACGCCGTTGCAAAGGTCTTTGAAATATCAATTATTGGATATCCATATTGTCTATATTAATGACTTAGTAATCCAGATATAGGCCAAAAATCGAGGTTTTTCTGATTTTTTCCTTATATCTCAGCCGATTTTCTCGATTTCAAATAGAATTGGAAGAATTCCCGATATATTGATGTATCAATCAGGTTTGTAAGTTATTTAGGGGATTTGGAAAGTTGATTTCAACCGACAGACTGATTGACGGATATTATGCAATTTTGGTTTTCCTTTTTTTAGGTCTCCTCGTTTAACAGTAAGACGAATAGACATAGCTAGATCGTATTAGAATTTTCTAAGGACCCAGAATATGTACATGTATATACTTTCGAGAGTCTACGAGCAATATTTTGATGTGTTACAAATGCATAAATTTCTTTTGCCACTGAGAAAGTTTAATAAATTTCCTTATTTTTTATATTTTTTTTTATTTATTTTAATTATTAAAATAATTTTTTGTTTTTTTAACTTAAACACATACAATATAAAGACAGTATTATAAAATTAAATATATAAAAAATATAAGTATATAAATACATTTCAAATAATAAAAAAAAAACACTTTATGTTTGCAATTCGAACTTTACAAAATAAAATTCTCAAGAATTTTACATTTTCCAAAAGGAGAGGAGGATTGAATTCATTTTAATATCAAGTAAATAGTAGTTATTATTTGGAACACCTTAATTAAATTTGTATTTGGATCGTTTTGGTTGTTCATTTAAATGCCACGATAAGATCGGTGAGCCAAGAAGGCACTAATGAAGTACAGAACACTGTTCACCAAACCCATGACGGCAGCAGCCATGTAGGCGTCATGTTTTCTGTATCTGTCACTAACCGAAATTATCAAAATAGTGGAACAAATCAGTAGTAATATGGCAGCTACACTGTGATAAATTAGTTCCTGTAAAGTAACAAAAAAAAAAAAAGGATTATTATTATTTAAAAAATATTTCCTCAACTACTTATACTCTTAACTTACATAAATAGTTTTTGATATAATTCCTCCCGTGCTCAGGGATGTTAAGCACGACAACAGTAGACAAAATGTGCCAATCATAAATGTCACCGACATTAAAAAGGCAAAGACAACACCATCGATGCCATTCCAACAGGCACCATTTGTTTGGTAATAACTGAAAATACCAACCATGGCACCACCAATCAGCTGAAAATAATAAAGAAAACAATTTTAAAATAAACTAATATTTAGAATTAGAAATAAAGCGGAAACTTACCAATTCGAATAGTTTCAGCAGACCCGAAAAGCTTTTCAAGTAACCAGTATTCAACACAATATAGGAAGTGTTAGTGGTGCTGGTGGTGGTTCGGGTAATGGTTACAGAGTGGGACATTTTGTAGAGATTTTTAAGTTAAAGGGTTGCAATAAGAAATCTGTAATGAACAATAACAGATATTTGTTTGTATTAAAAATTATTTTATTTTTAAATAAATGTATGTGTTTGTATCCTGAAATAGGTCATCATTTAATACAGCTTTTAATAATTAAGTAAAAAAAAATATGTATTTGTAATATCTCAAGGCAAACATGTTTTAATAAATTTCATTGAAAACACAACATCATCATCATTATTCTAGTTCATTGGAACGACAAGTCAGGCAGTCAGTCATTCGTTCAAATATTAAATTTACTTGTTATTTTTTTAATATTTTAAATACATAAATAAGAAAAAATGTGTTTAAATTGTATACAGAATCGTATGCGTCATAAATGAGGAACAGTGGACCCTAAACAGAGAAATTTGAATTTGCGTTAAACTTTTTGTAAAGAAAAAAATTAAATTAAACAAACTAGCACCAGTTAACCAAGGTGTCTAATGTTAGGGCTAAACTACCCCGTTATCCGTTATTATATACCGCTACCGAAATAACGACATTTTACTCAAAAATACCGTTACCTCTACAATACTGTTTCCGTTATTCAATGATTAATATTAAATTATAAAAATAAACATTTCTTGTTGCCAATAATTAATTGATTTGAATTATATGTAAATCTACATTTGTCAAGATTTGTTTTATTTATGTACATTTAGTTATTAATCCGGACTTTAGATCTTTAAAAAAACATTACCTAATTAGTGTTACCAGTAACTTTAATCCATTTCGATTTAAATTAAACGGTGTGTAACAACTACCTGCAGCATTCATCATATTTATAAACTCGTCCTTCTTCTTACTTATCAACAATGTTGATAGCATGCGGTTATTAGCATTGTTTATAAGTATGGCAACACTAAATGTTTAAGCTGCTAACATTGACATCGAAAGCACTAGAATTCGAACATACTAGTTGTCCGTTAAGAGAATTGTAAAAGATTCCCGTAAGATGGCGTGTGTATAAATAGTAGCAGAGGTTGCAGTCCTAAGTTGAGTTTATCATAGGCCCTGTTAGAGTTAACATCAACTGCCTTGTACATTTAAGTTTGTACATTATAAAGTGTGTGTGCATTTCTGCGAATTGGTAAACGTGTATAAAGACACTGAGTGACTATTTGAACTGTTGTTGTTGTAGATTTTAAATAAATAAAGAGTTGTTATAAAATTTTAAGCTACTAAAACTGCTTTTATTTGCAATCAAAAGTATCCGGTTTATTTAAAGGAAATAAGCACCCGTTTTTAAAAGGTAAAAACGTAACAATATGTATTTTGGAAATAAATCTGCCATTTGTAACTGGTAGTATTTATCTATTATAGCTATTGAGTTATACGCATTTGAAAATTCAAATTTCAACATAATAAAATTACCTATTTCATTAATTTGATTTTGAATTTTAATACATATTGAGAAAATGTTGAATTTTCATATTTTTTGGTCGTTTCTTAGAGAAATTATAAAGATTTTAAATGTTTTGAAAGGTATCTTGTAATAAAAGTTGACTGAGACATCCACTAGAAGAGAAGGATAGAGAAATGTCAATGAAAAAATTTATCAAAATGAATCTTTTTTTTTTTTTGCTTTGGTATAAAAGTTAATGGCTAAGCAATACGCAAAACGCCAGGGTATCCCACTATGATTCAAGTACGTCCCTAGGCGACCTATATCGTCATATTTGAAACTGGAACGCTTAAACCTTATTATTAATATCAAGAGTGATAATGGTACTCCACCAGTTGATACACCCACAGAAAAAATAAACACATCCGTGTACAATTTGACACCATTCGGTGTCGTTTTGATACCGTCCGTTGTTGATTTAACACCACCCTTTTTTAATTTGGAATCGTGTAATCCTTTACCTTTCCAAATTTACCATAATATTTATGGAGATTAAAATAAAACATAAAATACCTTATTTTTCATTAATTTTACAATTATTTATTACATTTATAAAATCATGTTAGAATACTCGTATGTAAACAAATTGTGAATGGCTATTGTTTTCTGGTACTGTTGCACTTCCATATAGTCTCTTTATTCAGCTATCTCCTTATTGATCTTATTGGTTTCACTGCATTTATTTTGTTCAATTTTTGTTCACAAAACCTAATTTATTTAGCACTCATTTAATAATTTGTACTTTTGCGTTCAAAATAACCAAAAACTTAGTGATAAATACCATTACGTTCGTCGTAATAAAAAGCAACTGGATTGTTATTCACGGTGAGATGAGTCTTCGCATAATTTGACAACGTTCTGTTGTCGATTCATACCCGTTTGTTTACAAATTGTAAACGTTCGGTGTCGAAAAAAAGTGACACCGTAGGTGTCAAAATGACACCAACCGTTGTCGATTTTGCAACGTCGTTTTTCCCTCAGTGTACGTTGAGTTATAAATGGTACTCCACCAGTTTACTATTTGAGTTTGAAATGGTACTCCACCAGTATCGATGTTGAGTTTTATATGTTCTCCACCAGGGTTTACATAAATTAAAAGACACGCGGTTGGTGCAAACGACTGGAACTGTTATACGAAGCCTTACATCACACACGTGCCAGAGTGAGACGCAAAACTGTCGAAGGCAAAAAAACGATAACGGGCCTGATTGCATTTACGAGACAATTACAATGACGCGCGAGTTGTTTATTAACCCAGACCTACTTTGCGACTCGATAAAATTACTCTATCTTTCACTCATATGGGTGATACAATAGCGAAATATAAGGCAATACAGTCTCATGAATTAGATTTTTCACATAAGACTTAAGATTTTTGTCTTCAGTTAGCTTTATATAGAACCATGGCCATGATATAGAACTATAGTTGTCATCTATGGTGAAGGATTTAAAAAGAAATGTTGTTCTTTCTCTCTTTATTATCAAAAAAAATTTGTTTTGTTATTAATTTCTTCTGAGCCACTGTGCCCATATTCAATAAAAATTACTATTTTTCAGTTCAATATCTTAACTGAAAAATGTGTGATTGAGAAAGCATTTTATTTGAAAATCATGTTCTTTTTTTATTCTTTCTTTTGACATTTAAATGTATTTCGAGTGTAGAACACACATGTTTCCACAAACACAAACATTCCTACAACCAAATACAACTCGGTCATACTAAAATTAACTTTGAATATTTTTCCGAAATGTCAAAATTTTTCGTAAGTGTGCGTTATACAGAATGGCAAATATTTCCTATGACGTCATTAAATTCAATGCTATTTTTTATTTAAAATTTAAATATGTATGTTTTTATGTATATATTATTTCTTTTTTTAATTTTAAGTGTTGATTTTATTTATGTGTATTATATATGAATTGTTGTTGTAATGTAATTAATTAAGATTTTTTTTTTTGTTTTACAATTCTGTTTAATGTTTTCGACTGTAGGTTGTTTATTTTACTGGTTTTCCGGGGAGGTCATTTAATAATGGGGCGATTTTTATGTTTATTTCATTTGGCAGAAAGAACATTTTGTAAGCAGGTGAACTGGACATATTGTTTATATATGTGTGAAAACAAAACGAATATTTAAAAAGTCTGTTTAAATATTTATATAAACAAGTAGAACTATAGATGTTATAAGATAAATTAATATACAGCTACTATATATATATACACAGAGAAAACAGATTCGTGATCACAACCGAATTTGTCGCCAATCGAATTTATGAGGTTCTGTGTACTATCACAAAATTCGATTGTAATTACTGAATTTATTCTATGATATTGGTGCACCCAACTGTTCGGTATAAAATATATTTAACTATTGTGAATTATTTGACATTTTCTTTCAATTCCTTTTATTAAAAATACAAAATAAATTCTCAAAAATAAAAACATACAATACAATTATATTTTAAAAATAAACTTAACATAAATAATTGTATGACAGACTGGAAACCTCTGCAGTTAAATTTGGTCAGTGGTACAGGTCTATTTTCAGATTTTAAGATAAATCGTGTGGTTGAATCAGAAACTAAAGTCGTACACAAACTGAAGACTGCAGAGTTTTGCAGGGACTTACGATATTGGCCGAAGTCGTAGTAATCAAAAACCTATAGAAGTTGATAGAAATGGATTTGTAGTGTTGGCACCAGTCATTACAATTTCTTCTCAAAAGATTTGTGACAAAATTCCTATATAGAATATAGAATATGAGAAAATATATTTCTACTAAATTTACATACATATGAATGTACGTATGTAGGCACACAAAAATGCAAGCACTTATTGGTTATTGGCCACATGTTAGTGTACATATGTACATACATATTTATCGAGATATTATTCTTACCAAGAATTTCTAAAATACCCTTTTCTTTCTTGTTTTTCATAATTTATTTGATTCTGTAATTTAAAATTGTTTGTTTTATTATTTAAAAACTTCAAAAAATAATCTACCAATTTAAAATTTCATTCGGTTGTGATTATTGAATTCAACTTTTAATATCACAGCCGAAAAATTTGGTTATAGTCACCAATATTCCGAATTTAAACGTATTATAACAGAATTTAAGTAGGTTGTGTGT
Source organism: Calliphora vomitoria (assembly GCA_942486065.2). Taxonomy (NCBI): domain Eukaryota; kingdom Metazoa; phylum Arthropoda; class Insecta; order Diptera; family Calliphoridae; genus Calliphora; species Calliphora vomitoria. The sequence continues at coordinate 7,149,864 of OW818032.2, forward strand.
ATCGAATTAGTAGCAACAAATTTATAAATAGACAATTCGGTTAAATCAACCTATATAGGAATAGTCTGAACCATAATTCAATTGCAATAATGTTTTTATAATCCTTAACACAGAAAATATATTAAGGTAATCATTTTTTAATAAATACAATCAACTGTTAGTTTAGATTATTAAATTTTTATAATTGGAACCATTTTACAACCAATCTGTTTTCTGTGTGTAGAGTTGAAATTCTGTCCGCACGTTTCCCTTAGTATTTTAATAAATTTAGGAACTTTTCCCAATATGAAATTGGGAACATACATATGTACAGATGTATGCTGATAATGGTACTTTATTATGCTTATAATGGTACTATTTGATATCTTTTATTTTCTTCAAATCTATGTTGTAAATTCCTTATAATTGCTCTTATTATTTTTATCTATCAATTATAAATCATGTCTCTAACAGATGTTTAAAATCATGCAAGATGTTTATAATTTTAATCAGAAAAACAAAATTCTTATCAATACAAATAGAAAAATTTGAAGTACTCTGAAGTATTCTTCCCCTTCTTTGTTTTCTTAAATATTTTATTACAAAAAAATAGTGTCATGATCAATGTTTTATTGGAATTATTTTTATATTAAATGATTTATGTTGTTTTTATTTTTATTTTATTATTTGTAATATGTCCAAGTTTTCTTTAATTGCTCGTAAGGCATTCAAATGTGTTGAGAATTGTTAAATGGCAAAAATGTTTAAATTAAATATTTATTGGTTTAAAGCCAATTAAACATTATAAATATGCATTTAACTAAGTACTTTTTAAGCCATAATTAATAATAATAATAATACAATTATGTACATACATATGTTAAATTTTAAATATTTGCCAAAATTAAGGCGAAGACTACAATTATTACATTATTTTCGAATCTAAACAAACAATGACGCCTTAATAAAAACCTCGCTTTAATTTTGTATTATACTGAAAATTCAAAAATAAAATATTGCTCCTTTTGAATTTAAAACAGCAAATTTAAAACTGTCTTAATTAACAAGTTATAAATAGTTTAAAACTCAGTAAATGTTGTTGCTCTTATACATTATATTTTATTTACTAATTCGGGATTCCAGTTAAAATTCCAAAGTGATTTTTAAGATCTTTCAATGACCACAACAAAGCAAACAAATTTGGAATTTGTTTATACATATTTGAAAATAAATTTATTTATGTATTATTTAAATTATTTGCTTATAAATTTTGAATTACTATTTATTTGGTTAGTTTATCTTTAAATAAATGTACATAAGTACTAATATGATGTCATTTAAGTGAATTATTCATATATTCTTTATTTGTTGTTGTATTCCATGGTTTTTATTTGATCGTTTAAATTTAAATTTTACATGCCACAACAATAACCTCACATTTTTTTTAAGAGGGTGCGTTTGTTTTCATTTTTAACAGTGATACACGAGTATTTTAAAGATATTAAGTAACAATTTTGGTTATTTCCTGTTTTTTTTTCTTTCTTTCAAGCTTGTTATCGATGATGTGATATTTTTTTTAAATCCCCAAGTTTTAGTTCAAATTAAAACAAAACTAAAATGTTCTACCTGAAAGAACAATGGAAATAAATTAAGGGGAATAATATGAAGGGCTTTTAAACTTGTTTCTAATATTTAGTGTAAATAAACTCTTTTAAATTATATATAAACAGTTATGCAAATTATTTCATACATTCCAATAATATGAAATAAATATATATGTAATATATATGTAACAAGTTTTGAATTTATAAAAAACTTCTCTAGAAGAATAATTAACGAATTACACATAATATTTTGACTTTTATAAAAAGTTTTCCAATAAGGGTGGGTCGATGGGCGGTAGAATTGTTCACAAGGTGGCAATGCATCCACAAAAAGTTACTGTTTGGTGGGGATTTTTGAGCGGAATTATTGACCTTTATTTCCGAGTTCTTCACTTTTAACCCAGAGCGCTGCAGATTATTAATAACTAGAGTCTGACCGAAAACGGGATTTTCAGGCCAAAACCTAAAAGAAACTAATTTTCAGCCAAAAAATCATTATTCGAAGTGCTTTAAAAAGAACAGTTTTTACTGGATGCTAAGACATTTTACAATAAAATATATCGCTACCTTAATATAAAAAGGTCATAACTAACGTTTACGTTACTTTTAAGGAGGAGTAATAAACTACAGGAGAAGGATAAAACTTAAAGTTTTGTAGTTGCGATTTTTGTAATACAGATTTTTATGAAGGTCTTCACCAATTTTTATTGACATTTTATTTTATTAATGGTATATTAGGGGATTATCTATCGAAGCATGCAAAAAACACAATTTTGGAAAAAAAAACAAATAAGAGAGCTATATTCGGCTGTGCCGAATCTTATATACCCTTTGCCAAATTATACTTTAAAATGAAATTAAAAAAAATTTTTTTTTTAATTTTTTTAAAAAATTTTTTTTCCAAATTTTAAATTTTTAATTTATTAGTGAAAACAATTTATGACAAAAGAATGTTTTTTGTGAAAAAAAATTCGGGTTAAAAAATATTTTCCCGATTTTTACCCATTGTAGGTCCAACTATAGCCTTATATACATCGTTGCAATGGACTTTGAAATATCTATCATTAGATATCCATATTGTCTATATTTATGATTTAGTAATCGAGATATAGATAAAAAAATACACCAAAAATAGAGGTTGTCCTCGATTTTTGCTCATATCTCCGTTATTTAAGGACGGATTTTGCTGATTTGAAATAGGAAACTTCTCGAAAGCATGTCTGACAGACAGACAGACGGACATGGCTAAATCGACTCCGCTATCTATAAGGATTCAGAATATATATACTTTATAGGGTCGGAAAATTATATTGTGGAAATTACAAACGGAATGAAAAATTTATATATACCCGTCTCACGAAGGTGAAGGGTATAAAAAACGAGTAAGGGCCTTTCTATATTAAGGTAACGATATGTAACTATTTGGATTTTATTTATTATATTCAACAACAGAGCTTTGAATTAATTAATTCAATTTGAGCTTAATTCACTAAAATCTTAATTCGGAATTAAAAAATTTAAGCCATTCATTCATTCCATAAATCGATTCCCAAAATCTAATTATAATTCAAAGGCTTTTATTTAAATGATTCTATAAATAATGAATTTTCAAAGGAATTTGTAATGGAATGGTTGGTTAAGAGAAAAAATTTCATTTGATTATTAAAATTGAATTAAGGTTCAATTAGTCATGCCTTACCATATCGCCATAGCCGTAACCATAGCCATATCATAAGCATTTTACTCTTATGCCTATGGCGTTATGGCATGTCAACAATAATCAAATTCATTGTTGCCCATAAGCTTGGTTCGAACAGCTGTTTAATATGGTTACGGTTATGGCACGTCTAATTAAACCTTAAGCATTTTACTGTTATGTCTATGTAATATGGTTACGGTTATGGCACATCTAATTAAACCTTTAACAATTAATTCTTTCGAACTTTTGCTTTCAAACTTTGTATAAATTTTAGTCAATTTTAGAAGAAAAGTTTAACTTTAACCTTTAAATGAAGCTCTGAGTTTAAACCAAACTCAACAAGAGTGTTATATTCGGTTGTGTCGAATCGTGTATACCCACCATCAATATGTGACAATAAAATATTTTTCTGATATAGAGATTATATGGGGGGTAGGGTCAATTAAGGACCGATCCTCACAAAAATGTTTAGGTTCATATAAAACTTGTTTATGTCCATTTGCTTAACGATATTAATTATTATAAGACAATTATGAAGGTAATTTTTCGAGAGTGACTTTGTATGAGGACTAGGGACAAATGTTGTAAGATTTTAGCCATACTTTACAGCAGCTGTCCCCAACCAAAATTAAAAATATCCCCAAAAATCCCCAAATATTGTTTTTTTTTTTATAAATTTTCACAACACTAACTTTCATATTAAATTAGTTGGCCAATAACCGATTAGTTAGTTGTTATAATAATAAGGTTCCTTCAAACCAAAATTTTTATGAATTAGTCAAAGTTTCTTTTGGAAATATTAATTCCAATTGGTAGAATTTTTTTCCACTGCATCTCGTAACACATCGTTTCAGAACTTGTAAAATTGGTATCTTTTTTAACCAAAGGCTTAGTATAAACCGATTTGAGAATAATATGTTGTAAATTCTATTTAAGTTTACAATCAAAATTTGTTTTGATCGGCACATAAAATTTGACAATTAGAGAACTTCATTTAAATAGAGATTTGGATTTAAAGATTGTATCATATTATATGTTATGATACGTACATTCAATAGCATCACTTATTGGTAACTTATTGCTATTACCGATAATAAAAACAAAACTATACTAAATAATTTATCCCCATAAAATCCCCGAAACATGTTAAAATATCCCCAATAAAAGACTGGCAAGCCTGCTTTACAGTATAATTTTAGAGTACTTAGAACTAGTTTGTGCAAAATTTCATCAGGATTGCCGCATAATCCATATATTTATGACTGAACAAACAATATTTCGCGGGGACATTTGATAGGTGAAATGTCCTTACAAACAGAGAAAGAGATTAATTGTGGAAAATTCCAGTCAGCTAGCTTATTTTGTTTGGGTCCTATCGCGTTTTCAACAGATGGATGGACATAGCTAGATCGTCTTAGAATTTGATGGTGGGTACAACAATTATGTGTCACTGAAATTGAGTTTTAATAAAACTTAATAGGATTTTTACACTTACGTACATTTTGGGGAAACGTATGGAAGATGTTGAAAACATGAAACATCATCTAATATTAAAAATCACATTGTTTTCTATAATACCCGGTAAATTTAAACTGGTTTTATTTATTACTATAAAATTAAATCTATTTAATAAACATACATTTGTATTTCAAACAAATAAAATGTCGCCCTCATTTTCACAAAAATGTTTGTTTACATTTTTTTTTTTTTTAGTTTCATTGACATTTTATTAGTGGTGACACTAAAATTATGGAGATGACATTAAAATAATCGAAAGATAATTGGTGGAACAAAATGAGATAGGAACATCCTGTAAAGATGTTGAGCACTCAGCCCTGTGTAATTCTTATGGGAAGATGTTAACATCTTTGCAAATTGATGGTTGATGTTAAAATTACTTTAAGGACCTAATTTTCTAAATCCCGCCGCTAAATGATATTTTAATATTGAAAACAAAATATAAATTCCGGCGTTGATTTATGTTTTATTATTTGTATTGAAAACAAAAACGAATTTTTGATAGTTTGTTTTTGTTTTCAATATTTGGCTGCGGAATTTAGAAAATTATTCCCTTAAAGTCTTCATAGAAAACATTGCTAAAATATACAAACTTGCTTAAACTTAAACCATGGATAACTTATTGCTTGGATCACAAAATAATAGGAACAATTTCCGTTTTATTATAAGCACTGTGGAACAAATATTGGACACGGTGAAAAATTTCCCTGGAATTTCTAAAAAAAAAAGTTTTTCTTGGAATTTGTTTTTTAAATTTTGCCAATCGAATGATTTGATACAAAATCAGTTGACATAGAAGAACTACGATTTTATTTTTGTCAACCCAACTAAAATTATTCAGCACAACAGAAAATTTCATTAATTTTGAATAAATCATTTGATTATCAATAAATTCGGTTACCACAACCAAAACTATTTTCTATGTGTGACAGAAATGTTTATTTAAAATGGGAAAGTTCGAGTTTTAGTAAGTCGACTTAATAAAAATTTAAATTTTAGAACTTCTGAGGATAATCATTCTATATACAGAATTTGTTTATATACATTCGGATTTGAAAAGTGAAGTGAATTATACATTGTATCTAGAGTTACATTATTTGGAATTCTTAAATCTTTTAATAAAAGTGTATACATAGATTATTGAATTTTGACCGATTATTTGAATTTTACTGTTTTTTACTTAATTTAGTATTAAAAAATGCCTTGGAATTCCCGGAAATGGAAAAAGTTCAAGAAATTAGGAACCCAAGTTTAACTGCATAAATAATAAAACTAAACTTAAATCATTCGTTTGACAGCAAAACAAAAACTTGTTTAAAATTGTTAAACAAAAATCACAAAAACTTTTTAAACAAATTAAAGTTTCAACAAATACGTAAATCCATTCTATTGCCAATTACAATATGGCATGTAGTCGCATAAACCTTAATTAATATTCGTTATACGCCTAGTAAACCATTAAAAATTCAATATTATTTGGTTAAAAACTAAGTACTATTTTGAAATAAAAAAGTATTTATTGATCATTGATTTGTTGAGCAGCATTTAAGCAAATAATTATAATAAGTAGACGAGGAGTACGATTATTGTGTACATACATATTTATTTATAAAATGAGATCATCGTAAAAGGCACAGAAATATTGAAATACTACAGTAGCCCACATTAAATAAATAAAAATATACACACACATGTTACTTGTTGAATCAGTCCATACAACATGAAAATACATAACAAAATTTTGGCAAAATTTCGAAATTTCCAAAACGTTAAATGAATTTGTAGGAAAAATTTATTTTGCTCGACAAAGTAAAAACAAATCTTGAAAAAAAAAAAACAAAAAACAGCAAAATTTTGTGTACAGTAAAAATAAATATAGTATTAACAAAAAATGTATATCAGTACCACACCCACGCACAATAAAATTTTGAATATTATTTTTAATATTTTGATTTTTTATTAATATTTATTATAATTTAAAAATATAATTATTAAAAACAATTATTTAAAACAGTCTTTTAGAAAAATGTCAAAGTTTCACATATTTTTTTAATTTAATTTTATATAGGTATTTTGTTTTTTTATTTTTTACAAAAAATATTTCTTACTTTTTTTAAAAAAAAAAACTTTTATAATATTTTTGAACTTCGTTAAACCGTTTAATTTAGCACGTCTTTGTACGCGTACGTTTAAATTTTAACTGAACTGAAATCGAAACCAAAAAATTTCTTTAGCACAAATTTCGTTTTCAATATTATTTTGTTTTGCGTTCTCCTTTTGTGCGAATGGAATACATATTTATTTACTTTGCAGTAGTTGATTTGTTTTTTCTCATTCTTTCTACAATCACTAGTACCCTTTACATATTCTTTATAGAGAAAATGACGTCATATATTAAAAGTGTAAATAAAAAACACAACAACACAAAATATGCTAACAAGTTGCTTTTTACTATAGAACATGTAAACAAACAAACAATTGTTTAGAATACGTAATAATAACAAATCAGTTGCTCTCACACATAAATATACGCAATAAATTTTTTTTAAATAGTTATGTACATATTTATTTAATATACACCGGTATATTTATGGTTTTGATAAGGCCTTGGGAACTGGCCCTAAGAAACACAATAAATTTTTTTGTTTTAATTAAAAACAAAATGTTGATTAATTTCTCTATAATCAAAGTTACTCTTATTCGTTATTTTGCTAACTGACGTGATGTCTCACCTACACTCACAAATGCACTTGGGTTGTGTTTTCATTGATAACATTTTTTACTGTTTGTGCTTTTTTTTTTCCAAAGTAATGACTCATTTCACTCTGTTTTTACTTCAGTTTCCGATGCATACTTGTTTGTACATACATATACAGTGCGCAACAGAAAAAAGGGTTTTGAAAAATACAATGCAATGGGAACTTTTCCATTTAATTGGTTCCGAGATTCATAATTTTTGCTGAAAGAATAGATTTTTCAATACAAATATTTTCATATAAACGACGCAAATCGAAGTACTAACGACAGAACTTCGAAGCCATGCAACGCAAAATGAAACAAAATCGACCCATCTTCGAAATCACAGAAATTTTAAAAAGACGCAACTTCGAAGCGACGCTAACCGGGGTATTATTGTATTGAGCTCAATTGACTATTTTTTGATCGATGTGTTTCTTCACTTCTATCTGTCAACGTTTGTTTACATTTTTGTTAATTTAAATACAAAGTTTTTGTTTCATTGAAGAAAAAATTAAAACAATGTAAAAGTGTATAAGTGATCGTATTAAACAATATACACCAATACCGTATGTTTGCGTCGCTAATTGAGACCGGAGAAACGAGACGCAAACCAAAGCACGATTTTCCATACATTTGTATTGATTTTTATTTCATTGGTTCCGAGATTTATAATTTTAGCTGAAAAAATTGATTTTTCAATAAGAGAGCTGTGGCGAATCTTATATACCCTTCACATAATTATACTTTAAAATAAAAATTTTAAATATTTTTAGGTAATATAATTTGAAAGTAACTTACAAATAATAAAATATGTGATTCCCATATTCTATTTCCTAATAATAGTAAGTTAAATAGATGGAATTTACAATAGACCCTTGACAATAAAGATTGTTGATGACGCCCTTGGCAGGGTAGAAAATGCATTCCAATTTGCCAATTGTCTAAATATTGTAGTATTTAGTGATATTCTTTGAATTATTACAGATTAATTATAATAAATGAACTTAAGCCTAATTAAAAATTTACTTTCAAATTATATAAAATAAAAAGTTCGAATAATTACCAAAATTAAAATATTTTTAGGTAAACAAAATTAAAAAAAAAAAAATAAATTTTAAAAATTGTTTTTCAAAATTAAAAAAAATAATTTCAATATTTTTAAAAACATCTTTTTTACATTTTGTTCCAATTTTTTTATTTATTTTTTATAAATTTTTTAGTAAAAATTTTTGTTAAAAAAAATTCGAATTAAAAAATATTTTTCCCGATTTTGACCCATTGTAGGTCCAAATTACTATAGCCTTATATACATCGTTGCAATGGACTTTGAAATATCTATCATTAGATATCCATATTGTCTATAGTAATGCCTTCCAGATATAGATCAAAAATAGGCAAAAAATCGAGGTTGTCCCGGTTTTTGCTTTATATCTCAGCTATTTGTGGACCGATTTTGTCGATTTCAAATAACAACCGAATTGGAAGAATTCCCGATATATTGATGTATCACTCAAGTGTTTAAGTTATTTATGGGATTTGGAAAGTTGATTTCAACCGACAGACGGACATGGCTATATACTTTATGGGGTCGCAAATGAAAAATGTAGAAATTACAAACGGAATGACAAACTTACAGTGGCGAGCAGAAGTGAGTGCATGTTCACGACACTGACTTTCGTCATCCATAAAAACAAAACCATACAAGCAAATCAAAAATATTTTTTAGTTTTATTTTTATTATTTTATTCGTAACAAATAGGAGTAAAGAAACAATAATAAATGAGATGATTTCAAAGAGTTTGGAAGAAAAAACGAAAATAACCCGCATAAACTCAATTTTGCACGTTTTATGAATTACACCTATTTTCGAACTTTCACTTCTCTTATCAGCAGAAATCATACAGATTTACCTTTATGTTTGTTGTTATCTTATTCTCCTTGCTCGTAGAGCAGTTTAAAATTTGTTTCTTGCGAATTAATGCCGATTTTGTCAATTACTATCATATTTGAAATAAATTATTGATTTTTTGTATAAAAATTACAAAAATATCTGAAGAAATTTAAAATAGTGTTGTGTGCCTGACCGAGAAAGGCTATTCTTCACGTACCATTTCCGAGATACTTGGTAGTAGTCAATCGGCGGTGATCGCAGCTCAAAGAGACGAAATGTGACTTCGAAATCGCAAGTCAAAGGTCGCAAACTATTACTAACGGACTCAGATGCTCGAATAATGAGGTCCGAAATGAGAAAAAAACACAAGCTGCTAACACCAAAGGGTGCTTCTTTAGCAATTAACATAAATGAAATCGAATGGACTGCTAGAAGAGCGCTCCATGATATCGGATATGCCTCAACTGTTAAAAAAATCAAACCTGCGTTGTCCGATAAGAATGTTAAAGCGTGCTTGAAATTAGCAAGGGAGCATAGAAATTGGCCCATTGATGATTGGAAACGTGTTATCTGGTCTGATAAGTCCAAATTTAATCGTTTTCAGTCAGATGAAAGTAATACTGCTGGCGTAGATCCGGGGAACTTGTTCAAAGACGCAATGTGAAGCAAACTGTTAAAGTAGTTAAACTCTTCTAGCAGTCCAATCGCTTACTTTTTTGTTAATTGCCAGAGAAACACCCTTTGGTGTTAGCAGCTTGCGTTTTTTTCTCATTTCGGACATCATTATTCGAGCATCTGAGTTCGTTAGTAATATTTTTCAACCTTTGACTTGCGATTTCGAATCACATTTCGTCTCTTTCGAGCTGCAATCACCGCCGATTGACTAATACCAAGTATTTCGGAAATGGTACGTGAAGAACAGCTTTTCTCGGTCAGGCACACAACACTATTTTAAATTTCTTCAGATATTTTTGTAATTTTTATAAAAAAAATCACCGATTTATTTTAAATATGATAGTAATTGACAAAATCGGCATTAATTCGCAAGAAACACATTTTAAACTGCTCTACGAACAAGGAGAATAAGATAACAACAAACATAAAGGTAAATATGTATGATTTCTGCTGATAAGAGAAGTGAAAGTTCGAAAATATGTGCAATTCATAAAACGTGCAAAATTGAGTTTATGCGGGTTATTTTCGTTTTTTCTTCCAAACTCTTTGAAATCATCTCATTTATTATTGTTTCTTTACTCCTATTTGTTACGAATAAAATAATAAGAATAAAACAAAAAAATATTTTTGATTTGCTTGTATGGTTTTGTTGTTATGGATGACGAAAGTCAGTGTCGTGAACATGCACTCACTTCTGCTCGCCACTGTATATGTATATACCCTTGCCACTCATGGTGAAGGGTATAAAAATATCATATTAACTACGCAAATCGAAGCACAAACGACGCAACTTCGAAGACATGCGACGCAAACTAAAACAAAAACGACGCAACTTCGAAACAACTAAACCGGGGTATTAGTGTATATGTATATAAAAATATATATAAATTGAGTTGATGTACTCCGTGAAAGTAAATTTCACGTCTTTTTCGATTTTCGAAGCTAGGAAATATGTTTACAAAAAACAAAACCCATGTTATACTTGGAAATAAAATCGCCTTGATGGAGCTTTTATAAAACGAAAAATAATATTTTTATTATTTTCACAAATAATATTTGTAAAAACCCCAACAATAACTGATGCTGTTTGTCATTCCATTTGTAATATCCACAATATAATTTTCCAACCGTATAAAGTATATTTATTCTTAATCGAGAGTCGATTAAGCCATGTCCGTCCGTCTGTCTGTCTGTTGAAATCAATTTTCTGAAGACCCAAGATATCTTCGGGATCCAAATCTTCAATAATTCTGTCAGACATGCTTTCGAGAAGTTTCCTATTTAAAATGAGCAAAATCCGTTCGTAAATAACGGAGATATGAGCAAAAATCCGAGACAACCTCTATTTTTGATCTATATCTCGATTACTAAGTCATATATATACACAATATGGATATCTAATAATAGATATTTCAAAGACCATTGCAACGATGTATATAAGGATATAGTAAGTTGGACGTACAATGGGTCAAAATCGGGAAAAATATGTTTTAACCCGAATTTTTTTTTTTTCACAAAAAAAATTTTTTTTTCCTAATTTTTTTTACTAATAAATTAAAAAAAAAAAAATTATTTCAAAAAAAAAAATTTTGAAAATTGGAGAAAACTTAAAAAACAATTTCGAAAAAAAAATTCTTTAAAAAAATTTAAAACATTTTTTTTTTTTAATTTTATTTTAAAGTATAATTTGGTGAAGGGTATATAAGATTTGGCACAGCCGAATACAGCTCTCTTACTTGTTCAGTTACAGATGTATTTTTCGCATGAACTATATATGTTGGCGTATGAGTAATATTGCTCAATCACAACAATTATTCCTACCCTGCGTGAAATTTAAGTCACTGCCACCAGGGTCCGAATACCGTCGTCTCTTCAGATGTAAACAACACGAATGTTAACAAAACCAGTTACAATTATCAAAAGAAAAACAAATTGACAATTGTGCATCAAAAACACAGCCAGAATATTAGTTTTTTGCAATATTTCAATACATTAAATTATGTTGCATGTTCTGCTCGTCCACACCATGTTTTAAACGCAGTCCCGTGGTATGTGAAAAGTTGACAATTTATATAATCAATTAATTTTATTAAAATTGTGTGGCCAAGTATTTAAATATTCAAAAGTTTTGGGTTATTTTCGTGACATTGTTGCAGAGTGCTTAAAATATTGTTAAATTTTTACCTTTTAAAACGTTGGTATATTTCCTTTTAATAAACCTGACTCTTACCAATTGCAAGTAAAAGCGCCAAGTAGTTAAACATTATACTCTTTATAATTTTCAATTACATTACAACAGTTTAACCATTCGTTAGTCTGTTTTCAAAATTCCCAAAATCAGCCAATTTTGCTGGAATTTGTGCGCCTCGGAAATTATTTTTTTGATATGTCGTAACGGACATTTTTTCCTCAAGCCGAAAGCTATCTAAAAATCGATGGCACCCCAATACACATACATATATTTATTATAAAACTTCGATGTTGACTCAACCACAGTTGTTGTCAATGCTTCCATTTATATACCAGCGGTATCCTCAATAGCGATTTCGTAACATTTATAAATATACTAGCTGAACCGGCAAACGTTGTCCTGCCATACAAATTATTTCTACTGAATATTTTGGTTGTTAAATAAAAAGTAACGAATGTATCTTAGTGAAACAAAATTTTTTGGCCAAAAATATTTAAAAAAATGGCTGGATGACCTAGCGTTATGAAATGTACTTTACGACCTATTCTCGTACCTACCAAAAATATATAAAAAATTCATAAGAAATGGTAAATATGTATTGATATTTGGATATTGCTCATACAAAATACTAAAATCTCGGCTCAAAAATGGGTGGGTGAGGGTAGGTTGATGAAAATTTGGGATTATAGGTAATTTTGAATGCCAAATAAAAAAATGCGAATAAAAAGTTTTTAGCAAAAAAAAATTGTAAATACAAATTCTGGATAGGGACACCCTAATGACCTAGCGGTATGATATATACTTTACGACCTATTCTCATAGCTCCCAAATATACATACAAAGTTTCATAAAAATCGGTTTAGTCGTTTCGGAGGAGTTCAAACACAAACATTGTGACACGAGATTTTTATATATTAGATTTTTGAAAAATATGCACCTAAAATCTGATTAAAAAAAAACAAAGTATAACAATTTTGACTTAAATTTATTCTTAAAAGAAGATAATTTTTCTAAGCTGAGAAAACAAATTCCATTTTAATATCTTTGATTTTAAAATGAACAAAATATTGGTAACGATTTTCAGCAAACTTTTGCGAGTTACAAAATCGTTGGATAAAGTCAAATAAGGACAATATAAATCTTGGGGAACCATTTTCTTCAAGAAAATTTATTCACATTCAAAAAAAAAAAAACATTATTTTTGTTAAATAGTGCGAAAATATGCATTTTGAACATGTTGAAAATTGTAATAGGCTTTAAGACAAATCTGGCATCATCCTTATTCTTTCTTTTTATCTAAACTTGTATTAAAACTCCATTTAGAAATCACTCGCTAATTAAAGCTTCTATTGTGAACGTTTGCTTTTACATCAATAAATTAATGTATTAATAAATAATATGTTTCTTCATTGTGCAAAAAAAAATTTACCAGTGGGAGTGGTGACTTATTCTATGTTCGAAAAGACCCGATTAAAAGGACAATGTGACTGAAATTTGTGGAAAAAATTTTCAACTATTTGACATTCTCGCAATGTTTTACACAAACAAAATTAATGTTGTTTTTTTATTGTTTATTTGTTGTAGAGTTGCATGTACTTGTATAAATATACTTTGATATGTCTTATCAAATCGATGACATTTTATAGCAAGATGTGTTCTGAATCACACATCTTGCTATAAAATGTCATATACATGTTAATTTGAAGACATTCGCAGTAATGTCCTTGATTTGTTATTAAGTGTATTTTTCTTTGTCACTGACTGTAGCTACATATATTTCCTCAGTTTATTTGCGTTTGCCTGAGTTTTATACAAAATTCTATACAAAATTAAGGTGGGAGAGAGAGCCAAATTTGTTGGCGTTTAACTGCATATACAGACATTTGGCATTGTTATTGTTTTTTTGCAACAAAAAAGCTTTGTAATGTTAACTTATTAAAGGTACAGGGTGTGTCATAAACAAAAATATTAATTTAAGCATCTCATTTTTAATTCAAAATATTATTCATACCAAATAGCACGTTCTGTTATTGAATATTCCTAACAATTGTACGATCAAAGACTATAAATATATATATTTATAGTCATACATATATGTAATTTAAATATCTATGTATGTGATGATATCAATACAGCATAGTTTCAAATATTAAATCATAATTAAATTTAGCAGTTTGTTTGAGGTTGTTAGTAATATTTCTGTAGTTTATTTTATAATACAGAATTTTATTTATCATGTATTTACATGTGGTTTAGGGTTGATTTTACTTGTAAATACTTATATATTTATATAAACCGCAGATTGGTGAAATAATTATAGTTTATTATACATTTAATATAATTGTGTGTCATCGACAAATAACCATTAAAATCCTACTGGGTTTGATTAGCCAATATTAGGTACAATTAATTTATAATATAATAAAGCAATGTTTCTTCCGTTACCAAAATAACTACAATTACCGTTACTACTAAAATAACCTAACCGAAATAATCATAAATACCGTTACCGCTATTCTTTTAAATAATTTTAAATTATGAAAATAAAAATTGTTGATTTCAATAATAAAGTTCATTCAAATGGCAATTAGTTACATATTATTTTTCCTAAACTTTATTCATAATTAAAGTCAGACCGTAATTACCATTATCATTAAAAAACCGTTACCGAAATAATCCAAATTAGCTTTAGCGTTACCTTTTAACCGTTTCGGATCAGTAGCCAACCTTTATTTAAAGTATATCCTATTCAAGATGTTTTAGTTTTCATATCGCTGTTTATGGTTATAATCCTTCATGTTACTTTATATGCTTTAAAATGTACATACATTAGTACAGCTTTTCCTTTATTTTACACACCCTCAATAAGAGTATATATTGCTTATGCATTAGTCAGTCAACAGTTCTAGTTTTTTGTATAGTTTTATTTTATTTTGACGTCCTAATGTCTCGCCATTAATACCATCACATAAAAGTTTGTTCAACTTTGTTATACATACATACTTTGTATTTTTTACTTTGTTTCTTGGAAAATGTCCTTTCTTAGCTCGCAAAACACAAAAGTACATTCGAACGGTGGTGTCATGTGCAGTGTCTATTAAAATTTGTTGAAATACTGGAATTGTTGGCATACAGATTTCTGACTTGAAACCTCCATAAAACGGAACTACACCATTTCCAATTGTATTCCAGAAGTTTCTAATTGTATTTCAGAAATTTCTAATTCAATTTCAGAAATTTCCAATTATATTTCAGAATTTTCTAATTATATTTCAGAATATTCCAATTATATTTCAGAAGTTTCCATTTATATTTCAGAACTTTCTAATTGTATTTCAGAATTTTCTATTTGTATTTCAGAATTTTCCAATTGTATTTCAGAAGTTTTAATTTATACTTAAAATGTTTCTAATTGTATTTCAGAATTTTCTAATTGTATTTCAGAATTTTCCAATTGTATTTCAGAAATGTCTATTTGTATTTGAGAAAATTCTAATAGCAATTCCAATGGAAATTTCTGAAATACATATAGGAATTTGTGAAATATAATTGGAAAATTCTGAAATACAATTAGAAAATTCTGAAATACAATTAGAAAGTTCTGAAATATAAATGGAAACTTCTGAAATATAATTGGAATATTCTGAAATACAGTGCACTCGCGGTAACGTGAACACTGTCTAACGTGAACACCGCCTAACGTGAACAAGCTTTTGTTTACATTGACTACTCTGTAATATGAACAAACTCTGAAACCTTTTCTAAGCATGTAGACAACACGGAAATGCAAACATTAAATTCGATTTTAAAAGTTTAGGGAATACCCTTATAATAAAAATGTGTTTGTATCCTCTAAATTAATTTTTTTAATGGCAAGTAATCAGTAATTTTATTTGCTATGTAATTTTCTTTCAATGTATATTTTCTCGTGATCTCGTTTTGTTTTGTAATGCATTTTAATCAATAATTTTTGTTTTATATTTTAATAATGATAATAATATTAAAAGAATTTCACGCTCAAGCGTGTAAAACACAGGTTTATATTATAAAATTTTATATTTTTTCCATGAAATATGACAATCGCTAACGTGAACAATTTCACTAACATGAACTCCCTTGGTTTTAATTAGTTCACGTTACCGCGAGTGCACTGTATAATTAGAAATTTCTGAAATTCAATTGGAATTTTCTGAAATACAATTGGAAACTTCTGAAATACAATTGGAAATGGTGTAGTACTATTCACCGGAAGATATAAAGTGGAGCGCTTTACGTTACCAAAACTTGGTGGTAGAGAATTGGATATACAGATCTGTGTTAAGACCCATCATTACTACAAAAAACGGAAGTTACAAAAAACGGAAGTTGATTTGGAGGTCAACGTGTATTTGCATAATTTTTAGCAAATTTAGCATAGTAAGCAAACAATTCCATATGTAAAAGAAAAAGGTTTATTTGAGGATAGTAAAATCGATCTAATGAAATAATAAATGTCTAGGTCATCTAAAATGTACAACAACGCACGCACAAAATTCTACTGAATTTGGCAAACCTTCAGTGATCAAATTAAATTTTGTATACAACTAATAAGATAGTTTTTACAACAAATTTTCCATTGTTGTAGAAGTGCTTGTATTGATGATATTGCTCGAAGAATAAGATGGGAAGTTGAGCCTGTTTGAAACTTTAAAACCTGTGTCTCCACTCTCCATTCCTCAAAGACTTTATATGCGTTCACAACTCTCCATAACATTGTTTATATCTTTCGAATGACTTTTGCATTTAATTGTATAAAATTAAATACAAGGGTGGGTCAATGAGTCCGCGACTTTTTGAATTTCCCGGCTCTTAACTGAAATGGTAACACCGCTCCTGTCAACAGGCATCAGTTGACTTCCGTCAAAATTTGAACAAGCTGCGTTGGAAAGCCATTGATAGCAGACTACCCTTGAAAAAATTCAGGATGTAGTGTTGGCCGATCGGATATTGAAAATGCGAGATTGTGGAAGCACATGACTCAGTGGTTTGAATTTTGAATGATCACTTGGGTATGAGAAAGCTTTCTGCAAGATGACTGCCGCGTTTGCTCACAAAAGGGTACGAAATGCGCCCTTTCGTCCTAGCTCCGAGTAACTATTTTATTTGTTTCCCAACCTGAAGGAATGTTTCGGTGGAATGAGATTTGACCTCAACGATGAAATCATCTCACAAAAAATTAAATTTTAAATTAAATTTTTAACGGAACACATATGGTCAATTCACAAGGTCTCTTATTAGTCATATTGTCATAATGTCCTAATATATCACGACTCGACGGCTCGGCTTAACCGACTCTTGGTCTCCGCTGGTTCGTTACGATAACACAATTAACAAAGCATAGAAAGTAGTATTGTTTTTGGACATTTTTTCCTCGAAAAGCAATAAAAACCCTTGTGAAATATTAGGACATTATGACATGATAAGAGACCTTGTGAATTGACCAATAGTATATACTTATTTATGCCATTTTTATTAACATCTGAAAAACATATAGTTTAGAACAATTAATTAAAATTCAAGGTTAATGTAGGTATAGCATTGCCTTATATATTTTGAAGGTCAAATATATGTAAAGACCATCATTCCAATAACAAATACATATATGTAGTTTTGATTATTGATTATATTTTTTCGGATTTGCCCATATACGAATAACATTTCCTCTCATGGATCCTCGGTAATCCGGTTATCCCGGACTACGGCTCTGAACTGAGGGTGAGGGAGCCATAGACGATACCACCAATCAACCATTACCACAGAATAGTATAGGATGAGATTCTCAGGACTAACCGGTCTTGAAGAAGTAGACTGGATTGTGAATCCATGTGAATCATATGTGAATGCCCGTGACTTCAATGCCACAGATTTAGATGGTTAGGTTGAGAATTCCATGAGGGATTAGAAGATGTCGGGCTTTTTAGGCCAGAAGACATTTTCAGCTTTATTAAGGTATTGGGGAGATTTAAGGTATATAATCATGTTAGACTAGAGAGGGCAGAACTTTCATTACTATCCAGGTGTTCACACTTGTAACATTTAACATCTAGAATTATCTAAATTACCAAAATATTAAAAATCACATTCACCCCTATCGCGAATCAATATTTCACATGAAATATGTTCCCTTTTCCCATTTCTCGTTCATCAACTTTGTTCACGTGAAAAAATTCCCCATGTTGGGAAATTTTTAGATGGAATTTTGTAAACAATAGACAGCTGTTACGAACAAAATCAACTATTGTGAATGAAAAGTTCATGGGAATTTTCCCTTCGAGGGAAATGGATATTTCATGGGAACATAAATTTCACATGTTTTTCACGATAGGGGTGATTGTTTTCAATAATACGCAGTAAATTTAAACTGGTTTTATTTATTACTATAAAATTAAACCTATGTAATAAACATACATTCGTATTTCAAACAAATAAAATGTCGCCCTCATTTTTACAAAAATGTTTGTTTACATTTTTTTAATTTCATTTTATTAGTGGTGACACTAAAATTATGGAGATGAGATTAAAATAATCGAAAGATGTTAGGTGGAACAACATAAGATAGAAACATCCTTTAAAGATGTTCAAAGATGTTGAGCACTCAGCCCTGTGTAATTGGTATGGGAAGATGCTAATTGATGGTAGATGTGTTCTGTTGTAAAAATGCTATAAATTAAACTTGGTTGCAAATGAGAAAAATTTTTGATGATTTTAATAACTCAAAATTTCGAACATAATTATCCTTCGAATAATTAAATATATATAAGAATCTTTACAATTTATAAAATTAAACTTACACAAGTATCAGCTTTTATTTTTAAATTTCTGATCGTTCGCCTCTCAGATTACACAGATATGAATCAGCTGGTTCCAGTAATATGGCAATAGAAAATAAAATATCAAAATAGTTGTGGTTTGGCAAGAGGCACAAATTTATATCACACTCGTTGCCTATTGAGAAATTTATTTTTTCTCTCGCTTTGTAAACCACAACCATTGAAAAGTGGTTGTAGAACGTCAAAATAACCATACGGTTCGATATTACAGTTTTGAGAACTGTCATTTGTTTCAAATCTGTGGTTCGGCTTTTGGTATTTGCTTCTGTGTTAAATTTATTATTGAGAACAAAAGAGAATTGTCTTTTTTTTTAAATGTTTGAATATGAAATTACTTTATTTTCAAAGGATTTGTTTTTATTTATTAATCAATTCCCATTTGATAGGATTCATTATTATGGTTGTTTTTGTTTTTTGCTAATAAATATGATTAAGTCTTGTTAAAATGCGTATTTTTTTTCTTCTAAAAGCTAGAGAGAGATTGTATTATTTTATTATTTCGTTTCCGTTAGTATTAAGAACTCCAAGTTAAATCTAAATATTTAAAAAAAGTAAACAAATAAAAAAGAAACGAACGATTCTAAGCAATTCTACGAGACTTGGTTTCGCGTGCAGAATTATGAATAGGAGGTTAACGTTAATGAACTGAATGCACAAAAACAAATATAATTAATTAAACGTACTCAAAGGACATTTGAAAGACGTTTGGTTTGTAAGGTTTAATCCAAACCATCGTCAACAAAGTCAGGTTTCTTAGGAGCTTCTTTAGGTTCATCGTCCTTGGCTGAAGCTGGTGGAGGAGTAGAACCAGCGCCATCAGCACCACCTGGGGAAGCGCCTGGAAAACCGGGAACACCACCGGGGAAACTATTTTTAACCACATCAATAAGCTTAGCAATTTTGGGATTGGATTTATATTTGTCGATATTGGCAGGATTTTTAGCAATATCTTGTAGAGCCGCCATAACCTCAGGATCATTCATGCCCGACAATAAGTCACCCATATTCATGCCGCCAGGGAAACCACCGGGAAAACCTCCTGGAAAACCACCAGCACCACCAGGGAATCCACCAGCCGATCCAGGTCCTGAGGGAGCTGAGGGCTTTTGCTGTTTGGCCTGCTGTTGACGAGCCTTCTGACGACTCAATTCATCGGCTTTGCGTTCACGTTCGGCCTTTTTGCGTTGCTGCTTCAAACGGTGCTGTTCGATTTTCTTAGCGTTTGGTGTGACTTCACGCAACCATTCGTCAGCTTCTTCATCGTAGTCAAGCTTGCAGGCCTGACGCAAATCCTTGGCGGCCTCTTCCCAATTGCCCAACAAACGATTGGCACGTCCACGGAATTTGTAGGCAGCCGCCGAATCACAATTTATTTCTAAAGCTTTATTACAATCGCGTATACAGGCGTTGGGTTTTTTAAGTTTCAAAAAGGCCTGACCACGTTTAGCATGGAATAAGGCATTGCCGGGATTGATTTCAATTGCTTGTGTATACAAATCGATGGCTTCTTGGAATTTCTGTTCACTATAGGCAGCCGCTGCCTCTGCACGCAAATCGCCGGACTTATCGACTTCTTCTTCTGTAGGAGTTTTCGAAGAATCACCCATTGGTTGTTCGACATCATTATCGGGTTCGATAACACCTTAAAAAAAAAATTACGGAAGAAATGTAGTTTAAACAATAAGAACAGTGGAACAGGACGTGAGTTAACTTAATCACTTAAGTTATGTTAAGAAGAACTGACTAATATATGTATGTTGTGTAATAATTTCAATAATTTTGAATGATGATTCTTAACTAAATCTTAGTCTATCCCCCAATTTACAGAATTCTATTCCGATTGAAAGTGAAATTAATTCCCTTTTGGATTTTAAAAAGAAGAAATAAAATAATAAAAAGTGTGACAGTCCTGTATTACTGCAGATTTTAATTGTTACAGGCTTTCTAGAAATGGTTTTAATTCTCCGTGCTTTTCAAAATTTCATATTTTATTTATAAATAAAACAATTTTATACAGAGTTTATTTCTTAAAAAGAATTTTAATATTTAATTTACACTAAAATACTGTCGCTATGGAATTTATGCTTAAATCATTCGAAATATTGACGATGTATTACTGCTGTGCGGCAAATTACTGCTGTCATATAGATTCTGGACTGTGGTTTGGAAAATCGCTCTGGGGTTGAGAGATGTTGCCGCCACAGCCGTTGAATTATCAACGAAATTTGCCAAATGTTGTGCTGCAGCGGCAGTAGCAAAGTTTAAAGATTGATTAAAATGTAGATTGGCCGCAGCTGCCGTGGAAGCCGGAGATTGATTAAGATTATGAGATGTTGAATCCATTGAGGAGCAAGATACTGCGCCAGACGGTTGCTGATCATGACGTGTTTGAGAGTGGTTTAAACTTTCACCCGGGTTAATGAGTCTTAAATCTAATTGATTGCCTTTGGAATCTAACCAACAGCCGCCAGGCTCTTCTCCTGTATAATGAGATATATTGGGATTTATATTCAAAAAGCCACGACCCTTCTTTGAGTCTCTGTTACTTAAAAATAGCAAACGGAATTCATCATGGAATACTTTGTAGTAGTAAAATGCAGATACCGGTTTTATTTCATCCTCTGTACACTTCTCCCGATACTCTTTGTACATGCGTTTTATCGACAGAGAATGATGAAGACAACGTAGTTTGGCTTTTTTACTGGGCAACCATACGGGATAAGAGTTGATGTGATCTAAAATAGCCTGTTTACGTTCGGGTGAGATTTTGTGTATCAAATGTTTGCCTCGACCGTCTACACCCGTATAATTGCCCGTAGTTTTATCCGCATATTTAATGGCGTTCTCAATGAACTTGCGATTAATACTCAGGGTGTTCATCATGAAATGTTTACATACTCTTTTATTTTCACTATTTAGACCGGAGCGTAAGTAGAATCTTGTCTGGTAGGCACGGGTGGGACGATTTGTTTTACGAAATTCGGGCGTTGTGGGTGTTTCTACATCTTTCGTTTCTATACGTGCCAATATGAAATCCTTACGTCTCTTAAAGTCCAAAGACCAAAAAATATCACAAATTTGTTTTCGTTCTTCTTCGCTAAAGTTCTGATGACACTTGAATGTACAGCGTATGGCGCAATTAATGGGCCGAGGAAAACGTTCAGGTTCTGGATCACCAGGTTTGCGGCGTTTGGTTTTTTTCTTGGGCTTGGTATCTGTTAAATTGCCCGTTTCTGGATCGAGAAACTGTTGAGGCTTTTGTGGTTTTTCTGGGCACTTTTCACTCAATTTACGTTCCTCTTCCTTTATTATATCACGCAGAGGACGTACAATTCTCTCGTGCTGCAGTTCATAGCCCTCGATGGCTTCTTTTATTTCGCGATTGGAAATACCCAAAGTGCCAGCGAAAAATTTACGACATACTTTTGTTAAATCATCGGTGTTAGCGCTGGTTCTGTTTGTGTCCGCGCTGCCCGTTTCTATTTGTTCTGGCAGTTTAGTAGGGATAGTGTTTGGAGTTTGACCAATTTTATAGTATTTCAGGAAATAACAGCAATTGTTGCCACGTTTTTTATTGCGTATTCGTGTTAATACAGGTTTTCTTATGTGTTTGCGTATGAAATTGACTTTGTCTTCTTTGCTCAGTTGCCAGTAGTAGTCGAAAATGTCAATTCTTTGACGCTTGCTGTATTTTGTGGTACATTTGTGTTTGCAGGTCTCTAGGCAATTATGTAAACGAGGAGTCTTTTTTTTTTTCTTGCGCGTTTTACTCGCTGACATTTGGGTTAATAATATAAGTGGTTCATCATCATCATCATCATCGTCTTCTTCGTCATCTTCAAATTCTTCCTCATCAGCCACTTCATCTTCGGAGTCATTAGTATTATGTACTTCCCGTTTACCCATAAATTCATATTCGTCATCATCTGTCACATTGGCTTCATATTTATCCACACAATAATCTTTATCGGCATCTGAATCAAAGTAAACCTCTGCTTCATCTTCTGCATCGGGTTCATATTTGTCTTCACTCAATTCACATTTAACCTCTATTTGTGGCGTAAAGAGCGGGTCATTTGGATCGGTATTTTCGATTTTATCCTTTGTCTCATCATCACCCATATTCAAAGTGAATTCCTTTTTCACCCTAATACTCTGTTGTAGTTGTGTCTTTTTTAGACTGGTTACAGTTTTCCTTGTTTTCGAAATTGCCTTTTTTGTGATGCCTTTTTTTGGTGATTTCTTTCTTCTTGTTGTCTTTTGTTTTTTTACAATCTTGGGTGGTTTGTCATCCAGATAAAGAACATTGGGTTCTAAGAGCGGTTGACTGTGGTTGGCTGCAAGCATATGGCAAAAAGCACATTATCAAAATTCGATGATATTAATTGGCTAATTGCATTTTTTTTTTTGTATTTTTTTTTTTTTTCAAAATGTGTGAGTGTTTTAAAGTGTATTAATAACCAGTTGTATATTTTTGTTGAAATTTTTATTATAAGGAAAAATAGGAATTTTCTAGTTATAGGTGATAAATAAATAAAAATCAATTGTCGTTCGTTGGTAATTGCATCAGTTGAGAACGGCTAGACCGATTTGGACAATTTTTTTACTGAAATGTTCGTCATAGTCCAACTTAGGTTTTTACGGAAAGAAAAATTGACCACGCCCACTTTTACGCCCACTTTTTTCCATTTATCTAAAATCGGAAAACGGCTGCACCGATATGGCTAATCTTTTATTTAAATGATCGTAGTAATCTAATTTAAGTTTTTACTGAAAGAAAAATTTACCACGCCCACTTTTACGCCCACTTTTTCCATTTATCTAAAATCGGAAAACGGCTGCACCGATATGGCTAATCTTTTATTTAAATGATCGTAGTAATCTAATTTAAGTTTTTACTGAAAGAAA
Source organism: Calliphora vomitoria (assembly GCA_942486065.2). Classification (NCBI taxonomy): domain Eukaryota; kingdom Metazoa; phylum Arthropoda; class Insecta; order Diptera; family Calliphoridae; genus Calliphora; species Calliphora vomitoria. Next base: position 7,173,937 of record OW818032.2, read on the forward strand.
AATTTACCACGCCCACTTTTACGCCCACTTTTTTCGATTTATCTAAAATCGGAAAACGGCTGCACCGATTTGTCAAATTCTCCTTATTTTTCGGCTTATTTGTAAGTAAAGTTTTTGCTGGGATATTCTTATGTTGTAAATAACTCATTTGTTATTACTTTTGTATTGTTCCGCGATTTGTCCGAAAATACCGTTACTTTTTTATTTACATTCCAATTTATTTGTGCAAATGTTGATTGACTGCTTATTGTCAAATTGTTGATCAAATTAATCGGTGGACGAAAAATAAAATAAGTGCAATTGTTAATTGTGAATTAAAAAAAGTTTAAAGTGTTTCTAAAAAAGTTAACTAACGGTGATAAGTTTTTTTTTGAATTAAGATTCCATTGTAAGTACATTGCAATCAATTCATTAATTGAAATAAGTTAAATCGTGTTACCTCAAACAAATTTATAGATTAACCTACTATAGACTGTGGGTTTTGAAGTTATAAACGGTTAAAAGGTAAGAGCAAAGTCAATAAATTCTATCGCATTGTAATGCCGCCAATAAGAAGGAGCAATTTAGGTCGCAGAACTCGCAATGTTTCAAATCAAGCGTATTTTCGATCTAATCAAACTGCGGAACAACTCGAAGAGCGAAATGAAATTGAACGAAATCGATTATCACAAACACGTTCTGCACGTACACAAGAAGAAAGAGAATATGCAAACGAAGTAGATATGCATCGAATGAGACACAATCGTTCTATAGAATCCAACCGAGTGATAATTAATTCAAATGTACGTGCAAGAAGAGAAACAAATGTTGCGTTAAATACTCATCGAGCTGCATTTCATTACAACAGGACAGTCGATTACAGCGCAGACCATTCCGTTGCTATTGGTTCGATGAGCGTTGTGTGCCCACATTGTAAGGCATTGAAATATAAAAATGAAACTCCTGGATTGTGTTGCGCAAGTGGCAAAGTGAAATTGACACCGTTGATTCCACCACCAGAGCCATTGCTCTCATTGGTTTCTGGAACAGGAGCTCATTCCAAGCATTTCCTAACACAAATCCAGAACTACAACAATTGTTTCCAAATGACTTCATTTGGCGCAACAAATGTGATTCGGGATAATTTCATGCCTACTTTCAAGGTAATTTCACCACTTACAGCATTTTATTTTGTTTTCTTATGTAAATTAAACATTACAGATTCAAGGTCAAATATATCATCGAGCAGGTTCGCTTTTGCCAGTTCCGGGTACTGACTATAAATTTCTGCAGATTTACTTCATGGGCAATGCTCCACAAGAAGTAGAACAGCGTTGTGCATACAACAGTTCGGTAAAAAGACCAATTGTTGAGCAACTGCAAACTTTTTTCCATCAACACAATCAATTGATTGCATTGTTCAAAACCGCACTAGACCGCATGCCCTCTGATAATCACAAAATTGTTATCAGAGCCGATAAGACTCCTACGGGAGAACACGCAAGACGTTTCAATGCACCAACAATGGATGATGTCGCCATTGTCGTCGTTGGTGAAAATTTGGAATCACGTGATATCGTTCTACATCGACGAAATAATCAGCAGCAGCGTGTGTACGAAACTCACCGATCATATGATGCGTTACAATATCCAATCATATTTTGGCAAGGTGAAGACGGTTATCATTTCTCGATCAAAATGATAAATCCGCTTACAGGTGAATATCAAATCTATATTTTTTCTATTATAAGATCAATTAATTTTATTGACGCGAAAATTAATGTACAGGCGCTGAAACAAACAAAAAAGTAAGTTCAATGAACTATTATGCATTTCGACTGATGGTTCGTGAAAATGAGAACAATCACATATTGAAATGTCGTCGTCTTTTCCACCAATATGCTGTCGATATGTATGTAAAAATAGAAACAGAAAGATTGACATTCATTAGATTGAACCAGAAAAAACTGCGTTCCGAAGAGTACATACACCTTCGAGATGCCATAAATGTGGACGGGAACGCACGCAATATCGGCCGGATGACGATTCTCCCAGCAACGTACGTCGGAAGTCCTCGCCATATGCATGAATATGCTCAGGATGCTATAACCTACGTTCGACACTACGGTACAGCAGATTTATTCATAACTTTCACTTGCAATCCACAGTGGATAGAAATTCGGCAAGAATTATTCCCTGGCCAATCACCCATCGATCGCCATGACGTCACCGCGAGAGTCTTCAAACAAAAATTAAAATCACTGATGGATTTCATTGTGAAGTATCGCGTGTTCGGCGAGACGCGCTGCTGGATGTATTCAGTAGAGTGGCAAAAACGCGGACTACCACACGCGCATATCCTCATTTGGTTGATTGAGAAGATAAGACCGAATGAAATCGATGATGTGATATCAGCTGAAATTCCTGATGAAGTAGAAGATCCAGGCTTGCACGAGGTTGTTACTAAAAACATGATTCATGGTCCCTGTGGATCATTAAATATCCTTTCTCCGTGTATGGTCGACGGCAAATGTTCGAAGCGTTATCCAAGGCCATTAGTAGCTGAAACAATTACCGGAAATGATGGTTACCCACTGTATCGTCGCCGTTCAATTGCTGACAATGGAAGATCAACAATGGTGAAAGTGAATCAGCAGGACATTCAAATTGATAACCGTTGGATTGTTCCGTATTCGCCACTACTCTCCAAAACATTCAAAGCACATATCAACGTCGAATCTTGCCATTCCGTGAAATCCATCAAATACATCTGCAAATATGTGACCAAAGGTAGTGACATGGCTGTGATTGGAGTTAGTGCGGAGAATTCCATCGATGAAGTCACTCAATTTCAAATGGGCCGCTATGTTAGTAGTAACGAAGCAATTTGGCGCATTTTTTCATTTAGCATTCATGAAAGACATCCTTCTGTTATTCATTTAGCCGTACATTTGGAAAATGGTCAAAGAGTGTACTTTACTGAGGAGAATGTATTACAACGAGTTGATCGACCGCCACCTACAACATTGACCAGATTTTTTGAAATGTGCAGGAACGATGAATTTGCCCGAACGTTACTATACTCCGAAATGCCAAGATATTATACTTGGAATCAATCGACAAAGAAATTTCAACGACGGAAACAAGGAAATCCTGTTCCAGGTTTCCCCAATTTATTTTCCACCAACGCATTAGGTCGTATTTACACAGTTCATCCAAGAAACGATGAGTGTTTCTATTTGCGTTTGCTATTAGTCAACGTTCGTGGCCCAACATCATTCCAAGATTTGAGAACTATAAATGGTGAATTGTGTGACACGTATAGAGAAGCATGTCAACGCTTGCGATTGTTGGAGAATGACGCTCATTGGGAATGCACCCTCGAAGATGCTGTGCTTTCATCAAATGCTCATCAAATACGAACACTGTTTTCGATAATTGTTTCAACATGCTGCCCATCCAAACCGACTGATTTATGGAGCAAATACAAAGATGCCATGTGTGATGATATTTTTCATCAGGTGCGTATTAGAACATCAAATCCAAATTTGCAACTGAATGAGGAAATTTACAACGAGGCTTTGATTTTAATTGAGGACATGTGCTTGATGATGGCGAACAAGGTATTGTCTGAGTTAGGCATGGCAGCTACCAATCGACCGATGCACGACGTATTTAATCAAGAGTTGCGACGCGAAATACAATATGATTGCGATGCCTTGAAGGAATTAGTACGAACAAACGTTCCACTGTTGAATCGACAACAAAAATATGCATACGACACTCTTATGAAAGTTGTGAAAGATGGAACTGGAGGAATTTTTTTTTTGGATGCTCCCGGTGGAACTGGAAAAACTTTTTTGATTGCGTTGATTTTGGCCACGATACGCTCGCAGAATGATATTGCACTTGCACTTGCTTCATCAGGAATTGCAGCTACGTTGTTGGAAGGCGGTCGTACTGCCCATTCAGCACTCAAGTTGCCATTGAAGTTGCACATCAATGAAAATCCAACATGCAACATTTCCAAGAACAGTGCAATGGCCAAAGTTTTGCAGCAAAGCAAACTAATCGTTTGGGATGAGTGTACAATGGCGCATAAAAAGTCTTTGGAGGCATTAGATAAAACTTTGCAAGATTTACGAAACAATCAAAGCCGTTTTGGTGGTGCAATGATTCTGTTGGCAGGGGATTTTCGGCAAACATTGCCAGTGATTCCACGGTCAACGCCAGCCGATGAACTTAATGCATGTTTGAAGTCGTCCGTTTTGTGGAAACACTTCAAGAAACTCAAATTGACTGTGAACATGCGTGTCGAGCTGCAGAACGATCAATCTGGAGAAGCATTTTCCAAACAATTGCTGGACATTGGCAACGGCAAAATCCCGGTTGACATTTCGACCGGTTGCATTCAATTTCCCCCCGGTTTCTGTCAGTTCACCGAATCAAAATCCGAGCTAATCCGAAAGGTATTTCCAAACATTGCACAAAATTACAAAAATCATGATTGGTTGAGCGAACGTGCTATATTGGCTGCGAAAAACATTGATGTCGACGAATTGAATTTTAAGATTCAAGGTGAAATTGCTGTCGAATTGATGACGTACAAATCGGTGGATTCCGTTACTTCCCAAAATGATGTTGTCAACTATCCAACCGAGTTTTTAAACTCGCTGGAATTACCCGGATTACCGCCTCACAATCTCCAACTGAAAGTCGGATCGGTAATCATAATGTTACGAAACATAAACCAACCACGTCTTTGTAATGGCACCCGACTTGCGGTAAAAAACCTGATGAACAACGTCATCGAAGCAACAATACTTAAAGGAAAGTACAAAGGAGAAGACGTTTTGATACCACGGATCCCAATGGCTCTGACCGACATGCCATTCGATTTTAAACGATTGCAGTTTCCGGTACGGCTTGCATTCGCTATGACAATTAATAAATCTCAAGGGCAGTCATTGCGTGTTTGCGGCATTAACCTTGAAAATCCATGCTTCTCGCATGGTCAATTGTATGTCGCCTGTTCCCGTGTCGGAACACCATCAGCATTATTTATTTACGCGCCAGGCAACAAAACTAAAAATGTCGTGTATCATAAAGCATTGCAATGAAGGAAACTACGATATCACTGCAAAGCAACAGAAAAAAGTATTTCTTTATTTTAATTGGTTCCTGAACATCGATCTTTCAATCAAAATGTAAATATAACACCATATATTGTACATATTTTCAAATCAAATGTAATTTAAACACACCTCAAACCTACATAAATAAAAATTATCATTTAAAAGTACGTTGTTTGTCTCTTTTTACTATTTTTTCATAATTCAAACAGCTTCTCACAAATTCACAAATCGAACACAAACATTTTTTCTAATATATGGACAGGACAACGTCTGTCGGGTCAGCTAGTAGGTGATAAAAAAAGCTATTAATTTGATAAGATGGTTTATTAAGCTGTCACGAACATAGATTTTTTCATCTTAACGACTTAAAAACAAGTATAATTTTAACATTTTTTGTTTTTTAAAATTGTTTTAACACTGCGAAAAATTTGAGTCAATAGCACACGTTATATAACTTATAACTTAACTTGTCCAATTGTGCGAAAGAAAATTTACAATGTATGAGTTGTAAACAAATGTTGTAAAAAGTAATAGGGGAAATCACCCTTCGTTGCAAACTACTCCTGAAAACCTTGCATATGTTGCATATCTAGCATAAGTGCTATATTTTACAGTAACACAACAACTAAATATAGCATTTGCAACATATGCAAGATTTGCAGGGTAGTTTGCAACGAAGAGAGATTTCCACTAATATCAATTAATTTTAATCCAATTTTATTTTTAACAATTAATATTAATATTTACACCATGTTAAAGAACTAGAACCGTTCGCTACCCCTAAGAATAACTTACATAATCACTAACAGAAGGAATCAGTCGAATCAAGACAGTAGTAAAGTTAGTTTCTATTGTTAGTTTCTATTAAATTTCCTACACAAAATTTAATTTTTAGCTTACAGTTAAAACATCTTAATATATATTTAATACTACATCAATTGTTACTAAAGAATCAATTAAGGCATAAAAAACGTTAGACTGATATCGTTTAATTCATGCTATATCTTTCAAACAATCGGTAAATGTATTATATTGACAGATACAGTGAGGCCTCGATTATCCGTGATTCGATTAACCGGCAACATCAATTATCCGGGAAAGAAAAAGAAAATGTTTTTGGAACGATTTCAATTTTTTTGCATCGATTAACCTTATATACTTCTATTATCCGGGATTATAATTTTGTTTCGATTTTTTTTGAACAATCTAACACAATGTGAATAAAACGAAAAAGGGGAATTCCCACGGTCGATTTGCAAAGCCAACATTTTTTGATATTGTGCCATCGATTTTTCGATTAGACATTATAAACCAAAGACATAGGAAACCGAAAAACTTTAAAAACTGCTGAACTAACAGTAGATTTTGCAGTTTATGAATGGTTCCGGAAGGAACGATTTAAAGGAACTCAAATTTATGGATTAAAAATGAAGAAGAGCCTAAAATATTCGTCTCAAACGACATTGTATTCACAAACTTAATTTTTGTGGAAAAATTAAATGAATTCAAATCAATGAAAAAACTCACCAATAAGATAATGGAGAATGGAAAGTGTTTACTTGAGAGAAGTTTGGCTTGCCATAATGAACATTTCATAGAATGACAAAAGATCTCAAAGGAGAGACTAACGTCATTAGTTTGCGATAATGCTGCTGGTACACACAAGTGCAAAGCATTAGTTATTAGAAAAAGCTTTAAGAAATGTCCATGAGAATGGTTTAACAATAACTAGAAGTACCAGAAGTGAGAGAGAATTTTAAGAAAATCGGTCTAAAAGATTATAGTAAAATCATTCTGCTATTGGACTTCAATGCTGAGAAAACGTAATTGTGAAATTTTTTCCACCAAATTGGATGACTTTAATCCAACCTATGGATCAGTGTGCAATATGGAGCTTTTAATTTCATGATCGAAAAACTGTAATTAAAAAACTACTCAAAATTGGTATTCAAATAACCGGGAAAATTGATTATCCAGAATGCTCCCGGTCCCGAGCATTACGGATAATCGAGGTGTCACTGTATTTAAATTTTGTGCTGGTTTGTTTATTTGCATATCAAGCTTACTGCCTGCACCCGTATAAGATATATGGAGATTTTCATCCTCGTCGTCAAATCCCTCCTCTTCCTCCTCATTAGCCCGTACATCTTCCGAGTAGCTTTTATGAAGTTCCCATTTGCCTATGAACTGAAATTCTGCATCTTCCTTATATTGTTCCACAAATTGTAATCAAAATACTTATCAGCTTCATTTTCTACATATAGAAATAATTGATTCTTATTTCTTCACTCAATTCCCGCTTAAACTCTATTTGTGGTGTGAAGAGGAGATCGTTTGAAAAGGGTTTTCAAATGTGTGCTTTTTTATTACCCCTATTAAAATCTAACTTATTTTTCTCTTCAATAATGGATTGAAGTTGTGCCTTTATCTAGATTTTTATGCAGTTTTTGGTTGATTGTCCTCTTCTCGTGTTCGAGATAAAGAACATTGGGTTCGCCTGTGTTTGGCTGCAAGCAAATTATCAAATTTCGTATATTTTCTGTAAGGCCGTCTATCCTGGTAATCTTTACGCCTAAGAAAACAACCACTACGAACAGTCGAAGCAATACTGTACAGGAAAACATAGTAATTTTTCATAAAATGTCAAAGATGTTATTTTCTTGTATTAGATAGAATCGTAATTTCTAATTATATGTTTCTTTTTGGGAGATTTTAGTTCAGAGTCAGAAAGATTTCCTATAGAAATCTTTACAAATAAAAAAACCCAAATTATGCATATAGTTATTTAACTAAAAAAAATCTTAAAATTTATTTAATAGTACTACACAAATTGTTTTTCTTTACATATTATCGGAAGCTTGAGAGAAATTTTTGAAAAAAGCAGGATTTAAATAAGATTTAACCACTTCTATTGATGGTGATGGATTAACCACTAATTTTAGAGGCGGCATGGAAGACGTTGCTGCAGAGTCAGATGTACATGTATTCGGCACAAGACATCTATCTACCGGATATTGACAGATATTTAAATTTTGATCTGGATTGTTTAACCGTATATCAAGTTTATTGCCTTTGCTGTCTATCCAATAGCCACCCACTTCCTCACCCGTGTAATGAGATATATGGGGATTTGTCTGTAAAAAACCGCTTCTCTTTTTGGGATCCGGACCCGCTAGGAATAATAGACGAAAATCTTCGTGAAACACTTTATAATAGATTCTGCTGGAGACAAACTTTTGTTGTTCAGCCAAACATTTATCTTTATAAGCCGTATACATCTTCTTTATGGACAGGTTGTGATGTAGGTATTTGGTTTTACTTTTTTGATTTGGCATCCAACAGGGATACGAATTGATGTGATCCCTCACGACCTGTATAAGCTCCTCGGGCAATTTATTGTGGGGAGAATGAGTACCTCGTCTATCGGTGCCTGTGTAAGATCCTGTTGTTTTATCGGCAAATTCTATGGCATTTTCAATAAAAAAACGATTAATAGACAGTGTATTCATCATGAAATGTTTACAAACTCTTTTATTTTCACTTTTTATGCCTGAGCGTAGGTAGAATTTAGTTTGATAGGCACGAGCAGGACGATTTGATTTACGAAATTCGGGAGTTAGTGGAGATTTCACATCGGTGGTTTCTATGCGGGCCAGTATGAAATCCTTACGTCTCTTAAAGTCCAAGGACCAAAAACTATCACAAATTTGTTTTCGTTCCTCTTCGCTGAAATTCTGATGGCATTTGTATATACAGCGTATAGCACAATTGATGGGTTTGGGAAAATGTTCTAGTGTTGGTTCACCTCGTTTACGTCGCTGTGTTTTTTGTTTGGGTCTTGTATCACTTAAATCACCTGTTTCTGGGTCGAGAAATTGTTTAGGCTTTTGTGTTTCCTTTGATTTTTCAGCTAATTTGGTTTCCTCATCGTTTACATGTTTTCGTATAGGAAGTACAATTCTTTCGGGCTGTAGTTCGTAACCCTCGACGGCTTCATTAATTGCTGGACTCGAAATACCCAATGTGCCTTCGAAAAATTTACGACATACCTTCGTTAAGTCCTCAGTGCCATAATTGCTAATGTTGTTCATGCCCTTTAGGTCCGGCTGTTCAATGGTGGCAGTTTGACCAATTTTATAGCATTTCATAAAATAGCAATAATTATTACGTCGTTTTTTGTTGCATATTCGTTGTATTACCGGTTTTCGAATGTGCTTGCGTATGAAATTCATTTTGTCCTCTTTGCTCAAATGTATATAGTAATCGAAAATGTCAATTCTGTGCTGCTTGTTGTATTTTATGTTACATTTGTGTTTACAAGTTTCTGCACAATTATATAAAGGTGGACATGTTTTCTTTTTCTTACGACTTTTACTGGATGATGTTTGAGTTAATAATATAAGAGGTTCATCCTCGTCTTCAAAGCCCTCCTCCTCCTCCTCATTAGCATGTTCATCTTCTGAGAAGCTATTATGCTGTTCCCATTTGCCTTTAAACTGAAATTCTTCATCATCATCATCTTCCTTGTATTTTTCCACACAATAATTTTTATCATATTTGGAATCAAAATAATCAGCATTTGAATCCATAATTTCTACACTCAATTCGCGCTTAAACTCCAATCGAGTTGTAAAGAGGGGATCGTTTGAATCGGGTTTTTCAATTTTGGCTTCTTTATCGCCCCTATTAAAATCAAACTTCTTTTGCTCTTCAATAATGTATTGTGGTTGTGATTTCTTATGACGGGTTCCAGGTTTTCTAGATTTGGAAATTGTTTTTCTCTTAATGCAACTTTTTATTGATTGTTCTCTTCTCGTTGACTTCTGTTTCTTAACAATCTTGGGTGGTTTTTCTTCGAGATAAAGAACATTGGGTTCTAAAAGCGGTTGGCTGTGTTTGGCTGCAAGCATATGGCAAAAAGCACATTATCAAATTTCGGATATTTGCTGTGTTCCCGTATTGGTCAGATTTAAACTTTGTCTTAAAACCTGTAATCTGGCTAGTACGGGAACGTAAATATTATTTAATAGGATAACTTTATTTAAATTTGATCATTCAAAATTTCCTTAATGTGTGAGTTACAACAAATTTAATTTGAAAAATATTTAAAAATTTTGAGAAATATGTGTTTATAAATACAAGTAAAAAAACAAAACTGTGATAAAAAATTCGAAAAATATATACACTCCGGATAAGATAAAACGAACCAAAGAGAAGAATGTCCTCACACCCTGTAAGTCTTTACACCTATCGAGAAAACCATTGCTATAATCCCCATTTTCTCAATCTCTGGTTAGTTTTTTATTTTGACGATATATTGACAGTTCTTCTACACAAATTATATTAATTGGAAGTATATCGTTACGAAAAACGAAACCCGAGTTTGAGAAAATGTTTCATAAAATTTTTCCTATAGAAATGCTTACAAATAAAAAACACAATTTTTAGCTTTTACTTTTTTAACTAAAAATATCTTAACATTTATTTAATACTACCACACAAATTGTTTTTCTTTACATATTATCGGAAGCTTGAGAGAAATTTTCATGAAGAGCTGTATTTAAATACGATTTAACCACTTCAAGTGATGGATGGTGATGGGTTTACCTCTAATTTTAGAGGCGGTATGTAAAAAGTTGGATCAACAACGTTTGCTGCAGATCCAGATGTACAGGCATTCGGCACAAAAGATCTGTCTACCGAATATTGACAGATGTTTGAATTTTGAGCTGGATTGTTTAATCTTATATCAAGTTTATTGCCTTTGCAGTCGATCCAATAGCCACCCAATTCCTCACCCGTGTAATGAGATATATGTGGATTTGTCTGTAAAAAACCGCTTCTCTTTTTGGGATCCGGATCCCTTAGGAATAATAGACGAAAATCTTCGTGAAACACTTTATAATAGATTATGCTGGAGACACATTTTTGTTGTTCAGCCAAACATTTATCTTTATAAGCCGTATACATCTTCTTTATGGACAGGTTGTAATTTAGGTATTTCGTTTTGCTTTTTTGATTTGGCAACCAGCAGGGATACGAATTTATGTGATCCTTCACGGCCTGTATAAGCTCCTCGGGCAATTTATTGTGGGGAGAATGAGTACCACGCCTATCAGTGCCTATGTAAGATCCTGTTGTTTTATCGGCAAATTCTATGGCATTTTCTATGAAAAAACTATTAATGGACAATGTATTCATAACGAAATGTTTACAAACTCTTTTATTTTCACTTTTTACGCCTGAGCGTAGGTAGTATTTCGTCTGATAGGCACGAGCAGGACGATTTGATTTACGAAATTCTGGAGTTAGTGGAGATTTCACATTGGTGGTTTCTATGCGGGCCAGTATGAAATCCTTACGTCTCTTAAAGTCCAAGGACCAAAAACTATCACAAATTTGTTTTCGTTCCTCTTCGCTGAAATTCTGATGACATTTGTATATACAGCGTATAGCACAATTGATGGGTTTGGGAAAATGTTCCTGTGTTGGTGCAACTCGTTTACGTCGCTGTGTTTTTTGTTTGGGTCCCGTGTCACTTAAATCGCCTGATTCTGGGTCGAGAAATTGTTTAGGCTTTTGTGTTTCCTTTGATTTTTCATCTAATTTTGTTTCCTTATCGTTTAAATGTTTTCGTATAGGAAGTACAATTCTTTCGGGCTGTAGTTCGTAACCCTCGACAACTTTATTAATAGCTGGACTCGAAATACCTAATGTGCCTTCGAAAAATTTACGACATACTTTCATTAAGTCCTCAGTGCCATAGTTCCTAATGATGTTCTTACCCTTTAGGTCCGGCTGTTCAGTGGTGTTAGTTTGACCAATTTTGTAGAATTTTAAAAAATAACAATAATTATTACGTCGTTTTTTGTTGCATATTCGTTGTACTACCGGTTTTCGAATGTGCTGGCGTATGAAATTAATTTTGTCCTCTTTGCTCAAATGTATATAGTAATCGAAAATGTCAATTCTGTGCTGCTTGCTGTATTTTATGTTACATTTGTGTTTACAAGTTGCTGCACAATTATATAAAGGTGGACCTGTTTTCTTTTTCTTGCGACTTTTACTGGATGCTGTTTGAGTTAATAGTATAAGAGGTTCATCCTCGTCTTCAAATCCATTCTCTTCCTCATCATTAGCATGGTAATCTTTTGAGTAGCTGTTATCCTTTTCCCATTTGCCTTTAAACTGAAATTCTTCATCATCAGCTTCCTTATATTGTTCCACACAGTAATCTATATCTTCTTTGGAATCAAAATAATCTGCATTTGAATCAATTATTTCTACACTCAATTCGCGCTTAAACTCTATTCGAGTTGTAAAAAGGGGATCGTTTGAATCGGGTTTTTCAATTTTGGCTTCTTTATCGCCCCTATGAAAATCATACTTTTGTTGCTCTTCAATAATGAATTGTGGTTGTGCTTTCTTAAGACGGGTTCCAGTTCTTCTAGATTTTGAAATTTTTTTTCTCTTAATGCAATTCTTGATTGATTGTTCTCTTCTCGTTGACTTCTGTTGTGATGGCTTTTCTTCGAGATAAAGAACATTGGGTTCTAAAAGCATTTGGTTGTGTTTGGCTGCAAGCATATGGCAAAAAGCACATTATCAAATTTCGGATATTTGCTGTGTTCCCGTATTGGTCAGATTTTAACTTTGTCTTAAAACCTGTAATCTGGCTAGTACGGGAACGTAAATATTATGTAATAGGGTAATTCAAAATTTCATTTGAAAATTTAAATTAATATTTTTTAAAATTTTTTGAGAAATATTTATAAATACGGAAAAAAAAAACAAACTTACACCTATCGAGAAAACCGTATTTTGTCATTAAATATTTCCTATAGAAATACTTAGAAATAATAAACACAATTTTTAGCTTTTACTTGTTTAACTAAAATTATCTTAAAATTTATTTAATAGTACCACACAAATTGTTTTACTTTACATATTATCGGAAGCTTGAGAGAAATTTTCAAAAGGAGCAGAATTTAAATAAGATTTAGCCACGTCAATTGATGGTGATGGATTTACTGCTAAATTTAGAGGCGGGATGTAAAATGTTGAATCGATAACGTTTCCTGAAGTGTCAGCTGTACAGGTGTTCGTCACAAAAGATCTATCTACCGAATGTTGACAGATATTTGCATCTTGTTCTGGATTGTTTAATCGTATATCAAGTTTTTTGCCTTCGCTGTTGATCCAATAGCCACCCACTTCCTCACCGGTATAACGAGATATATGGGGATTCGCAAGTAAAAAACCGCCTCCCTTTTTGGGATGTGGATTTGTTAGGAATAATAGACGAAATTCTTGGTGAAACACTTTATAATAAATTTTGGTGGATACATATTTTTGTTGTTCAGCCAAACATTTCTCTTTGTATGCCGTACACATCTTCTTTATGGACAAGTTGTAATGTAGGTATTTGGTTTTACTGTTTTTATTTGGCAACCAACAGGGGTACGAATTTATGTGATCCTTTACCGCCTGTATACGTTCCTTAGGTATTTTGTTGTGTGGAGACTGGGAACCTCGCCTATCGGTGCCTGTGTAGGAGCCTGTAGTTTTATCGGCAAATTCTATGGCATTTTCTATAAACCAACGATTAATGACCAACGTGTTTAGCATGAAATGTTTACAAACTCTTTTATTTTCACTTTTTATTCCTGATCGCAGGTAGAACTTTGTCTGATAGGCACGAGTAGGACGATCGGTTTTACGAAATTCTGGAGTTATGGGCGTTTTCACATCGGTTGTTTCTATGCGTGACAGTATGAAATCTTTGCGTCTTTTAAAGTCCAAAGACCAGAAACTATCACAAATTTGTTTTCTTTCTTTTTCGGTGAAATTCTGATGACACTTAAATATACAGCGTATAGCACAGTTGATTGGCTTGGGAAAACGTTCTGGTTGTGGGTCTCCAAGTTTACGGCGCTTGTTGTATTTCTTGGGTTTGGTATTGGTTAAATTGCCAGTTTCTGGATCAAGAAATAGTTGAGGCTTTTGTGTGTCCTTTGGTGACTTTTGCACCAATTTACTTCTCTCTTCATTTGAGTTCCTTCTTATAGGACGCACTATTCTTTCCGATTGTAGTTCATAGCCTTCGATGGCTTTATTGATTTCCGGACTGGAAATACCCAAAGTACCTATGAAGAATTTACGACACACTTTTGTTAAATCATCGTTATCATCCTTGTTGCAATTGTTATTCGGGTTGTCCGTATCTATTTCTTCTGGCTGCTCAGTGGTTGGTGTTTGGCCAATGTTATAGTATTTTAGGAAATAGCAACAATTATTACGACGTTTTTTGCTGCGTATTCGCTGTATTAGCGTTTTGCGTATGTGCTTGCGTATGAAATTCACTTTCTGCTCTTTGCTCAAATGACTGTAGTAATTAAAAATGTCAATTCTTTGCTGTTTGTTGTATTTTGTGGTACATTTGTGCTTGCATGTCTCTATACAATTATATAATTGTGGATTCTTTTTCTTCTTCTTATAAGTTTTACTGGCTGACGTTTGAGTTAATAATATAAGAGGTTCATCATCGTCGTCGTCAAATTCTTCCTCATCCTCGTCTTCTTCATCTTCTGAGTCACTATCATGCATTTCCCATTTACCCTTAAACTCATAGTCTTCTTCATCATCTTTCTCATATTGTTCCACACAATAATCTTTATCGACCTTCTCATCTAAACATATTTCCGCTTCCTCTTCGTCTTCTGCATAAGATTCAATTACTTCTTCACTCGTTTCACCTTTAAACTCTATTTGTGGTGTGAAGAGGGGATCGCTTGGATCGATTTTTTCCATTTCTACATGTTGTTTATCGTCATCATTTAAATTGTATTCTTTTTTCACTTCAATACTGTGTTGTATGGTTGCAATTTTTCTTGTTTTTAAAATAGTGTTATTTTTAATGCTATTTCTGGTTGACTTTTGATCTTTAACAATCCTTAATGGTTTGTCTTTGAGATAAAGAACGTTGGGTTCTGAAAGCGGTTGGCTGTGGTTGGCTGCAAGCATATGGCAAAAAGCACATTATCAAAATTCGATGATATTAATTGGCTAATTGCATATGTTAATTTGCATGTTATGTTGATATTACTAAATTATTTCCTTAATTTTTAAAAATTATAGTATTTAAACAATGCAAATTCATGGCTCTTGAGGAAAAACAGCCAAAGATGCTCAAAATACTCCAAAAACTCAAAACACAGGAAAGTTAACTCCTGTTTAATTTGCATTATTTTTAATTTTTTAAGCTTTTCATTATACCATCAGTCTGAAAATACAGTCACATGGAGTCAACATGTGACTATCGATATTTATGATTGTTTTTTACTATTTATTAATGATTAAAAGTTCGAGTCGATTAAAGACATTTAAAAATAAAAAAAAAAAAATCAATTCAATTATTCCCACAACAGTTAGTTTTCTTCAAAAACTTCACATAATAATTTTTAATTACATTGAAAAACTCTCAAGTGTTTTATTGTTTTACAAAAACCATCTTAACATTTATTTAAAAGAAATTAAAACTAAAGCATTCTAAACATATTTATGGGATCCTGAAGTAAATTTCCATAAAGGCCAGGATTTAAATCAGATCTAACCCCTGCAAGTGATGAGGATTGATTTACTGATGAATTAATTGACATAAAAGAAGTAGGATTAACAACATTTAATGCTCGATGTGATGCGGTAGCAGTTGCAGGTGCAAATGGATTAGGCACCAACGAAGAATTTTCCGAAACATTAGCAGAGGAATTATTTGGGCAGGTATTTAAGCTTTCTGCTGGATTAATTGATCGTAAATCAAGCTTATTGCCTTTGCTATCAATCCAACATCCGCCAGGCTCTTCGCCAGTATAATGAGATATATTGGGATTTCCTTTTTGTAAAGCACATCCCTTTTTGGGATGTGGATTCGCTAGAAACAGTAAATTAAAATTGTCATGGAACGCTGTGTAATAGTAGAAGGTGGACACATAACTTATTTTGTCTGCCAAACATTTCTCTTTGTAGGCATCATACATTTTCTTTATGGTCAGGGAGTGATGCAGATATTTAGTTTTTGTTTTTTTATTTGGTATCCAAAATGGATACGAATCGATGTGATCTAGTACGACCTGTTTACGTGCTTCGGTTTTCTTATTGGGAACATGACCACCGCGTCTATCGGTGCCTGTGTAATAGCCTGTTGTTTTGTCAGCAAACTGTACGGCATTGTCAATAAATGAACCGGTAATACACAGTGTTTTGGTATAAAAATCTTTGCAGACTCTCAAGTTTTCGCCACGCATGCCGCCAGATCGCAGAAAGAAACGTCTTTGATGGGTACGGGGCGGGCGATTAGATGTACGAAAATCTGGTGTCGTTTGCGTTTCAATGTCTTTAATTTCTAAATTAGCCAAAATGAAGTCTTTGCGTCTTTTAAAGTCCATAGACCAGAAAAAGTCACAAATCTGTTTTCGTTCTACTTCGCTGAATTTTGTATGACATTTGTGTATGCAGCGCACAGCACAATTGATGGGTTTCGGAAAATGCTCTGGTACTGGATCTCCCGGTTTACGACGTATGCGTTTCTTTTTCTCCTGTTTTTCTTGATCAGAATTCTGTGGTTTAGGGTTTGCTGTTTTATTTGATTTGCCAGGTTCCAAAGTGATTAAATTACCAGTTTCTGGATCTAATATTTGTTTGGGTTCTTGGTTCTTTTCCTTTTCCTTAGCCAACTTCATTTGACTGAGCAGCTGTAATTCTTTTTCAATTTCCAACACAGTGCCATCATTGGCTTTTTTAATAAAGTGATTTGTGGTGCACAAAGTGGCTTCAAAGAATTTACGACAAACTCGTATAAGATCCTTACAGTGCTCCGGTGTAGTTTCATCGCTGCCTATTTTGTATGGTTTGAGGTAATAACAACAGTTGTTGGCTCGAATTTTATTAACTTTTACCCGTTTCATACGTGTCAAACGTCTGGCTCTTATATGTTTTCGTATAAAGACCACTCTATCCTCTTTGTTTAGATTCCAATAATAATCACAAATATTTTTGCGCTGTTCCTCGGTAAATTTCTCGATACAATGTTGCTTACATAATTCACGACATACAACGCTGCGAGGAACTTTGATCTTTTCATCATCTAGTTCTTGTATTTTCTTACCAGACCTGCTCTTACGACGTGATAGCAATATCAAAGGTTCATCTTCTTCATCCTCTTCATTCTCATTATCATTATATTCATCATACTCATCATCAGTTTTTTCCCGTTTACTCTCAAACATATCATGTTCATAATTATAATCATTGTCATCATCATCATTATCAAAATCTTCCTGATCCTCAGCTTCACAATCGTATTCGAGGCTTTCATTTGGATTCTCATCGTCCAGTTCACATTTTATTTCCAATTTTGCCGTGTACAAGGGATCATGAGGATCATTGTGTTCTATTGTTTTATGCTGCTCCTCATATATACACAATTCTTTTTTGATAATATAGTCTTGTTTTATTTTGGTGGATCGTTTTCTTGAAGTCAAGGGAATTTTTTGTTTGGTTTTAATTTTGCTTGGAGCCTTTTTAGCGGATTTTTTATTTGTTGCATTTTTTTTAGTTTTAACAACTTTTGGCGGCTTCTCGTCCAGATATAGAATGTTCGGTTCTAATACAGTCATGTGGTTGGCTGCAAGCATATGGCAAAAAGCACATTATCAAAATTTCGGAGATATTTATATTTGTAATAATGTTTTTTTAATTTTTTTATTTGTGTTTTTTTATGTTTTGGTGGAACATTTTTATTTTTTGTTTAATTAAAATGAATTGGTTTTTACTAAATTTATAGTTACTCTTTTTAAGTATGTTTTTTTTATTAATAGTATTAAAGGGACTTTCTGTGAAAGTAATTGTTGAATTCTAGAATATAGTCGATACAAAAATACATAATAACATACTTAATGTTCTACCATTTTTTTTTTTTAATTCTTAGAAATATCCCTTATGCATAAGGAACCATATGTAACTTGCATACATTTGCTTAAAATTTTGAAACTGTATTTGAAAATATTGACCTAGAATATCTTCCAATATAATTTAAATTACATTCTCATAAATACTTAACGTGAATTTGTACATTCACAAGTAAATTTGTTTATGAAATGCCAGAGTACGAACGAATATTCGGTTTTATTTGGACGTTCGAGAAAAAACATGCATTTGCATATACATCCGCCCCTAATAACACAGTGATACAAAAGTGAACGAACAAAATATACAGGGGGGTTACCATGTAACTCAATCCGAAAACGGAAATGTTCGAAAATGTGTGCTAAATACATTGCAATTCGAAACAATTTCCTTTCGAATCGAATTAGGGAGTAACCCCCCAGGTATTCTTATGTAGCAATTCTGTTTCGTTGCCGTCCGTAGAGAAAGTATTTACTTTTAGTTTTTCTCAATCACTTCGTTCTAGTGAAATAACAGTATCCTTAAAGTTACAAATCATAAATATGTTCTTTTGAAACGAATTTTTCAACAGAAAAACATAAAATGGCTGAATTACGGTAGTTTAAAGTCAGGATGCTTCCCAACTAAAGGAAACACTATCAGGTATGTTTTTTTTTTTTTTTTAAGGAACATGCATTTTTATGAAAAGCACGAAATGCTCAACTCATTCAGAAACTAAATATAATTAAGGCTAAATATTTCCTATAAAAATAACCAATGAACTTTTGTGTTTTTTTTTATTTAAAATTTATTTAAAACCAATTAAAACTAAAGCATTCTAAACATGTTTATGGGATCTTGATGTAAATTTCCATAAGGAGTTGGATGACTTGCAAGCGATGGCATAAAAGAAGTAGGATTAACCATATTGAATGCATAATGTGATGCTGAAGTTGCAGCTGTAACAGATGTATTTTCCGAAACATCCGCAAAGGAATCATGTTGACAGATATTTAAACTTTGAGCAGGATTAATTGATCGTAAATCAAGCTTATTGCCTTTACTATCAATCCAACATCCGCCAGGCTCTTCACCTGTGTAATGGGATATATTAGGATTTCCTTTTTGTAAAGCACATCCCTTCTTGGGATGGGGATTTGCTAGGAATAGTAAATTAAAATGATCATGGAAAGCAGTATAGTAATAGAAGGTGGAAACATAACTTATTTTGTCTGCCACACATTTCTCTTTGTATGCGTCATACATTTTCTTTATGGTCAGGGAATGATGCAGATATTTGGTTTTTGTTTTTCTATTTGGTATCCAAAAGGGATAGGAATCTATGTGATTCAGTACGATCTGTTTACGTGCTTCGGTTTTTTTATTGGGAACAAAACCACCGCGTCTATCGGAGCCTGTGTAACAGCCTGTTGTTTTGTCAGCAAACTGTACGGCATTATCGATAAAACAACCGGTAATACACAGAGTTTTGGTATAAAAATCTTTGCAGACTCTCAAATTTTCTCCACGCATTCCGCCAGAACGCAGAAAGAAACGTCTTTGATGGGTCCGGGGTGGGCGATTAGATGTACGAAAGTCTGGTGTCGTTTGGTTTTCAATGTCTTTGATTTCTAAATTAGCCAAAATGAAATCTTTGCGTCTTTTGAAGTCCATAGACCAGAAAAGGTCACAAATCTGTTTTCGTTCATCCTCGCTGAATTTTGTATGACATTTGTGTATGCAGCGCACCGCACAGTTTATGGGTTTCGGAAAATGCTCTGGTACTGGATCTCCCGGTTTACGACGTATGTGTTTCTTTTTCTCGGGTTTGTCCTGAGCAGGATTTTGTGGCTTAGGGTTTGCTGTTTTATTTGATGTGCCAGGTTCCAAAGTTATTAAATTGCCAGTTTCTGGATCTAATATTTGTTTATGTTCTTGGCTTTTCTCTTTTTCCTTAGCCAACTTCATTTGACTAAGCAGCATTAGTTCTTTTTCAATTTCCAATACAGTGCCATCATTGGCTTTTTTAATAAACTGATTTGTGGTGCACAGGGTGGCTTCAAAGAATTGACGACAAACTCGTATAAGATCCTTACAGTGCTCTGGAGTAGTTTCATCGATGCCTATTTCATAAGGCTTGAGGTAATAACTGTTGTTGGCACTAATTTTATTAACTTTTAACCGTTTCATGCGTGTCAAACGTGTGGCTCTTATATGTTTTCGTATAAAGACCACTTTATCCTCTTTGTTTAGATTCCAATAATAATCACAAATATTTTTACGCTGTTCCTCGTTAAATTTCTCGATACAATGTAGCTTACATGATTCTCTACATACAACGTTGCGAGGAGCTTTGATATTTTCATCATCTAGCTGTTGTACTTTCTTACGAGGCCTGCCTTTACGCCGTGTAAGCAATATCAAAGGTTCATCGTCTTCATCCTCATCATTACTTTTTTCCAGTTTACTCTCAAACTTATCATGTTCATAATTATAATCATGGTCATGGTCATCATCATCATCATAATCTTCCTGTTCATCCGATTGACAATCGTATTCCATGCTGTTATATGGATTCTCATCATCCAGATCACATTTTATTTCCAATTTTGCCGTGTACAAGGGATCATGAGTATCATTATGTTCTATATTTTTCTGCTGCTCCTTATATTTACACAATTCTTTTTTGATAATATTGTCCTGCTTTATTTTGGTGGATCGTTTTTTTGAAGTCAATGGGATTTTTTGTTTGTTTTTCACTTTGATTGGAGCCTTTTTAGTGGATTTTTTATTTGTTGTAATTTTTTTAGTTTTAACTATTTTTGGCGGCTTCTCGTCCAGATATAGAATGTTCGGTTCTAATACAGTCATGTGGTTGGCTGCAAGCATATGGCAAAAAGCACATTATCAAAATTTCGGAGATATTTATATTTGTAATTATAGTTTTTGTATGTTTTGGTAGAACATTATGATTTCTAATTTAATTACTACATTTCAACGTACATATCAACCATATACAATTCTCTTAGTTCCATTTTATCCATATAATCTTGTCCATGTAAATCATAATCATTTTCTCAAATTGCTTTAAATTATTCTAGTCTTATCAAAAACTCTGTAGATGCATGTTGTACATTTCCCCAAGTCGAATACATATTTCATTTAAAAGTAGACCATTTCTGTTTAACAAAGAGCAAAGGAACTATTTTCATAAAGAATTCAAAATTTGATATTTCATTCGAAGTTCAACTCATTCAGAAAATATACATATAAATTCAGTCTAAATATTTCCTATATTAATAACCAATTAATAGAAGATACTGGTACTTATGTTTTTTTTATAACTTAAAATTTATTTAAAACAAATTAAAACTAAGAATGCTTTAGTTTATTGAATCTGCAAGCGATGGTGGTTGATTAACTGCTGCATTAAGTGGCATATTAGAAATATGATTAACAATATTTAATGAATAATTTGATGTCGCAGTTGCAAAATATGTATTTTCGGAAACTTTGACATGTTGGCAGATATTTAAGTTTTGCGCAGGATTAATTGATCGTGAATCAAGCTTATTTCCTTTGCTATCAATCCAATATCCGCCAGGCTCTTCACCTGTATAATGAGATATATTGGGATTTCCTTTTTGTAAAGCACATCCCTTTTTGGGATGTGGATTCGCTAAGAACAGTAAATTAAAATGATCATGGAAAGCTGTGTAATAGTAGAAGGTGGAGACGTAACTTATTTTGTCTGCCAAACATTTCTCTTTGTATGCGTTATACATTTTCTTTATGGTCAGGGAGTGATGCAGATATTTGGTTTTTGTTTTTTTATTTGGTATCCAAAAGGGATACGATTCGATGTGATTCAGTACGGCCTGTTTACGTGCTTCTGTTTTTTTATTAGGAACAAAACCACCGCGTCTATCGGAGCCTGTGTAACAGCCTGTTGTTTTGTCAGCAAACTGTACGGCATTATCGATAAAACAACCGGTAATACAGAGAGTTTTGGTATAAAAATCTCTGCAGACTCTCAAGTTTTCCCCACGCATCCCACCAGAGCGCAGAAAGAAACGTCTTTGATGGGTCCGGGGTGGGCGATTAGATGTACGAAAATCTGGTGTCGTTTGTGTCTCAATATCTTTTATTTCTATAGTAGACAATACGAAGTCTTTGCGTCTTTTGTAGTCCATAGACCAGAAAAAGTCGCAAATTTGCTTTCGTTCTTCTTCGCTAAATTTTTTATGACATTTTTGTATGCAGCGCACAGCACAATTTATGGGTTTCGGAAAATGCTCGGGTACTGGATCGCCCGGTTTGCGACGTAAGCGTTTCTTTTTTTCCGGTTTTTCCTGAGCAGTATTCTGTAATTTAGGGTTTGCTGTTTTATTTGATTTGCCAGGTTCCAAAGTGATTAAATTTCCAGTTTCTGGATCTAAAATTTGTTTGGGTTCTTGGTTTTTTTCCTTTTCCTTAGCCAACTTCATTTGACTGAGCAGTATTAATTCTTTTTCAATTTCCAACACAGTACCATCGTTGGCTTTTTTAATAAAGTTATTTGTGGTACACAACGTGGCTTCAAAGAATTTACGACAAACTCTTATGAGATCTTTACAGTGTTCAGGAGTTGTTTCATCACTGCCTATTTTATATGGTTTGAGGTAATAAAAACAGTTGTTGGCACGAATTTTATTTACATTTACACGTTGCATGCGAGTCAAACGTCTAGCTCTTATAAGTTTTCGTATAAATACAACTCTATCCTCATTGTTTAGATTCCAATAATAATCAAAAATATTCTGACGCTGTTCATCGGTAAATTTCTCAGTACAATGCTGCTTACATAATTCTCGACATACAACGATGCGAGGACCTTTCATATTTTCATCATCTAGCTCTTGTATTTTCTTACGCCTTGAAAACACAATCAAAGGCTCATCTTCTTCGTTCTCATTGTCATCGCATTCATCATATTCATCCCCAAGTTTCTCCCGTTTATTCGCAATCATGTCATTTTCATAATTATAATCATTGTCATCATCATTATCAAAATCTTCCTGATCCTCAGCTTCACAATCGTATGCCATGCTGTCATTTGGATTCTTATCATCCAGTTCACATTTTATTTTCAATTTTTCATAGTACAAGGGATCATGGAGATCATTATTATCCAGCTTTTCTTGTTGTTGTTGTTCATTTATACACAATTCTTTTTTGATGATATAGTCTTGTTTAATTTTTGTGGATCGTTTTCTTGAAGTCAATGAAATTTTTTGTTTGGTTTTCGTTTTGCTTGGAGCCTTTCTAGGGGATTTTTTATTAGTTAAATTTTTTTTAGCTTTAACAATTTTTGGCGGCTTCTCGTCCAGATACAGAATATTCGGTAATACAGTCATTTGGTTGGCTGCAAGCATATGGCAAAAAGCACATTATCAAAATTTCGGAGATATTTATATTTGCAATTATCTTTTTTATTTGTGTATTTTGTTGGTGTAACATTTTAATTTATCTTCAACATCTTTAAACTAAATTTGTATATAAGAAAATAGTTTTACAGTTTTTACAGTACATATACTTTTGTATTTATTTGAATAAAGATTCCTTTATGTGAATGTCATTATTAATTTTGTAAAATTTTCTAGAATATGCTTAAAAATACATACTAATTTCCTTAATGTTCTCCCATTTTTTTCCTTTGTTCTACCTACATGCATTTCAAACCATTTAACTAAAATTGTACAATAAAAAATTCCGAAAAGGATGTATAAATTAGGAATCTTAATGTTATAACATCAAGATTCTTAAAGAAAGTTATCATCTAAATAGTTTCCACCATAAAAAAGATAAAGCACGTACAATACTGTTGTATACAAAATTAATTAAAAATATTTTTTTTTTTAATTTTTCTTTTTAATTTAAAATTTATTTCAAACCAATTAAAACTACGGCATTCTAAACATGTTTATGGGGTCATCTTGATGAAAATTTGCATGAGGAGTTGGATTTAAATCAGATCTAACCACTGCCCGTGAAGGTGGTTGATTAACTGTTGAATTAGGTGGCATAAAGGAACTAGGATTAACATTGTTTAATGCATAATGTGATGCCGCAGTTAGAGTTGATAAATGATTGGTCACCTCAGAACTATTCTCCGAAACATTGGCTATGGAATCATGTTGACAGATATTTAAGCTTTGAGCTGGATTAATTGAACGTAAATCTAGTTTATTGTCTTTGCTATCAATCCAACATCCTCCGGGTTCTTCACCCGTATAATGGGATATATTAGGATTTCCTTTTTGTACAGCACTTCCCTTTTTGGGATGTGGATTCGCTAGGAATAATAAATTGAAATGGTCATGGAACGCTTTATAATAGTAGTGGGTGGAGACATATTCCATTTTCTCTGCCACACATTTATCTTTGTACGCGTCATACATTTTCTTTATGGTAAGGGAATGATGCAGATATTTGGTTTTAGTTTTTTTGTTTGGTATCCAAAGCGGATACGATTTGATGTGATTTAGTACAATCTGTTTGCAGGCTTCGGATTTTTTATTGTGAGCAATGCGAGCACCACGTCTATCGGTTCCTGCGTAATAGCCTGTTGTTTTATCGGCAAACTCTACGGCATTCTCGATGAAAGCACCGCTAATGCTTAGAGTTTTGGTATAAAAATCTTTACAAACTCTCAATTTTTCTTCACGCATGCCGCCAGATCGCAGAAAGTACCGCGTTTGATAGCTGCGAGGCGGGCGTTTTGTTTTACGAAAATCAGGTGTCGTTTGTGCTTCAATGTCTTTTATTTCTATAGTTGACAACACAAAATCTTTGCGTCTGTTGTAGTCCATAGACCAGAAAAATTCGCATATTTGCCTCCGTTCTTCCTCGTTGAATTTTGTATGACATTTGTGTATGCAGCGCACAGCACATTTAATGGGTTTTGGAAAGTGTTCGGTCACTGGAACTTCCGGTTTACGACGTTTGCGTGTCTTTTTTGCTTTTTTATCTGGAGCTATAGGTTTATTTGGTTTTGGTTCGAAAGTGATTAAATTGCCTGTTTCTGGATCTAAAATTTGTTGAGGTTTTAGGAATTTTTCTTTTTTATTATCTAACTTCATTTGACTGAGCAGGAGTAATTCTTTTTTGATTTCCAAAGCAGCAGAATTATTGACATATCTTATAAACTTATTTGTGATGCACAGGGTGGCTTCAAAGAATCTACGACAAACTTGTTTAAGATCCGAACAATCATCCGGTGTAGTTTCTTCGCAGCCAATTTTATAAGCCTTGAGATAACAACAACAGTTGTTGGCCTGACTTCTATTAGACTTTTCACGTTTCACACAGGTGAAACGCCTGGCTTTTATATGTTTTCGTATAAAGGCTAATCTATCGTCTGTGTTTAGATTCCAATAATAATCACAAATATTCTGGCGCTCTTCCTCGGTAAATTTCTCCACACAATTTTGCTTACATATTTCCCGACATGGAATGTTGCGAGGAGCTTTGATTTTTTCGTCATTTGGCTCTTGTAGTTTTTTACGAGGCCTGCCCTTACGGCGCGCCAGCACAATCAAAGGTTCATCATCATCTTCACCCTCTTCATTTTCATCATTATCATCACACTCATCATTATCACTTTCTCCCAGCTTACTCTGAATTATATCATGTTCATAATTATAGTCATGATCGTCATCGTTGTCATTTTCATAAGTATCTTGTATCTCGTATTCATTGCATTCGATGCTTTCATTTTGATTATCATCGTCCAGCTCACATTTTATTTGCGATTTTTCAGAATACAAGGGATCATGGGGATCATTATTATCCAGCTTTTCTTCTTGTTGTTCATATATACACAATTCTTTTTTGATAATATAGTCTTGTTTTATTTTAGTCGGTCGTTTTCTTGTAGTCAATGGCAATCTTTGTTTCATTTTGCTTGGACTTTTTTTGGTGGATTTTTTATTGATTAAATTTCTTTTAGTTTTAAAAATTTTTGGCGGCTTTTCATCCAGATATAGAATGTTGGGTTCTAATACAGTCTTGTGGTTGGCTGCAAGCATATGGCAAAAAGCACATTATCAAAATTTCAGAGATAATTGTATTTTTATTTATGTTTTTATGAACAGACTTTAATAAAAAGAATATTTTTGTTAAATTTTTCCATTAATCCGAATTCGTTGCAAGAAAAAATATTTAAATTTAATAGTTCTTTTGCATTTTTATAATTTTAATAAATGTTATATTAATTAATTTCAAAGATTCATTTAATACAACTTCATAACTATAAATTCGTTTGATTATAAAAACACAGTTACAGTTTTATTTTGTAGCACCATTTGAAAATGATTTGTTTCTAACTTTTAATTTAGTCTTAAAGAAATTTACGTCAGAAAATCATTATTATAGTAATGTCGTAGTGTTTCTTGAGAAAATTCTGTAGATTTCTTAGTTGTGTTAATACGAATTTTGTCTCTTTCCGTATGGCAAATATTTTATTCTTCTTATCTTCTAAGAACTTGTAATGATTTCCCGATTAACTTTTACATGTAAAGTTGAAAAACATAAATTTCAATTCATTTCGGAGGGCTATAAGTAAAATACCTGCAGAAAACCATTTATGTAAACCAAATATTTTTTTCAAAAGCTGTTCATAATTTTAAAATTTTTGGTTTTATTTTACAAAAATCTTCTTAAGATTTATATTAAATATAATTAAACTAAAGCATTCTGAACATGTTAATAGGATTTTCAGACAAATGTCCATAAATTGCTGGATTTATATCAGATCTAACCACTGCAATTAATGGTGATGGGTCAACTGTTGAATTAAGTGACATTAAAGATGTAGGATTTACAACATTCAATTCATGTGATACAGCAGCACTTCCCGATGCAAAATTATTAGACACCAACGAAGTATCTTCGGAAACTTCGGCAGGGGAATTGTGTTGGCAGATATTTAAGCTTTGTGCGGGATTAATTGATCGTAAATTAAGCTTTTTACCTTTGTTATTTATCCAACAGCCGCCAGGCTCTTCTCCCGTGTAATGGGATACATTGGGATTTGCCTTTTGTAAGCCCCATCCCTTTTTGGGTTGTGGATTTGCTAGGAATAATAAATTGAAATTATCATGGAATGCTTTATTATAGTATTGGTTGGAAACATAATCTAGTTTATCTGCCAAACATTGCTCTTTGTACGCTTCATACATTTTCCTTATATTTAGAGAATGATGCAGATATCTGGTTTTAGTTTTTTTATTTGGTATCCAAAATGGATACGATTCGATGTGATCCAATACGGTCTGCTTACATGCTTCGGATTTTTTATTGTGGGCAATATGAGCCCCACGTCTATCGGTGCCTGTGTAATAGCCAGTTGTTTTATCGGCAAACTGTATTGCATTTTCGATGAAATAGCGATTGATACTCAAAGTTTTTTCATAAAAATCTTTACAAACTCTTAACTTTTCGCCACGCATGCCGCCAGAGCGCATAAAAAAGCGCGTTTGATAGGAACGAGGAGGGCGATTTGTTATACGATAATCGGGTGTTGTTTGTGTTTCAATGTCTTTTATTTCTATATTGGCCAAAATGAAATCTTTGCGTCTCTTATAGTCCATAGACCAGAAAAAGTCACAAATTTGTTTTCGTTCTTGCTCGCTGAATTTTGTATGACATTTGTATATGCAGCGCACAGCACATTTGATGGGTTTCGGAAAATGTTCCGGCAGTGGATCACCCGGTTTGCGACGCATACGTTTTTTATTTTCCTGTTTATCTTGAGAAGTAGTTTGTACTTTAGAGTTTGGTGTTTTGTTGGCTTTTGTTTCCAGAGTGATTAAATTGCCTGTTTCTGGATCTAAAATTTGTTGGGGTTCTTGACATGTTTCTTTTTCCTTCTTAGTCAACCTTAATTGTCTGAGCAGGTGTTCATCCTTTTCGATTTCTAATACGTTTCCAACATTGGCTTTTTTAATAAAGTGATTCGTGGTGTTCAGGGTGGCTTCAAAGAATTTACGACATACACGTATAAGATCGCTACTGTTTTCCGGAGTAGTTTCTTCGATGCCTATTTTATAAGGCTTGAGATAATAACAAACATTGTTGGCACGACTTCTATTGGCTTTTACACGTTTCATGCGTGTAGCACGCCTGGATCTTATATGTTTTCGTATAAAGGCCAATCTATCATCTTTATTGCTTAGATTCCAATAGTAATCACAAATATTTGTTCGCTGTTCCTCCGAAAATTTCTCACTACAATGTTGCTTACATATTTCCCGACATGCAACACTGCGTGGGGATTTGACTTTTTTATTACCTAGTTCTTGCAGTTTCTTACGAGAACTGCCCTTGTGTCGTGAAAGCATAATTAAAGGTTCGTCTTCATTGTCATCACACTCATCATCATCACTTTTTTCTAATTTACTCTCAATTATGTCATGTTCATAATTATAATCATGGTCATCATCACTGTCATCATCTTCAAGTTCCTCGCCTTCACAATCGTATTCGATGCTGATATTTCGTTTCTTTTCATCCAGTTCGTATTTTATTTCCAATTTTGCCGTATACAAAGGATCATTCGGATCATTATCTTCCATTTTTTGTTGCTGTTCTTCATATGTACACAATTCATTTTTAATAATATTATCTTTGTTTACTTTAGTGGATCGTTTTCTTCCAGTCAATGGGAGATTTTGTTTAGGTTTCCTTATGCTTGGAGCCTTTTTAGTGCTTCTTTTATTTGTTGATTTTTTTCTAGTTTTAACAATACGTGGCGTCTTCTCATCCAGATATAGAATGTTCGGCTCTAATACAGTCATTTGGTTGGCTGCAAGCATATGGCAAAAAGCACATTATCAAACTTCGGAGATATTTATATTTGAAATTTTACAGTTTTTTTTTTTTTTTTTTCTTTATATGTGTGAGTTTTTTTTTTTAAGTATTAAGTGACTTTAGTAAAGGAAAAAGTATTTATTTTTGTTGAACATTAAAAAGTAGAAAAATATTTAACTTGTTAACACTATATGAATTCGGTTACATACTTAAATCTTAAGTCGGTTACATCTAACACACCAAAGTTTGAAAATTCAGAACTCTGGCTGCATGTGTAGTTGTTTTGTATATTTCAAATTGTCTATAAATCCTCAACTCAATATAACCATTTATTTAAACCAACTATAGTAAAAGATAACTATTTTGAATTATTTTTTATTATTAAAAAAATCATAGTGTATTTAATTGAAAGCCAAATTAAACTAAAACATTCTAAACATGGGATCTTGATAAAGAGCAGGATTTAATTCAGTTCTCACCCCTGCAAGTGTTGATGGTTGATTTGCAGTGGATTTTAGTGGTATTAAATTAGTAGAATTAAGAACATTTAATGCATGTTGTGCAGCAGCACTTCCAGATGCAAACGGATTAGACACCATAGATGTATTTTCCGATACATCGATGGGGGAATTTTGTTGGCTAGTATTTAAAGTTTGTGCAGGATTAATTGATCGTAAATCCAGTTTATTGCCTTTGCTATCAATCCAACAGCCGCCAGGCTCTTCACCCGTATAATGGGATATATTAGGATTTGCTTTTAGAAAACCACCACCCTTTTTGGGATGTGGATTCGCTAGGAACAGTAAATGGGAATGGGCATGGAACGTTTTGTAATAGTAGTGCATGGAAACATAATCTTTATTTTCCGCCAAACTTTTCTCTTTATATGCTTCATACATTTTCTTTATAGTCAGCGAGTGGTGCAAATATTTGGTTTTGGTTTTTTTATTTGGTATCCAAAGGGGATACGAATCGATGTGATCAAATACCGTTTGTCTACGTGCTTCGGATATTTTATTGGGCGCCATGTGTGCACCGCGTCTATCAGTGCCTGTGTAATAGCCAGTTGTTTTATCGGCAAACTCTATGGCATTCTTGATGAAATAACGATTAATACACAGAGTTTTGGCATAAAAATCTTTACAAACTCTCAAGTTTTCTCCACGCATGCCGCCAGAGCGCAAAAAAAATCGTGTTTGATAGGATCGGGGAGGACGGTTTGTTTTACGAAATTCTGTTGTCGTTTGTGTTTCAATGTCTTTAATTTCCATATTTGCCAAAATGAAATCTTTGCGTCTCTTATAGTCCATAGACCAGAAAAAGTCGCATATTTGTTTTCGTTCTTTCTCGCTGAATTTCGTATGACATTTGTGTATGCAGCGCAGAGCACATTTGATGGGTTTTGGAAAATGTTCAGGCTCTGGATCTCCGGGTTTACGGCGCATGCGTTTAATATTTTCATTTTTATCGGGGGAGGAATTATTATCTTTTGGCTTTGGTATTTTGTTCGCTTTTGTATCGAGAGTTATTAAATTACCTGTTTCTGGATCTAAAATTTGTTGCGGTTCTTGGCATTTTTGTTTTTCCTTAGCCAACCTCATTTGACTGAGCAAGTGTAAATCTTTTTCGATTTCCAATACTGTACCATCATTGGCTTTTTTAATGAAGTGATTAGTGGTGCACAGGGTGGCTTCAAAGAATTTTCGACAAACTCGTATAAGACCGGCACTGTTTTCCGGACCTGTTTCTTCACAGCCAATTTCATAAGGCTTGAGATAATAACAGCAGTTATTGCCACGAATTCGATTGGCATTTACACGTACCATGCGTGTCAAACGTCTTGCTCTAATGTGTTTTCGTATAAAGGCCAATCTATCCTCTTTGCTTAGATTCCAATAATAATCACAAGTTTTCTTACGCTGTTCCTCGGTAAATTTCTCGGTACAATGTTGCTTACATATTTCACGACATACTACGCTGCGTGGAGCTTTGATCTTTTCATCATCGAGCTCTTGTATTTTCTTACGAGGTCGGCCCTTACGTCGTGCCAGCACTATCAAAGGTTCATCTTCATCCTCTTCAATTTCATTGTCATCATATTCTTCATCCTCCTCATCCTCATCATCACTTCTTTCCTGTTTACTGCCAAACGAGTCATGTTCATAATTATAATCATGGTCATCATCGTCATCATCGAAATCTTCCATTTCCTCTACTTCACAATTGTAGTCGATGCCCTCATTTTGATTCTCATCGCCCAGTTCACATTTGATTTCCAATTTTGCCATATACAAGGGATCATTGGGATCATTATTTTCCATTTTTTCTTCCTGTTCATCATAGGCACACAATTCTTCTTCCTTTTTAATAATCAGATTTTTGTTAATTTTTGCTGAACGTTTTCTTGGATTCAATGATAGTTTTAGTTTGGGTTTCTTTTTGCTTGCTTGCTTTTTTGTGGATTTTCTACTTGTTTTAAGTTTCTTAGTTTTAACAATTTTTGGCGGCTTCTCATCCAGATACAGAATGTTCGGTTCTAATACAGTCATGTTGTTGGCTGCAAACATATGGCAAAAAGCACATTATCAAAATTTCGGAGATATTTATATTTGAAAATATTTGTTTTTTTTTTTTTGATTTTTGTTTTATTTATAAAGCATTTATTTGTTTAACATTTTAATTTGTTACTCAATACAAACGTTTGCTAATTATATTTTGCCAAGAGCTTTTTAATTTAATTAATACCTTCGAACTAAATTTAATTATTGTTCTTTTCATTAGTTTGGAAAAGTACTTCCTTAAATAAATATTATTTATGTATAAGATAATAAAATAAATAAGTAATAGAAAATAAATTCAGCTTGTAATCAAATTAATTGACAATAATGTTAGATGAACAGCAGTAACAAAGCAAATTTAATTTCAAGAAATTATTTATTTTTATTACAAAGAAAATTCAAATATATTTTACTTATCTGTTATGTAAATATAATTCGTGGGTGGTGTTGGGATTATATACAACAATTTTAACACAAAATCTATTGGGTTCATTAATAACGGATTGATTGTCCAAGTTATTATGAAAACTGTTTTATCTATTTGTGAACTGCATTATCAATTGGATAAAGTCTCTGCTAATTTAGCTGATATATAAACCAAATCAATTTGTTTTTAACTCAGGATAGACAATTATTTTGATAGTGTTCTAAGTTATACTTGATTCGTTTTGAGATTAAACTAATTGTAAAATTTCAAAAATCGTTAGCTTAGTTTGCAAATCGTTGTAAATCCAGTTTAACAAATTTTACAGGAGACACAAAAAATGTTCAAAAATACTTTTGCATACCACTGTATGAGAAAAAAACGAAATCATTGTAAACTTTGTGTACACAAACAGTGTATTTTTACTTATTCTTGTGCGTTTTGTACTAAAATCACAATTTTCATAAGTTTTCACACTAAGCTTACTAAATGAGAAATAAAAAAAAGAATACAGTACAAAATTATAAATAATATATGTAATTCAACAAAATCTTTATGAATAAAATCAAATTTAAATTGATAAATATAAAAAAAAAAAATAGTCAAGATAATAAATTTCAAATTAATTAAATTTTTCATTAAAAACTTTATGAATTACTTTAAATGTATAAACTATATTAAAAACGTAGTTATAATAATTTTGCAATTTTAACAAAAAAAAAAAAAAATTATTTAGCACTATTGCAAACCACAGTATGACAGTGTATTTTTTCTTATTCTAATGTTTTGTATTAAAATCTCAATTTTAATTAAAAAGTGGTTTCTAGAATTACTAATTACATATTTAGTATGTATGAATTTCTAGAATACATCGCAAAACAATTCCGTTAAATCCATGGGCCGAAATATGAGCTAAAATACGATTATTTTCAATAAAATCCTTATTTAAAACTAAAATATAGATTTTTCAACAAAACACCGATTATTTATCACTAATCTGTAATTTCACCTAAGAAACAATTCATTCCGATTTTCTATTAAGAAGTAGATTTTTCACAAAAAAAAAAAAAATCGTGTTAAAATATGTTTTACGATTTTGATAACTATTAATCCAGATATCAAATTTAGGATAAAAAATAGAGATAGTAGTGGTTGTTTGCTTATATCTCAGCCATTTGTGGGTGTAATTCGATGCGAAAGAATTTAATTTTCATGCATAAAACAAATTCGAACGATGTTCCTTTCCTATCAAATTACACAATAACCCCCCAGGACTATAGAAGATATATTGATGTATCGATAGTGTATGTTTTTTTGGGGGCTTCGGAAAGTTGACAGACAACGACTCCGTTATCTATAACAATGTACAATATATATATATATATATATATATTTTATGGGGACGCAAATGAAAAAAGCAGAAACTACAACCGGAATGACAAACTAAAATGTATTGAGAAGGGTATAAAAATACAACAACACCGATTTTTTTTCACCAAAATTTCTATTAAAATATTTAATTTTTAGGGTCAGCCTCCGCAGCCCCATAATTATTTCAGCGCAGGGTGGTTATTATTCGATTCGAAAGAAAATATTTTTGAAATACAGTGTATAAGGCATACAAATTCGAATGATTTTTACAAAATAACCCTCCAGTATTTTATTTTTATTTTAAACATATTTCCACTAAATATATAACCTATGTTTATGTGATGCAATCAAAAAAATACATCATGAAGCCACAATAATGATAATAATAATCAATGGCTTAAACCAAACAAAATATTAGATAAATTTTAAACAATTTTAATATAATTTTTAAGATTAAGATTTTTCAAAATGTATCGAACACCCTGTTTTATTATGTGTATAATTTAGACTCCTGACAAATTTTAAAGTAAATCTTTGCCTATTTTAGACAAATTAAATTGCTAATTTCAACATACCTTCCATATCTAATTCTACTTCAGACTCTTCTGATTCAGCATCCATTTCAGGAATTTCTTCTTCATCAACCTCGGCTTCGGCAGATGGAGGAGCACATTTACTTTCAGATTTCACATCGCCACCAAAGGGACATTTCCTATAAATTATAAATATAAAAAGAAAGCAAACATTAAAATAAATTCCGCTAAAACACACACACCCATTAACAAATACAATTGTGTGTAGTATCTACGCATTGCATTTTGTGCAGTAGGTGTCTACCATAGAAAGGAAAAACTTACGCTCCGGCCGGCATTTGGAATGTGCCTTCGGGCACTTTACCACCAAATTGTTCAATAAGTTTTTTGAAGAATTCCAATTGTGGCATATTTAGTATAGCAGGATTTGCTGCAACAAATTCCACAAACGATTTTAATTTACCCAAATCCTCTAAATCAAATGGGGCAGCCATGTTGTTTTTTTTTTTTTTTTTGTGTATGGATTTTTCAACTTCAGCAGAAAATTGGGTTGAATTCCTCGTGTTTCAATTTTATTAAGAAGAAAAACACTTTATTGTTAAACGTTGCAATGTTAAAATAAATAAAATTCACAATTTTTCAAAGTTATTGCAATTTAATTGAAAAATATTCCAGAGGCTTCTCCTTTACGTTCTAATGGTTTTTTCTTCTACTATTGATTGGAATTTGTGCTGTGATGGTTATCTAGCGTTTTTGAAACCGGCTATGGAAGAAACAGTATTTTAGCGATTTTTACAAAATGAAAACAAAAAAATTTATAAAATTAATTATAAATGAATTAAAATAAATTACTAGTATAATGTATGCATATTGTAATTATTAATTCGTTCCCTACCACCACAAATTACATAAAATAAATTATTAATGATTTTAAAACTGGTTTTAAAAATATATTTTTATTTTGTTCTCCATTGAGACTTCTATTTAATTTTATAACCTCATTTACCACAATATTTCATGGGTAGTATTTTGATTTAATTTATACATTTTTTATTATATTCAATAACCATTTATTTAAAAGCTCATTTATAAATATAAATGATGCATACTTTTATTTTGAATTTATGGATAATTTAAAAAAAGTTAACAACACTTGAATTTTGTAGGCATTGCCAGCAACAAAAAATACATCATTAGTTGCAAGTTTTTTCCAACCGATCAAACTTGGCACCACTTTTGTTGTCTAATTATGACATTTGCTATTTAAATGTCAAATTAACCGCTCAAAGCTCGCAAAAATAAATAAAAAATTTAAAACTAATTGTAATTGCAGAAAATATCAATCAATCTTTATTTATTTACAATTCTCTTGTTACATTTCAGTTATGATACTACTATGTCTTCCTTAAACGATATCCTTAAATTACAAATGGAGAAGTTGGAAGATCTTCAGCGTGATACACAGTTTTGCGTAAACAACTACGATTATCATCATAAGAACAATGAACATGAAATTATACAAAATCTCCAAGACATACTGAAGGATTCCCTTCAAGAGGGTGAAGAATTTCTTAGTCACATGAAAAACATACGTTCCTCAATTGATACGGCCCGCAAGAAATGCTCCGATATCGACAAATTGTTAGTAGATTTGGCAATTGATACTGAAATGTCCACAATGACAGACATTTGTCCCACCGGTAGTCGTAGCATTACCGAAGACCAAGAAACTGGTAAATATACTAGTGTTGATGTACTAGAAGAAAATAAAGAGAATAAATATTAAAGCAAAGTATGTATTCAAATTATAATAAAAATGTTTTTAGTTATTTTATATACATAAATTTTATATACCTACATATCGCACTTGATCAACAATAGGGTATTAACTCAAGAGTATTAAAATTTCACTTTTTGCAAGAAATCAACTAACAACATCAATATATATTTACTGTAAACATTTCAACTTATTCCGATTACTCGAAAACCACATTTGAGATCATTTTCGTGATATTGTAGTATTAACTCAAAAAAGATATTATTTTGAGTTAATAGAAACATTGAAATATAAATGCATCGTATAGGTATTTTCATACAAAAGGTATTATTTTGATTGAGCCTTTATTCAAGTTAAAAAATAAAAATAAAATTGCTTATAAAATAATACAAAAAAAAGTATACCAGAAAAATGGTATTAACTCAAAAAATAATTGCAAACATTTAAAAGAAAAACAATGTAAATATATTTTCAAATGGAATTGGTTTACTATGATGTATTCGTATTTTCAAATTCTCTGGAAAAAAAAAACCCAAGCAGTTTTTGACCTCTACTAAAAATTTTGAGTTAATATCAAGTGCGATATACATATTCAAATTAGAAATGATCACAAAAACTCTTTTTTTGGCTTGGAAAAAGTTAAAGCTTTTTTTAAAGAAAGTTATAAGGGCCTAATAAAAGGACTATTTAAAATAAATTCCGAACGATACAGTTTTATATACAATTCATTGTGATGATAAAGATTTCTAGATGGCACATTAAGACCAATTTTGCCAAGAAGATCAGAGAAATCAGTATTGTTGTTAATTAAATCGAAAATAAAAAACATAATGAATTTTAAGTCGAAGTTCAAGAGTTTCAAGACCAATAAGTTACTAAGCACAGATATATCTGTGTTACTAAGTGCTTCAGATGATGGCAAAGGCAAAGGCAAAGAAAATTTTAAATGTTTCAAAGCTTCATATGATGGCAAAGGCAAAGTAAATTTTAAATGTTTAAAAGCAAAATCAATAAAATGTCTCTATACTTTTTCCATACGATCTATGTGAGTTCTAGCATAAGGACTCCAAACAATTGCACCATATTCCAATTTTGATCTGACGAAACATGTATATACAATTTTCATTGTATACGGATTATCAAAATCTAAGGTTCTTTTGATAACAGCCAACTTTGAATCGAATGTTATACCTAAATCATTAACTTTATGAACAGAAAAGTTAGAGAATAATTTCTAAGATAAATTCAAATTTACTGGTTTTCTATAAAAATATAGTACATTTCAGTGTTTTTAAACATTAAAATTAAATAAAAATACTTTTATGGAATGTGGTTATATCATCAATAGAAACTTTTAAACTTTACCAATAACGAATTGTAGGAAAAGGATTTAAAAACCATAATTTCAATACTTATTTTATTTTTATATATTTTTGTAATCATTTTCGTACAATACATTTTTTAAAAGGTAATAAACCTTTACAACTACACTTAGGGTTGGAAAAAGCCGACCAAGAGTAGATAGAAAAGTAAGAAAAAATTAAATCACAGTATATTGTTTGTGTTTGGGCAAAACTCTAATATTTTGTGTTCTACATAAGATATATCAAGTTTTCCTTAAAATTTGGGAAAGGTATCCTTATGAGTTGGCTTAAGCAATGAGTTGCAATGCGCATCGGAACTAGCATATTACCACCACAATACAGTTCAATGAATTTATTTCAATAATAATAACACTGTGCTAGAATTAGACACTTCTTTTTCTGTCAAGCGGCGGGTTAACCTAATTCGAGTAGGCTGAATCCAATTTTGCTAACCGTTTTTTTTTATGTTAGCTCTTATTTTCGAGATAAACCGTTATTTCGAAAATGGAGGAGGTTGCACTACATATAATCGCGTATACTTTAAGAAAAATATCCAAAATTTTTTTTTTTTGGTGAAAAAAATCTTTCGGTATAAATAATTTTGTTGAAAAAAGTTGGTGAACAAATTTTGTTAAAAAAAAATTTTTGTTGAAAAATATTGGGATGAGAAAAATACGTTTTGTGGGCCGTTTTTAAATGAAATCTAAGATGAACTATAGCGTATATATTGATGTAGCAATCATATATGAAAGTTATTTGTGGTGTTTAGAAATTTAATTTCAACAGACATGGAAGTTGCAAAAGGAATGGGAATCTTATATAAATCATTATCACTCATGGTGAAGAGTATAATAATAATAAACAATTTGGTGCTGGATTAAATCAAAACACTATCTGCCAATAAATATTCTATTTCTAAAATAAAAAAAAAATATATATATAAGGACTGAGATCGAAAAATTCTTAACACGCGTTTTTCATTAAAACTTTTAACCCAAGTATTACTTGATTTTTTTTTTTGATAAATTTACCTTTGTAAAGCATGTCAGTTATTTTGTTTAATGTCAATTATGTTCATTTGTTGTTAATCTGATTAAAATGCGTGACCAGGAAAAAGTGCGAACTAAAAAAAACAAAACCCAACTTGTTCCTACAAAAACTTGCCCAAACAATCAAAGGTCTGCCGTCAAATTGTTTCCAATGTTATTCAACAGTACCGGGAGAACTTGTCCGTTGATAGAAAACCTGGTTCAGGTAGAAGGAATGGGTCACATGATGTTTATTAAGCCAACCAAATAGAAAGCATTTTCAAAAGAGCTCCCACACATCCGGTAGGATGTTAAAGCCAATGCAGGTTTTAAAACATAACAAGGCTCGAAAAGTTCCTGACAGGAACGCTGCTAAAAATTTAGATGCCAAAAACAAAGCACGAAAATTCCAAGTCAAATTTTATTAAAAAAATATTCCGGCTGCATAATGGATGACGAAACGTACGCATGAAAATTTTTCACAGCTTCCGGGTCAATATTTTTATGTTGCTGATGATCGAGGGAATCTTGTAGAAAAGTCTAAGACCCATAAGCAGAAAATTTTCCCAAAAAGTTCTTGGTATGGCAAGCAATATGCAGTTGCGGCAAAAAAGCCAAACATTTGTTAAAAAGGTATCTATAAATACCGAAATATGCACCAATGAATGTTTACACCACTTATTTTTGGTCTAATTTGGTATCTGTCACTTTGGTATGAAAGATATTGGGTGGTATAAGATAAGAAATTACTAAGACTTTAATAATAATCTAAAATTGGAAATTATTTTTCGAATTGTTAGTTGCAGGGCAAACGATAATACTGTCTTGGCTGCTACCGTGAAAAACCTCTTATTTCTATAATGCTCGTATACAATTTGCAAAAACAAAAAAACAATGAACTGGTCGAGACAGAAATGGAATACTGTTCTCTTTTCGGGTGAATACAAATACAATATTTGTAAGAAGGACGATAGAAAAAATACTGGATTATGGTGTGTGGATGTTCTTGAGGACAAGTTATGGGTCCAATTCATTTGATAAAAATTACTATCGGATACACATCCATTTTAAACCTTTGGGTACGACTTTCAAATTGCAAGCTGTATCGTAATTTTAGTATTTAATAGGTTAATCGGCTATCAAGAAATTTTTATGTTAAACCGTTGTACCAAGCATCTAAATAATTATTTTGGGAACCAATGAAATTGAAGGTTTCAACTTTTAGGAATGCTCTGAATACTATGGTACATTCATATGTGTACAATCCAATGAGGTGTGTGTTTTTCAAGTGGGGCAGGCCACAATCGCCAGATCTATAATATCCCATAGAAATCTTGAGAAATTGTTGATCGCTAAATACGGACTCAAAATTATACTTTGAAAGAAGTAGGTTCTATAGTTGAAATAAAAAGTCGACTTTTCGAACTTTCGAATTTTGGTAATTTATGAAAAGTCGACTTTTCCAACAATCGACTTATAGAACCCTAGAATGAAGCTTTAACAGTTGCGTTTATAAGGGAATCATAAAATATTTCAAATGAGACGATTGACTGTTCTTGTGAAGCAGTAATAAAAAACAAGGATTATTCAACAAAATAATTACTAAAAGGGCCAAAAAAATGTTTGTAAAAATAAAACTTAGGTTTCCATTGTATTGTCATCAATACCATTATAATGAATACTTTCTAGTTTGTTTTCTATATTTTAAGAATTTAATTATGCTATTATTTTATTTGTTAATATACACTGCCGCTCACTTGAATAGGTTCACTGTTTTCTTTAAATTCAAATTAATTTTTTACAAAAAATAATGGATTAATTAGGTACATTAAAATTTTAAATAGTAAAATGATGTCTTATATAACACTAGAAAGACAAAAATTAGCGCAATACCTAATAGCCGATTTTTAATAATTTTTTTTCTAAAATACTACGTTTTTGAACCATATATTTTTGGCTCATTTGAATAGGTTCATCATCATTAATTGACAAAAAACAACAACAAAATGCAATTTTCAAGAACTTTTTTATGTTTATGGACATTTTATAAGGTTTTACAAAAGATTTAGTAATGAGTATATTCGCGATATTCGATACAACTTCGAAAATTCGAGTTAATAAAAAGTTATAAAGATTTTGAATTAATGGCAAGGAAATTTCGGACCAAGCTTTTCTAATCCCTCCAATTTAGTCTTCTTTTGTGTAATAATGTCCTCCCGACATATACACTTAACGGGAAAGAATATTCCAAACATTTGCAACAATAAATAGGTCAGAAGAGCATATGGGCCACTCCAAAATATTTACGTTTTGACTTCGAGTCCATCCTTTTACGGAACTATCAGGGTACTACGATATGGATTAGGGTATTATCATGTTCAAATGTCCACGGCATTGGACCAAATATGTTAGAAAACTGTGGAAAAGTGGTTTCAAGTATGGTTTTATAATCATTAGAATTCATTCTATATGACTACAAATGTTTCATAACATGAAATTGTCCCGCACACCATCACACTTCCGTCATAGCTATGCAGACGACTCAGGTAACTTTCTTCCTTTCGTAAATCATTGGAATAATAATTATGTATATCCATCTGACCTCCCAAATTAAACTTTTTCATCCGAAAACGAAATATGTTTCCATACCTTTTTATAACCCATGTGTTTATGGGCAAACTAAAGGCGTTTTTCATAAAGTGGGGCATTCAGAGTGATTTTTTTTTTAATTTTTAATCTTTCCAAATGCTTGGCACTTCTTACAAAACGTTTTACTGTAGTTAGGATTGATGGAACACCTATTTTTCTTAAATTTTTGCTGCAAGAATCTGTCGAGATGGATGCAAATCTTACGACAGCTCATCTGATCGCTTTTGTTATGACTTTATGTGTACGTCTTCTTATGTGTTTTTCATATTCAGACTGTTTTCTTACACAATTTCTAAAAAAAATTCTGAATTCGTCCAATTTTTTTGCAAAATTCCAGTGATTTTGGACAATTTCCAAAAATGCTTTAATTTTGCCATTTTCTTATTCAGTTAATGGCTTACCGTGAGTTAATTTTATAAAAAAATATTGTCTATATTCACAGACACTAAAATTTTAATGAATTTAATCCTCTGCCAAGAATAAACTGATTTTATTCAGAATGAACCTAATCAAGTGAGCCAAAAAATATGGTTCAAACACGTAGTATTTTAGAAAAAAAATTCTTAAAAATCGGCTATTAGGTATTGCGCTAATTTTTATTATTATAGTGTTATATAAGACATCACTTTACTATTTAAAATTTTAATGTTACTATTTAATCCATTATTTTTGCAAAAAAATAATTTGAAAGTGAAGAGAAAAGTGAACCTATTCAAGTGAGCGGCAGTGTAACTAAATAAAAGTATATATTAAAAATATAAAAGTTTCTTAAGAATATGTTTGTATTATGAGCTACTAGCTTGACCCGGTGCGCTTCGCTACCCCCGTCGTAGTCTATGTTGGAAATTTCAATAAAATCGTTTCCGCCGTTTAGTATTTATTGTTTAAGAACTAAAGGTACCAATTTTACCGGTTTTCCCCCTGTTTACCCCTTTCTGGTCCAAGTATTGAAAAAAGTTATAGCCTATTGACGCTTCCAAGTAAGGATCTATCTACGATCCAAATTTCAATAAAATCGATTCAGCCGTTTAGGCGTGATGCTCAAACAAACAAACAAATAAACAAACAAACTTACAAAGACATTTATATATTTATATGGATATATAGATTAATTCAATTTTTGGAATTTCGATTGTATTGTCTACCACTGTATATATCCATGTACAGTAGAGTTAATTTCAAAAATTTTATTTGCGGGTATCATCATTATTTTGAAGGTTTTTGCGTAAATAAAAATAATGGCTTCCATTTTTTTTTTTTTTTTTGTAAAATGTTAATTTTTCTGTAGAGCAAAAACAGTTGAATATATTGCAAATCTGATTTCATCAGTCGATTCTGCAGCTTAAGCTTAACAAACGGTACCAATATTTCCTTTTTATCACAACCCGTTAAAAAGTTATTAAAATTTTTTTGTTAAGGCAAAATAATAAACAAATTTCTAAACGTTTTTTTACCAATTACACTGTCCAACAAATTGAGACTTTTTGATTGGAACA
Organism: Calliphora vomitoria; assembly: GCA_942486065.2. NCBI lineage: Eukaryota > Metazoa > Arthropoda > Insecta > Diptera > Calliphoridae > Calliphora > Calliphora vomitoria. Next base: position 7,216,044 of record OW818032.2, read on the forward strand.
GAACAGCGACCCAATAATTCTGAAAGAACCTGATGAGTAGATTATTTTTGTAGAATAAACGTATTGTCCAGCTGGTCTGAATTTTTTTACAGTGGGTCAAAGTTTTAATTTTTTTTATCGAAGGGAGCATTATACTAAATGAAAAAAATGTTGTAAGTTAATGTCTGAGGGAATTCTTATTGTCAGAGTTATATTGTCGAATATGATGTGGATCATTTTTGTGGAAGATCTTAACCCTCTATCTCCTCTCTTTAGGGGTCAATTTGACGCTTTTTTCGATAAAATCCAATAAAGTCCTTTCAAAAAGGACATTTAAGTATTAAAGTATTCTACGAACATTTTTGCCGGAAAATTTCAGTGAGATCACCAAAGATACTCAAGTTGTAAATAAAGCTCTTTACGCTTAATTAGCAATAATACAAGCCACATCGGGTCACATAATTTTTAAAAAAATCTGTAATTTTTACATGTTCCAACTTTTGATGCATGTAACTTTTTATAGGTACGAGATAACTGTCAGCAAGTTATTTTGATTTTATTCCGAATATTTTATTTCAAAAACAGCTGATATTATAAAAATAAAATTGACCCGCCATATCTAAAAAACCATAAACAGATCGAGCAGAACAAAATAAATAAATAAACCTAAATATCTCTTGAACTAAAAGAGATAACTTACATATGTATGTATGTTTTTTGCAGATCTCCTTAGGGGTTATTTATATTTTAAATTTCAGCATGGATTTTTAGGGATTTTTTTAAAAAAGTGGCGTGTAATTTTGCTAATTAAACCTAAAGAGCTTTATTTACAGCTTTTGTATATTTCGAAATTTCCCGGCAAAAATGTTCGTAGAATATTTTAAGTACTTTTTTGTACTAAAGAGAGGAGATAAATTATCCCCATCAAATTCGACAATATAACTCTGACAACAAGTAAGAGAGCTACATTCGGCTGTGCCGAATCCTATATACCCTTCACCAAATTATACTTTAAAATAAAGATTTTAAATATTTTGAGGTAAACACAATTAATTTTTTTTTTTAAATTGTTTTCAAAATTTAAAAAATTTTTTTTTTTTCAAAATTGTTTTAAATTTTTTTGATTTATTTTTTTTTTAATATTTTTTTTTTTTTTTTTGATTTTTTAATTATTTTTTTAAATTTAAAAAAAAAAAAATTTTAAGTATTTAATATTTTTTTTTAAATTATTAGTGAAAAAAAAAATTATAAAAAATTTTCCCGGTTTTGACCCATTGTGTGTCCAAATTACTATAGCCTTATATAAATCGTTGCAATGGTCTTTGAAAAATCTATCATTAGATATCCATATTGTCTATATTAATGACTTAGTAATGCAGATATAGATCAAGAATAGGCCAAAAATCGAGTTTCATTTCATTTCATTTAGTATAATGCTCCCAAAAAATTAAAACTTTGACCCACTGTAAAAAAAATTGAGACCAGCCGGACTAAAAGTTTATTCTACAAAAATTGTCTACTCAACATGCCCTTTCAGAATTATAGAATCACTATTCTGTTCCAAAAATGCGGTTGGACAGTGTTATTATTTTCTTGTTATAAAATCACTTTGAAGCCTCATAACTTTTTAATACTTAGCGATAGAAAGGAATTATTGGTGCCGTTTTGCTAAGCTTAAAATGCCTTTTCATCGTGCATGTTTAAAAAAGTATATTTTTTTAAATTGAGATTTATGCCCACTATTGTGGGTTTTTTACATTTTTTTAAGGATTCAAAAAACGTATTAATGTATTAATTTTTGCACAATCGTGCACAAAATCCGCGTCTTTAGGTGCGTTGAACCACCACAAGGAGTGAAAATTTTCCAAAAAAAATTACGCCATTATATTTATTTACGCAAAAACCTTCAAAAAAAGTTATGATACTCGAAAAACGAACTCTAATGTACATATACAATATAAAAATTGTGGAAATTACAAACAAAATTCTAGGCCAAAGATTGTGAACTCAGCAACAGCTACAGTTGCAAACATGATAATAGCATGTTAGCATAATAGCATAATAGTAATGTGTAAATTATATACCCTTCACCTTCGTGAGAAGGGTATATATAAATTTCTCATTCCATTTGTAATTTTCCGACCCTATAAAGTATATATATTCTGGATACTTATAGATAGCGGAGTCGATTTAGCCATGTCCGTCTGTCTGTTGAAATCAATTTTCTAAAGGCCCCAGATATCTTCGGGATCCAAATCTTCAATAATTCTGTCAGACATGCTTTCGAGAAGTTTCCTATTTAAAATCAGCAAAATCCGTCCATAAATAACGGAGATATGAGCAAAAATACGAGACAACCTTTATTTTTGTTGCCTATTTTTGATCTATATCTCGATTACTAAGTCATAAATATATACAATATGGATATCTAATGATAGATATTTCAAAGTCCATTGCAACGATGTATATAAGGCTATACAAATGGGTCAAAATCGGGAAAAATATTTTTTAACCCGAATTTTTTTCACAAAAAACTTTTTTCACTAATAAATTAAAAAAAATAAATTTTTAAATTAAAAAAATTTTTTTTAAAAAAAAATTGGAAATAAATAAGAATTTTTCAAATTTTATTTTAAAGTATAATTTGGTGAAGGGTATATAAGATTCGGCACAGCCGAATATAGCTCTCTTACTTGTTTCTCTAGGGAATAATTTTTTACAAGAACAACGAACAAATATTTGTATGGACAATAGAAAATTTGTTGTTGTTGTAGGAACTAAAACTATATATCGCTCATTTGCTGCAACAACGTCATAATTCAAAAAAAGTCGTTTCGATAAAAACGGCTTTGAATGTTTTATGACATTCTACTATTTCCTACATAAATTTTCAACAAATCATGCGATTTCAGAAATAAAACCTGATTTAAATAGTAAATGTTAATATCTTTCTAATCTGTATTTAAACCAAATTTTTACTTGTAAAAAAAACCCAGAAAACATGAATTTTAATTATGATGTTTACAACAAAAAAACACTCTCACAGAAAAAATAATTGACTTTTTTGAAAACATAAAAATATATAAAAGACTATAGAACAGCGCATATTTTGTATTCCTCAGTTCAAAAAACACAGATTTTGAGTTATGATGTTGTTCCAGCAAATGAGCGATGTGTAATTTTCTAAAGGGGGAGGTTGAGGTCTTATAAATCGAGTTGCTGGCCAAGGAATTGAGTTACTTCTTTGTCTGTGGCGTGTATGTGGGACCTGTAGGCATTAAGTCTGTTGGCCCAGTTGTGCCAAAACAACACTTTTTACGATCCAAGTTTTTTTCAGTATCAGCCCGCGATCGCGGTATTATGGTGGCGTCAACATCAATGTCATTCAAAGCTCTTGCATATCCATCTGTATGTTTTCCTCGTATACTCGAGATTCCAGATGGGTAATGTCGAAGGCAACATAACGTTGTGTTTCATTACTGAGTGAACCTTGGTTTCCTCGTGTAGATGATAGGTTAGGTTTCCAGGCAGCCGCGAAGTGAAGAAGAAGTGCAGCTCACGTGGGTCCAAGCGTAGATCCCTTTGTGTTACCTGAAAGTATATAGGAAAGAAGAGAAGAACAGAGTAGATATGAAAAAGAGAGAAGGGGACAGTAAGTCAGTTATTAGTTGGATTAAAGAGTGAGAGAAGAGATACGAGAGAGAGAGGAGAGTGGGTCATCATTGGTCACTCCATGGAGATCCCTATATTAGGTCAGGTTAGCCAATTACTGTGCCTTACAAAGGCATAAATGCACTCAAGCCTCAAATTCGAGAGCTCAGAGATTCTAATTAGGGAACGATGTCCCAGAAACCTTAAGCGTAGATTTTCTAATGCCGGGCAATGACAGAGAAGATGAAAAATTGTCTCATCCTCCTCCTCGTTTTGACAGCTCCTACAGAAGTCGTTATAGGGCAAGCCAAGTCTCCTCGCATGGTTGCCAAAAGTGCAGTAACCGGTAATGACCGCCACCATACCGCTCAATTGTGAGCGAGTTAAGCCAAGAATATATGTTGTTCGTCCACGATCCAGTCGGGGCCATATCATTCTGGTAATAGTACATGTGGGTTCGCAGCCCCATCTTGCCTGAGCTAGTTCATAATAGAAGTTATTAATGTGAAGCTTGCACTTGGATAGCGGAATCCTACATAGGAAGTCTATGTGTCCGTCATGCAGCATAGCGCCTTTTTTCGCCAATTCATCAGCAACACAGTTGCCTATAGTATCTCCGTGTCCACGTACCCACTTGAGTACGACTGTTGAATGTCTCGCCATCCTGTTTAAGGATGCCCGGCATTCCTGGACCAAATTAGATGTTGTATATACACCTGTTAGAGATTTTATTGCGGCCTGACTGTCAGTATATATACGAATATCCCTGCCTGATATCTTGTTATGGCTGATATTTCAGCCTGGATAATGCTACATTCATTTGGAAGTCTAAAAGATAACCTAGTTCCGAATTCCTGAATGTAGACACCTATGCCAACTCGATCTCCCCTCCTAGAGCCGTCCGTATAGACTGAGAGACCCGTTGTGTCGTGTATAGGAACGTCAATTGCTTCCGTATTATTCGGAATTGAGAAATCAAAATTTCTCACCATGAGGCCCAGTAATCGATATTTTCCGGAAGATTCCGAATGCTACCTATTATACTGGCGTGACCATATGGAGTATGTCTCCACGCCCCAATCGCGTTTAGCCTGAAGGCCGAATTGAATGCCGTTTTTCTGGCCATTAGATCCACAGGGATCCAGTTTAATAAAGCAAAGAGCGACTTTGTTCCGGCGTTCTTAAAGCTTCTGCTATCATGATTGCCATTCTTCTTGATGTAGCTGATGCTCTGAGGTTATCTGCGTGCAGCCTGTAACAGTTCTTAAGGCAGCATTCAGGCAGCTTTGAATATTTCTCCACTGAGTATCACACAATGACCGACCAATTGTGTTTTAGGTAGTCAATAAGGCTTTGAGAATCTTGTTTGTACTTCGCAATTAGGTTCACAGTCGGAATTTGCTTTATTACCTTCGACCAGGTGGTGAAGAGTGTTGATGATAGTTGCAAAAAAAGTTCTTTCAAAATATACTAACTGAAATTTTCAGATATAAAAAGAATGTTTTCAGAATATGATTATCACATTTTGTTCAGTTTTGAAAAGTATCGAATACCAAAAATAATGTATTAAGTAGTCGAGGGACCCATATTTTATAACTGTATAACTGAAATAAAACCAATTTTTTCGTATTGACTTTACCAATAAAAATCATTCATTTCAACAGCAAATTCCTATTCAATTTCATAATGAACGTTCAGTTCATTCAGTCCACAAACCAAAAAAAAAAAAAACGGGATAAAATCTAGTACATGACTAAAGGGGCATAAACAACAGCAAGATGTACAGAAAAATTATGAAGCAACAGTAGAAATTCAAATAAATAATAACAACAAAAATGAACCACAAACAAAAAACAGATACAAAAGCCAGAACACACAAATTCGCAATAATCCAAAAGTTTTGCATCACTTCTTTTCTCCTCGAATGCTGACAGGGTGACATTGACTGGCCTCCTTACTTTACCCCCAAACAAGAATAGAGCAAAAAAATAAATAAATAAATGAACGAACAAGTTTACTCATTAAATACACATGTATACGTATGTACATGACAAAACAACAAAAAAACAAGCAAATGTATTAAAAGGTATGACTTGACTACCTACGCGAGTACACACACTCACTTACTTATATAGAAATTCCTTTAAATACATATTATTCATACGTACATATGTACGTTCTCATTCTCTTTGTTTTTGTTGTTGCTTTATATGGCATTATGTACATACATTAATACTAGTATTTTATGTACACTGACTGACTACCTTTGTTGTTATTGTAGACGAGCCCACTTTTAGTTGTTTTTAATCGTCTATACTCACTGGAACACTGTTATACTGTTATATTAACTAAAGCTCATTTATATACCTACATACATATTTACATAATACTCAGTATTTTTAAATTTCCAATAAAGGAAGTTTTTTTTTTTCTTTCACACATTTTTCTCTTTGCCTTCTTGCTGTTCTGTTGTATTAAAACATTTGTTATTCTGCCTCTCGTTTTGGAATAACGTAAAATATCCTTTTTCATTCCCAAAATTTAAAAATGTTATACAATCAACCATTTAAATATGTATGTATGTGATATGTATACACACACACTTATGGGGACCCATTCAGCTTTTTCTTGAATTCTTTTTTCTATACGCTTTTATGCCTGCCATACTGGCATTAATGACCGCTAAAGATTCTACAGAAGAGAGCAAGAACAAAAAGGACACCGTCAAGGGCAAACGTACGATTTGAACAAGAGTGAGAAGAGTGTGAGTAAATAAATGGAAACCGAACGAAATACTTAAACGTGTCTATAATATAAAACGAAAATTTTGTTAAGCGCGTGTTGTTTATCGCTTGGTGATGTCTTCTTCAGTGAGGGCAAGGAAGTGTAAAGTTACGTTTAATGTTTGTCGGTTTGGTTTGGTTTATGTTGTTGCTGGGCATACGTGCCACTTTAAACATGTAACCAATAATCTAACTAACTACAGATTGTCTAATCGCAAGTGTTAGTTTTATATTACTAAAGTTGGTTTTTTTTTATAATTATGGATTTTATTGATTTCAAATTCTATTGTTTTAATGTGACGTATTAACCCTGGAGGCTTGTGCACGACCATTATAGAAATATAAAAACAAAAACGTGTATCAAAATATCGTTTTACTATCAAGATAGTAAACAAATTTCGGAAGGTTATTTTTAACCATTATTTTAGACAATTAAAAGACTACACCTCATTTCCAAGTATTTTTGTGTTTGTGACTCACAAAGTTCATAAATAAGTATTAAATTCGACTATAATGTTTGATAAACAACGTTTGTAAACTAATTTAAAAAAAACTACATCTTAAAGTAAAAAAATATTTGAATTAAAAACGCAGTGTAATTATTTTAGGCTGACAACGATTCCAGGACAACGGTTTATAGTGCCAGGAACAATTCGTTCACTATTGCAGCCGCGTCTTAATTTTACAAAGGAATATATTTTGTACCTGGAATATAGCTTCTCACTATTCAATATCGAAGAGGGAGAGAGACTAGTACATAGTCTCCGTGTAACCACCGTTAGGTATTGGGATATATTACTAGATACTAACTTCTTCGCCTCTGTTTTTTTTGTCGGAAGTCACATATGTAACTTAAATTTTCTACTGATGTCAGCGTAATTAGGTCACATTCCCCGGATTCATACTAAACCCCACTTTCTCTTCAAGCTTATTATAACATTATTATAACAGTACGGATGACTTTCATATCCAAACCTGTGCAAATATGATTTGAAACCAAACGCCATCTTCAAGAAACATTTCTCCTGTCCACCTTCCGTCGCTAGATGTTAAACATCGTCTGTGCATTCAGCTGTGCTTACTCCTTTTGCCACTTGCCGAACAGTAGAATCATCCAAATAATTTCTTGATGTAAATACTTTTCCTTCTTCCTTAGCTTATAGCTCTATAGGTAGAATGTCAGATATCACTGACGCCACTTCATCTGACACATTGGAGCTGTACTTCTTGGTATTTCTTACAACCCCTGCCAGTAATTTCCTTCGCAAATATTTAGGGTCTCTGGTATTGGGCATTATACGGCAAAGTGCAGTACACGTCCTTCTTGCTTTTGTTCCTTTTTGTGTTTCGTCTATTATCAGACGGAGACATTTAAGATAATCTTTCGTTTCAGTTGCGCAGTTACCAATAGTAAGTGTGATGCTCTCCCTGATCTTGCGGCTCCGTATCATAGCCAGCAAGCGTTCGCCCCATTGAGTCTAGCCACGTACTAACCAAGTGGACTCTACTGGTTGTTACATTTAACGCTTAGGTTAGGTTAGGTTTCCAGGCAGCCGCGAAGTGAAGAAGAAGTGCAGCTCACGTGGGTCCAGGCATAGATCCCTTTGTGTTACCTGAAAGTATATAGGCACAAAGAGAAGAACAGACATAGGAATATATTTTGTACCTGGAATATAGCTTCTCACTATTCGATATCGAAGAGGGAGAGAGACTAGTACATAGTCTCCGTGTAACCACCGTTAGGTATTGGGATATATTACTAGATACTAACTTCTTCGCCTCTGTTTTTTTTGTCGGAAGTCACATATGTAACTTAAATTTTCTACTGATGTCAGCGTAATTAGGTCACATTCCCCGGATTCATACTAAACCCCACTTTCTCTTCAAGCTTATTATAACATTATTATAACAGTACGGATGACTTTCATATCCAAATCGGTGCAAATATAATTTAAAACCAAACGCCATCTTCAAGAATCATTTCTCCTGTCCACCTTCCGTCGCTAGATGTTAAACATCGTCTGTATATTCAGCTGTGCTTACTCTTTTCGCCACTTGCCGAGCAGTAGAATCATCCAAATAATTTCTTGATGTAAATACTTTTCCTTCTTCCTTAGCTTATAGCTCTATAGGTAGAATGTCAGATATCACTGACGCCACTTCATCTGACACATTGGAGCTGTACTTCTTGGTATTTCTTACAACCCCTGCCAGTAATTTCCTTCGCAAATATTTAGGGTCTCTTGTATTGGGCATTATACGGCAAAGTGCAGTACACGTCCTTCTTGCTTTTGTTCCTTTTTGTGTTTCGTCTATTATCAGACGGAGACATTTAAGATAATCTTTCGTTTCAGTTGCGCAGTTACCAATAGTAAGTGTGATGCTCTCCCTGATCTTGCGGCTCCGTATCATAGCCAGCAAGCGTTCGCCCCATTGAGTCTAGCCACGTACTAACCAAGTGGACTCTACTGGTTGTTACATTTAACGCTTAGGTTAGGTTAGGTTTCCAGGCAGCCGCGAAGTGAAGAAGAAGTGCAGCTCACGTGGGTCCCTTTGTGTTACCTGAAAGTATATAGGCACAAAGAGAAGAACAGAGTAGATATGAAAAACAGAGAAAGGGACAGTCAGTTTTTAGTTAGGATTAAAGAGTGAGAGAAGAAATACGAAAGAGAAAGGAGAGTGGGTCATCATTGGTCACTCCATGGAGATCCCCATATTAAGCCTGGTTAGCCAATTACTATTCCTTACAAAGGCATAAATGCACTCAAGCCTCAAATTCGAGAGCTCAGAGAGACTAATTAGGGAACGATGTCCTAGAAACCTTAAACGTAGATTTTCCAATGCATTTAACGCTTCCTCAGCGTATTTTGGCACAATTATTAGAGTCAAGTCATCGACAAGTCCGACGATATTGATGTTCTCTGGTAGTTTTATTATCAATACCCCAACGTACATTATGTTCAAAAGTAATGGACATGTTGGACGTTGTTTTATCTAATGGTTTCTTCTCTTTTGCGAGTAGAGCTAGTCTTTGCCTTTTCCATATCAATGAAAACGATCCGTAGTGTAGGTAAGCACTGAATGAGTTTGCCGGGAAAAGGTTTGGTAAGCTGTTTCCATACGAATTTTGGGATGCCTTCGAGTACTGAGGAGTTTCTATCTTGAAATTTTGAAACAGCTAGTTGTATTTCAGGCTTCCTCTAAAGTTTCCGGTTTTTCATCATAAGAATAAGTCTACCATTGACCGAGAAGTCTACCATTGATAAGAATAAGTCTACCATTGACCGAGATGATCATTTGTACCATTTTTATTCCTGCTAACAATCTGTAATAGTGGCCAAATATTAGGTAAGTTTGGCACTTATCTTATTGATGAGCAAATAGTGCAATCATCTGCATACGACACCATTGAGCCATATTGAAGGTTTATTTAATACCAATAGTGAAAGTGGGGCACACAATTTTATCTTGCAATATTGAAATACTTGCCAGTCCAGCATTTGTTATCGTTGCCTAAAGTTCCTGATTTCGTGTAGCTGGCGTGTGGTCTGACGAGCGGAAAATCCTGTTTCAGGAATGGTAACTGTAGGGATTGCAAAATGTTTGCTACAGGTGATAGCAGGGTAATAGGGTGCCATGATTCCCTAAGACTAACATTCCAGGTATTGGGAATCACTAGTTGGAGAATCGAAAGACCTAGAAGTGTTGTAAGGTATTCCAAATCTACTTTAATAAGTTTTTTCCGCATTAACATCGTCAGGAAAAATAGCTTTTGAAGGATTTGAGATAATGGAGATAATGTTCTTAACTTCACTGGGATTGAAAGAGCAATGCTCAGAAATTCTGCACAGCTAGATGTATTAGGAATTGCGCGCAGAATTGTGTTGCATATTTCCTTGCATTTTTATTAAACAATAGCTGCGAGTATCTTATTTTCATTTGTACCAGATAGACTCTTAATAGGAGACCACAGCCTTTTAGAGCCTATTAATTTAAAATGTCATTAATCTCTGCCGTAAGTTGCACAATTTGTCCGTAATGTACGAACGCTTATCGAGCTCTACAAACTCGCTGGGCTTCTGTAAAGTCACCAAAATAGGAAAGTGGTTTGATTTAAGGGCATATTGGGCTTAACAGGTGGTATATGCAAGCAGACAATGTGAATGTGTGGGAAGCATGAACATCTAATCGTTACTTTTGTAGAGAAGTCCACATTAATTGCTGCGAATATATATATCTTGGATGTCCTTGGATGTTGATGATTTCTAAATACAACATATTCAGTATTTATGCTCATAACGTCCAGTGAAGAGTCGGGAGTGGGAGAAGTGGCGATATTGTCAACGTACAATTAAAGATTCGCTTTATTACAATTACGAGTTCACAACCATGGTCACATTCTCTATTCCTCCGAACGATGTTGTTGTCTCTGGAAGAGTCTACAATTAATCCCGATCTGCAATCTCTTATGCTCTTAATACGAAGTGGTCTCCGAAAACGGTACCACGGAAATGACATATTCAGAATATTTGTCAATTATGATTTTGGCCATAGCAGTGCGGCTATTTTCTAATTCTTCTGACAAATGTTCGCAATGTATGACTCAAAAATTAAGTCGCTTAAGAATCTTCATTAAGATTAATTTTAGTAAGAACATCAATATGCTTCCTTAAACATAAATACCAAAGTAATCAATAATTGACAAACATTACCAACGTCACTTACGTTGAGACAATTAAATACCTGGAACAAATAAAAGTAAATGATTGATTAAGTACTTTTTGTACAAATATTTAAATACCAATAGACAACTAGTAATTACTACTTATACCTTACGTATGGTGAATAAGTTTTCACTAAAATAGATTGTATAAAAAAAAACTTACACAAAATACGTAGATTTCTTTTCCATTATTAGACTCGCAAAAAAAAAAAAACTAATAATAATTATCAGCTAGATAAGATTAAATTGCAAAAAACTAAAACAGATACAAAATCATTGTAATAATAAATATGTATGTATGTTATTAGTAAAAATGTACATTGATATAATACTAAATAATACATTTGTAATTTTCTAACGATTAGATCATATTAACTCAAGTGGAAAAGTGTCTTGTTTTGCTGTTTAAAGCGTCATCTTTGAATAGCGTCAATATTCCTGATTTTCAGTATTGTGGATTTGCAATTTTTGTATAAAAAATTAACCACAATAATTGCTTACAACCGTTTTGCCCCTCTCTTTTGTTGTTATTGTTATTATTTTTCTAACAAAAAATTAAATCTAGATAAAAAATCTATGTATTTGTATCTGTATATTTTTTTTTTATATTATTATAGTGTTTGTTTTTTTATGTAATTGGTGGCTAGTTGTTTTGCCACATGTTAACCCCAATTTGACTCTTTTTTTATTATTTGTTTGTGCTCATAATTTCAATTTCATATTTATTTCATTCTATTCGTTCTTTTCAAATTTGTTCACATTGAATAAAGGTCATATAACTTTCCATTTTAACTTCAACGATGTAGAACAACTAGAACTTGAAAGTTTTTATTGACCAAAAAATATATAATAAAAATAAGTAAATAATGGAGTTGGTATAATTATAGTATGTCAAAGGTCATTAACTATTATCATTCATTTATAATGATATTCATTGGGATGGACTAACTTTTTTAATCTTCATTATTTGTTTCATTTCATATACATTAGAAAGCCCCATTTTGAAAACGTATTATTTCAAATCTCATGGGTGCAAGTATATACGACCGAGACTATGACTAGACTATGACTAGACTATGACTAGACTATGACTAGACTATGACTAGACTATGACTAGACTATGACTAGACTATGACTAGACTATGACTAGACTATGACTAGACTATGACTAGACTATGACTAGACTATGACTAGACTATGACTAGACTATGACTAGACTATGACTAGACTATGACTAGACTATGACTAGACTATGACTAGACTATGACTAGACTATGACTAGACTATGACTAGACTATGACTAGACTATGACTAGACTATGACTAGACTATGACTAGACTATGACTAGACTATGACTAGACTATGACTAGACTATGACTAGACTATGACTAGACTATGACTAGACTATGACTAGACTATGACTAGACTATGACTAGACTATGACTAGACTATGACTAGACTATGACTAGACTATGACTAGACTATGACTAGACTATGACTAGACTATGACTAGACTATGACTAGACTATGACTAGACTATGACTAGACTATGACTAGACTATGACTAGACTATGACTAGACTATGACTAGACTATGACTAGACTATGACTAGACTATGACTAGACTATGACTAGACTATGACTAGACTATGACTAGACTATGACTAGACTATGACTAGACTATGACTAGACTATGACTAGACTATGACTAGACTATGACTAGACTATGACTAGACTATGACTAGACTATGACTAGACTATGACTAGACTATGACTAGACTATGACTAGACTATGACTAGACTATGACTAGACTATGACTAGACTATGACTAGACTATGACTAGACTATGACTAGACTATGACTAGACTATGACTAGACTATGACTAGACTATGACTAGACTATGACTAGACTATGACTAGACTATGACTAGACTATGACTAGACTATGACTAGACTATGACTAGACTATGACTAGACTATGACTAGACTATGACTAGACTATGACTAGACTATGACTAGACTATGACTAGACTATGACTAGACTATGACTAGACTATGACTAGACTATGACTAGACTATGACTAGACTATGACTAGACTATGACTAGACTATGACTAGACTATGACTAGACTATGACTAGACTATGACTAGACTATGACTAGACTATGACTAGACTATGACTAGACTATGACTAGACTATGACTAGACTATGACTAGACTATGACTAGACTATGACTAGACTATGACTAGACTATGACTAGACTATGACTAGACTATGACTAGACTATGACTAGACTATGACTAGACTATGACTAGACTATGACTAGACTATGACTAGACTATGACTAGACTATGACTAGACTATGACTAGACTATGACTAGACTATGACTAGACTATGACTAGACTATGACTAGACTATGACTAGACTATGACTAGACTATGACTAGACTATGACTAGACTATGACTAGACTATGACTAGACTATGACTAGACTATGACTAGACTATGACTAGACTATGACTAGACTATGACTAGACTATGACTAGACTATGACTAGACTATGACTAGACTATGACTAGACTATGACTAGACTATGACTAGACTATGACTAGACTATGACTAGACTATGACTAGACTATGACTAGACTATGACTAGACTATGACTAGACTATGACTAGACTATGACTAGACTATGACTAGACTATGACTAGACTATGACTAGACTATGACTAGACTATGACTAGACTATGACTAGACTATGACTAGACTATGACTAGACTATGACTAGACTATGACTAGACTATGACTAGACTATGACTAGACTATGACTAGACTATGACTAGACTATGACTAGACTATGACTAGACTATGACTAGACTATGACTAGACTATGACTAGACTATGACTATGACTAGACTATGACTAGACTATGACTAGACTATGACTAGACTATGACTAGACTATGACTAGACTATGACTATGACTAGACTATGACTAGACTATGACTAGACTATGACTAGACTATGACTAGACTATGACTAGACTATGACTAGACTATGACTAGACTATGACTAGACTATGACTAGACTATGACTAGACTATGACTAGACTATGACTAGACTATGACTAGACTATGACTAGACTATGACTAGACTATGACTAGACTATGACTAGACTATGACTAGACTATGACTAGACTATGACTAGACTATGACTAGACTATGACTAGACTATGACTAGACTATGACTAGACTATGACTAGACTATGACTATGACTATGACTATGACTAGACTATGACTAGACTATGACTAGACTATGACTAGACTATGACTAGACTATGACTAGACTATGACTAGACTATGACTAGACTATGACTAGACTATGACTAGACTATGACTAGACTATGACTAGACTATGACTAGACTATGACTAGACTATGACTAGACTATGACTAGACTATGACTAGACTATGACTAGACTATGACTAGACTATGACTAGACTATGACTAGACTATGACTAGACTATGACTAGACTATGACTAGACTATGACTAGACTATGACTAGACTATGACTATGACTATAGACTATGACTAGACTATGACTAGACTATGACTAGACTATGACTAGACTATGACTAGACTATGACTAGACTATGACTAGACTATGACTAGACTATGACTAGACTATGACTAGACTATGACTAGACTATGACTAGACTATGACTAGACTATGACTAGACTATGACTAGACTATGACTAGACTATGACTAGACTATGACTAGACTATGACTAGACTATGACTAGACTATGACTAGACTATGACTAGACTATGACTAGACTATGACTATGACTAGACTATGACTAGACTATGACTAGACTATGACTAGACTATGACTAGACTATGACTAGACTATGACTAGACTATGACTAGACTATGACTAGACTATGACTAGACTATGACTAGACTATGACTAGACTATGACTAGACTATGACTAGACTATGACTAGACTATGACTAGACTATGACTAGACTATGACTAGACTATGACTAGACTATGACTAGACTATGACTAGACTATGACTAGACTATGACTAGACTATGACTAGACTATGACTAGACTATGACTAGACTATGACTAGACTATGACTAGACTATGACTAGACTATGACTAGACTATGACTAGACTATGACTAGACTATGACTAGACTATGACTAGACTATGACTAGACTATGACTAGACTATGACTAGACTATGACTAGACTATGACTAGACTATGACTAGACTATGACTAGACTATGACTAGACTATGACTAGACTATGACTAGACTATGACTAGACTATGACTAGACTATGACTAGACTATGACTAGACTATGACTAGACTATGACTAGACTATGACTAGACTATGACTAGACTATGACTAGACTATGACTAGACTATGACTAGACTATGACTAGACTATGACTAGACTATGACTAGACTATGACTAGACTATGACTAGACTATGACTAGACTATGACTAGACTATGACTAGACTATGACTAGACTATGACTAGACTATGACTAGACTATGACTAGACTATGACTAGACTATGACTAGACTATGACTAGACTATGACTAGACTATGACTAGACTATGACTAGACTATGACTAGACTATGACTAGACTATGACTAGACTATGACTAGACTATGACTAGACTATGACTAGACTATGACTAGACTATGACTAGACTATGACTAGACTATGACTAGACTATGACTAGACTATGACTAGACTATGACTAGACTATGACTAGACTATGACTAGACTATGACTAGACTATGACTAGACTATGACTAGACTATGACTAGACTATGACTAGACTATGACTAGACTATGACTAGACTATGACTAGACTATGACTAGACTATGACTAGACTATGACTAGACTATGACTAGACTATGACTAGACTATGACTAGACTATGACTAGACTATGACTAGACTATGACTAGACTATGACTAGACTATGACTAGACTATGACTAGACTATGACTAGACTATGACTAGACTATGACTAGACTATGACTAGACTATGACTAGACTATGACTAGACTATGACTAGACTATGACTAGACTATGACTAGACTATGACTAGACTATGACTAGACTATGACTAGACTATGACTAGACTATGACTAGACTATGACTAGACTATGACTAGACTATGACTAGACTATGACTAGACTATGACTAGACTATGACTAGACTATGACTAGACTATGACTAGACTATGACTAGACTATGACTAGACTATGACTAGACTATGACTAGACTATGACTAGACTATGACTAGACTATGACTAGACTATGACTAGACTATGACTAGACTATGACTAGACTATGACTAGACTATGACTAGACTATGACTAGACTATGACTAGACTATGACTAGACTATGACTAGACTATGACTAGACTATGACTAGACTATGACTAGACTATGACTAGACTATGACTAGACTATGACTAGACTATGACTAGACTATGACTAGACTATGACTAGACTATGACTAGACTATGACTAGACTATGACTAGACTATGACTAGACTATGACTAGACTATGACTAGACTATGACTAGACTATGACTAGACTATGACTAGACTATGACTAGACTATGACTAGACTATGACTAGACTATGACTAGACTATGACTAGACTATGACTAGACTATGACTAGACTATGACTAGACTATGACTAGACTATGACTAGACTATGACTAGACTATGACTAGACTATGACTAGACTATGACTAGACTATGACTAGACTATGACTAGACTATGACTAGACTATGACTAGACTATGACTAGACTATGACTAGACTATGACTAGACTATGACTAGACTATGACTAGACTATGACTAGACTATGACTAGACTATGACTAGACTATGACTAGACTATGACTAGACTATGACTAGACTATGACTAGACTATGACTAGACTATGACTAGACTATGACTAGACTATGACTAGACTATGACTAGACTATGACTAGACTATGACTAGACTATGACTAGACTATGACTAGACTATGACTAGACTATGACTAGACTATGACTAGACTATGACTAGACTATGACTAGACTATGACTAGACTATGACTAGACTATGACTAGACTATGACTAGACTATGACTAGACTATGACTAGACTATGACTAGACTATGACTAGACTATGACTAGACTATGACTAGACTATGACTAGACTATGACTAGACTATGACTAGACTATGACTAGACTATGACTAGACTATGACTAGACTATGACTAGACTATGACTAGACTATGACTAGACTATGACTAGACTATGACTAGACTATGACTAGACTATGACTAGACTATGACTAGACTATGACTAGACTATGACTAGACTATGACTAGACTATGACTAGACTATGACTAGACTATGACTAGACTATGACTAGACTATGACTAGACTATGACTAGACTATGACTAGACTATGACTAGACTATGACTAGACTATGACTAGACTATGACTAGACTATGACTAGACTATGACTAGACTATGACTAGACTATGACTAGACTATGACTAGACTATGACTAGACTATGACTAGACTATGACTAGACTATGACTAGACTATGACTAGACTATGACTAGACTATGACTAGACTATGACTAGACTATGACTAGACTATGACTAGACTATGACTAGACTATGACTAGACTATGACTAGACTATGACTAGACTATGACTAGACTATGACTAGACTATGACTAGACTATGACTAGACTATGACTAGACTATGACTAGACTATGACTAGACTATGACTAGACTATGACTAGACTATGACTAGACTATGACTAGACTATGACTAGACTATGACTAGACTATGACTAGACTATGACTAGACTATGACTAGACTATGACTAGACTATGACTAGACTATGACTAGACTATGACTAGACTATGACTAGACTATGACTAGACTATGACTAGACTATGACTAGACTATGACTAGACTATGACTAGACTATGACTAGACTATGACTAGACTATGACTAGACTATGACTAGACTATGACTAGACTATGACTAGACTATGACTAGACTATGACTAGACTATGACTAGACTATGACTAGACTATGACTAGACTATGACTAGACTATGACTAGACTATGACTAGACTATGACTAGACTATGACTAGACTATGACTAGACTATGACTAGACTATGACTAGACTATGACTAGACTATGACTAGACTATGACTAGACTATGACTAGACTATGACTAGACTATGACTAGACTATGACTAGACTATGACTAGACTATGACTAGACTATGACTAGACTATGACTAGACTATGACTAGACTATGACTAGACTATGACTAGACTATGACTAGACTATGACTAGACTATGACTAGACTATGACTAGACTATGACTAGACTATGACTAGACTATGACTAGACTATGACTAGACTATGACTAGACTATGACTAGACTATGACTAGACTATGACTAGACTATGACTAGACTATGACTAGACTATGACTAGACTATGACTAGACTATGACTAGACTATGACTAGACTATGACTAGACTATGACTAGACTATGACTAGACTATGACTAGACTATGACTAGACTATGACTAGACTATGACTAGACTATGACTAGACTATGACTAGACTATGACTAGACTATGACTAGACTATGACTAGACTATGACTAGACTATGACTAGACTATGACTAGACTATGACTAGACTATGACTAGACTATGACTAGACTATGACTAGACTATGACTAGACTATGACTAGACTATGACTAGACTATGACTAGACTATGACTAGACTATGACTAGACTATGACTAGACTATGACTAGACTATGACTAGACTATGACTAGACTATGACTAGACTATGACTAGACTATGACTAGACTATGACTAGACTATGACTAGACTATGACTAGACTATGACTAGACTATGACTAGACTATGACTAGACTATGACTAGACTATGACTAGACTATGACTAGACTATGACTAGACTATGACTAGACTATGACTAGACTATGACTAGACTATGACTAGACTATGACTAGACTATGACTAGACTATGACTAGACTATGACTAGACTATGACTAGACTATGACTAGACTATGACTAGACTATGACTAGACTATGACTAGACTATGACTAGACTATGACTAGACTATGACTAGACTATGACTAGACTATGACTAGACTATGACTAGACTATGACTAGACTATGACTAGACTATGACTAGACTATGACTAGACTATGACTAGACTATGACTAGACTATGACTAGACTATGACTAGACTATGACTAGACTATGACTAGACTATGACTAGACTATGACTAGACTATGACTAGACTATGACTAGACTATGACTAGACTATGACTAGACTATGACTAGACTATGACTAGACTATGACTAGACTATGACTAGACTATGACTAGACTATGACTAGACTATGACTAGACTATGACTAGACTATGACTAGACTATGACTAGACTATGACTAGACTATGACTAGACTATGACTAGACTATGACTAGACTATGACTAGACTATGACTAGACTATGACTAGACTATGACTAGACTATGACTAGACTATGACTAGACTATGACTAGACTATGACTAGACTATGACTAGACTATGACTAGACTATGACTAGACTATGACTAGACTATGACTAGACTATGACTAGACTATGACTAGACTATGACTAGAATATGACTAGACTATGACTAGACTATGACTAGACTATGGCTAGTATACAAAATATTTGATCATTTAACTTATTAAATATAATAAATTAACGATTATTTTAAAATTTACGTCAGTATAAGTAAAATATCAGAAATGAGTCACACCACTTACGTTAATCGTACGTGATCAACTATAAAAATGTTTTTGTTCGTGATGCCATTTTAAAATTTGACATGTACCTATTTCATTCACAGAATTTTAGTATTGACCAGTTTGATGATTTCTGAGAAATGAAAAAGATTTGAATTATTTATTATTTGTCAAACACTTCACTTAAAATTGTAAATAAATCCTCAAATTTCTTATACTTACTAATATTCCTTTAACCCCATTGTAATTGAAAGTGTCAAAATGTATTTTTGTTTTCTGTTTGCCATAAAAACAATTAATTACTCAATAATGCATTTAATTTAGAGTTTCGTAGTCTCGCGTAATAAATATTTCGATAAAAATCATTTTTAAGTCGCAATTTCGCTGTCTTTTTAATTTTTTGTGTTTTCTTGATATCTTACAGAAATGCGAAATTTGCATTTTTTTTCTTCTTTTTCATTACGTTTAAATAAAAATTAACAAATACATAAATAAATCAATTTTGTTGTTTTTTTAGTATTATTCTTATGTACTGGGAACATTGTATATCTGTAATCACTATGCATTTAGGGTGTCCGGTTAAAGTGGTGCAGTTTTTCGAAATAAATAAACATTTTTGAGTAAATAAAATTTTAAACTTAAAATTACTTGGATTTAAAATGCCTAGCAATATTTTATTTTAATAGTTTGTTTAACATGTTTTATGTGACATTGCCTCCAATGTTGACAGGGTTTTGAAGAATATAATATGGAAAAAACTTTATGATTTTGATTGGGTTAGAATTTTCCCAGCTTTTATCAAAAAGGATACCCTATTTTAATAAATAAATGCAACTGAGACTTTTACTATATATTTTTACACAAATATTGAATGCAATATGTATAAACTATGCACATTTGTATGTATAGTCTTTCTATTGTAGTCGTAATGTATTGTGAGTGTATAATTTGTTAACTGCATAATAATACAAAATGTGCAATTTACGTTTTAACTTTTTTCGTTGTCGTTATTTGCTGTTTTGTTGTAACTATATAAACGCATACAAACATACGAGTATATACATACATTCATGTAAAACTACAATATTCTGGAAGTTGAAAAGAAAAAGTTCATTCATTCATCTATCCGCCACCCAACCGTCATATAAATAACATGATTATAGTAATTTCTTGTTTCGGATATTTTTTGTATGCATGCATACATGCATAAGCAAATTCAATTGAAGACAGTCGGAAAATGTCTTTAAAAGTCTAACATATCTCCTTGATTAGGCAGAATATATCATATGGTTTAGAACCACCGATATCTTCTAATCGGTCTAGGAATTATCAATGCAGCCACTTAATTATGTGGAGTTCTAACTCCGGGCAGTGACAGACCATATGTCCTCTTGGTCCACGCACATCCTACACTAGTCCGGTGTGGTGTTGTCTCATCTGCTAGTTCTATCAGGCAATGATCCGCACCTAGAAAAAAAATAAAGTTGTACATGATCACAACAATCATTTTATATTGCTCTCAGATTATGGTTAATATAAAGCTGTATGGTATACTCCTTTATCATATATATGATTGCTGCAATCATGTGAATCGTAACTGTAACATATTGTGGTTGCCGCAATCATTAAATAATTACAATGACCACAATATTGATGAATTTCCTGTAATAATGTTAAAATGATTGCTGTGATCATTTAAAACCATATTTTTCCTCTGGGTGCGTAAACTGTATCTATGTTTACCCTAGGTCCAGAAACAGTGTGGTACCTGTCATATATAATCAGGCCAATTTGGTCATATTTAAGTCCCTTGAGTCTGATCAGCTCATACAGAATTGTTTTTTTTTTTAGCAGATTTCACCCATTTACCCCGCACTTCCAAGAATAGTTCCGAGCCTTGCTAGTAACCAACACAGTCATACCTCGTTCTCTTACATTATGTGCCAGCATGGATTTCACCATGTGACCCTCCAGAGCATTTAACGATGCCTGACTATCAACATAGAAAGTCTCCTTTTTACCCCAAGTGACACTCTCCAGATAGATAAATTTGGACCGGTTACTAGGAGATATTTTTCTAATCTACCGGAACTTTTCCAGACATCAATAATCGGGATCAGTGATGGAGTTTCAACATATGTATTTTGTGCCAAATTGACATCTAATACATGCCAAAACGTGACCAATAGTACCAACATATCGTTACAGAAATAAACGAGATCTGGATCCATTCTTTACTAAACAATTTGACATTTAGAGAAAATACGGATGAAAATCATTTTTATACCCTTCACCATGAGTGGCAAGGGTATTTATAAGTTTGTCATTCCGTTTGTAATTTCTACATTTTTCATTTGCGACCCTACAAAGTATATATATTCTAGATCGTTATAGATAGCGAAGTCGATATAGCCATGTCCGTCTGTCCGTCTGTATGTTGAAATCAACTTTCCGTAGCCCCCAAATAATTTACAAACATGATTGATACATCAATATATCGGGAATTGTTCCGGCTCGGTCGCGTTTTAAAATCGAAAAAATTGGCCCACAAATGGCTGAGATATAAGGAAAAAAACCGGGAAAACATCGATTTTTGGTCTATTTTTTATCTATATCTGGATTACTAAGTCATTAATATAGACAATATGGATATCTAATGATAGATATTTCAAATTCCATTGCAGCGATGTATATAAGGCTATAGTAATTTGGACCTACAATGGGTCAAAATCGCGACAAATTTTTTTTAAGTCGAATTTTTTTTTACCAGAAAAACATTTGTTTTTAAATTTATTTTTTTTTTTTTTAAATTAAAAAAAATTTTTAAGATAAAAAAAAATTTTTTTTTTTTTTTATTTTAAATTTTGAAAAACAATTTTGAAAAAAAAAAATTTTAAAATTTTTTTTACCTAAAAGTATTTAAAGTTTTTATTTTAAAGTATAATTTGGGCAAGTTTTTTTTAATTTTTTTGCATTTTGCTCGCTTTACACGAATCAGTTGCGTTCGGTACAGGTTCCCTGTGATTGTCTAGTCAGATTTCAGCAGCTCATAGTAAATAAGAGCCTTTTGCTCCCACCAAATACAGATAATTACCTTAGCGTCATGGATATTTGGCTTTGGTGTCGATTCGGCAGTTTGGCTGGACTTCACATATGATATCTTACACTTCGGGTTAATGTAATGGCAAAAATGATTTTCAGATATACAAAATCGCCTTTCATGGTATCTCCGCTTCAATTCGCTTTAGGATAAATCCTGCTGCTTGAAAACGTTTTGAAATTGCTGATTGAGTAGCTTCCAATGATTTTGCAAGATCTTCATGGAGTAATGCCACCAATTCATGGTCTTCAAAATTGTTTGGCTGGCCTTGGCGATCTTTTCCCGCATATGACTAATTGTTGGCACAAAATTCGACATTTTCGAAGCAACAAAAAAAACTTTGTTTACACTTAATGTTCTATAAGTGAGAATAAATGACATATAAGTTATTAAAAACAAAAACCGCGTTCAAAAGATACGCCATATATAGTAAATCCCGCATTTTAAGTTTGTCTTTCCGTAATTTCTACATTTTTCATTTGTTTGTATCAACAGGATATCAATAAGTGTTTTGTTTCTTAAAGACATTTTTAATGAGACTTTTCAGCCTCACCTCGTATACTCTATATACCTAAATATATCAGAAGTTGTGTATATAACAATATATATGTATTTACATTGTTTATAAACTCTTTTAGGTAAAACACTAAAATTCGTGTTTATTTTGTTTTGATTTCTATATTTTTTTTTTCTCAGAAAACAACAACTGTTTGTCGTTTATTTGTTTTTAAATGCAAAAAATGAAAACAACAAGTGCAACTGCAGCAGAAATAATAACTTTATTGAGTTTTTTCTCCGGTCGTCATTTAATCACGTTTTGTTAAATAGTTTCGTAAAGAATTTTCTTCAAAAACAAAAACACATTTTACATATTGTTTACAAAACAAACAACAAGTTGTTTGTCTATATAGTAAACAAAAGAAAAATATCTATGAAAAATGTTCACTCTTTATTTTTATCAGGCATCAAAAACAAAATAAATGTTTTTGACGAAGTTTTTTAAGAAAATCATCTGTTGTCTTAAAATTTTTGTTGTGTTTACTTTAAATTAATCAGGTATTTTGGTGGGTTTTATATTTCTTGTTATTGATATGAATTTTAAGAATTATCATTTTAAAATTCTTTAAAGTGTGTTGTTTTTAAGTTCGAACACTCCATTTGTCAAATAAAAATACGTAAAATCATGTGTCTGATACAACAACAAAATACATTGACTAGCATGTATTTTGTTGTTGCAAGAGTTAGGTTTTTGACAACGACGTCTGGACATCCAATTTCGCAACACTTTTTCAAGCATTGGAGGCCAGCATTGTTCGTGTTATTCGTGACATAGGGCCAGCAATGCTTGAAAAAGTGTCACGAAATTGGACGTCCAGACATCGTTGTCAAAAACGACGTCAATTGTTTCTGGTTTATCAGCATAATCCACTGACTTCACCTGGCCACATAGGAAAAAATCGAGAGGTGTCAAATCGCAGGACCTTGGAGGCCATTTCTAGAAATCAAGTTATCGCCAAATTTTAATTTCAATAAATCGATGGTTGCGGTCTCCGTATTTCACGTAGCGCCATCCTATTAAAACCAAATCTCACACGGATCAATGTCATCCATATTTTCAAACAAAATATCATTGATCATGGTGTGATAACGATCTCCATTGACCGTAATGACGGCTTCATTTTTTAAGAAAAAAATGTCCGATGATGCCGCACGAAACGCTGCATTTTTCTGGATGTAAGGGAGTAGTGTAGTGTCCATATGCGGCAATTTAATTTATTAACAAACCCGTTAAGCCAGTTGTCTATAAGTTGGCTGAAATGATGACTTTGAATTTGGATAATTTGGTAGCGTTTTTCATGATGATTTCCCAGAGTATACTGATCATGAATGTCAAAAAGTGAGGGTAGGACAGTTCGTTTGACAGTTAACCCTGTCATAATTTCTATAGGGCTTAAAAAACACCCTTTATATACATAAATATGTATATTTAAAAAAGGCATTCTCTGACTCATAATTATACCCTTCACCTTCGTGAGAAGGGTATATATAAGTTTGTAATTTCCACAATATAATTTTCTGACCCCATAAAGTATATATATATTCTAGATCCTTATAGATAGCGGAGTCGATTTAACCATGTCCGTCTGTCCGTGTGTCTGTCTGTTGAAATCAATTTTCTGAAGACCCCAAATAACTTACAAACTTGATTCATACATCAATATATCGGGAATTCTTTCGACTCGGTTGCTATTTAAAATCCAGAAAATCGGCCCACAAATGGCTGATATATAACGAAAAAACCGGGCCAACCTAGATTTTTGGCCTATTTTTGATCTATACCTGGATTACTAAATCATTAATATAGACAATATGGATATCTAATGATAGATATTTCAAAGTCCATTGCAACGATTTATAAAAGGTGGCGCAAAAGTAATCCTCCTATCAGAAAATGCTATAAATTTTGCGATTGGCCCCTAATGTCAGTTCTGTTTTGACATTTGTATAGTAAACACATGCGAAATACACGTTAATAAACAATGTTACGCTACATTGCTCCAGAACGCGGAATATTGCTGACTATTTATTTGACCAATAATCGGTCGGTGACTTTGGCACAACGTGAATTTCGTCGCAGATTTCCTGGCCGTCCAACGCCTACTGGTGAAACACTGCGACGTTTAGCCGCTCGCCTCGAAGAGACTGGCACAACACGAGATGCTGCCAGGCGTGGCAGACCCCGGAGTAGCCGTTCTGCAGAGAATATTGCTGCTGTAGCCGAGGATGTCATGGAAGCGCCGTCGACATCGACCAGACGACGTGCCACGCAAATGGGTATCAGTCGACGGTCTTTACAACGAATTTTGGTACAAGATTTGAAGATGTTTCCGTACAAAGTCCAGACGGTGCATCAGCTGTTAGCTGCTGACCGCCAATCGCGTCTAACATACGCTCAAGCCATCCTTAATCACCACCAAGAGGAAGATGATTTTTCATCAAAAATAATCCTGAGTGATGAGGCCCATTTCCATCTTAGCGGGTACATAAATAAGCAAAATTTACGCTTCAGGGGCATCCGCGTGTAACCCATTACACCCACTCAAAGTCACTGTATGGTGTGCTGTTTTCGCTGGAGGAGTCATCGGATCTTTTTTCTTCGAAGACGTCGCGGGCCAAACGGTTACTGTGAATGGTGAGCGCTACAGAGCAATGATCAACGAGTTCTTTTTGGCGCAACTTGATGAATTGGGATTGGACAAGATCGCCTGATTTGACCGCTCCAGACTTCTTTTTGTGGGGCTTTTTGAAGTCGCGGGTTTATGTCAACAAGCCTCAGACTCTTGCAGCTCTTAAAGACAATATCCGTCAAGAATGTGAGTACCTATCGCCGGAAGTTTTGGCCAAAGTGATGGAAAATGCCATAAAAAGTGCTCAAATGACAATCATCTGTGGCGGCGGCCATTTACATGACATCATATTCTCGACTTGATGTAAAAAAAATTAAAAGACCAAATAAAAATAATCCACAAGAAGAATCAAAGTTTTTCATTTTTTTTTTAATTACAGCCAAAAAACATCGGAAGTTTACTTTTGCGCCACCTTGTATAAACCTATAGTAATTTGGCCCTACAATGGGTCAAAGTCGGGAAAAATATTTTTTACCCGATTTTTTTTTACCAAAAATATTTTTATGTCATACAGTTTTTAATTTAAAAAAATAAATTTTAAAAATTAAAAAAAAAAAAAATTTAAAAATTTTAAAAAATTGAAAAAAAAATTTTTTAAATTTTGAAAAAAAAAAATAGTTTTGTTTACCTAAATATATTTAAAATGTTTATTTTAAAGTATAATTTGGTGAAGGGTATATAAGATTCCGTATAGCCAAATATAGTTCTCTTACTTGTTTTATTTTGTTGTTGTTCCATAAGAGGGCTGGCTGAAGACTTCATTTACGGCAGGATAGTAGCACAATGGTCCTAGTAGCACTTTCGTCCTCTTTCTCACACTCTATTGACCGATATAGACCGATACGAACCAGATGAGACTACAACTCTGAGTGTTGGCTTATTTAGGTTCAGAATCTATATTGTTGTCTTTATGTTTGGGTTTCCCCAAAGGATATTGGTCGTTCCGCCGACTGTAGAGTTCTGCCAGTCTCTGATATGTTCGTTTATCGCCGACTCCTTTAGTTCACCTTTATCCCATTACATTCTAGTCAATTTGTCCGCTTGGGTGTATGTCATTCTTACATTATAAAACATTTCGACATTTAACATTTTCGTTTCTTAGAGTTTTAATAACCGCTTGACTATCCATAAAAATACGAGTTGGATTTTAGTTATCAATCCTCTTCAACCATTTAATAGCCACCGTAATCGCCATGATCTCAGCCTGGAAAACAGTAGACGAAAGTATTTATCAATATTTCGCCTTATTTCGTAGAAGCCCATGCCGGTTTCGTCTCATATTTTTGAATCATCAGAACATAGGTCGGTTCTTGGTTATTTCTTACTCTCCTTACTTTATCCCATTCTTCTCCATCTGGTATTATGGATAAGGTAATTTCCAAAAAAAAAAATCTATTTGGATGGCAAGAGCAGACAGACCCAACAGATAATGACACGATTTTAGATTCTGATGATCCATCAATGTATACCAATTGTACTTTAGTATTTAATTAAATGTGAAAAATAGATTTCCTGAAGGCATATTTTCAAGTTTTGAAACTACTAATAATAGATGAGACAAAGATAAAAGAATTAAAGGGGTACAAGGATAAATATTCATAATTCAATAAACTAAATTTCTCTAAAATCTAAACTTCTGTTTCGAATAGTGTGGAATTTGGGCTGGCTCATAATTCAAGGGCGAGCGCAATAAGTCGATGATTACCAACTACTTTTGGCCTGAGTTGGATGTTATTTACCTCAACGAACTTCATACAAATTATCAAATAATAAACCAAACTCATAATCTATAACTGGCCAGATTACAACAGAGAAAGAGAGAGAAAGACCATAACATGTTATTATAATCCAGGTTGCATGTTCTCTTTATGCGAATCAATGGCTTAAAACCATAATATCCACAGTGTATCCATTAGAACATGCTAACTGGACTTTGGACTCTTAATATTTCCCTCTGTTTTGGTAATTTCTATTAAGTTTTTAAAACGTGTACCATTTATTTTCTGCGCAACATCATGTTATGATGACGAACGATTTCACTCTGTTTAGGTCAATTTGTTTTGTCAATTTTGTTTATTTTCCTCTTTTTTTTATTTTTTTGCTGTCTGTCGATCTTCATGATCACATACTACAAAACAAAAAAAAAAAGAGGCCGACAAGCAATTTGACATTTTGCACTTGTTGTATCTATTCATTATTGGCTCTTGTTTTCATTATTATTATTTACGAATTACAACAAAAATTTACAACAAGAACACAAAAACACAAACAAATATACAATTTTCGATTGTACAAGCAGACTTCAGCGCTAAAAAACCATTTACACGTGACCGACACAAAACTACTTAAAATATTTTCAAGTGCAACCAACAAAAATGTTACAAAATAAGTGTGAAGAAAGCTAAAACAATAACAACAACAATAAAAAAACAAATACAAATAGAAAAACTAAGGTAAAATGTAAATAAATAGATGAACAAAATTAAAATACTATTTATTTAAAAGTAGACAGTCCCAAACAGTAAATTCTCATAAAAAACAACTCTAGAAGAAATTAGAAATGATGTCCCTTGTTACTAGATTTTACTGCGTTTTGTAATCATTGTTTTAACATGTAATAATAAAACTTGCTGACAGCAGCAGCAAAAAAAAAAAAAATAAAAAAAGAATGTTCGTATTTAAACAAAATTGTGTGGCATGTACTAATAAAATTTAATAAATTTAGATTTCTATCAACGTTTTATGTGGGTTTGCAATATAAAATAGTTTTTGGTTTAGTTTTAGTTTTATTTTTGTTTTTTTTTTTTCTAAATAAAATTTATCAATTGAAATTTCTACAAGCTTAAACAAAAGAATCAATAAGTTTTTATCATAGTATACACTTAAAGAAAGAAAAAGTAAAATTCTTCAATTTCGACATTTCTTAGCTATTCGTTTCTTTTGTTTAGAGTTCTCTAGCTAAGTAGCAATACAATGGAAACTTTGCTGAAAACTTCTTTCTCCTACTCTATTTGTTATTTTTCTAAATGACCTTCTACGTCAAACTTCCAATCCTATCTATTCTTTTGCAGATGACAGCAACATTTGCCATTCATATTCATTCAGTTACAGACCAAGCCTGTCGGAGGTTGGGGCAATGAGGCAAATGAGGCATCGCTCACAAGACTGAGTGTTGCATGTTTACACATAAACGAACGTAAAACCATGTCAATCTTGATGTTCTAGGCATGAGAATACAATGTGATGTCCGCTGGTCTAAACATATTTTTTACGTTCCGAAAGAAGCATTCAAGTGTTTCGGATTTCTGAAACAGTATAGGAATTACTTCACTCCATCTGATCTCCTCACTATTTACACCACCTACATCCAACCGAAAATGGAATACAACTCCAATGTATGGGCCGGTGCTTTTCAAAGTCTATTTTGGAGCTTCTCGACCGCTACAGGAGAGGGCGAAGGTTATTATCAGTGACAGTAGGGTATCCAACTCTATTGATTCGCTGGAGCATCGTCGCAATGAGGGCTGCGTTTCACTGTTCTATCGATACTACAATGGAATGTGTTCTGATGAAATTAGGGAACTTGTTCTTGATACCCTCAGATTTTTACGTAATACACGTTTTTCATTAATAATACATCCCTTTGTGGTCGATTGGCCAGTGGACCGCACAACACACTACAGGGAAAATTCGTTCTTTAGCCGTACTGTACGTATGTGGAACAAACTTCCCGCTGAATTGTTCCCTGTCAGTTTCAATATAGGAAACTTCAAATCGAATGCCCACAAACACTACTCCGTCTTTCCTACCTCCCACAACTTATTTTCCTAGTTCCAACACAATGCTTTGCATGAGCAGGGGCCATAACTTTCAATTTCAATATTTAAGTTTTAAAGTAGTTATTAAAAATGGCTAGAGTCAAGATTGGCAAACATTTTAAAAGCAAAATAATAAACGATTTAAATGCTGTATTAAAGCAAAAAAAATATCTGTGATAAATATTCAATTAATAAATCAGCGATTTCAAAAATTATAAAAACATTTCGTGAGACAGGCACTGTAAAAGCTCAACAGCTGCAAGGAAGACCACGTAAGACAAGATAATTTAATAGCAAGATAGTTACGAATTTCCCGAAAATTAAATCCCGATAGGTTATTTACGAGGCAGAGCAACACTGCTTCTGTTAACAGACATCTGTCAGTTGACTTCTGTCAAAATTTTAACAAGCTGTGTCATTGATAGCAGACTACCGCGTGACTTGAGGTTAAAATGGAAAAAATGGAATTTCGTGAGCTCATTAAGCATTATTTTTTTTGCGGAAAAAACATCACTTAAACCATGGCTAAGCTTGATTAATACTATGGGAACTCTACACCATCAATTTCAATGCTAAAAATGTAGTTAACTGAATTTCTTTGTGGCCGTACAAACACGGAAAATTCCAAACTTTCTGTACACCCAGTTGAGATCTCTACACCCTAAACAATTGAAAAATTCACGATATGGTTTTGGCTGATCGCATATTGAAAGTGCGAGAGATTGTAGAAGCTATAGGCATCTCAAATAGCTCAGTGGTTTCGATTTTTAATAATCACTTGGGTATGAGAAAGCTTTACGCAAGATAGCTACCGAGTTTGATCACAATCGGGTTTCGGTACACACATGTGCAGTTTCCATGACAAAAATACCTATATTAGGCTACGAATTGCTCCCTCATCCATCCTATTCTCCGGATTTAGCACCGAGTGACTATTTCCTATTTCCAAACCTGAAGAAATGGCTCAACGATGAAATTTTGACGATCCCGACAAATCTTATTTTTTGGAAGGTATAAAAAATTTGGAGAAACGTTGGACAATGTGTATAGAGCTTAAAGGAGACTATAGTGAAAAATAAAACGATTTTTTTTATCCCAAAACCTGTGTTTCATTGAAAATTACTTCTCGAACGGTTTCGCCAACTATTTCTAAAAAAAACACTACTAATATACAATATGCCAAAGAACATTTTAACTGGTCAAGACAGGAATCCTCTTTTCGGATGAATCGAAATGCCGTTTAATAGGCAGAACATTTGTAAGATGGCAAGTGACTGCAACCCGATAAAACGACCTGCAAACTTTTGCAACAGATAACTAAATGATACTTTGGTTGCAAAAATTTGCGGCATCACTGCCAACAATTAGCATTAAAAAGCAATTATGGTAAATATGCTTTTTCGAACGCTAAACTTTTAATTTGCTGCATTTACGAATGTATGTACCCAATATTATGATGTGGTGCATGCTATGGATCCAATTCATATCATAAAACATACTATGGCTGTAATCGGATACAGATCTATTTTAAACAATGTTATGTATCGAGATTTCAGCACCATAATGAACCCAAAAACACTTACAATCCAATGAGTTACTTGTTTTGAAGTGGCCTGACCAATCGCCCGATCTCATTCCCATAGAAAACCCATGGGAAATGTAAACACATTGTTTTTTCAATACATAATAATGAATACTGTTTTGTTTGCTTTCTACTTACAGAATTTAAATATTTATTTAAATTTAAAAACCTAAAAAAAGTTGTCGAATATTTTTTTTTAGGGTAATTATGACTCAATAAACTCAGAACAGCCATCAGAAACTAATTTGCAAATTAAGTTTAGGAACCAGCTGCAAAAAGGTGAAGAGTGCCTCAGGGCATTGTTGCCGATTTAGGTCTAAAAAACAATAAGATGTAAACATTAGTTATGATACGATTTTATTGAAAAACTAATGAAAAATATACAAAAATTAAGAAAATATGTTGTACTTTCTACGATGATACCCATAAACAAATTTTTGGCATTTGAGAAGCATAAATGATGATCACATTTTGAGCAAACACACTGTGTTTCCGACTTTTTGCAAAAGTTTGCAGCATCTTTTTTGCCTAACCAGATTGGAAAATGGTCGATATTGTCATAACGGACGTCATTAACTGGATGTTTTGCTTTTTCGACAACTTTTGAACTTCCTGGCTGTGGATCTTCTTGTGGAGTACCAACTGATCATGAGTCAAGGCGGATAATTTAATCCATCAGCGGTCTCTATCTGCCATTCCTATCATTTTTTTATCACAAAAAAGTAAAAAACTATACAATAGTTTTTGCGTTCTCAACACACTTTTTGTTAATTGTTTAACATTTACAAATTCATAGACTGAAAGAAGAATATCTTACCGTTTAAATTTCACAGCTGACAGAACAAAAATTAAAAGTCAGAATAAATTTCGTCCTTCGAGGGAAATGTTAACAAATCTATAACTAAAGTCACCGTTAAATTTAAAAAAAAAAAATTATAATTACTTTTTGAGATAATTGGTGTTTTGTAATGCATGCCTTGAGGCACCCTTGCAGGTTAGAGGATTATATAATAATTAAATACTAAAAAAAGATTTTTTTAGGTTGTGACCTATTAATTGAATATTTGGAAAAGTTTCCATTGTATTGCCAGCGCCTTCTATTTCCCTCAGCCTATTTTTACTTGCAATCATTGTGGATACACAATAAATATCGTATATTGTAGAATTTATTTGAATTTAGAATTTATTATAAATTTCCTTAATTGCTACAATTTTTTTTAAAGTGTACAAAAATATTTCCATTACTGTTCTCGTGGTGTCTAAACAACACCAAGAAGAAGAAAAGTAACAAGATGAAAACGAATAATAAAGATGTGTCGTAATTTTTTTATTTGTATTGTCTGACTCTACTTTTAATTTGCTCAATTATTGTTGTATGGCAGAAAAATAAGTATTTCCCACATGCATTATAACACTTTAGTTTCTATTTTTTTTTTTTTTATTATTATTATTATTATTATTTAAATTTAACTTTTTCTTATTGTAATTTATGTATGTATGTATTATGTATAAAATCATTCAAGCTACTAGATAATTATTGGATTTATCTCATATATAGTGTATATATATGCAAAATACACTTGCATATGCTGGGATATAATTAATGTAGAACAATTTTAATTATTTATCACTTTCAATTTGAAAGTCAATGTCAATGTTATAGTTTGATTTTGAGTTTCAATATTTATTATATTTACGAATGTATATACATACATATATTAGGGTGGTGTATATTTTTTGCATGAATATATTGAGATGGAACGCTTATTGATTTTACAGATACTATCTTCAGAAATTCCGAATCAAGGATTCAGAAAAGATATGACTGCTAACAGTTTGGGATTAATAAACATTGGGAATTTCACGAGAGGCAAGATTGGTGGACATAGTTTTTTTTTTTTCCAAGCAAAATCTACTTAAGCTCATTTTCAACTTGATCGCTTTGTTAATCCTCAAAATTGCCTCATAGGGGATCCAGAGAACCCACAAATGTTTTTAATAATCACTCGAGTATGAGAATGCTTTCAGCAAGATAGCTACCGCGTTTGCTCACAATCGGGTGCACAAATGGGTGCAAACACGTGCAGTTTCCATGGCAAAAATACATAATATAGGCTACGAATTGCTCTCTCTTCCGCCCTATTCTCCGGATTTAGATCCGAGTGACTATTTCTTGTTTTCAAACCTGAAGAAATGGCTCAGCGGAAAGAGATTTGACTCCAACAATTAAAATCATTTCACAAAAAAATACCTATTTTGACGATCTAATTTTTGGAAGGATTAAAAAAAAAAAAAATTAGAGAAACGTTGGATAAAGTGTATAGAGCTCAAAGGAGACTATGTTGAAAAATAAAATTATTTTTTTATCCAAAAACCTGTGTTTCAATATAAAATTGAAAATTAGTCTCAAACGGTTTCTCCAACTATTTCTAAAAAAACACTACTCATATACAATATGCCAAAGAACATTTTAACTTGTCAAGACAGGAATCCTCTTTTCGGATGAATCGAAAAGGAGTTTAAGAGGCAGAACATTTGTAAGATGGCAAGTGGCTGGAACCCGAGTACACAAATAAGTCATTCAAGTTTGGCGGTGTCAATCGGTGCTTTCGTAAATGCTGTTAATTTGTGCATCACTGATGACACGACCTGCAAACTCATATGGTATCCAGAGAACCCACAATTGTTTGTTGAAAAACAAATGCATCCAAAACGTGTCACTGTTTGGCGGGGATTTTGGGCTGGAGTGATCATTGGAAATTAGGCTGGTCAAGCAGTGATTGTTACTGGTGATCGATGTGACATGATAACAGCATTCATTCATTCTGTCTGTCTTTCGTCACTGTGATCGGACCTAAATGTAGATCTCGCGGCAACTGTCGAATTGAAACACGAATGCTTTACCCTGTTTGGGTTATTAAATTGAACTGAATGTTTTATTTACAAATCTTAATACTAGGTAAACAAACAGAAAATATATTATAACTAAATTTTAAACTACCTGCAACCCAAGTGGTATGCATTAGTAGTATATACACTTAAATCTATTTATAGAATATTATTCCTGACCCTATAATAAGGGTGGGAAAATATTTCCTTAAACTATTGATCTCTTGCTGAGATCGTAGGATGAACATTGTGTTCTATGCTACACAACACATGCAACCATAACAATGAAGTGTATCCTTATTCTACCTGCATGTGTGTTTGCATCTACACGTTCAATACCTACAATTCTAATGTACAGTCACTAACTATTTATTTTCTACAAGATTCAACAGGACCTTTGCCATTTTTATGATTTTATACTCAGCCTAACATATTTTTTGTCAGAATTAAAAATTTTTTGTTTGTTCGATCAAGAGAATGTCTAGGAAAGTTTTCTAAAAAAAGTAAGATTGTAAGTAGGTATGTGATAGATTTTATTTCAATAGTGTAGCAGTTAAATCTCCCTGATTTTTCATTTTAATTGACATATTCCATATATTAGATGTTACATTATTACCAGTAGTGCGATTTACTAACTTTTAACGATCCGAGAATCGCAATATTAGTCGAAAATTTTAGTTGTTTGCAGTAACGATTATGTGACTCACTAACTTCTTTTAAACAATAGTAGACAACTTCATATCATATTGATATCAAGTGGCATCTCTGTCAAAAAAGCGAAAAACACAAAGAGGAATAGAAAAAAAAACAATTGAATTTATGGAAGACAAACACTTTAGTTTGTAAATTTTATTAATTTTACATAATAAAAATGAAATAAAATGTGTAAAGGATTGGAACATTATTATAAATTCATATATACATAAATGCCTTCATATATTGCTCATTAATGATACATAATATTGTTGCCAAAGTAGACGCAGCTCAGCTGAACAGCTGACAGTCGATTTTGAAAACAACACAAAAATAGTTGTCGTTTGTTCAACCGATATCGTTA
Organism: Calliphora vomitoria; assembly: GCA_942486065.2. Lineage (NCBI taxonomy): Eukaryota > Metazoa > Arthropoda > Insecta > Diptera > Calliphoridae > Calliphora > Calliphora vomitoria. The sequence goes on from OW818032.2 coordinate 7,251,728, forward strand.
AAAAGGTTACTGAATAGCAAATTCAATAAATGTTGGTTATATTTATTTTAACGATATCATTATCGTTATAAAAGTTAATAATCGCACTACAGGGCAAGTTTAAATATGCACAAAAAAATAAAATAAAAAATTTCTTATAAAGTATTGGTTGTAAGACTTAAAAATGAAGGATTTACAATAGATGGCGTATATTTTGAACGCGGTTGTTGTTTTTAGTAACTTATATGTAATTAGCTTAGTTTTTGAACATTAAAGTGTAAACAACAAAGTTTTTTTTTGAATCGAAAATGTCGAATTTTGTGCCAAGAAAGCGTCATATGCGGGAAGTTTTGCTTTACTTCTTTAATTTGAAAAAAAGTGCCTATGAAGCACACCGATTGCTCATCGAAGCTTATGGTAAATGTGTTCCATTGGTTTCATGTGTTTCATTGGTAAATGTGTTTCAGATGGTTTGTGCGGTTCAGATGTGTTGATTTTGACACGGAAGACAAAGATCGCCCAGAACAGCCAAAAAAAGTTTGAATACTAAGAATTGGAGTCATTGCATCTTCAACATGAGCTTGCAATATCTTTGGGAGCTACTCAAGCAGCAATTTGAAAACGTTTGCCAGCAGCAGTATTCATCCAAAAGCAGGCAAATTGAGTACCATACAAATTGATGCGGAGAGACCTTGAAGGATCGAAATGTTGCTTTCAATCATTACTTGCGATAAAAAATGGATCCATTACGATAACCCGAAGCGTAAGAGATCGTATGTGAAGCCCGGCCTACCAGCCGAAGCGACACATAAGCCAAATATTCGTGGCATCAAGGTAATGCTCTGTATTTGGTGGGACCAAAAATTAAGAAATTTATAATTTGACAGGATAAATGCTTCACTTTTGTTTGGACATTTAACATTTTATTACTATGCTTTAAAGAAATTTTACATTTAACAGAATTAAAGCAAAAAAAATCCACTATTGTTTCTGCAATATATTGTTACGAATTTGCAATAGCGATTTGAATTTAACGGTCTGTAACGGCTGCCTGCAGCATTCATCATGTTTATAAACACGTCCATCAGTAGAAGCTTCTACTTATCAACAATGTTGATGGCATGCGGTTATTAGCATTGTTTATAAGTATGGCAACACTGCATGTTTAATCTGCTAACATTAACATCGAAACCTCTAGAATTCGAATATACTAGTTTGTCCGTTAAGAGCATTGGGGAAGATGGCGTGTGTATAAATAGTGTCAGAGGTTGCAGTCGTCAGTTGAGTTGATCAACTGTCGTATACATTTGATTTTTTACATTATAAAGTGTGTGTGTGCATTTCTGCGAATTGAGAAACGTGTAAATAGACACTGAGTGAAGTATTTTTAACTGTTGTTGTTGCACATTTGAATAAAGAGTTGTTACAAATTTTAAACTACTAAAACTGCTTTTTATTTGCAATCAAAAGTATCCGGTTTATTTAAAGGAAATAAACCAACGTTTTGAAAAGGTTAAAACGTAACAATATGAATGAGTTTTGGTTTTTTAAAAGGCAAAATTTTATTATGATTTTTCATCACGGGACTTATCAGGCCATACAAGCAGGTCGCACTAAATTCCAAATAAAAGCAGTGTTTTAAATATTGAAAAGGAAATGTTTTCATTAAACTAATATGTTGTGAATTCATCTATAGTGTATAATTATATTGTTTGTTTGTTTTTTGTTAACCTTCTTTCTTAAATAATTAAAAATATTTAAATATTATTTATACTTTTCAGTCATGCTTTCCAATACACTTGACATTGTGCCAATATTTGAAACATTTTAGCAAAACAAAAAACAAAAATATAGATAAAAATATCAATTGTTCATTATTTTCAAGGTACTAAATTATTGTTTGCAAAATGTTTATTTAAAAACGAATATTTGGTAATTTAAAAAAAATAATAATTTGTGTTATTATTAGACATATGTATGTAATTTAAAAATTGTATAAAACATTTATAAAGGTTTTAGATAATTTGGAGCAAAATCGTCCAAAATTCTAAGATAATGAAACAAAAATACTAGGAAAGCAAATTGTAAGCGATTTTTATTATTTAGACATTAGTTTAAAACTGTATAAAACATAAATGAGAAGATGTTATACAACTTTTAAGAGCCTGAATAAACATTCTAGGAAAGCTAATTGCAAGAGATTTTTATTCGATTTTAATTTCGTCGCATCGATTTCAGCATTCATAAAAATGTTTAAACATAGAGAAATACACATAGATTGGAAACTATAACAAAAACTCAAACAAAAAAATTACCTAAAATTAATCACACGTAGGAGTATTGTTTTTGTTTTCGCATAGCTTTTTTTTTTTACTAAAATATACTCTTAGGTTTTTGACAACTGAGTTAGGTCTTTGACAGGAGAGTTTCTGATCTATGTGTTTTTATCTATGATTAAATATGCGATTATAAATTTTGTTTTTTATCAAAAAGACTAATTGGAAAGCTTTTTTTATTGCTTTTTAATTGCCATATGTTTTTCTGTATTAATAAAACTTTGTGTATTTAATAAATTTTCTATTAATTATAAATATGTTTTTAACTAGCCTTTTGTTATATTATTGTTTGCAAATGTTTTCCGCTATTTTTTTTTTTTAACTTTTTGTTTGTTTTTAAAAAATAAAACGAAATAAACGAATTTAGATTAAAACACACAAAAAAATGCTAACAAATTCCATGGGTCACCAAACACACAACAAACAAACAAAAAAAAAAACGCCAAAAGTAATGAATGTGGGCGATTTGTTGATAAATTTTCTTATTTTTTTATGACGAAAATTATTGTTTTTTTCTCTTTTTATTTCCAATAAATGCTTCACAAACAGCAATTATATATAAAATATTAAATATTAAAACAATGATAAATGATTTATTTATAAGTAATGTTGTTTTTGTTTGTATGGCGGTGGAAAAGGGCGGCAACATGAGTTTATAATTTACGTCTGTATTAAAAAATAAATAAAAAAGCTCTACACGCTTTATTAAATTCTATATAAATATTTATTTAGGTTTATTAGTTGTACATAGTTCAGTTCAGTGTGCTGTCTGAAAAGTAGGTGTAGCAATACCGAAAATTCCGGTATTTTTCATGATTATAAAATTCAGAATGTTTTTGATATATTTGGAGCTGTTTGGATAGCTAAAATTCGACATGCTTATAATACTAACCGCGCTTAAAACCCCAGATAGGCTTTTTATACACTAGTTTATTAATAATTTAGTCTTAACTGTTAACGAAAAAAGTGCCGCTGAAGCACATCGATTGCTCACCAAAGTTTATGATGAATGTTTTCCATCGATTTCAAGGTTCGAGAGATAGTATGTGCGGTTCAAAAGTGGTGATTTTTAAATGGAAGACAAAGATCGCTCAGGCCAGCCAAAAAATGTTGAATACCATGAAAATTGTTGTAACACTCAACAAGAACTTGAAAAATTATTGAGAGCTACTCATGCAGCAGGATTCATCCAAAAGCAGGGAAATTGGGTATCCTACGAATTGAAGCCGAGAGACTTTGAAAGACTTCAAAATTCTTAGGTTTTATTTTAAAACATTTGTAAAGAGTTTTCCAACAACAGGTATTATTTTGGTATTCAAAGAAAAATTGAATATTTCGGATGTTTATTTCATAGTAAGGAGGAGGGTATGCCGTTAATAATGAAAAACAACATCAGCCAAACGACCACGCTTACAGGACCATATCCTTTTCATGAAATTTTCCATAACCAAATCGCAAAGTGGCTGCCCTATGTCCTCGATAGCCTCACGAATTCTATCTATTTTGGGTGTCCCGATCTGGACTATCAATCTGGGGGTTGCGGGTTCGATTCCCGCCAGAGACTCTGGGTGTATCTGCAGACAAGCAAAACTCTTCGCAGTTTGTGTTTGTTTTTATTAAAAAAAAAAAAAATCTTTGAGGTCTTGAATCGACTCTGCGCTATTGACCTTATCTTTCACGTGGCCCCAAAGGAAAAAGTCGCAAGGTGTTAAATCACAAGATCTCGGGGGCCAATTGTGATCACCTCTTCCAGAGATAACACGGTCCGGAAACTTTTCCCCTAAAATAGCAATGGTTTCGTTGCTTGTATGGCACATAGCGCCGTCTTGTTGAAAGTAAACGTTGTCCAGATCAATATCATTCAACTCCGACCATAAGATACGGTGTAATGATGTTTGTGGTATGCCCAATTCCAAAGAACGACGAGGTATGGACAAACCTGGATTTTCTTCAACACTGGGTTACAGCAGCAATATTCTCAGTTGTTCTTGAGCAACGTGCACGGGTTTTATTCTTCACATCACTAACTTTTCCCAACAGCTGCCTTTTTCCACCAATTTCTGTATTGCGGTCCGACAAGGTGCTTTACGACCACCCAAAACTGCTTTAGTTTTGCGAACTGTGACTGCAAGATTTCCACCATTTTTGTAGAGAATTTTAATAATTTCAATGGGCTACAGCAGCAATATTCTCAGTGACGTGCTCGGGTTTTATTCTTCACATCACTAACTTGTCCCAACAACTCGAATTTTTCCACCAATTTCTGTATTGCGATACGACAAGGTGCTTTACGACGACCCAAAAATGCTTTAGTTTTGCATACTGTGACTGCAAGATATCCACCATTTTTGTAGTGAATTTTGAATAATTTCTGGACTATAAGGCGCGTGATGCAAAACTTCCCAACCACTTTTATTTTTTATTTTTTTTTATTATTTTTTTATATTTATTAACAGTAATTCATTACAATTTCAAATTCAAAGCCTCAGCGCCATAATGGCATTATTGAGGCGAGTTGGCAAAAGTTAATATTTACAATATTAAAAACTAAATAAAAAATAAATAACAACTACATAAGAAAAAAATAATTGTTTTATATTTAAAAAAAAAAAAATAAGTATTTACAATATATTTACAAAATTAAATCAGAAGTTCATCTAATTTTCCAAATAAGTATCTCTTTACTGAGTTTTTAAAAATAGAAATTCTATATATACATCTTAAACTTTGCGGTAAATTGTTAAATTCACGACTACCCATATGTTCCACTCTTTGCCTGGTTGTTTCCAATCTGCATCTAGCTACCGCTAAGTTGCTATTATTTCTCGTATTAAATGAGTGTTGGTTACTTGAAAACTGTACTGTATGGTGTCCAATATTATGCATGCATTTGAAAACATATAAAAGAAGCTGCAACTTGTAAAGGCCATATAATGGTAAAACTGATTTAAAATGATCATAGTGTAATGAAAATGTTGAGTGCAAGACTGGAAGATTAGCTACTATTTTAAGACTTTTATTCTGCAAACGTTGAAGTGATTTGAGTTCACTCGACTTTTTACAGCCGTATAAGATAGCTAAATAATTTAAATGACTTTGTATTAATGCATTATAAATCAGAAATTTTGTGTTTTTGCTAAATTTATTTTTAAATTTATATAAAAAGCCGATAGATTGAGATATTTTTGATTTTAATTGTTGAATGTGCTGACTCCAATTCAAGTTACTTTGTAGTGTGACTCCTAAATACATTATTGAATTCTGCTCTGCTATGACGTTCCCATCCACAAATACACTAAAGTCTTGACTCTGTTGATTAACAGGTCTAAATCTTAACAATTTTGTTTTGTTAGCATTTAAAATAAGTTTATTTATTCTAGCAAACTCAGATATCAAAGCTGCATCCCGTTCTATGTACACTTTCACCGCTGTTTCATGTCTATATGGATAAAACAAGCACATATCGTCGGCGTACATAAAATATTTTCCCGATAGACACAGGTTCTTCAGATCATTGAGATAAATTGTAAATAAAAGTGGCCCGAGCACGCTACCCTGTGGTACTCCATGTTCAACGGCACGAAAAGAACTTTTTTGTGAGTTAACTTGCACGAATTGTTTACGATTTGTCAAAAAGCTTCTTATCAGGGACAACTGTCTGCCACAAATACCGTAGTACCTCAGCTTTTTCAAAAGTATATTATGATCTATGAGATCAAAAGCTTTCGTAAAATCATAGAAAATACCAGCGACACCTTTATACCCCTCATCCAGGCTTTTACAAATAAAGTTCACAACATTTACTGTTGCTTCTTCGGTTCCACATCCTTTTCGAAAACCATACTGAAACTCATTAAGTAAGTTTTGACTTTGCATGTAATCAGAAATCTGAGTATGTAAAACTCTCTCAAACACGTTATCAATAATTGACAATATAGCTATAGGTCTAAACTTATTCACAACAGTGACATTCCTTTCTTTGGGGATTGGTACTACTTTGTGTACTTTTAATATATCAGGATAAGTTCCTCTAACCAGCATGCTGTTAAAAATATCAACCAAAAATGGCGTTATTTCATTATTACAATTTAATAATACCTTTGGGGAAACATTGTCATAGCCAGGACTCTTTCCAGGTTTTAAATTCAAAATAATATTATTTATTTCCTCTGACGTAACAAAATCAAACTGAAATCTGTCAGTGTGCTGAATTAAAGTTCTTAATAAGTTACACGTATCATCGGGATAATGTTCTATTTGAGACCTTAAATCTTTTACGGATTCTATAAAATATTCATTTAACACTTCCGCTTTCTCAGAATCTTACACAATAGCATCACCATTTCCATTCTTAAGCTTTATAGATTTATTCAAAGTTCTTCCAAGACTATCGTTAAGAAATTTCCAACTTTTCTTAGGATTGTGCTGAATTTCAATTAAATTATCTGCATAATAATTATTCATTGATACCCTAAACGCTACTTTTATTACTCTGCTGATTGCTTTTAGTCTCTTTTGTAAATCAAAGTCGTTTGGGGTTTTTCTTCTCATCTTTAAAAGTTTTTTCTTATACAAAATCAATTTCTCCAAATTTCCACTTACCCACGGTGTAATTTCATTTTTAAGGTTTTTTTTTCAGTTTTTTTATCACAGTGGAGTGCTCTATAGCTTTTCCGACACACAAGACTAAAGATGATGTATCGGTTGATGGATCACCAGTTAGACCTATTCTTGGTAAATGTTCTTGAACGTAGCTTTTAACATTGTCATAGTTACAATGCAGACGAAACTCATCTTCCTCAAGTTGGGCACGAGACTCAATTTCAATTCTCACCGATACAAAGTTATGATCCGATAACTTACATGCAACACTGTCAATAAATAAAGCACTACTCATATTACAGTAAACATGATCAATTGATGTTCCACTTTTCGGACGTGTTATTAAATTATGACAGTTTTTAAAATCGTAATTTACTAGTAAGTTCATAAGCTCCTCAGACGAATGCATATCACGGCTATCAATATTAGTGTCACCAACAAGCATACAAGGACTACGACCATGACAACGAAGAATATTTTCCATAATTGATAAAAATTTGTTAGAAACACACTTTTGTGATCTATAAAAAGAACCAAAAACCATGGATTTACCATTTAATTTAGTGTTTTCCAATGATAAAATTATCATTTCTACAAAATCATTACTAGAACACAACTCAACACTTCATTCTAAATACTTTTTAACAGGAGTTGCAACATGTGGCAGAGCGTTGTCATGATGGAATATTACGGTTTCATGTCTGCCCTATATTCTGGGCGTTTATCGGCCATTGATCGCTTCAAACGAATCAGTTGCGTTAGGTACAGGTTCCCTGTGATGGTTTGGTCAGATTTCAGCAGATGTATTTGCTACCACCAAATACAGAGTATTAACTTAACGCCATAGATATTTGGCTTTGGTGTCGATTCGGCTGGTTGGCCGGGCTTCACATACGATCTCTTACGCTTCGGGTTATTGTAATGGCTCCATTTTTCATCGCAAATAATGATTCAGTGCATAAATGATTTTCTTTTATAGCGTTAAAGCAGCATTTCAGACATGCAAAATCGTCTTTCAAGGTCTCTCGGCTTCAATTCGTATGGTACCCAATTTAAATGCTTTTGGATGAATACTGATGCTCGCAAACGTTTTGAAATTACTGCCTCAGTAGCTCCTAATGATTTTTCAAGCTCTTGTTGAGTTTGCCAAGAATCTTCATGGAGTAATGTCTCCAATTCTTGGTCTTCAGACTTTTTATGGCTAGCCTGAACGATCTTTGTCTTCCGTGCCAAAATCACCACTTCTGAACCACACAAACCATCTTTCGCACGTTAAAATCGATGGAACACATTTACCATTAGCTTAGGTGAGCAATCGGTGTACTTCAGCGGCACTTTTTTCAAATTAAAGAAGTAAAGTAAATCTTCCCGCATATCACGATTCGCTGGTGCAAAATTCAAAATTTTCGAAGCAAAAAAAACTTTGTTGTTTACACAATAATGTTTTGTAACTAAGTGAGAATAAATGACAGATATGAACCCTTCAAAATGACGTATAAGTTATTAAAAATAAAAACCGCGTTCAAAGATACACTATTGTAAATCCCGCATTTTTAAGTCCCAATACATGATTATGAGTAATTTATTTGTTTCGTTATTAAATAATTATCTTCACATTTGCCATGGAAATAATCTTCACTAATTTGCATAACACCATAACGTCTTGACTAGCCATCGTTTTGTGCGCACAAGAACAAAACGTCTGCAGAATTAGGGACTCAAATTGGTTAATGTTCTTATGGAAAATATGTCGATGTTCATGTGCATATGTTTCTTTATCCTATACCAGATTAATTTTTGTCATCAAAAACATTAAAATGGCTGCCAAAATAAAAAATTATCCGATATAGTCCTCATTTATTAGTATTATGCTTCGTTATGATAAAATTGTTAGTGCTTTTGCTTGATAACAAAAGTCAGTAATTGTTATGATAATTATTTGTGAAGTATAGACAGGGAGATATCGGCCCATGATAATAGTCAAACAATAAAGTCGATTCTTTTTAAAAACAACTTTAAAACAAAAACCCCCTTTTTATTATTTTCTAACTAAATTAAAGTATGTTTTAAATTGAACCGACTTTAATTGGGTGTCACCTTAAATGTAGAAAATGTTTTCATACAATATACAACAAAATATAAACAAGTGGCATCGCTGAACAGCTGACTTAGAAAATTAAAAAAAAAAAAAAACAACAAGTGACAAACAACAAATGTAACCGGGAAACTAATGAAAAAAAAAACAGTTTGTGGTGGAAAAATAGAAAAGGAAAGATTAATATCAAATGTATTCTATTTTGGTACTAATTTTATTGATTCAATATTCAATAATTGCAAAATCTTTGCCAATATCTTGCAACTTAAAAATTTTTGAATTTTTGTCGAAGTTTTTTACATGGCGAAGAACAGCTGATGCTGTTGTTAAATGAGTTAAAAACAACTTCAGCTAGTTTTATATTTACAGTCGACTTTAACGTCAGAAGTATACTTTAAATTGTCTATGGTAGACCTAAAGTCCACTCTTAAGTAAAGGCGTCTTTATTTCTATTAAAATATACTTTATTTTTGACTATGATTATGGGCCATCATTTTTTGAAATGTGCGCACAAGAAATTGTTCGCTGTGTGAACAAATTGATGTCTTGTCAAGATGGGGGGTAACAAACCATATGATTAACGGTAATACTTATGTACGGTAAAAAAAACGTGCATTATTTTAGTCAAAATATAATAAACTTAATCACAATTAGTTTAAAATTTCAATAAATTTATATTTAGATTCATATATTGTACATTTGCAGAAACTATGTATGTATGTATCTAAACTACAAATCAATTAATGTGTTTATTATAGACATTTCACTCATACGATCGAGAGCGATCGTTCAATTGAATTTGATTTTGTAAATTGTCATGTTTTTATCACAAAACCACGGAGAAAATTAAAAGTTTGACTTTAGAAGCGTACAAATAGAAATTGATGGTCAATGTTTGTTTGTCTGGTTAAACTTTTTTTGTGTTGTCTTCTGTATGATGGCAAGCAAGTGTCTTTGATTGATAGAAATTAAATCAAAAACACTTGTATCACAAATTTAATGGGTTTTAAAGGAGAAAAGTGGAGGAGGTAGTATAACTGCAATAACAACATGAAGACTAACTAGATTTTCTATAAAACACTCTACGGGACTGATGCAACCAGCAAATATTTAATTTCAATATGATGCGCCGCCAGCCTGGCCCGTCAGGTCATAAATTTCAATTTGATTTTATATTTTTTATGAGAACAAATTGAAATTAAAACTGACTGGGAATTGTAAAGAATTAAATTGTATTTTAAGTGGATAAATAAAGTGTAAAAAAAAATGAATGAATAAATAAATAAAACAAGTTGTTCTGATGTAAGAAACAAATTACATATTTCAAAGAATTTAAATGTATTACAATGTTAATATAAATTTGCCCGCTTTGAATGCAGTTTTATTTTTATTGTTAATTGTTTTTTTTTTTTTTTTGTTTAAAGAGAATTTATTAAACATTAAACAGCTTTTGATTATATTTAATAACGATTTAAATATTTACGCAACCTGTGTTTGAGTTTACAACTTCCTTTCGTTGTTTTTATTTATAAAAAAAAAGTTACCTAAATTTGACTGTGTCAATGTAACAGCTGTCAAAACGTTTCATTTCGGTACACTAATTAATATGACTAACGTCAATAAATTTTCCGAAATTTAAATGCTGCTTGTGTCAAAGTAACAGCTGTTACGGTAAGATACGTCAAATGAGCTAAAAGAACTGCTCATCAACGAATCAAACCAATTCCGTATACTCTAATCTGAAGTGAAAAGTATCCCAGAGAGAGCGTTCGATCGAAACAAATAGTAGTCAGACGAGGCAAGGTTTGGACTATAAGGGCGGGTGAGGCAAAACTTCCCAACCACTTCATTCTAAATTTGTTTTAACAGGTATTGCAGCATGTGGCCGATTGATGTCATGATGGAATATTACGGTTTAATGCCTGGCCGCATATTCTGGGCGTTTTTCGGCCAATGTTCGTTTCAAACGAATCAGTTACGTTCGGTACAGATTCCATGTTTTGGTCTGGTTAGATTTCAACAGCTTATTATAGATAGGACCCTTAGCGCCATAGATATTTGGCTTTGGTATCGAGCATCACATACGATCTCTTACACTTCGGGTTATTGTAATGGATCCATTTTCCATCGCAAGCAATGATTTGGTGCAAAAATTATTTTATTTTATAGCATTCAAGCAGAATTTCGGACATGCAAAATCGTATTTCAAGGTCTGTCGGCTTCAATTCGTATGGTACCCAATTTCAATGCATTCGGATGAGTACTGCTGCTCGCAAACGTAGCTCCTAATGATTTTTCAAGCTCTAGCTGAGTTTGTCAACAATCTTCATGGAGTAATGCCTCCAATTCTTGGTCTTCAGAGTTTCTTGGCTGGGCTGGACGATCTTTGTCTTCCGTGCCAAAATTACCACTTCTGAACCGCACAAACCATCCTTCGCACTTTGAAACCGTTGATACACATTCACCATAAACTTTGGTGAGTAATCGGTGTGCTTTGGCGGCACTTTTTTATACCCTTCGCCTTCGTGAGAAGGGTATATATAAGTTTGTCATTCCGTTTGAAATTTCGACAATATAATTTTCCGACCCTATAAAGTATATTCTGGATCCTTATAAATATCTGAGTCGATTTAGCCATGTCCGTCTGTCTGTTGAAATCAATTTTCTAAAGACCCCAGATATCTTCGAGATTCAAATCTTCAATAATTCTGTCAGATATGCTTTCGAGAAGTTTCCTATTTAAAATCACCAAAATCCGTCCATAAATAATGGAGATATGAGCAAAAATCCGAGACAACCTCTATTTTTGGCCTATTTTTTATCTATATCTCGATTACTAAGTCATAAACATAGACAATATGGATAATCTAATGATAGATATTTCAAAGTCCATTGCAAAGATGTATATAAGGCTATAGTAAGTTGGACCTACAGTGGGTCAAAATCGGGAAAAATATTTTTTAACCCGAAAAACTTTTCTTTGTCATAAATTTTTTTTTTTAATATTAAATTTAAAAAAAATAAATTTTTAAATTAAAAAAATTTGAAAAAACTTTTTAAAAATTAAAAAAAAAAAAAAATTTTTTTCATTTTATTTTAAAGTATAATTTGGTTAAGGGTATAGATTCGGCACAGCCGAATATAGCTCTCTTATTAGTTTCAAATTAAAGAAGTAAAGCAAAACTTTCCGCATATGAAGTTTTGTCATATGCAAAAAACACTTTGTTGTTTCCACTAATGTTCAAGAACTAAGTGAGAATAAAAGACATTTATGTATCCTTTAAAAGATACGCCATCTATTGTAAATCTCGCATTTTTAAGTCATAAACCCAATGCATCATGAAATGATCAGTTTTGATTGTTAGGAAACCTTTTTTCTTTAAAATGGTAATCCTCAAGATCTTAAGTTTTCAATAATACCAAATACAAACTTTGGGGGACCCCCCATTCCACAAAACTCCTCAGCTCTGACTGTGAAAAATTCATTAAGATATCTACAATCGTTCACGAGTTACCACATTCAATGCTACTGTCCAATAAGCTTGGATATTTTGGAGTTTGCAATTGTGAAATTCCAGGTATCAAACTCCATCCAGGTTTGATATGTAGTTTGTCTGAGAAACGCTGGAGTTTCCAATAAATTTTCCTTAGGTTGTGTTCGGGTATAAGTTGTGGTCGGGTATAAGTTGTGGTCGATTATTAAGTAGTTTCTACTACCAAAAAAAAACTCAAAACGATACGAATTTAATGTAATTTATTCAGCAACAAAAGTTATACACTGCTTAAAATAGTAACAAATTAAATTTATTTTAAGCATTAAGAAATGTTTGCGGTCAGCAGCACAACTAGAGATATTAAAAATTTCGTTGAATAATTTCAGTTTCATTTGAATTTTGCTTTAAACAAAAAAAAAAAAAACCAGTTAAGCTGCACAAATATATGAACATATATTAATTTATAATTTTAAAATTATAAAATTATTCATAATGTTTTATAAATTCTTGCAAGTTGTGTGTAAATCCCACTACTTTTATAAAATTTATTTCTGTCTTTGATTTAAAAGGCAGGCAGACAAGTATTTATTTAAATTTTAAATCAGTACTCGTACCAGTAACCGTAATTTAGTCATAATAAGTTTCTATTTATTGTTTTCATAGGCACGAGGTTTTACAGATCACGTTTTTTCACTCCTAAAAGCAGATTTTTTTTTATATTTATTTTGAAATTGTACAACACACTTAAACAATATATAAATCACACATATTGATTTACAAAGCAACAGATTTACAAAAACACCACATTAAGTTAAAAATAAAATAAAAAGAATTGTTTCCAAAAAAAAAAATTATAAAAATATATAACAACAATAAAATTGTTTTGGGAATCATCAATGCGTCGTCAGTAACAGTGATCATATCATGTTTAAAATTCATTAATTATTAAGCCGGCATGTGTCGCTTATTGTACGACTTTTTAGAAGTTTATTTTTTTTTAGGAAATGAAAATCTGGGGGATTTTCCAGGGCAATTATTTAATTGAATTGTATTATTGTCTGTTTTTGTATTATTTTTATTTAAAGTTCTGCTTTGTGTTATTGAAACTTGATGTTTAGTTGATTAAAAAAGTAATTAAATCCAGATAAATGGGAATAATTTAAGAATAGAATAATTATAATAATACACATCACATTAAATGATTGTTAATGGCACGTATTGGGGAAGCACCATGTTCCAGAAATGTCATAAACATTACTTGATGGAGATGATTATATTTTTTAAGGGTTTATTGTGCCTAACACACTGCCTGCACATAACTGATATAATCTAATCATAATCTGATCATACTTGATCACCTTATTGAGTAGTTAATGCCCTTACCACATTACTTGATGTGCAGAACCTTGAAATCTTTGAAATCCTTCAAACTAGGAATAGTATAAACAAGTAAGAAAGCTATATTCGGCTGTGCCAAATCTTATACACCCTTCACCAAATTATACTGCAAAATAAAAATTAAAAAAAATGTTCGAGAAAAACTCCAGCTAAAAAATATTTTCCCGATTTTGACCCATTATAGGTTCGTCTTATTTACTGTATAAGTTGTTACAAAGGTCTTTGAAATATCTGTCATTAGATATCTATATTTTCTATATTAATGACTTAGTTATCCAAATATTAATACATATATCCAGAAAACTCAAAGTTTTCGTGATTTTTTGCATTTATGGGATGATTTTTCAGCCATTTGTGGGCCAATTTTCTCGATTTTAAATAGCAGCCGAACCGGGTCTATAGCGGATATATTGATGTATGAATAATGTTTGTAAGTTATTTGGGGGCTACAGAAAGTTGATTTCAACATACTGACGGACATGGCTATATCGACTACGTTTTCTATAACGATACAATTTGTGGAGTTGCAAATGAAAAATTTAGAAATTACAAACGGAAAGAGAAACTTCTACCCTTGCCACTCTGGTACAAAAATGTTTGTAATGTTTGCAATACTTGTAGTTGTAACAGTTCCACTGCTGTCAAAGGTTCTTCCCCACAAAATAGGAACAACAATAAATTTCAGTGAATTTATCAATTAAATTGGGAATTTAGCATAAGAAAATCTTACTAGAATAAGGAACAATGTCTTAATTATTCATATTAGTCTATTGGATAGGTTAGGTTAAAAAGGCTGCCAGTGTTAACCAGCTCACTTGTATCCATAAGTTCGTCCCTTTGTGATACACTAAAGATCATGTTCAGGTCCTCAAGAGGTCCTTCACATGTCAGTAATGGGTTCAGGGTCGAACCAACCTGACGCACGAATGAACGAATCTATCTTCTAGACGTCCACAGTGGATAGATCCGCTAGGCCATGCACAAAATGTCTGCCTATTGTAGCAGACCGAGCCCCAGATAGAGCTGGGCAAAGACAGAGGAGATGTTCAACCGTTCTTCATCATGGCAACTTCTACAGAAGTCATTGTATGGAGTGTTAAGTCTCCTAGCATGCACACCAATCAAGCAGTGCCCAGTAAACACTGATATCAAAGCTTGCAGCCTAGCCCCGTGAGGGACATTGACCTTTGATGGTCAAAAACGGGCCAAGTGAGCCTCGATATCGAGCAATTTGTCAGTTTAGTCCATCTGAGCGGACTCAAATAAGTTACGCTGTATGAGTGTTTTACAGCTGGATAGCGGTAAACCGACCATAAGATCGATCTCATCAACTTGTAGACGTGAGCCTCTTTTGGCCAATTCATCCGCAATAGCATTGCCAGGTACACCAGAGTGACTCGGCACCCAGAATAACTCCAGGTTAGAATGTCTCACCTGGATGTCGAGTAGACACCAGATAGGGATTTGATAGCAGGCTTACTGTCAGTCTATTGGAGGGTTATTGTTGTAACAGCTAAAACTATACAATTTTATAATCTGGGGCTTCTGCATCGAGGTCAAGGCAAAGACATTGTGCTACTTCAATGGCGATGGTCCACACATCCATTTTACTAACTGAAGTAGGATAAGCTGGACATATGTCACGGTTGCGGAGGACAACATACTGAGGCCCCAAAAGTAAACATAGCGCGGGCCATCGCTCAAATTCAGAAGGATCTCTTCAGCAGAGTAATTGAAAATTTGACCTAACGATTCCAGGTCACCGTGCTAAGCCTGGGAAGACATTTTATAGATGTCATATTCCATAAAAATCTAAGCGAACTGCTTAACATTTTCAGCATTGTGAAACTGGGGGTCCAGTTATACAGGAACTTTTGGATGGCTACAGATTTCGTAACGAGCTTTATAGGGGTTTCGCTTTATGTATTCATGTGACACTTCAAAAATCCTTAAAAATTCGGGATTTACAAAAGCTGGCACATTTTTTAAAAGCGGTTTTTGTTTTAAATAACTTGTATGTCATTTTGAAGGGTCATTTATTCTCACTTAGTTATTGAACATTATGGTGTAAACAACAAAGTAGGGTATCATATGGTCGGAATTGCCCGACTATACTTTCTTACTTGTTTTTTTACTTCGAAAAGGTCGAATTTTGTTGAAGCAATGCGTCATATGCGGGTAGTTTTGCTATACTTCTTTAATTTGAAAAAAAAGTGCCGCTAAAACACACCGATTGCTTACCAAAGCTTATGGTGAATGTGTTCCATCGGTTTCAAAGTGCGAAGGATAGTTAGTACGTTTCAGAAGTGGTGATTTTGTCAAGGAAGACAAAGAACGTCCAGGCCAGTCAAAAAAAAAGTCTGAAGACCAAGAATTGGAGGCATTACTCCATGAAGATTGTTGTCAAACTCAACAAGAGCTTGAAAAATCATTAGGAGCTTCTGAGATAGCAATTTCAAAACGTTTGCGAGCAGCAGTATTCATCCAAAAGTATTGAAATTTGGTACATTACGAATTGAAGTCGAGAGACCTTGAAAGACGATTTTGCATGTTTTGAAATTATGCTTGAACGCTATAAAAGAAAACCATTTTTGCAGCGAATCATTACTTGTGATTATAAATGAATCCATTCCGATAACCCGAAGTTATCCAGTTTTGGACTCGGGTCGCTTTGGAACCATGATCCAATTAGCAAGGGAATGGCAATCACCTGTAGCTCCAAGATATTTACTGAGCTGTCAAAGATAACAAATGCAGTTTGTTGAAGACTACAAAAGGTTCTGTCGGCAATTCCAGGTACACCTTAAACAAGACTTGGTCAAACATCTCATAGAAGGTAATCAGCAAATTGAGTATCCTCAAAACAATTTGTTCAACAATTAATTGATGGATATAAAGGCATAATATTGAATGTTGAAATCAAAGCTGACGCCCCGATTACACAGAGGATAATGCCAATGCTAGAGATAAAAGCATATAATTAAAAACGCATATGAATAATTCTTATGAATTATTCACTAGAATTTATAATTTTTCTATTTAAATAGATCATTAATTCATCTATCTGAAACCTAAAACCGCAAAATATATTATAAATATTCTTAATTTAACATATAGTCATAAAATAAAAAAACCAGAGACATTTGAAATTGTTGTACTTAAACTTTTGAGTTGTGGACTGGTTGGTGGTTAACTGAATATAGTTAGCTGGTGGTGTTGACGTAAACTGAACTTAAATAAAACCTACATATTATATACATATGTACATATATACCATGTCTGTACATACCCTACCGATCGAATATTAATGGAATATTTTGCTAAAAATGTTTAGACAAAAAAAAAAATTAAATGAAATAAAAGCTGTTTCATTGAAAAATGAAACCCGTTTAAATAAAGACTAGTTAAATACATATATTTAAATTAATTTTTTTATTTCGATTTATGTATTTCTTCGTTTATTTCACAAAATTTCAACGTTTGTAAATTTTTATTTTTTTTTTATTTATTTTTTTGTAATTAATTTATTTTTTCTTTGTATACATTTTTAATGCAAATTTTCAAAACATGCATAGTTAGTGATAATATAAATTATTTTTGAATTTCAATGCTAGTCGTCAGTAAAACGTTTAATGAGGTTTAATTACTCTTCTTATTTTAAAACGTTAAAGAGAAATTATGAAAATAAAAGGAAAATGTGAGAGAGAGAAGGCAAAGAGATGAAGTTAAAAAAGTTATGTTTTTAAAATATAATATCACTTGTCACAGAGATAACAGGTTTCACGTTATATTTACTAGAGAGAAAGATTGAGAGTAGTTAAGAGAAGTTAGATTGTTACTCAAAACTCTTTGCTACAAAGTTTCCCTTATATGTAGTTTCCTTTTCCTAGACTCATTAATAATGTAAACATATAATTTTTGTAGGTTTTTTTTTTTTTTTTTCAAATAAATATTTTTATTATATTTATTTTAGTATTTATTTCAAAATAGTTATTTATATAGTTTTTTTTCTTTAAATATAAATGTGCATTTCAACAATTACTTTTGTATGATTTTCTTCTATATTCGTTTTTAAAAGTGGCTGCAATTTTAATAAATTTTCTTTACGAGATTGAGGTTTTCATTGAGTTTTTTAAGGATATAATTTTTCTAAAAAGCTTTAGCTTTATAATTTTAGTTTGTTAAATTAATTTAAACTTAGTTGGTAAATGATTTAAGCTTTTAATTAAATATTCAACTAATTTGTTTGTTTGTTTTTTTTTTGTTTTTTGTTTGCCACTTTATCATAAAAATTACACAACATTTAACAAAATTTTGTTTAAATAATTTTTATTTCTTTTGTTTATACTCAATATATTTCTTTTAATTTAAATTTTTTTGGAAAAAATAACAATAAAAAATTAAGGCCAATTAATACAACTAATAAATTAATAAAAAATGATATAATTTATTTGTGTGTAGTTTGGGTTTTTTTGTTTTCTTTGTTTACAAATAATTTAAAGCCAATTTAGTTTTTAGATCTAAAAGTCTAAAAATAACAAATAATAAGGTTGTTTTTCATTTAAACTAAATTAAAATCTAAATACACTACTAAGAAATAAAATATAATGTTAAAAAATATTGTATAATGTAATTCAAAAAATATATCAACTGTTTAGGTTGTACTTAAAAAAATAATAATAATAATAATAAAAACAATAGTTTCTTGTAAAAAATGAAAATAATAAAAATTATCATGTTTGCTGATTTTTGTTTTTATAAAAATTTCATTAGAGAAAAATAAAAGAATGCGCTTAATTTTGTTTTGTTTAGTTTTCTTTTTTATCTGATAAAATTCTTGTCTTTTTGAGCTTTTCTTTTGTTTTCTATGCAATAAGTACCAATTTTAAAAACAAAAGCTTTCATAAAAATCAATACCATATTAATACGCCATAAATTATCATCACTGCACTAAGAGTGTGACTCAGAGTAAGAAGAAGGAAATAAAGAAAAGGAGAGAGAGAGATAGATAGATAGCTAGAGAGAAGTTAGTTGTATATAAATATTACAGGAATTGAAAGAGAGTTCTTAGCATAATTACTCTATAAATTAGGAATTAAATTCGTTAAACATAACCGTTAATTTGTTTGCCTTGCTCTCTCTCTCTCTATTGCAGCTATTAAGGATATCGATATCAACATAAACATAGAGAGAGAGAGTTAGTTAGTGAATGTGAGTTTAAAAATGGCAATTAAATTCGTTAACTCTTCTTTTTTTTGTGTAATTTTTTTTAACTTTTTATATTTTTATCCCTATTGTTCACGTAGGCTTAATTACAAAAAGGTACTAACTATAATTTTATAATTTACAATAAGTGTTTGATTTTTTTTGTTAATTACCTTTAATTGTTATTGTTTGGTGATATCACGTAATTAAGCCCTTGATGTATTTTATGTTTATTGTATTTTTTTATGGTAGTTTATTATTAATTATTTTGTTTTGTTTTGATTTTCAGGTACAGTTTAATTAAACCAAAAAAAAAAAAAAATAAAATAAACTTTCAACTTTTAATCGGTTATTAATTAATCTTTGTTCTTAATAAATATATGTATTGTATGTAGTTGGTTACTCACAAATTAATGACTTTTTCTGACTTATGTAATGTTCAAAGAACTCTCTATTCGTGTTGTTGCCATCAGTTTATCGTTAAAAGTAAGCGCATCTTTTCGACAAATTTTCTTTTACTTTTTTTTTATTTGTTTGTTTGTAATTTAGTATATTATTATCTTAATACCTTGCTTTTTTTTTTTTTGTATATTATATGTATAACTCAATTGCCTTTTTGGCAGATCTACTGTTTTTTCTTGGGCATATTGTCCTCCCGACAGGCTACAGCAGCTACTAGGGCAGCGCCACGACCAGAACCATCTTCTGACAACATTAGATCGAAGCTGATGCCTGGTTTTACCAACTGTGTGATTTTCTCGACCATTAGTTGATGGAACTTGGGATGGAAACGATATACACTGCCGTCCACACCGACTGTCACCTGAGGTTCATTCATTTTGTTGATGAGAGTGGCAATGCCACAGGAAACCAAATGGGCAGCTCTCTTGGAAACACATTCACAGATATAACGGACATTGGCACAATCCTCGTCGGTGGCATCGTTCAGACCCAACTCCTCCAAGACCAAACGGCAATTGGTGAAAACTCCTGGTTCGTCGGCCTCAATTTCCGATACATATTTGGTAAAGAATTGGCCTCGGGTCATGAGAACATCGGAATCCTGACCTTTGAAGAGAACACCGGCCTTGACCATTTTCACTATGACTAGACGTACCAGTTCGCCCATGTACATGCCAGAAATCATCTTTTCGAATACCTGCTTGCCGGGGTTAATAGAATGACTGTCGACTTCTTCGTCGAATTCGGTGCGCACAAAGTCCAGGGCACCGTTGTCGCCGAAGGCTCCCCACTCGGTGTTGATGAGTACATGTGGCTTACCGTTTTGGGCGGCATCGAACATTTCAGCCTCTTCGACACGTTCCACGTAGCAGGCATTCGAACCAGTTCCCACAATCAAGCCAATTTTGCAATTGTGATTTTTCCACGCACAAGACATCAATGTGCCAGTGGTGTCATTCAATATAGCACACACATCGATTTGTACATCACCTCTTCTGGCAATGGCATCTTTCAGCAGCTGGACTACGTCCTCGTTGACGACACCGGCGCAGTTGAAGCCCTTAGTCCAGGTGACCAAGAGACCCTTGGTGAGGCCCAGTTGTGTCAAGGGGAAGGAGAATGTGAAACCCAATGGCAAGCGCTCCTTGTAGACGTCGTGCTCGTTCATGAAGTTGGCCAAACACTCGGCGATATGATCGAACAGTTGTATGCCCGAGCCCAACATGATGTGCTGGGGAATGGCGTAGATACGGGATTCCATCTGGAAATCATGATCCTCCTTCAGATGAATCAACAAGACTCGGAAATTTGTGCCACCAAGGTCAAGAGCCAAGAACTTGCCACGTTCATTGCCATTGGGCAAATCTTGTACGTAGGTGACGAAACACTTGACATTCGCCTTCTGATGGGTGTCCTTGGCCAGGCCTTTTTTCACTTCGTGGAGGATACGATAGGTTAGCTCTTCGATCTGCTCATCCGTGAGTAGCAATTGCTGACATAACTCGTGCACCATCTTGCGTTTTTCCGCGACACTTGCATTGGCATACGGTGCTGTCGTTGGTGGCGTATTTGTGGTTTTGTGGTTTAATATCGATGCAATATTGTCGCCCTCTGTCAAGACCGAGGCGGTCGACAAGAACGATTGCATGGCAGCATCACTGGCAGAACCAACTCTGTCTGTTTCGTCTAACGATTTGCTGCAGTGGCAAGACAACGAGCCATTGCTTTGTGAGATTTTCTGGCAATTCATATTGCTGTTGTTGTTGTTGTTCACTGTGCCATTGGTAAGAGTGTTGCAGCAGGAATGCACCGATGAGGGTGATGAGAGCGGCGATGTTGCGGCGGGGATGAATGATGTTGACGTCTGTTTATTGCACATTGATTTGGTGCAGCAACACCTATGTGAAGATGTCGACGTTGTTGCCATTTTCAAACAACATTCTTTATTTATAGATGCATTTTGCATGGCCACATTCAAATCTTTATCCATTTTGTTTCTTAATTTATTTCTACTTGCTTTAGATTTTAGATTTTATTTATTTTGTTTCAATTCAATTCTTCTATCTTTCTATAGTTTTGCTTTTTTTTTTTTTTTTGCTTAAATTTATTATTTGCTTTGTTTCGCACAGCACAGAACAGCACAATTCAAATTTTTATTTTTTTCCGCTTTGAAATTTGTATCGACCGTTTCGTTTAAATGCTTACAACGGAATCAATTTCACAAACTCTGTTTAAGGTTTCTGCCTGTTCGGGGTTTTTTTTTCGTATTTCTCCGTATAGATCTCGAACACTTAAAACCAGCCAGCACTCACTCGTAGCAGTAGTTAATAATGAATCGACTTTTATAATGGAAAAAATATTTGTATTTATTGAATATTGTTTTTTTTTTCTCCAAAAAACGTTTTCTGTACGCTGTTTGTTGAGTTGTTATAGCCGTTGTAGTTGTTGTGTGTATGACTGCTCTGGTTCAGAGCTTCTGTATGACTTGACTTTGTTGTACTTTTGAAGGAACCTTGAAGGTCAAAATTGACAATTTATTAGTAAAATACTGGAAAGCTGTTTTTTTTTTCTTCGTATATTATATACATATATGTGGAAAAAAATAATGAATATATATGAGTATGAGTGTTTGTATGAAGGTGTGTAAGTATGTAGATGAGAGTAGTACAGCGTACATATTAAGTATACGCTATGTGTGCGTGTGTAAACAAAATGTTTGTATTACTTTTACAAGAGAGCTTTTTTTCTTATTATTTGTTTTACACAAGTTGTAAACAGTAGAGTGTGGGATTTGATAGAGTGTTGCCAGTAGTTTTTCTATTTTTTAATAAAATAACTTCTTTTAAGGATTTCTTTTGGTTTCTGTGTTAAATAATGGATTTTGCATTTAGCAAACATTTAAAACAACTATATTTTCGTTATTTAATCGTGCTTATTTAAAAATTATTCGTCTTTAAAGCTGTTTCGTATTTTATGTTGAAAAATACGTAACAATTAGTAATAATTCCCTATATTTTTTTAGTTACTGAATAAATCTATTCAAATTTATATTGATTTATTAAAACTGTACATAATGTAATATCAAAATTAAAAAAATATTTTACTATGTACTAAAAATTTTAAAATTTATTTAGAATTCTTTATATCGAGGGACTATGTTCTAGCAAAATATTCAGTAAAAACTAGTTGGTTTAAATTTGACAAAAAAAATATTTTTTGGAATTTTATTTTTTTTAATATACCTATCTCTAAATACAAAACCCTCTACCTATTTAATAATTATTTGCAAATTGTTTATATATAAATATATATCATATACCTCATGCTAATAAATATCCTTAGGAAATTGATCATGACTTTTATATTTAACAAATGGTAGCGTAAAGCATAAAATACATGTTGACCTTCCTATACTAATTAAACCATAGGCAAGTCATATTGAACCTAAATTCTTATATTCTGATTCACTTTCAATACCTCATAATAAATTTAATAAGAAAAAAATAATACTCAAAATCCAGAAAAGCTTGATTAAACTTTAAACCATTGTTATCTTTTGTTTTGTTATATCCATTAAATAATATAAATAAAACATGCAAAATTAGAATTTTAAATTAATACATGTGATTTTTTTTAAACTTTATGATTGATAATTTTTTTAAAAAATTGAGTTCATTGAATTTTTTAGAAAGAAAATTTTTTTAAATTTTCATAATTTCATGAAAATGGGTAAGAATTGTACATGAAAAAATACGTTATAATTTTGTCACTAACAGAATGTTAAGATGTTTCCATACAATATTTGTTTTATAAACCTTTGATATCATTCTAATTATCATTTAAATTTACTGTAAATTTTACATTAACCGTTAAAAGCTGTAAAGTGGCAACTCTATCATAAAATCTTTGATACTCTCTCTCTCACTCTCTTACAATCATTGCTTCCAATATTCCAGGCAAACTAATGAAACAAAGCTCACACGTTTGCACGAACTACATACTTACTACACATGTACACAATGAATACGAACTAGTACGTACATATTATTTATGTACATACATATGTAAGTATTTCCAGACATTAATTATAAATAGATGTGGATGGATGTAAAATGTGTGTGTGTTCGTTTGTATGTATGTACATATGTTTAAAGGAATTTTGTTATATACTAACCTGCCTTCTATTTATTTTTATAAATCGTATGACTGTATAACAGTTTTGGGCTGTTTATGAATTGAGTTTTTTTTCTATAGCTGGAATGTATTCTACGATTTAGTTCAGGTTTTTCCTTTTTTTATGATGAGAATTTTTCTGCTCTCTGGCTCTCTTAAATGGGGGGTGTGTTGCAATTTCTATACAAACACACTGACACGTATTAAAGTTGTTGGTTTTTGTTTGAGTAATGAAAAACGGGGCTCGTCTCTTACTTTATATATATGTATATATGTAGGTATTGAGATATATCGAGACAAAATAATCACTACTACTCTAATAATAAATATTGCATTCACAAAATTATTGTAGTTTACTACTGTTGTTTGCGTATAATTCAATATTTTTTTTTATATTTCCACTATCACACACGAGACTAAATTGAGGTGTATGAGGAGTTTGGCGAGTTAAGGTGAAATAAAAAGTCAAATTCTCTATTTCAGGGGGGTTGTATGTACGTGCTTTAACTCACACTTTTGTTTAAAGTTTTTTTTTTATATATTCTTTTAATGTTTCTTTTTTGGCAGTTTTGTTTTTTAATGTTTGATTTATTTTTGTATGTTTTAACAAAAACTTGTTTTCTGCAAAGATTTTTAATTCTCAAATAATGTATTTTTACGTTTGCGTTTGCCGTTAACGTGTTGTTAGTTGAATGTACCGCTTGGAACTGAAATGAAAGACAATAAAATTTAAATTTTATATTAAAATATTTGTTTATTTATTGTAGGTTTTATACATACATACATATGTATGTACATTGTATATATATATATATATATATTTTTCTTATTGCTAATGCATTTTTTGTTTCTCCATTTAATGGAGGTATTTTTTCGTCATGAAAGGGGCCAGTCGTCTGTCGGGGGGAGTGTAGTTATAGTATAGTCATGCCATATTTATGGAAATATAGTATAGTATAAAGCACAGACAGACAGATACATATATATATATTTTCGCAATTAAAAACGTTTTGTTTCATGTCAATAACAAATGTGTTAATAATTCTTAGAAATTGCTTAAATGTATGTAGTTTCAGGCAAAATTGTGCAATATGTATTTGAATTTTTCAAAATTCATTTTCAAATATATTTTGGTAATTTTATTAAAATTATGGAGAAGTGTTAAAAAAAAACTCCTTTAAATTTATACAAGAGTATTTATTATTCTCTTTGTAGGGAGAGCAGGATGTTGGTTACTGTACTAAATTCCTATTTATACCTACACTCAACAAAATTTATTGAGTTACACTATCCTTAGCATATTTTTAAATTAGTAATTTATCCCTATATAATAAATTAAACAATTTACCTAATTTAGAAACACGAACGAAAAACAATTTATATGAAAAAACTGACAAAAATTATTGGAACTGTCAATAATTACATGTCTGCTGTGAGCGACATTACAATGGAAACTTTTTTAAAAACTATATTCCGAAATTTCAATTTTCTAAATCATAAGCTTTTAATAAATATATATGTATATACTAGGGTTTCTATTAAAATATAATAAATCATTCATCGTTTTTAAGCCATCAAGTTTAACTAAAATTCAATTATATTTCTTAGCATTGGCAAAACAATGGAAACATTTAAGCCTCAGCAAGAAAGAAGATTAAAATAAAAAGAATATGCAACTGTGCCATGTTTTAACCGTTATTTCAATATTTTTTATTTTTTTTATTTTGATCATTCCTTTTTGTAATTTTTTTTTGGCACAATAAGTTTTTTAAAAGAGTTAGGCGTTGAGAGAAAATGTAAAAAAACCAAAATATTAAACGATTTTAATGCTGGATTGTAGCAGTTTCAAAAATTATAAACAAATTTCAATTTAACAACAAGAGAGTTTAAGAAATTCCCAAAAATGACTCACCGGCATGTTATCAATAACTTATAAGTGGAAATTAGTATTCGAACAGTTAGTCGCAGGGCAAATGAGGTTGGCCTTGAATGCTATCGCCACGCGAAAAAAAAACATCTTATTAAACAAAAAAACCGTACTACTCGTACACAGAGAAAACAGATACGTGATAGCAACCGAATTTGTTGCCAATCGAATGATTCTACCTTAGTAACAAAATTTTAAAAAATTTTAGAAGCGGTGACAAAAATATGGTTGCTTCAACCGAAATTTTTGTTTATCAACTCTCTCTTACTTCCAATATTCCATCCAACTTAATGAAACAAAGCGGTAACAAAAGTTTGGTTGCTTCAACCGAAAATTTTCTTTATCTTCTATAACTGACTTTCTGTTGATAGAACCGAAAAATTCTATATGTGCAACCGAATCATTCGATTGGCTACAAATTCGGTTGCTATCACGAATCTGTTTTCTCTGTGTATGTATATAATTTGCCAAACAACATTTAAGTTGGTCGAGACAGAAATGGAATACTGTTGTTCCCTTTTCGGATGAATCCAAATACAATTTAAGAGCCAGTAATGGGAGAACATAATTCCTTAGCAGTTTTATAAAATTTATTGAATGATTAAATTTAGCTTCAAAACAAAACTGAAATTTTGAAAAACTGTATGAAGAAAAAAGTATTTTAATTCAAATTGAATTTGAAGTGGCCTGCCAGTTCTCAATCCCATATAAATCCTACTGTAGATCGCAAAATACGGACTTCAAAATTTTACCACGATGCAGTATGCGGTTTTAAGGGAATGGCAAAATATTTCAAAGAAGACTATGAATCTTTAATTGGTTTAATGCATTGTCGCTGTAAAGCTGTAATATAAAACCATTGCAATCCAGCAAAATACTGAGTTACTTAAAGAGCCAGACAATGGTTGTAGAAATGAAACATAAGATTTCATTTTTTGTCAATACTTTTTAGTTAGTTGTTCAGAATTTAATTAATTATGTTCATATAAAAGTATTCCAAAAAAATCAAAATTTTACAAATTTTTTTTTGAATTTGGAGCTATTTATTAAATAATATTTGGAAAAGTTATTATTATACTGTCAACCACTGTATAATTGTTTAAAGTAACATAAAACCAGCATCTCATTTGCAAATTTTTGAAATTCAATGACAATTAAAATTAGATATTTATACCTATATTTTTGCCAAATATTTGTGGAACATTTTTTTGTAGTTAAAACTTGTGTTTTATTTTAAAAGAAAACATTTATATCTATGATAAATATTTTGCAAGAATTTTGTTTGCAAAATAAGCAAGACAATTTATTAAATTAAAATCTACTTGGACCTCTAAACAAATACATACAAATTTATGAAGATCACTTAAGCTTTTTACTTATATTTTCTTTTAAAAATTTATCCGGGACAATGACAGACCTTTAAATTGTTTTGCCACATTATGAAAATAAATAATTTTTGACAGTTTGGCAAAGCATCATAAATTATCTCTTGTTTAGCATATACGTTGTTGAAATTTCTTTGAAATTACTTTGATTTCAAAACATATTTTTTTTTTAATAGATATTTTGTTTAAATTTTATTATTGTATTTTATTAATCTATCAGTTTTATTATTTTGTTATACTTTTGGTTAATATTTGATTAATCTAAATATTTTTGAAAGATTGTACAAACAAGTCGTGTGCTTTTAATTATCTTTTCTTTATAATTATTCAATTTAGAGAGTTCATTGATACTTATTGAACTTTAGAATTTATTCAATTAAATGAATTAAATTTATATACAAAATAAAAAATTAAAAAAAAAAAAAACAAAAAAAACGAAAGCAAATTAAAGTCAATGGCGAAGAATTCTATATAAATTATTTTAAAAACACAGATACACAGATATTTCTGTTATAAAAAAAAGAGATAAAATAAATTTATTTTAATTGTTAGAAATACCTATTTGTTTTTTACAATTAAAAACTTTAATTCCTTAAGTAAAATCAGTTTTATTCAAACAAGTTGTTAATTGTATTTGACTTCAACAGAGTTTTTGGCGCGCAATTGTTTTAAATTGTAGAAGTTGTTTGTTAATAAAATAAAATGTTAAAAAATAACAGTAAATTAACTTTTCTTTTTATAAAATCCTGTTGTTAACATTCATTATCACTATGCTGTTTCTATGAGTGTATAACTATAAATCTCATGTAAACATTGAGAAAGAGAGTAATTAAGAAAATGTCTCAAGACATTGGAAAAGTTTTGTAGAGATTTTTGTTGTTCTTACAACAACAATGAACAATTAAAAAATTTTCTATTATTTTCAACTTTTTAACCATATTTTTTGGTAAATTCTTATCAAAAAATAAATTAATTTTTATTTTCAGCAACGGAAATTGTTGAGACAACAAAAAGTAATAAATTAAAAATAAAAAACATTAAATATCAAATAAACACACACTCAACCGAATGCCGGTTGGTTTCCTTGAACACATACAGCACTTTAATAAAAAAAAAAAAAACAATGAATCATGATGGATTGATCTCGTGTCTGGTATTTAAAAGAAATATGATAATAATTAAAATATAATTTAATAAACTGTCAGACACGTGTAAGTGTAATTGTATGGATTATGTATTTGAATTGAATTCTACACAATATTTAAACACTTGTTTGTTATAACTTTTATGTTGGGGTTAAAAAACAATTTAACTCAAAAATGCCACTTTTTTTTCACACAAATATTCAATAATTAATCCATAAATTAGATAAAAAATGCACTTGCAATTTTAGTTTGAGACGAAAACAATAAGAAGAGCAAAAAAATTACTCACATTTGATTTCTTTATATATATTTGCACTCAAATTGTTGTTCTTGTAATAGATATTTTTTTATTTTAATTTAAATTCAACACAAAATTTTTATTTAGTTCAATACTAAATAAATTTTATTTTTTTTATTTTGTTACAAAAAAATTTATATTTTATTTATATTGTATCTCTTCTCTTGTGTTTTAAACACTTCCACTATTTGCGTTTGAATGTTGCTGAACACGAAACAAACATCACATTTAAGAAAAGACCTCGACTCTACAAACACACTCACACGCTCTCGTATGTAAACACTTTTCGTGTGGGTATTTGTTTTTATTTTTTTTATATACACACACTTTTTAATAAATGGCCCCCCCTCATGTTCCTCATAGATGAACAACATGCATTTACTTTTGTTGCTGGCTTGTTTGTACTTTGACTAGTGATGGTGTTGGTTGTTTCGTCATACAATCTCATTTTAATTTCCAGCAACAATATTTGTGTTGGTGATGTTGTTGGTGTGACATTTATTTCTTTTTTTTGTTACTCTCTCTGTAAACAGTACACACCTCTTTTCTCTTTGGTGTTTTTTTTTTTTTTTTTGTTTTTTTTTTTGTATGCATGGAATATGTGATAGATAAAATGTAGTATATGCTGCCATATGAAATGATGGTTTCCCCATTAATTAAGAGGGGAGTAAATATGATTCTGTGATAAATTTTTTCACAATAATCGCAGAGGCGATTTCCAGAGTCAAATTAAAATGCTGTAAACAAACCACTGGTCGTAATTTTAAAGATAATTTGCTACATTGGTTTTTTTCGTCCTACTGATGAACCCTATACAAAATGTTTAAAATCGGTCATGATTTCACTTTCCTGAATTGTACTTGAAAGCTCAGAAATACATATGTTGTGCTGCTATCATGATCAAATTCAACACAAATCAGTTTTAAAAACTTTGGGATTTTGTTCGAAAATCGGGGTATGTAATACCTTCGGATACCTGCCGGAAACTACTTTGCAGTAAGCCAAGAATAGTACACAAAATTATTAAAAATAATAGAGGATACACTAGATATTAATAAAACTAATAAAAATAAAACAAATTATATTGAACTATAACTTTTAATTTAAGGATTTAAACGATGTACTTATTATTTTGACCACTGATTTTATGAAGTTTTTTATTATTCATTTCATAAAAAATTTAGTTTATGTTATTAGGGCGTAAGTGTTTGTGTTTTATGTTGAACATAACATAAACTAACTAAATATAAAAATAATAATTCATTTAAAATAAATATACATTTTTAATTCATCACAAGATGCGGAAAAAACACATGTACTTATTATTTTGGCCATATGTGTATATAAAAATTGATTGGAAATCGGTTCTAGCCCCCATTTATAAGGGGTACTCTTCAAAATTATTTTAAGAAACATATTTGTCTTATACATTTGTTATCGGAATAAAATTTATCACAAAATCCATGGTCAGGGTCCACATGCTGGGCATAAATTTGGGGCAGCACGGTTTATGCTGGACCAATAGGCATTGAGCCTGTTGCTCCATCACAACCTCAGTTGTGCCAGAACTACCTTGTTTTTCGCGAGTTTCCTTTGGGCGACCTCCAAGTAGGACATTAATGGCGTCTTTATGAATGTTGTTCAACGATGCGGTATACGAATTGAGATCCAGTGAATCCTTCTCCTCCTATACACGAAGGTGCTTCCTGACATGATTCGGAGGAGGCTCCAGCTGTGTAATGTGTTAATGGATTCATTTATACATATGTACACCTAGTCGCAAAAATTATTTTAAGGATCATAATTCTCTTACATATTTTTTATCGGAATTAAATTCATCACAAATTCCGGCCCAAATGTATGCCCAGCATGTGCACCCCGACCTCAAGTACGACATTAATGGCGTCTGTATGAATGTCGTTCAACGATGCCGTATACGAATTGCGATCCAGTGAATCCTTCTCCTCGTATACACGAAGGTCTTTCCTAACATGATTCGGAAGAGACTCCAGCTGTGTAATGTATTCATTTAGTTTAGTTCACTTAGAGCCATTATTACAACATGCCTTTATGTTCGTAATAGTAAAAGTTAACTTTATTAGCTTTTACTAACATCTACGGCAAAAGTAGGAAAAATCTTTAGTTTGTCCAAATTATCCTTAGAAACTACAAACAAGTAAGAGAACTATATTCGGCTGTGCCGAATCTTATATACCCTTCACCAAATTATACTTTAAAATAAAAATTTTAAATATTTTTTTAGCTAAACAAAATTATTTTTTTTTTTCAAAATTAAAAAAAAAAATTTTTTTTTCTATATTGTTTTTCAAAATTTAAAAAAAAATTTTGGCTATTTTTTTTTTTTTTTTTTTTTTAATTTATTAGTGAAAAAAAAATTTGTTCGGTAAAAAAAAAAAATATTTTTCCTGATTTTGACATTGTAGGTCCAAATTACTATAGCCTTATTTTTATATTATTATATACATTATATACATCGTTGCAATGGACTTCCAGATATATATAAAAAATAGGACAAAAATCGAGGTTGTCCCGGTCTTTTCCTTATATCTACGGGGCTACGGAAAGTTGATTTCAACATACAGACGGCAGACGCACATACCTATATCGACTTCGCTATCTATAACGATCCAGACTATATATACTTTGTGGGGTCGCAAATGAAAAATGTGGAAATTACAAACGGAATGACAAACTTATATATACCCTTGCCACTCAAGGTGAAGGGTATAAAAATGGTTTGAAAGATATGAAGGTTTGCCACGAACAGGAGATCCATTAAAGTTTAATGAAATATTGTAAGAGAAGTCCTAGAAATTTCAAATAAAGTAGCGTATAATTAAAAAAATGTATCAGAAAGGTTAAGGAATTGATGTCGATGAAGATACAATAAACCGCTGCTTTTAAAAAAATCTAGACTTCTGTCGTATATGGCCAGAAAAAACCGTTCATTAGTTCCACTAATAAAAAGATACGTTTTGACTGTACTGTTTAGTACAATGACGTTTATTTAAAATATCCTATGTTTTGGGTAAGGATTATTTTTACAGACAAATGCTAGTTTAACCTTTTTGGAAAGAACAAAAACGTGAAATGTATTGAAGAAATTAAATCGTTTGTATAAGTAGTTTTGCGACTAAGTGTATATCGATGGCTTAATAAAGAAAGGTCGTATTTCGTTTTTTTTTTTTAAATCGGGTTTTTTACATATTCTGGTAGACAAAACTCTCCTGAAAAATTCAGTTTCCTATGTTGACGAATAACAGATTTACAGTAATTAAAAAAAACCTTAGCTCATTTCAATAATAGTTTGAAAGAAAAAGCGCTAACTCATTTAATGTTGAAACAACTTTTCTAAAAGTATATTCCGATATATTACAACTTTTTAGTGGTTTATTTTTCACTTTCAGATTTTATTCAGTTTTTTTCTTCAGCTGTAAAGTGACTAAATGTTGAGATACGACCTTTCTATATTAAGCTATCGATATGTATTAATGAAATGCTAAAAAAATATTTTTTGATTTTTACCTATTAGTTAAATACATATTTGGAAAAGTTTCCATTGTATTTCTGATACAAGAGTTTCTGGAAATATTGGATATTTTCATTGCTTCTTTTAGGAATAATTTGCTGTTTATATGGCTACATACACGTTTGGTGTATTCCAAATTTTCATTATTCTTCATTTCTTTGTGCAAATGTTCAACTAAATTTTGCTCTTAGCAAGTATTCGTTTGAAGAGGTTAAGTTTTTCCATATAAATACATACAACAAAACCACATCCGCTCCCCTTAACGTACGGTACACTTTATCCACATAATAGTTTCTTTTTTTTATATAAAATGCTCAGCCAGTTTTAGAAAGGGGGCTCGTCTCTTGTTAATATACAGATAAACACATATACATA
This sequence comes from Calliphora vomitoria, assembly GCA_942486065.2. Lineage (NCBI taxonomy): Eukaryota > Metazoa > Arthropoda > Insecta > Diptera > Calliphoridae > Calliphora > Calliphora vomitoria. The sequence goes on from OW818032.2 coordinate 7,284,152, forward strand.
CTTATAGTTGTAGTAGTATATATATTATGTTAATGTGTGCGTGTATATACATATAATTTCAATTTGTGCTAAATTTAAAAAATTGATTTTTTTATTTCTTTTTTTTTCGCACATTTTTACCTCCCTGTTGTTGTCTTCTTTTCTGCTGATAAGTTTATTACTAATTTCCTCTCTTATCCTTAACACAACCCGCTCTCAGCGAGCTCCCTTTACTAAAGAATTCTTGTAAAAAAATTCCATCGTTGGTTGTTGGGCTGGTTTGTGTTGTTTTATTTTTTGTAGATTTTCGTCTTCAAAATATAACCCGAACCTTACAGTACTTTGGACTTTGTTAAAATAGATATATGTATGTATTGTATGAATAAATTAGTTGTGCTGTTGTTGTTTTTGTGTAAATATGTATGTATGTACATTTATTTACAATAATTGTTGTTGGGTGAATACTAAAGTTAATGTTGTCTACTGTTCAAAATAAGAAAAACAATATTGTTCCTACTTTTATGGTACGAATATATGTAGTTAAAAAGCATTGACGTCACATTTTTTTGTAGAGTAGAAGTTTATGTTTCGGCGGGCATTGGGTTTGTTGGGTGGTTGTTTCCAGTGTGTAGGTATAGTTACTTTCAAATGACGTATTTTAAAGGTCGTTGTTTTAACCCATTATTGTTTCAAAAACAGCTGAATTTCAATATTTTTATCTACTTAAATAACTAAGTAACAAAATGTGTGTATGTACGTAGGTACCTATAAATATTTTCAAAATACATAATTTTAAATATGTACACAAAAATAAATTTATTATTTTTTTTTTAAATTTAATTTCATATGAAGGTTAAATGTGTGTATGTATTTTAGCTAAATTCTATTTTTGTTTTGTATAGTAATTGTTTAAACAATAGTATTTCTTTTAAATACATACTACTTATATGTATGTATTATCTATTTACTTTTTTTAATTAAAAAGGCCAAAGCTAGAAAATTTTAAAAATATTTTTTTTTTAATATATGTAGGTAGGTACATATTTTTAACATTTTTGTTTCATTTGAGATAAAAATATTAAAAAGAAATTGTCATAAATCAATGACAAAAACCAAATGGAAAATTTCTCCAACAGCTGTTTAAACCAAAAACGTCCACGTCTAACTGAAAATATGCATTATGCTTGGTAAGAAAATCGAAAGCGAAAACATGTTTGTTTGTTTTCAATGTTTTTTGTCAACAATTTGTAGAGAAATATTGAATTTTATTTTTTTTCAATTCTAAAAAATTTTACTTAATTTTATAAATTATTCAACCAGTTATGCATGATTTTACTCCAAATATCACATTTTTAAAGGCATTCTTAGTTAATAACTTGTCGAAGTCATTGAATTAAGAATTATTAAAAAAAAAACAATTTAAAAAAAGATGTTTTTATTTAGCTTTCTTGCTTTAATTTTTATTTATTATAAAAAAAGTGATATAAGACAATTTTTGATTTTTTTAATTTTGGTCTTTAATGTTCAATTCTATTCCCCAGTCGTCCTACATAAATTTTCATATAGGAAGCTGGAACGCTTAAACCATATATCAAACTATTAGGTTATGTGGCCAATGCAAACTTCGAGAAACTGTAAAGCGGTACAGTTAGACGACGCCACACTTTAACCAATGCGAGAGTCAGCCGCAAAACTCTCGAAGGCAGCGAGAAAGGGGCGGCCTGATTACCCTTAACCTTAGGTCTCCATGTAGCAATTGTTATTGCTAATAATAAGCAAAAACGTCGGCAGAACGATTGCTGATTGCTTTAGGTGGAGAAAACGTTCGTCACAAATACAAAATTTTCAATGCGAGAAGTTGTATGAAAAACTGATGGGTATTTTGCTTAAATTTAGTGTTGAAGGATTTTTTCCACTAATTTCTTTGTTTTTCTTACTTTTGGTACTTAAATAAATTAAATGTGTATGCATTAATCACAATCAATCATAGAAAGAAGAAATTTTACATTAATGACAACTGAACTGACAGCTTATTGCTTAGCAATAATTGCTCAAGCAATCTGTATAGCAATCATTGCGCAATCGATTGCTACATATGGCAATTTGCGGTCTACACTTGCAAATTTCATTGACGCAATCAAATTTGACAATTGCAGCAATAAATATTGCTACGTGGAGACCTAGGGTGTGGCAATGATTCGCGAGTTCTTTCTCCACCCAGAGCTGCATTACAACTGCTTATTCATTTTTATATTCAAAAAATAATGCAAATTGAAATGTATTTTCTACTCTGCCATAGACATCAATCATCAAGATCTGTTTTTAAAACTAGCCTTACGTTCAGAAAATGTCTGGACAACATACATGTAAATCAATAGCCCAATTTACAATCTTGTGCAAATGGTCTTCACTTTTACTTTACACTAACAAAATACACAGAAATACATCGCATGAATTTACAATACAAATGCACAAGATTGTGAATACCGCTAATTTGGAAGAGAGTAATTATTTTTACTCTCAGTTGCGCCTCTAGTTCTACCCTATGACTTCAATCTTTCGCTGTTAACTTTTTATTATGACCCAATATTATTTAACAGTGCGAAACTAGAGGACATTTGGTAGATTTAAGCCTTTTTTAATATATTTGGTCAATTCACAAGGTCTCTTATCATGTCATATTGTCCTAATGTCCTAATATTTCACAATGGTTTTTATTGCTTTTCAAGCTAAAAAAGGTCCTAAAATAATTCTACTTTCTATGCTATGTTTATTGTGCTATCGTAACGAACCAGCAGAGATCAACGCCGAATGCCTAACAAGCATACCTAAATTAGAACGGAAAGCGTTTTTTAGTTGTCAAAAATTCTCATGTCCATACAATTTGTATGCAGCATACCGAAATAACGCGGCGGCAATGCTTTGCAATTGGAAAATCCGATTTTGACAGCGCGTTTAATAGTGAAGTTAGTTGCAAAACACATTAAATGTAAACACATACATACAAAAGGAGAAACAAATATCCAAGAAACTCATTTTTTTAAACTTTAATATTTAGTTTTTTTTTGATAAAATTTTAGTTTACAAATCACAAAACAAAAATTAGAAACACCAATGCTGTAATGTACTTTACTGTTTTAATAATCCGGGTTGTTATATTTATTTTTTGATAGTCTTGTTTTTATTATTTGACGTAGCGTTGCCGCACTTATTTAGGTATGACATTTCAGCGTTATAGCTATGCGGAAAAAAACGTTCCGCCTTACGCTTTTATTTAGGTAGGCCTGTAAGAGTCGGTTAAGCCGAGCCATGATATATTACGACAATATGACTGATAAGAGACCTTGTGAATTGAACAATTGAATATTGTGAGTTTTAAAGTAATTCTAACGAATATGACGATGCTAAATCAGAACAAAATATTGTGGAACCTGTTTAGTTTTTATAGAACTTTTTTAAATCAATTCATAATGGTATTAATCATAGAATAAACGAATAGAACGGAAGGAGAGAGTAATATCAATGGAAAAATTACTCTCTTTTCACACATACGGATGAAATAAGTTTTTGACAACAGATTTAGGTTTTTGGCTCTCAGTTACCTATCTAGTTGTCATCTATGGTATTAATTCATAGCAGAATTCATTCCATCTTTGAGTTACTTATTAAGTTTTTGTTAATTCAAATCTAATCCAAATTGAATTAAAAAATGTTCATTCAGTTTTGTTTTGATTTTAAACTTTTACAAAATTAATTGACTCAATCCTTTCCATACATTGTTTTTTGATAATTATTTGAACATTTTATTTTATATAATTTGAAAGTAAATTTTTAATTTGTCTTAAGTTCATTTATTAAAATTACTTTGTAATAATTCAAAGAATATCACTGAAAATAAATTTGAGACAATTGGCAAATTGGAATGCCTTTTCTAACCTGCCAAGGCCGTCATCAACAATCTTTATTACAGAGTAATTATAATAAATGAACTTAAGCCAATTGAAAAATTTACTTTAAAGTTTTATTAAGCTATTATGTAATGAATTTGAATTAAAGAAAACATGAGTGATTCAATAACGAATTAATTCGATAAAGAATAAATTTCCGAAAGATTGAAGAAATAGCTATCTATACTATTTGGGACAAGTTTTGCTTAGAACAATAGGTAATAAGTTACATGGATGAGAAAAAACACCTGTTTGCCAAAATATCAAATTTAGACCCCCTCTGGACCGATCATGTTGAAAAATTGTGTCTAATTAACGATCCTAGGACTAATGTATATCCTAGGACATATGCATAACTTTAAAAACATTTACAACCTTTAAAATTACAGCTTAAATAAATCTTTGTATAATCTATGTGTTCTATTTCATTACAGACCCCAGCGACCCGCAAATGATTGCATTTAACCAATGACACTGAAATGACTTACAAAAACTTCTACTAACACACACTCCACAAGGTGAGTCAACAATTCAACATTCTCTCAAAATGTTTTTCTTTTTATTTACATTCTCTCATTCTAACTTAATCTAATTTAATATACAAAATTCTCTCTTATTATTGTTTTTATTATTTACTTTTTTTTTGTAAAAATAATTTTGTTTATAATTGTTTTAAACCAAATATAACTATATAAACCAGTGAACAAACAAAACAAAAATAAAAAAAAACATTAATACAAAGTATTGTATATACCTTCACGTGATATATATCACGTCTTATGCGTTTCGGGATAAAAAAAAGGCGTCCAAATAAATGTAGAGTAAGAGATGTCACACCAGTATCGTCATTACCCTACCCTACACCCACTCAAACGTCAGTCAGCAAATAGCAACGTTGTGCCCATTCATGTGACCATTTTCTTTGAAATATATAAACACAAATTTGCGTGTTTTCCTCTTTGGTATTTTGCCAAAATGAACCATAATTTTTATTTTTATTGTAGACTACTTATTTCATTAATTTTTTAATAAATTTTAAATGTGTTACACCATATTTGTATCATATACATATATAAAAATTAATGTGTGGTTGTGCATTTCCTTACAATGTAAGAGTATTTATCACTTGGAAAAGCGTCTATAGCCCTTAATACGACCTACAGAAGGTCTTTCTTTTAGATGATTTACTATTGACCTTCAATGATTTTTGTAATATGTAAAAGAACAATTTTTTTACATGCTTTTATAATATTTATTTAGTAGAAAAACTATGTAGAAGATTTAGTTATAAAAATTTATATTATATGGGTATTCAACCAAATAACAATATGTTACAAAACAAGTAAGAGAGCTATATTCGGCCGTGCCGAATCTTATATATCCTTTCCAAATTATACTTTAAAATAAATTTTTTTAATATTTTTAGGTAAACAAAATAATTTTTTTTTTTCAAAATTGTTTTTCAAAATTTAAAATAAAATTTTTTTTCAAAATTGTTTTAAATTTTTTTTTTTCGAAATAGTTTTTTAATTTTTCAAATTTTTTTTTTTTAAATATACTAGTGAAAAAAATTTCGGGTTAAAAATATTTTTCCCGATTTTGACCCATTGTTAGTCCAAATTACTATAGCCTTATATAGATCGTTGCATATTGTCTTAGTAATCCAGATATAGTTCAAAAATAGGCCAAAAATCGAGGTTGGCCTGGTTCACGAAGGTAAAGGGTATAATAAATGCTGTGCCAAATTATATATACATACCTATCACTAATGATAATACGGGCCCCGATTTTTGTGCATTTTAAATACAAACTTTTATTTGGTTCACCCGATATGCTTAATTTTCTATTACTAATAAAATCAGTTTTATTATTCAGATTCATGCATTTAAATGTTTTCGGGAACAAAATAGTATGTATAGTAGTAATTCCTCTTTAATATATTTCGATCCAAAACTTGTTATAGGGTTCAACCTATTTTCTACAATTTAGGATCTATTATGGCCCTATGTTTTAATTGTTTTTAAACGTCGGATATTTTGTTCTAAAATCTTTTGTGTTTTGACTGATTTTTCCTATTTTCAATAACAAAAGTGTCTGTTCAAACCAGAGAATATTTGGAGAAAATTGTGTACCCTTAAGGTCTTATCGTGTTTTAATTGTTTTTAAATATCATCTTAATATTGCCCCATTTTCTACACCAAACATTTCTGTTCAACAGAGAATATTTGGGCAATATTTCATTTCTCTAGGTTCCATAGTGCCTTTAACAGAAAAACGGACGGACATAGCTAAATCGTCTTGTTTATCTACGACCAATATTTCGATGAGAAAATCAACATGCCCACCATGTTTTTGGTGGTGGTTAGGCCTGGTCCAGCATTTTTTTAACCCATTTTTATTTTAAAATTTTGTATGAATTCTAAGGCAATCATTTGTTAATTGATGTTAAATTGTTAAAAAAGATGTGAAAAAAAACAATGTTAATCTATATGAATCAAAGATTCGAAAGAAATATTAAGTATATACTCTTAACCATTCCATTAAAGAATTCAGCTAGAATTAATTCGTTGTCTAAATTCCTTAGTACTTTAAATGTATTGAATCCAATTCAATTTCTTATTCAATCATTCCAGTTTTCTGTAATTCACATCCATTACAAATTAGCTTAATAAAATTGTTAAATGATTACATTTTTTTTCAATTCAAATCTATTACAAGAAGGCTTAAGTCAATTTTTTTTCAATTCATCTTGTAAATGCTTAAATAACAACAAAAACAAATTGAATGAAGAAAAAATATTTAAATTTTATTTGAATTAACAAATTAACAATGAATGAATTCTATTCAAATAAAAGCTTATGAATGAAGCTAAAGAATTACAGCCATATGCATAAACAGTTTATAAATGTATCAAAGGTTTATCAAACTAAATTTCCATACAAAATTTGTTTTATAAACCTTTGATAAATTTATAAACTGTTTATGCATATGGGGGTTAGTATTTTGGTAACGAATTGTTGGAATTTAGGTTCAAATTTAATTAATATGATATTAATAAACTTAAACTAAAGTTACTTAGTAAAAACGTTTGGTTTTTTTTTAAATTCTACTTTGGCGGCATTTAATTTAACAATTCTGTTTGAAATGGCTGTCATTTGAATATCTTTTTCAAAAGTCTTACTTATTCTAAATTAAATAATCTGTCTTTATTAACTTCGTATGAATGTCAAATGTCTTTTAAGTAGCGCTTACGGGTTATAAATAGCGATATTGTGAAAACTAGGGAACCGTTAAGCTACCGTTACCGCTAAAATACCCTTACCAAAATAATTGGAAATACCGTTACCGCTATTCTCAAGGTTGGCTACCATTATCGCTAACCTAGCCTTTACACATCCCAGCAGTTAAACAAGTAGTCAATGTATCCCTTATATACAGTAATTGTCACTAATGTCTGATCACTTGTGCAGAGAGAAGAGAATTGGTTACTTTATACATCCCAGGTAATCTAGTGTGAAGGCAATTGTCACTTAAGTGTCTCTAAGTAATCTGGAGTGTAGTCACTTTAAAAGTTTTGTGAGTAATTCGTTTAAATTGATTTTATACAAATTGTGTTGATATAATTCTCATAAAGTTAATTTTTAAGTATACTGGTATCCCATGTAACATAGCATGAAGTCAATAGTCACTTTAGTGTCTCTTTGTAACCTATAGTGAAGTCACTTTAAACGTTTATTTTGTATTGCACTTTATAAATTAGTTATTTTACCCACCAGAAGCAATCCATTGGAGATTTGTTGAAGAAAGGTTTGTTTACAAGCTATCGTTTATTGGACTGCATATGAAATGTCTTTTTAGCTGACTATTTGAGGACAATTGGCTCTCGTACATGTTAGGTAGCTAGTAACTGACGCTATTTAACCAGTATATGAGTCCAATGCGTTGATTACTTTGTATCTGCTATTAGACAGTCTCATTGTAGTCAAAAAGGGTCAACTGAGCCCCTGCTTAGGACATGCACGTGTTAAAATAACTAGTCACGTAGCTATTGAAGTAACTAGTTCCCACCCTAAATGATGGGTAAAATCACTAGTTCGGGACTGTCTCCTAGAACTGCTGGGATGCAAGTAACAGTTCGAAAAACTGAACACATTCATACTTTGTTCCAATATGTTTTTATATTGATAGCGGTCCATGTTACCCTCGACAAAAACCAAACGATCCACTCCAGATGACGCCATGGCAGCCCAAACCATAACGTTGCCTCCACTGTTTGACTGTAGGTATAATATTTGTTGGATCAAGTGCAGTGTTTGGTTTTCTCCAAACTTTAAATCCGCCATCACTTCCGAAAATATTATACTTACTTTCCTCGGTAATTATAACACAATTCCAAAAATCCATTCCCTTGTCTTTATGAGCTTTAGCAAACACAAGGCGATGTTTAGAATTCTTCGCTGAAATTAGTGGATTTTTGCGGATTTTTACTTTCGTCGGTAATTATAACACGATTCCAAAAATCCATACCCTTGTCTTTAGGAGCTTTAGCAAACACAAGGCGAAGTTTACAATTCTTCGCTGAAATTAGTGGATTTTTGCGTGCTGTTCTGCTATTAAATCCATTGTCATGTAAAACGTTTATTATTTGTTCGTGGAGTAACAATTTTATTGGAAAATTTTTCGATGTATTCCGCCAATTTTTGGGCGCTTTTTTTCAAAATACTGGTAACATCACGTCTCGGTGCTATTGGTACAGTAGACCGACTTAATTTTGTTATCTTAGCAATTTCTCCATAAGATTTATTTTTCTTTCGGAGATTTACTACCATATTTCGAACTGAAATGTGAAGCTCTTTTCGGTTTGCCATTTTCAAGGATAAAAATTAAAAAAAAAAAAAAAACTTTAATTATCAATTTCTCCACTTAAACAATTGTAATGCTTGTAAATTTAAATAAATCATCAAAGTTAACTGTTATTTCCTATTCTTTGTTTTCAATATTGTTACGTTTTTACCTTTTAAAAACCGGGTAATTTTAATAACCGAGTACTTTTGATTGCAAATAAAATCAGTTTTAGTAGTTTACAATTGTAACAAGTCTTTATTTATTTAGAATGCACAACAACAACAGAACTAAATAGTCACTCAGTGTCTTTATACACGTTTATCAATTCGCAGAAATGCACACAAACTTTATAATGTACAAACACACATGTACACGACAATTAATGTTAACTCTAACAGCGGCAATGATCAACTCAACTCACGACTGCCACCTCTGCCACTATTTATACACGCGTCATCTATCGGGAATCTTCTACAATGCTCTTAACGGACATACTAGTACATTCGAATTCCAGAGCCTTCGATGTCATTGCCAGCAGCCCAAACATTTAGTGTTGCCATACTTACAAACAATACCAACAACCGAATGCTACTGATGGACGTGACCTCAAATATGATGAAGGCTGCAGGCAGTCGTTACAGACCGTTAAACTCAAATCGTCATTGCACATTCGTAACAATATTTTATTTGATGTAAGAAAACGCCACTTTTTTCCCGCTAATTATTATGTTTTTTTCATATTCTTTTTTACTTTAAATAGTGTTAATTATAAATACCTTAAACATAGCTATAACATCTTTTTCAATTTTTGCCACTAATTCTCTAAAACTTCAAAATCGTAGGGTTATGTAAACTTTTTTCTTTGACTGTGTATTCTTTGAATTATAAAAATTGCTGTATTTTAACATGTATGTGTGTATGTGACCTAAAAAAAATAAAAAAAATATTCACGTTTTCTAAAGATTTGTGGAAAAATTACAACGTTTTCTTGCCCATTAAAATAGCCCACATATAAAATAAGAAATATGTAGTCTGTTTCTATATTATGCGAGGAATATGTTTAAACTTTAAAGTATTCAGCATACAAGAAACTATACAAGACATTTATTTTTACTTTACATATTTGTCTATTTGTTTTATTTCAAATATTTTATATATAAACTTTTCTAATATACCACGTAAAATTAAAAAAAAAAACACTGAATGAATTTTTTTTTTTTTTTTTTTGTTTTCTTAATCACGACAGGGAATACCTTGTTGAAATCCACAAACACATATACAAGCACGTGAATATATTTCTAAAAAAAAAATTTCATCAAACTATGACAACAATTTTATAAAAAAAAGAATTTTATATATATATAAATCTGTACACATATTTCAAAGGCCATTTTAAAAATACTTCCTATTTATAAAATAAAAAAAATAATAAAAAATCAAATTTATGACCTTTGAAAATCTCAACGCCAGAGAACGAACTGTGTAATTATCCAAAAAAAAGCAAAGTATTTTAAAAATAAATACTTAATTTTGTTTTGCGAAATGTTAGTAAATTTTAAAAATATACTTGTTTTTTGGATGTTGATACAATAATTAAACATTTTTTAAACATTACATTTTGATAGATTATTTAAAAATAAATCTAAAGTCCAATTTAATTAATTATTATTAAATTAATAACTTTGAGACAGCCTTTTAAATACAATTGATTGTAATTTTCTTTTGTTTTGTCTATATTTTCTAATCAAAACAAACTGATCTTTAGCAAAAAATAAACAATCTGTGGGTTAAGTCAATTTGCACACTTCACACCCGGTGACAAGTGAATTTGAGTTGTTATAACTGGTTTATTGACATTATTCAATTTATAAATAAATAAATAGACTTTTTTATTATCATTACTAATAAATATTTGGTCAATTCACAAGGTCTCCTATTATGTCATAATGTCCTAATATTTCACAGTGGTTTGAAAATGTTGTTATTGTCTTTCAAGCAAAAAATGTCCTAAAATAATACTCTATATGTAATGTTTATTTTGTTATCATAACCAACCAGCAGAGACCAGCGACGAACGCATAAGAGTCGGTTAAGCTAAGCCGCCGAGTCGTGAAATATTAGGACATTATGACAATATGACATGATAAGAGAACTTGTGAATTGACCAATTATTTTTCAAATTCTTTAATATTTTTTTTTAATTGTTGTTCAATTTAAAATGAAATTCAAAATTACCGTTTTTAATTAGATTATTTTTTTTTATTTAATTTATTATTAAATACATGTTTTAAGAACTCAGACATTTGTTTTACTTTTATTTTGATTTTTTTTTATTATTATTTTAAAAGAATCTTGTATATTTTTTACTTAGCAGAAGTGTGAAAGAGCTTTTTGAACTTGTTATAATTTATGTTTAAAATTCCATTCCACATACAAGTTTATTTGACCATGACTGCTTTTTTCTTTAAATATTTTTGTTATACATTTTTTTACTTATACATGTGGACATCACCTCTCTTTATCTTCTTAAATTCGCAGTACATAAGTTCCATGTATATTATTTGTTAATTAATAGAAAGAGCGTTTTCAATTAGAGTGAACTTGATAGATCATAAACTTATTTGTCCAAAAAAATAATAATAAAAAAATTACCACAAGAAATTTAATAAACTTGTACATTGTTGACATCAACAAAAGTTGTTAAAAAATATATTCCATAAAATTGAGTCGTTCCAGTAAATTCTCCAAACATCTTCTTTAATATGGAATAATGGTTTTATTATTCTTCAAAAATTTTCCATTTCAAACTGTGTTGTACAATTGTTGCTAAAGGTATGTGCAGACTGGGCAAATATTTAACTAAATTAGTGTGACTTGACATAAAAATATAATGTATTTATAGGTACAGAGATTGACAATATAATGGAAACTTTACCAAATTTTTAATTAATATGCCAAAATCCCCAAAAAAAATATATCTTATAAAATTCGTATTTTTTAGTATTTTCATAATAATTATACTTTACTTATATTAAGAAAATAGAAAACAAACTAAAAAGTATTCAACGTTATGGAATTGATACCAAAAAAATTGGTTTCATTTAAAAAAAAATTGTCTGGTTCTTTTCAATATTATGTTAAAGATTCAATCGTTTCATTCTGATCACATCAGACAAAACTTCCTTCGAGGTAAAATTTGATTACTTACTCTAGGTCTCCACGTAGCAATTTTTATTGCTAAGAATAAGCAAAAACGTCGGCAGGACAACAGCAGAACGATTGCTGATTGCTTTAGGTGGAGAAAACGTTCGTCACAAATACAAAATTTTCAATGCGAGAAGTTGTATGAAAAACTGATGGATATTTTGCTTAAATTTAGTGTTGAAGGATTTTTACCACTTATTTCCTTTGGTACTTAAATAAATTAAATGTGTATGCATTAATCACAATCAATCATAGAAAGAAGAAATTTTACATTAATGACAACTGAACTGACAGCTTATTGCTTAGCAATAATTGCTCAAGCAATCTGTATAGCAATCATTGCGCAATGGATTGCTACATATGGCAATTTGCCGTCTACACTCGCAAATTTCATTGACGCAATCAAATTTGACAATTGCAGCAATAAATATTGCTACGTGGAGACTTAGGGTTAACAAACGCATTCAGTAGAAAGTATGGCAATACTGCTTACATTTGTTTACGAAAAATAGTGTAATGAAAGATTGAAATATATAAAATTTCTAAAAAGGCGGCATCAAAAATAATAATTTGTATTTTATTAGTTGTATAAGAGAAAATACTTATGAAACTCAAAAATATTAAGGTACCTAACTATATTGCGCCTTTATACCAAGAAACAAACTGAACAACAAATATTGAAAACCAACAAGGAAAAGTGCACATTTGTTGTTTGGTTTGTATTTTTTCTGAAGTGCAATATCCGGATGGTATCTAGATCACACCGCGCAAAATTTCCTTTTCCTGTCAGGAACTTTTTGAGCCGTGTATGTTTTTAAACCTGCATTGGCTTTAACTTTTCGTACCAAATAGTCCGAGCACTGACCTAACCGGGCTGCTTTCCTACCGGATGTGTTGGAAGCTCTTTTGAAAATGCTTTCTATTCTTTTGGCTTTAGAAACATCTTATGGACCATTTCTTCTACCTTAACTAGGTTTTCTATCAACGGACAAGTTCTCCCGGTACTGTTTAATAACATTGGAAACAGTTTGACGGCAGACCTTTGATTGTTTGGCCAACTTTTTGTTGTACCAAGATGGATTTTGTTGAAAATATTTAATAATTTTAGTACGCACTTTTTTCTCGTTACTCATTTTAATCAGATTAACAACAAATGAACATAATTGACATCAAACAATAACTGACATGCTTTACAAAGGTAACTTGATCAAAAAAAAATCAAAAATACTTGGGTTAAAAGTTTTAATGAAAAACGTGTGTTAAGAATTTTTCGACCTCAGTCCTTATGTTGAAGTCGTATAAAGTTGAGAGAGTTCCAGACTTTTCACAACTTTCGGTAATGTTCACGGACAAAAAAAAAAACAAACAAAATTCCTCCAGAAGTTTCATGAATTGCAGGCCATTTGCAGTTCTGGCAAAATAAGCTAATCATTTGTGACATCAGGCACGATAAACACAGAAATATATATTATGAAGTGCCTACAAAACGGCTTTTACCTTTCTTAAAACAGCACAGAGTGTTGTCATATTTCTGGCCAGATTTGGCATCATGACACTATTTTTCCCCTTGGAAAATTATATATTTTAAATTAATAATTTTTCCTTTAACAAAGTATACTTCAGATAAATATTGAAAAACATGTTGGCCATTTATGGACAGATTTTAAATAGCAATCCAAACAGGGCTATACTTGATTTATTGAGATATCAATTATGTTTTGAAGTTAAAAGTTGAGTGTCATTTTAACCCCAAGTGCCATTAAGGATTAATTTGCATATTTTTGCTGTTATTATAAAGTCGTCTTTACTTAAGAGTGGACTTTAGGTCTACCATAGACAAGTTATAGTATACTTCTGATATTAAAGTCGACTGTAAATATAAAACTAGCTGAAGTTGTTTTTAACTCATTTAACAACAGCATCAGCAATTCTTCGCCATGTAAAAAAGTTCGACAAAAAGTCAAAAATGTTTAAGTTGCTAGATATTGACAGAGACTTTGCAATTATTGAATATTGAATCAATAAAATTAGTACCAAAATAGAATAAATTTGATATTAATCTTTCCTTTTCTATTTTTCTACCACAAACTGTTTTTTCTTTAGTTTCCTGGTTACATTTATTGTTTGTCACTTTTTGTTTTTTTTTTTTTATTTTCTAAGTCAGCTGTTCAGCGATGCCACTTGTCTATATTTTGTTGTATATTGTATGAAAACATTTTCTACATTAAGCCTAGTACTCTGTTCATATTTGCGAAAAATTATGGTTTTTTCAGGCGAAAAATTTTATATGCAACAAATGATCAGCTGTTGGTTTTAATTTCGTGCTTATGTTATTTCGTGTGGAAAATTAAGGTTGCCAGATGTTTTCACAATAAGAACAGAGTACTGCTTTTGCGAAATTATTTCGCATATATTTCACTCCAAATATTTTATATGTAGTTTGACAGCAGTTCGCACGAAATTTTGAACAGAGTACTTAGCTTTAGAGGTGACACCCAGTTAAAGTCGGTTCAATGTAAAACATACTTTAATTTTGACTATAGTTAGAAAATAATAAAAAGCGGGTTTTTATTTTAAAGTTTTTTTTAAAAAGAACCGATTTTATTGTTTGACTATGATTATGGGCCTATATATTTATATTTTTCTTAAGTTTCATCAAAATCTTCCCAAATATATATAACATTTCGCTATCTTTCCATTAGAAATTCCAAATATTGAAAAAATTGACCTTTGACCTTCACGATTTAAGGTTTAACGTTTTCGAATTTTAGTAAAACTTTGAGAGTATATTTAGAATTATCTGGACTATAATATTTTGAATAGGTTCTACTTAAAATTCTTAACAGTAAGGAAATTAAGCTCATTCCCCAAAATATGGCCAAATAATTTGTTTTTATCGAAATATGCTAAATTTAAATCGCAGTTACGGAAAAACTATAGAAGATATTTGCATAATTTTTTCATATTTTTATTCTCTATTATATTCTCAATAAATCCCAATGAAGAAAAATCTTAAAATTTGTTTAACAAAATGTTTGAAAATTTTAAAATGGAGTTTTGAAACTGCCGTTAAAAAAAATTCAATTTCTTTGGTCATACCTGCGAATAGGTTAACGATATCCTACGAATACAAAAACTCATATACAAGTAAATATGGATATATTTTAAGTAAAAATGTGCTTTTATTTTAATATTTCTCAAAATATGTTAATTTTGTTCTAGTGGCCTGGGGAATTTTTAATAACTTTAACATTTTTTTACCAATTTCTGTTGTTTATATATCATTAGAACGACAATTACGTACACATTTGTATTCTTTTAAATTAAATTGCAAAAGTAATTTTTTAATGGCAACATTTTTACAAAAACTTGTAAATGCGTCTCAAAACTTCAGAGGTCTTAAAACCAACCGATTTTTTCCGATTCGATTTCTATTTAATGTATGTATATACTTTATGGGGTCACAAATGAATAATGTGAAAATTACAGACAAACTTATATATGCCCTTATATGGTAAAGGGTATAAAATAAAATATAGTCGTGATCACCCTACTGTTCAAAAAGTTTTTTGAAACTTTCCATTGCTCTTCGTTCTCTTAGCAACTAGTTAAAAATGACTTGATCAATTTAGACATCAATATTATTATACTCAAAACTAAATTGTGAAATTAAATTGGCAAACAAATATTCCCAAAATAAAAACTATAAACAATTTAATTGCCTCCATTTAATAAACATCAATCACATAAAAAAAGAAAACAATCACGAATTTAAATGAAATTTCCAGAATATTCTTATTAAATGAGTGTTTGAGCTAAAAAATGAAGTCAAAATATTTGCGTGATATACATATTACCTGTATTAAAGGAATAAAAAATGGCTGACTTTTCTGGGAATCACTTTTAAAAAAATCCCTGCTTTTTTATCTACAATTGAGTAATTTATCTGTATTTTTAATACATATGTACAAATATAAGTAACCGTGAGAAGTTCTACAACCTTTACTTCCAGCAGATTTTACAACGATAATAAAAGTGCACATGAGTAATGATTTATTATTTAAAAGCCTAAATAAACAGTTATGGTGTTTAATAACGTAAAAAAGGTAAATATATCAATTGAAAAATTAAAAAGAAAGCGATCAGAACAAACATTAAATAAGGTATTCAACAAATTTATATATGTATATAGTGTATGTGAGTAATATTGAATGAATGTATATGGATATTTGTACATGACTACGTACTATTTCAACAATATTCAAAAATACTTCATCATCCAAGTAAATACCGCATATGTGTATGATGGCACATTTTATATTTCAAATATGAAAATCACGTTCATTTTACTTAGAAACCCATACACACCCTCTTTTTGATATCTCTCTTTTTCCCTCTACATTTAATTTCAAGTACTTTTGTCAAGTAGTTTCAAAAACAGAAATTATTCTATTAAATATATAATACATACATATACAGAAAAAGTAAACTCCCGACTATTGATAAATTTGACAAAAAAAACCCCTTATCACGTTTTAGTCTTGAACAATTTAGCATCACTTACGGTTTTTTTGTAGGAGACTTTTTTTATTTTTGAACGTTACTGATAAGAAAGACAGTTTTATTATTTATTTGTTTAATTGCCAACATTGAATCAATGAACTATGAGAAATTATATTTTTTAATTAATAAATGCTAAAATTGACAATAACAACATAATTATAAGCATGAGGGTCTGGTCTGTTGCTCTAAAATAATTGACATTTGAATGTGATTAAATAGTGTAATATGTGGGCTAGCCACAGTTTCTATTAGTTTAGGTAAACTCTTATCATTGCTGCATTAAACACATTGAAGGCAGCAGGCTACACGACTACACGAACACAAATGCTGCTGGCTGCAGTTGTAGTCGTTTGGCAGTTACTGAATTATTCTAAAGACGACAGCTACAAAAAAACAGCTGATTTATAATTCAGTGGTGCCACTTTAATTTTTTTTGTTTTTACTTTAATAAAAAATAATTCCAAATTAATTTAGATTTAAACAATTATTTTGAGTAGAAATATATATATGGTTATAATTATGTACCTCTTATTAATTTATTTCAATATGGTTATCAGAAACTTCTCCTAATTAAGTAAAAAGAAAAAATATATATTTTAAGCACTAATTTAATTTACATTTTTTATTATATTAGCAACACATAGAAATTAGCCTAATGCATTAAACACATTGAAGACAGCATGTGCACGACTACACGAACACAATGCTGCTGAATGCAGTTATAGTCGTGTGACAGCTACTGAATTATTTTAAAGACGGCAGCTACAAAGCGAACAGCTGATTTATAATTCAGTGGTGTCACTTTATTGATTTTTGTTTTTACTTAAAAAAAAATAACCGCACAAAATTACAAAGTAATTAATATTTAAACAATTATTTTGAGTAAAAATATATATATGGTTATAATTAATTATGTACCTGTTAATAATTTATTTCAATATGGTTATCAGAAACTTCTCTTAATTAAGTAAAAAAATATGCACTAATTTGATTTAAATTTTTTACTATATTAGCAACACGATTCTGATTTGTAGTTGTCATAATTAGAAATTAGCCTAATACGGCTACAGCGGCAAAAGTAGTCGAGTGGCCCTGTATCTGTGCTGTCGTGAAAAGAATCGTCTTCATGTAAACGTGTGTATTTTATTTTTGACAGATTGCAGTTGGTAGTCTGCTGTCTTCAATGTTTTTAATGCATTAAGACTAGTACTCTGTTCATATCTGCGAAAAATTATGGTTTTTTCGTGCGAAAAATTTTATATGCAACAAATGATCAGCTGTTGGTTGTAATTTCGTGCGAAATAAGTGCCGCTTATGTTATTTCGTGTGGAAAAATAAGGTTGCCAGATTTATTTCACATGTTTTTCACAATAAAAACAGAGTACTGCTTTTGCGAAATTATTTCGCATGTATTTCATTCCAAACAATTTTATATGTAGTTTGACAGCAGTTCGCACGAAATTTTGAACAGAGTACTAAGCTTTAAGCTCAAAATCTACTTCAAGATTTTTCCAATTTGTTGATCCCTTTCAAGTAATACAATTTCTTAAATCATACAGTTATTTCTTTAGGTTTCGAAAGAGATAAACATTCATAGAAATTTTAATATAGAGTAAATGTATGCTCAAGCCATGGAATATCGGGTGTATATTCTTCAAATAGTCTCACTGTAACACCCACTGTTTTTAAACATATTTACAGTGTTATCCCCATTAAGACTAGCACCAAGGCGAATTCATACAAGGTGGTGGGAGTTCTACAAAAACAACAATTGGTCTTAACAAATGTCAAAAAACAAAAATGAAAAATTAAACAAATATGTATTAAAACTTAATATTTTGTTAATAAGCTAAGAATATGTAGATATATAAATATAAAAGCAAGCTTTGACCAAAAAGCGAAAAAAAGTAATCAGCTGTTTGACTAACTCCACCTTGTACAAATTCGCCTTGCCTAGTACTCTGTTCATATTTGCGAAAAATAATGGTTTTTTCATGCGAAAAATTTTATATGCAACAAATGATCAGCTGTTGGTGTTAATTTCGTGCGAAAGAAGTGCAGCTTATGTTATTTCGTGTGAAAAAATAAGGTTGCCAGATGTATTTCACATGATTTCCACAATAAAAACAGAGTACTGCTTTTCCGAAATTGTTTCGCATATAATTCATTCCAAATATATTCGAATTTGAATTAGAATTTTCGCAAATAATATTGTCTTGAAATAATTGCCAAATTTCAGCCAATTCGGGGTCCGTGAACTGGTTCAAAATTCAATAACAAATTTTGACCTAAACTAACAAGCAAACAATCCAAGCTTCGAATTAATTAATTCAATTTGAGCTTAATTCATTAAAATTTTAATTCGGAATTAAAAAATGTCGGGCATTCATTTCAAAAATCCATTCCCAACATCTAATTTTTTAGCATTACTCAAAATGGAATTAATTTATAATGCAATTAATTCATAACAAAATTCATTGAACATTTAAATGATTAAATTTTTGTTAATTCAAATCTAATAAAAATTGTATTAAAATATTTTTTCTTTATTCACTTTTACACCCTGTCTATACTTGACAAATATTTATCATAACAATTAATGACGTTTGTTGTCAAGACAAAGTTGTCTAAGCAAAAGCACTAACAATTTTGTCATAACGAAGCAATAATACTAATAAATGGAGACTATACCTGATAATTTTTTATCTTGACAACCATTTTGACATTTATCATGATAAAAATGTATCAGGTATAGACAGGGGGTTACTTAAGCTTTTTCGTAATAGATTTGAATTGAAGAAAAATGTTATCATTCAATAAATTTAATTAAGCAATTTAAATTCATGAAAATATTAACGATTCAGTAAGGAATTAACTAATTCTATAAAGAATGAATTCTCAAAGGAATGAATTCAATACATTTGAAATACAAAAGGAACTAAGCCTAGGAATTAATTCGTAATTAATACTTTAATGGAATTGTTAAGAGAGAAAAATTTGATTTGATTTTGAAAATTAAGAATTAATTCTGTCGAACCTTTGATACATATAATAAGATTATGAGTACGGGTATGAATTTCTGTAAATCTATCCAAAATATACTTCGAGAGAGTTTTTTTTTTATTATTATTGATTTAAATAAAATAATTCCCCAAAACATTTTAAGAAAATCTGTTGCTAACACCATATAAAAACGTGTATTGAATAAACAATAAAAAATTTCTGTAGATATGACTCAAAATTTATGCACCGTTGGAATTTGTGTATATTTGCTTGATAGCACGTAATAATTAATGAAATCATGAATTTGGTCCCGTATACATTAGAGAGTTTCTTTAAATGTTTTTGTATATTGTAGTTTTTTTTTTTTAATAGATATACAATGACTAAATTTCTGTATGGCAACAGATTTTCAATTCAGATTAAAAAATGATTCGATCAATAATCGAATAATAAAATACTCAAAAGAAATAAAAAAAAGGTTTATATATAAACAAAATATTGAAGAAAATTATCTCAAAGAAACAAACATTTATACATAATGTTGTTCCAAATGGCCATTATAGAAAAATTTATTAGAAACGAAGTTCTACATTAATTTTTCAATAAATTTTGAATCAACATCAGAAGTTTACAAGATTATGAAGGAAATATTAAAGTAACTGCAATAAAGTTGGAATGATTTTCCTATTAAGTCTGCTTTTACACAGGGCAAGTTTTCTTGTCGCAAGTCTGAGTTTATAGGAGAGAGATAGGCAAGAAGAAAGAAGAGGGGTACACACTTGCTTGTACTGGCAAGTCTCTTCAATTCACTTTTGTTTTCTGATTTTCACTATGGCGTCTATTAGGTTTTGAAATACAAAATTGAACATAGACTTGCTGTGTGTAAACAAACGAGCAAGTTTAAAAGGGAATCGAAGAGACTTGCTTCAAGTAAACTTGCTGTGTGTAAAAGCAGACTAATATTGAACAAAATACTAATATATTTCCTATTTATAATGAATAATAGGTATAAAGAGTTATCTCTAAGTGAGGTCACGTGAATTGGACAACAATTTCGTGGGACGTTTTCTTGTAAGGTTTTCTGAAATCGCAGGTTTATGCCAAAAATCCGAAATTCACATGTTCCCAAAATCAATGAAACCCAGGCCATTGCATAAATTCAGCCGGATGACAAAGTCATTGAAAATTGAATATCTCGAATCCTTAGCAACTTGCAAAAACAAATGATTGAAAAATTTGTGGTTGTATTGCCCCTAATATCAATAAATAGATATCAATCAGTGCTTAGTTACTTATGGAGTAAAAATATTTGGTAATTTTTACCCGTAGATATTGATTTGAAATTAATGTCAAGTTACCTTAAACTAAATTTATCTGCTTGGTATTTTACACCGTATAGATATTTGTTGAAATTACGAGCATAATTTAATTTTATTAATTATTCGAATAACACTTTTTATTATTAACTAGCTTGACCCGGTGCCTGTCATAGTAAAAATCGGTTCAGCCGTTTAGTAATTATTGTTTAAGAACTAAAGGTACCAATTTTACCACTTTTTCCCCCTGTTTATCGCTTTCTGGTAAAAGTATTGAAAAAAGTTATAGCCTATTGACGCTTCCAAGTAAGAATCTATAGGCGTGATGCTCAAACAAACCAACAAATAAACAAACAAACAAACTTACAAAGACATTTATATATTTATATATGGATTATAAAAAGTATGTACTTTATTTAAATAATTAATAATAAACAAGTTTTATTTGATCAAAATTAAACTCGAATAATTGACAACCCTAGTAAGTACTTACACAAAAATCGTCAAAACAAAAATGTCCTTGGCCAACAAAATGGCACTACTTATTTGGTATCACTTTACTCTGGCAATAACTCTTTTGACATAATTATGATATTTTAAAGGATTTTATTCAAACACCTTTCAGAAAGTAGGGTATTCAGTAATAGCAAACGCACACTTATTAAGTATTACATTGCAAAAAGAATAGTTTTTATAGATTACAATGTTGTTGTCGCCATTGGCGGTTAATTAACATTAATTCAGGCATAAATGTAAATTTTTCACAATCTACGTATTATTTTAGTGCCGCCAGACACCCAGACTGTATAAAAAACAGATTAAACTTAAACTCTCTTCAGTTATTGAAAACACATTGTGATGATAACAAAATCTAAAAATTTATATAAAGTTCGTAAAACTTGTTTCAATTCCGACTTGTATTCACACATTTACATAGTATGTATGTATGTAGATTTTTTTTCTGTTAAATGCCAAATTGAAACTAGCCAAAACTAAAAGAGCAAGTTTAAACTCTACTTGGCAACATAATTTGAAAATAGCACGTGTTTGATTGAAATTTCACATTGGTCTTATGAAATTTATGCCGAATAAAAATAAAACCAAAATAACAATAACAAAACAAAGAAATTAATTAAAAAGAAGGGAAAAATATACAACATAAATATAAATAAAAATGTATATAATATGTGTTTATTGTATATGTACAAAAGAGGGGCTCGCTCTGCTTAAAATTTAAATAAAGCATAGAATTATTTCTATATAATTTCATACATAAATACAGGCACATAATTACAGAGAATTTTTTTTCAAATTGCATATGCAAACTAAAATCGCTCTTATTCACTATTTTTGTTTATTTATTTAAATATATAATATGTATGTATATACAGTGACACAGATAAAAGTACGTACTCCCTCTAAAATTTCGGTTTAAGAATAACCCTGGATTTCTGATCGATATTTTTGCTTGCTTTTGAAAGGCATCGAAACACTGTCAAAAACTAACTACAAAAAGTCCGGTTAACTTTCCGCTTATTGTACTTTTACACATAAAACTTAATATGGCAGCACAGATAATTATACGTACGATGCCAAATAGAAACGGTACTTTTTAAAAATAAGTAGATTTAATAAAAAAAAATATTATACGGAAAGTGTTAAAAGCTTAGTTTGTAAGCAATTCTTAAAGACTGCAGTAATTTTAGAAAAAAAAATTTACTTTTTTGTTAAAATGGGTAGGAAAACAAAGGACATTTGTATCGAAATGCGTGAACATATTTTAAAATTGAGGAAAGATGGGAATTCCTTAAGTTCAATTGCTCAAATTGTTGGACGTGCCAAGTCTACGGTGCAGACCGTAATAAAAAACTTTTCTGAATCTCAATCCCTAGCAAGCAAGCCAAAAACTGGACGTCCACCCAAAATTACCCCACGAGTTGAGCGATTTATAAAAAGTGCTGTTAGTAAAAATCCTAAAACAACAGCCGTGGAAATTCGAAATACTTTGGAAAATGACCACAATATTAATGTTCATTCAGAAACAGTGCGAAGTGTTTTGCGAAAAAACTGATTCCATAGCCGCGTACCAAGAAAAAAACCATTAATAAGCGAAATAAACAGAAAAAAGCGGCTCGACTTCGCACTTAAGTATGTGTACAAAACAACAGATTTCTGGGCGAATGTGATTTTTAGTGATGAAAGCAAGTACAATTTATTCGGTTGTGATGGCAAACAAAAAATTTGGCGCAAACCTAATGAAGAGCTGCAACCGAAGAACCTCATTCCAACAGTTAAGCACGGTGGTGGTTCGGTCATGGTTTGGGGCTGCATGTCGGCGAATGGAGTTGGAAAACTGCGATTTGTGGAAACAAATATGGACCGATTTCTTTATTTAGACATTTTGAAAAGCAGTTTGAAAGATTCCGCAAGTGTTTTGGGTCTTAGTGGCACCTGGTATTTCCAGCAGGACAACGACCCAAAGCACACTTCGCATATTGTCAAAGAATGGCTTCTCTATAATGTCCCGAAACAACTCCATTCGCCTCCCCAATCACCAGACCTGAATCCCATAGAGCATTTATGGGATGAATTGGAACGGCGCATTCAAAAAAAACTTATAGAAACAAACAACAACTTAAAGATGGCTTGGAATATGAGTGGAATAAAATAACGTCTGAGACAACAAAAAAACTGGTATTTTCAATGAGTAATCGATTGAAAGCAGTAATTGAGGCAAAAGGAGGTCCAACAAAATACTAATAAAATAATATATATACCTGAAATTCTTTTTGTACATTAATCTTTTTTAGAGTACGTATAATTATCTGTCATATTAAATAGGCTTTTGTGTTTTTTTTATTTAATTGAAGTTTTTAATTTTAAATTTAAATAATGAAATAAATATTTGTGTTCATTTAAAAATTATTGATTCATTTACTTTTTTTAAATATCACCAATTTTTGGAAAATTAAAGAATTTTTAAGGGGTACGTACTATTATCTGTGTGACTGTACATATGTACGTACATACATACGTATTCTTATTACTCGCACATTATTTTATCATACTAAACTCGAACAAAAAAAAAAAATAATAAAAAACCTACCCACCGACTGGCAGTCTAAATGAATGAATGTCTGACGCAACAATCCAGTCAGTCACTGACACGTTAGCATAATTCAGTATTATTATTTGAACGTTGTTTTCAATTCATCGAAATATGTATTTAGATACGAGTCTGCGTTTTAAAAACAACGCTCGTAAAATATAAAATCACGTTATTCACCAGCCATAAGTCGTGTGACTTGATTATTTTATATGAATTTCTATTGATTGTACTTATATGGTGTACGCTCATTCGTTCGTTCATTTCTGCGCAGAATAATATCACTAAAAAGATTAGCTTTTTGTTGCCTAAGTTAAAATTGAAACATAAAAAGAAAAAAAATATAAAATATTTCAATAAAATTAATTATTCAGTACAAGTTTAAACAACCTGCCTGCAGTTTCAATAAAATGTATTGTACTTAAAGCTTTTAAAAGTTATACCCTACTTACAGTTGAATCCGGTTTGACCTTGACATTTAATAGGTTAAATATTATCTGGAATAAGTTGTGAAATGTTTTGGAAATTTAATAATCAATAACAACAAATTGAAAATTGAGGACAAAATTTTGGTTGTTCTAAAAAGCTTTAGATAGAATAAACGCTAATATGCTTAAATGTTTATTTAAAATCCCTAATGATAGTCAACAAAGTGGACCAAAAATACCAGCAAATAAATTTGTTTTATTTGTTTCATTACACAATTAAACGAAACATGTATTTTTGAGAAAGGCTAGGTCATAGAGAATTGACATAGAGTGAAAACTCTACTGCACAGATTAATACAGATATGCAACAAATGGCAGTTGCCAAAAAAAGTATTATCGCACCGTATGTTTATTTTTACGTTCTACAACATTGGTGCCCATTTCATAGCTCATTTCTTATTCTCTTTGGCTTAGTAGTCACTGAGACAGCGACGAATGCACATGCTAAGCGGGTATATTATTATTTTTAATTTTTTTTTTTTTTTTAAATTTTTGTTCATGATCACTGAAAGAAATATTCGGATTGTTTAATATATTTAGAACTTTAAAATATCACTGAAGTGTTGTCTGGTTTTTCACCTCAATTTACTTCTGTAAACAATGTTTTTCAGATTTGAAATAATTTTAATCAAAACAACGTAATAAAGTAAGCAAAAAAAATATTTTACACATTTTAAATATTTTCAAATTTGTCGAAAATGAACTCTCAATTAATGAGCTATGAAAATATGTCGCCAGACAATTTGATTAATATTGTTGACTTGATTATTGTTAAAAAATAAAGCGTTTAAAATATTGACATCTTTTTTTTAGTTCACTAAACATTTCTTTCAGTGAAGCTCTCTTTCGCTCACCAACACAAATACAGTTTTAGCTTTGGGCATCTCTGTTCTACAACCACATTTCAATAGTTGTGGCTTGAAGAGCGAGAGACAAAATACAAGTTTCAATAAGCAACGAGTGTGATTTATATTTGTCCCTTTTTCCTCACCACAACCACTTTGACATTTTCTTTTGTTTGTTTTCTATTGCCATATTACAGAAACCAGCTGATCCATATCTGTATAATGTGTCAAAGACCTAACTCAGTTGTCAGAAACCTTAGTGGTAAGAATGTATTAGTGATTATTTTATATTAGCGAGCATTTTGGGTAAATTTTTAGTTTGAGTTTTTTTATAGTTTCCGTTCTATGCATAGATAAATACACATAGATCGGAAACTCTCCTGTCAAAGACCTAACTCAGTTGTCAAAAACCTAAGTGGTGAGAATGTATTAGTAAAAAAAACTATGTGAAAACAAAAACAACACTCGTATGTGTAACATTTTTAGATTTTTTTTTTTTTTTTTGGGGTTTGAGGTAAAGAGTGTATCAAAAAAATCGAATACTTGTATTAAGATAAATAAAACTTAAACCGTTCAATATAAAAATTCTCAAAAATATGCAAATTTATTCAAATATTGTACAAATTCGATACACATTAAAATATTGACATATTACTCGGAATTTATAAATGTATCCACTTTTTCCGAAAATCCTCCCATTAAAGGTTTTATAGTTGCTTCCGTTACCTTTTTGAA
Source organism: Calliphora vomitoria (assembly GCA_942486065.2). NCBI lineage: Eukaryota > Metazoa > Arthropoda > Insecta > Diptera > Calliphoridae > Calliphora > Calliphora vomitoria. The sequence goes on from OW818032.2 coordinate 7,310,183, forward strand.
CGAGGTGATCCTTACGCTTAAAGTCGGACATATCCTGGAAAGGTATCTTCCTGTGTTATTTAATTTACCCATTTCCCTCGAAGGGAAAATTGCTATCGTGCTATTCCCATGAACTTTTAATGCACAATAGTTGATTTTATTCATAACAGGTGTTTATTGTTTACAAAATTCCATCTAAAAATTTCACAACATGGAAAATTTTTCACGTGAACAAAATTCATGAACGAAAAATGGAAAAAGGGAACATATTTCATGTGAAATATTGCCTCGCGATAGGGGTGATTGTTTGAATGCCAAATCGAGCCAGAAATATGAAGGCACTCTGTGCAGTAAACCGTTTTTGTTGACACTCTGTAAAATGTCGCAAACGATTGGCTTCTTTTGCATTGCGATCTGGATCTTTCTGAACTTTATTTATACCACTTCATTTTTTTTAAAGTCCATATTGAATTTTTTTAAAGTTTAAAATTCAGTATTTTATTGGATATACCTTGTTTGCCTCCTTTTAAATACTTTGTTATTCCCGCAACTTTCTTCGGCGTATATTTTTGAGTTCGTATTGAGTCGTATTTTGGGATTGAGATCTGGCGATTGTGCAAGCCACTTTAAAACACGAACCTTATTTCAATAAATAATATGAAATTCTAATACATACCTTTCAATTTATTAATATTTCGGATAAAATAAAATGCGTTTGTTATTTTTTTATAGTATGTAAGCCCTTAGAATCTAATTAATCTAGCATTACATTATGAACATTTAAACTCGATTATTTAACGGTCTTGAATTTTAAAACGTATCATCACTATAACAATGAACAGCTGTTTATGTTGATAAGGAAACACACAGTTGCTCAAAAAGGTATCAAATAAAAATAATAAACATTAAACATGTTGCAATCAGTTTTGTTCTTAAACATTTGTTGACAACATGGGCAAAGTAATAGAAACAGTGGCCGATTCGATTGGCATTGAAATCCTTGATGAAACTACCATATTAACCGGTAAGTACCTTAATAATACCATTAAAATGCTGAAAATAATCTATATTTCTTCTAATTGATTCAAAGGTAAAGGCAATGAATTACATTTGTATAGAAAAAATACAACTAAAGAAAACGTGTTTGAACGACAAGTGCTGGACATAAAACTTACAAATAAAATTCATGGCATCAGGAAGACACAGACAGCAAGTGAAAAACTTTTATTAGTTTATGGTGAAAAAGAATTTATAGTGTTGGTATACAATGACAACTATGAATTTAATGAATTCTATAGAGCAGAATTAAGTGATTGGATTAGTTGTGGTACCTTTGTAAATGATTCGCAAGAAATTGTGCTACTAACAGCACATAGCATCATATTAAGATTTTCCTATAATGTTGCTGTCGGCGAGTGTTGTCTTAAGGAACGCGTGTCTTGTACTGACAAATCAACATTATATTGTGCTCATTTATGTGGCGAAAACTGGAATGATTTGGTTGTATTTGCCGGCAATGCTTTTGGCGAACTACTCATATGGCAGCCTTCGAAGTATGAGGAAAATAAAGCAGAGCCACTGAAACCTAAGGTGTCTCCGTTATTACACCGTATTTCAGCTCACAATGGTGTCATCTTTTCAATTGACTATGACCAGTATTCGCGGTGTCTTATAACAACCAGTGATGATCGAGCCATAAAATGGTGGAAAATAGAATTTACTACTGAATTCAATTGGAGCGAATCAACTCTTCAACCCTTATCCAGTGGTTATGGTCATGTGGCTAGAGTATTTCAAGGACGTATTATTAATGATGGTAAGATCTCATGTACTGAAATGATAATGTAAAACATTAAATTAATAGTGAACCTAATTTAATAAAGCATTTATTTAAATGCCCTAAACAGAAGAAAATAAACATTAAATTATACTTTTTATTACATTACACATACACAATTTATATGATATAAAAGATCGACGCGAAAAGCTTTTCTTATATCCTAAAAATTGTATAATGTAATAAATTCTTTGATTTTATTTAATGATTATTTTCTTATTTTGCATAATCTAGAGATTATATCAACAGCGAATTATCGAACCTAAGATTGCATTGTTATCAGGTGTAAAATTTCAGCCTATTCGGGCTACGAGAGCTAGTTCAAAATTCAGCTACAAATTTCGACCTAAAATAACATACAAACTAACATTGCAATACAAAATAATAATTTTTCTATCTTTTCTTTGCGTTTCTAGGTCCTAATGTTTATGCTCTGAGTGTGGGTGAGGATTCATATTTTTGTTTATGGCACAAAAATGGCCAACTCCTTTTTAAAAGACGTCAGCAATATGGAGCAACGATTTGGAATTTTGTGTATGATAATAATACTAAAACCATATATACCATTGGCTCCATAGGAAATTTGGTGGCCTTTGGCTTGAACCAAGTTCTACAAGAAACCCAAAACCCTCGCGAAGATACACTACTACCAGCTCTAACCGATGTAAATTGTATGGAATACATAGCAAAAGTAAAATTTCTAACTGCTAAACATATAATAGGGGTAACAAATCAAAATAATTTGATGACATCAATGTGCAAAGGAAATGAATGGCTTCATTGGGAAAAAGTGCCGGTAGAAGTGAATTTTAAATGTACTGTAATGGAGGTATTTGAAAATCGTATAGCCATTTGTGGTTACAAACGTCTGATTTTATTGGAGTGTCAGGAGAATAGTGGAGAATTCATTGTAATACACTATGAAGAGTTGCTTAATAGTGTGATACGCACCTTTGTGTTTTTCAGCAAACAGCAATATTTAATATGTGATGACCAGGGTAATTCGTTAATATTTATGGGCTCCGTAAAAAATAAACACTATTTGGAGTTACCTAAATGTAAGGAACCTTGGCTAACAACTGCTGTATTGCTGCATGAACAACAATGTATAGTTATAAGCAACAGACAGGGTAATTTGTTGTTATACCAGCTGCAGCCAGAAAACAATAATTATGAACTGAAGCAGATCATAAAACATCCTCATGGTAATTTAGGCGCCACTAATCTTCACTGTCTAGAAGAGACCTCAAATTCAGCCTTAATACGTTCAACTGGTCATGATGGTGCACTCAATGTGTTTTCCGTTGATTTTAATAACACTACAATTCAAACGTGCTACCGCCAGAATTTACCCGTGTCTTGGGTAGAGCATATTGAAAAGTGGTATAACGATTTTGAACTGTTTTTAGGATTTAATGACAATCACTTTGTGGCTTGGTGTAAAGAATTTGATTTCTTGCTGCAGTTGCCCTGTGGTGGTGGTCACAGATGTTGGCATTTTGTAATAAATCCCCAAGACTTTAAAATCTCTCTAGCATTTATAAAAAATAAAAGGGTGCGTTTCTACGAAATGGCACTATTAAACCAGGAGTTAATTACGCTGCCTTTGGCTAAACGTTGGCATATCTCACCCTGTAATATAATGGAAATATTACCACCAACTTCTTTCCTCTCACCTCATATAGCGGTAACGGCGGGTGATGATAATCTTTTAAAAATTCACACTTTCAACCAGCAGACTGGACTCAAGGAGCACAAGGAACTACACCATCATATATCCAACATAAGAGCTCTGAAAGTCTTGTCTTTAAATGACAAGGAATTCTTAATATTTTCCGGTGGCGGTCGAGCTCAACTATGCGTAACTAAAGTGGATAGTGGTAATTTTCATATCAACGAATTGATCAATTATACTTTGAAGCAGGATAGCAGGGACAATAAATCAAAAGACCAATCATATAATTTTGATCCAGAGACACGTTTAATGTCTTTGGATGTCAAAGTTGTATCCAAGGAAGAGTATGAAATTTATGTGGGCTGTTCCGATGGCTTCATTCGACATTTAAAACTAAACTTGAGAACATTAGAAATTGCACTACTAACACAATATTTCTACAGTAAATGTATTCTGCAATTGAGGTATATAGCCGAAATGGATTATGTTTTAGTGGCCGCCACTGATGGCTTCATAAAGTTCTACGATAGCAGTCTTTCGAAATGTTTACACCAACTGCAACACCACTCCAGTGGCATCAATGGTTTATCTATTCTATATAATTCTGCCAACAGATCTCTACAAATTTTGAGTGGTGGTGATGATCAAGCTGTTTCATATACGGAATTGTCTTTGAACGATTTAGATTTTGCAATATTAATAAAATTCCACAAACCTTATTTACATACAGCCCAAGTGTGTGCTAGCGCCTTGAGTTCAAATGGTCGTTATGGTTTCACCAGCGGTGTAGATCAAGTTCTTAATAAACTTGATTTAAGTACGGGTGAAATGGTGGATAGTTTTTACTCCTGTGTGGCCGATATTAAAGGAGTAGCCTTGGCCGATGATAATGTATGTTTATTGTATGGTTGTGGTTTACAAATTTATTCATTTAATAGTTGATGTGTGTAAAACTGCTGTACTAAAAATGTTATTTAATATTAATAAAATATAACGATTTGAAAAGAAAACTTTGTTTATTGTTTTGATATTTAGGATTTCGGATATGACACAAATAAATGTCGGCAATTTTTCACAATTAAAAGTCTTTTAGATTCTAAGACTAATGGTGTAAATTGTTTATCCCGCTCTATTTAGGTTTAGAAGTTATACGGTAATATATATAATATATACAGTAACTCAATAATGTCTACATACAGTATTAATAATTTATGGTTTCTTATGAAATATATCGCTAAATTGCAAGAACAACGTCTTAACACAAAATCCGTGTTTTTTGAACTGAGCAATACAAAATATGCGCCGTTCTATAGTCTTTCATTCTCGTACATTTGACAAGAAAAAATTTGGTTTAAATACAAGTTAGAAAGATATTAACATCTACTATTTAAATCAGGTTTTATTTCTGAAATATCATGATTTGAGATTTTTGCATTTTTATGACATCTATAATTCAAGCACGTATCCTTCGCCCAATAAATGTATCCCTGGGGGGGGGGTTTCGATTAGATAGGAAATCTTTTCGAATTTCATTTTCGTTTTCGGATTCAGTTACCTAGCCTTTACACATGTAAGTATCCCAGCAGTTAAGGAAGTAGTCAATGTATCCCTTATAGACAGTAATCGTCACAAATGTTTTATCACTTGGCTGACTCCAATTTATATATGTTGGTCATTTGAGACGTATGTGCTCTTTGTAGTGCATAGATAAGACAATTGGTTACTTTATACATCCCAGGTAATCTAGCGTGAAGACAATTGTCACTTAAGTGTCTCTAAGTAATCTGGAGTGTAGTCACTTTAAACGTGTTGTGTGATAATTCGTTCAAATTGGTTTTATACAAATTGTGTTGATATAATTCTCATACAGTTGTATTCCTTGCAATTTATGTGTACCTATATATCATTCTTAAATTTTGTGTTGATTTTTTTTAACAAATTCCAAATTCTAAAGGGGCCCATAGACACATACTGCTGACACATACTGCCGATGAACCCTTCGTATACGTGTGTGATTGATATTTTACTACACACCTATCAATCATCATTTAAAAAAAAAAATTTAAATTACAATAAACATGCGTTTGAGAACAAAAAAAATATTATTTTCTATCTTTCTGTAACTGAAACGTCAAATTTAAAAATAATATTTCAGAAAAATTAAAAAATTCATATTATTGTTCATTTGATCAACTGTCAGCAGTATGAGTTCATTTCAAAATCAAAACTATTTTGATTTTTCATACTGCATTGTCTGTGTGTCGCATACATAAACAAAAATTTCAAATTTACCAACACATGCTTATTGCATGAGCATGAGCAGTATGTGTCTATGGGCTCAAGATGTATTAAATATGCCTTGTATGGGCCCCTTAATCCTGATACATAATGTAAATTCCATTTGCCATCCCTGATGTCATTATTATTTTATATGGCAATGCTGTGAATAAACCACAAACTTTATGATGGCAATACCTGTAGTTGGCCTTTTTTAATTTACCGCTACTTTGTAACTAAATTTTATAATAAATACTATAATTTAAGATAAAAAAGCTACAAAGTTATCAACAATTAAGTAACAAGTGAATTTGTAAATATAAAACAAGAAACATTTAACAAAAATTTTATTCATATTGCAATTCTAGTTTAATTATAATATACCCACTTTATTGAACATTTGTTGAATACATCGTCATAAGCTAAAGGGTAAGCGTAACTCAAACTTATTATCATCCAACTTCCATTTAATTTTAAAGTATAATAATATTTTTTTTTCATTGCACACGATTTTGCAGTGTCCTAAATTTACCGTATACCAATAGAGGTTTCATTGAATATTCCAATTGCACTAAATTTGTTATTTACTCATCTGTAAAAGTTAATTTTTGTTTCCTCTGGCGGTGGAGAATAATTAGTGTTGATACTGTTTAATGCACCTGTTCATTTTCGGTTGTCTTGGAAACCTTTGTTGACATTTATTAAACAAGTATTTACCAGAAAAATAAAAAACTAAAATCAAATACATAGTATGTACGTATTTTTGAAATTCATAAAAAAATTCTAAAGAAAATTAATAAACCAACGAAAGAAATATATTTGTACAATGGATTATAGCGATAACGGTGATACTAATATCGATATAGTATGTCAAACATCGGTAAATGAATATTTCGATCAAGTCATTGGCCACATAGAAGACATTGTTCTGAGCGAAAAATTCCAAGACTTACATGAACAATTCTTGGAAAGATATTGGTCGATATTCGAGGACAACGAAGAAAACAAATTGGAATATATGGAAGTATTTGAGGAATACACCACGACATTTGAGACATTCTTTATGGAAGAATTAAACCGTTGTATGGCAAATTTTGATATGGAAAAATTTGCTGAAGAATTAAAGTAAGACAAAATTTGAACGATGAAATTAACAAATGTTAACAAAAACTATATTTTTCTTGTATTACAGTTTACATGAATCTTTACCAAATTCTATGGGTTTTGTCGATTCAGAAATTTTCGAATTATTGTATTCTTTTAGTAATTTCCAAATTTTCAAGAATTTGATGTTAGACTATCGCAGTAAGAAGGAGGGCCGAGTACAACATTTGGATTTTAATATTCTAATAACGAAACCATTACATCAAGAGGCTGCATTGTTGGATAGAGTTGTAGATACATGTTCAGTTAATAATATTAAATAAGTATGGTATTGATTTCTAAATTTTTAATAAACTTATGTGTTTTTGAGTAGCAAGAAAAAACATTTTATTTTAATTGGTCAATTCACAAGGTCTCTTATCAGTCATATTATCATAATGTCCTAATATATAACAACTCGGCGGCTCGGCTTAAGCGACTCTTAGGCATTTGGCGTTGGTCTCTGCTGGTTCGCTACGATAACACAATAAACATAGCAATAAAAACCATTGTGAAATATTAGGACATTATGACAATATGACATGATAAGAGACCTTGTGAATTGACCAAATATATTTTCAGTAGCGGTATTTACAATGTAGAGTACTTTCTCCAGCAAAGTAGCAGTTTAGCAGAAACTAAAAATGAAACGAGCTCTATATCATGAATCGCTATTGCATTTGATGACGAAATTTGATTTTTAACATTAATGACTTTTTTCGACCGAATTTCACGAATTTCCAATTGTATTTTAATAACATAGAATCTATGTTCAATAATTTCTAATTCTATTTCAGAATTTTCTAATTATATTTCAGAATTATCCATTTGTAATTCAGAAATTTCTATTTTAAATACATAATAATAATCCATATTTGCTTCTTGTAAAGACGCTAATGTTTAATAAGTTAATAAAACACAACAAGCATTAATTTTTTTCGAATATGTATTTTAATTTAACATCATTTTAAATGATTATTTAGCGTAGTATTTTAATATACGTTTCATTGTTAAAAAATAACATTAACAAAGTTAAACTTAGGCAATTTTTAGTTCTGTTAATGGCAAAATAGATCGCTTGAGACTCTCTTTGTCATAAAATCATCAACAAAAACAAATTGTTTTATAAAATAACACAAACTTTAAAACAAGTTGCTTTTTTTTAATTTTAAACCAGAGAGCTTAATTAACAGAACCAGAACTCTACTTATAAATATTAGAAAAAATATAAATTTAATTTCTACTGTAAATCATTACATTAGTTTTCATTCACTCTCAGCGTGATATTGACGATCTCTTTGGGGAAATAAATAACAAAAACACTTTCCGGCAACAAGTCATCTTTATGTTGTAAGAGTTATTTTCAATTCATACAAGATTATTTTGTTTTTTTTTTATATTGGAAATGGGGAGGAGCAGCATGAGTATTTGAAACTGTTATTTTCTCTAACTCTTTTTAGGACTATTTATGATTTTTATGATCTCACTGCAAATTGTTGTAACACTTATTTGGGTTTGTTCGTTTTAAATTTGCAGTGTATATCATAAAATCATTTATTTTGTTGGTCTTGCTGCTCTTTCTCGGCATTTGCCTTTACAGCAGCTCTGTGGGCTTTTTGGTCTTCATACATGCGAACAAATTCTTCTTTAGTGGGCATTGGCTTAATGTGACCTTTTTGAACTAAGTACTTAATTGAAACGGTGGTGCCACCTGCAATTTGAATAAAAATCCATTTGATAAATTCGCTTTAATGCTTTAATTATACAACCACTTACCCAAAGTGACTGCATAACGTACTGGTGTGGCCACTTTATAACACAAATACGCCACAGCCCAATGACCCAAATTAGAATTTTGCACTTTTTCTATGATCGTTTCACTTAGATGTATGTATTGCAAAAGTGATGGTACATCGACACCGCTACAAAAAATCCATTTTTAAAAACAACAATTCTGTAAATTCGAGCTTAACTCACCTTTTGGATAAATAATAAAAACCACACATCCATCCAGCTGAGGTCACAACATGCACTGGTATCAACACATACCAGTATTTCTTATACATAAGCTTAAATTTAGCAAACAAGCCCAATTTAGAGGTCTCACCAAATAAGTCAACATCTGTTATGGCTGCAGCTTTGGTATCAGACTTGTTGGCTCTGTCGGGTGCATTCTTTGTGCCAAATTGACAGCGTGTATTGTAGATGGGAGCACAGATATGGGTTTGTAATTGTGGCAATAGCAGGCTTTGTTGCTTAAAACAATCCTTATTGCTGTAAATTGTAGATGGGTGGACTGAGCCGCCAATGTTACGTATAAAGACAGCTGTGGAATAGTTTGCTGCACGTTTTAAGCACCACAATTGTTGCTGCTTCAACTGCATATTACAGCTGATAATACCAGCATTGTTGGCTCTTAATACATTCGTTAATGTCTTTAAGGAGTTCATTTTAATTTATAAATTTTATTTACGTCTTTAATCTTGAAAATAAGTTCACTTTTGCTTTCCTTAAATTTTCATTTTTCTACCAGATGTACGTGCCGAATATAAGTTTACTAAATAATAGGGTTCTTATATTTGAAACAAAAAGTCGACTTTTCGAACTTTCGATTTTTAAAAAGTCGACTTTTCGAACTTTCGACTTTTGGTAATTTATGAAAAGTCGACTTTTCGAACTTTCGACTTTTTAGTTAAATCGACTTTTTTCGACTATTTTCGACTTTCCGAATATTTTCGACTTTTTTTCACTTTTTACCATTTTTTGTAAAAAATACATGGTTTCTGCATTTATTGATGCACCTTGTGTTAATTTTAGCAATAAAAATTAAATGTATTAAGGCGATAATATATAATATGTAGAAAGAGCATTTTTGTATGAACATTTACTTATTATTTATTTTTGCATACACTATAAAAAATGTAAGTGTACCAAATTGCAATAACATAAAATTATTATGTTATTCTGTGCATATTTTGTTTTAGTATAATGTTGCAATTAAAAATTTGTTTAACAATCTTAAAAGTCGACTTTTATCGACTATTCGACTTTTTTCGACTTTAATCGACTTTTATCGACTTTTTTCGACTTTTATCGACTATTCGACTTTTATCGACTTTTGTGATAACTAATCGAATGTTCGACTTTTTTGAGACCAAAAAGTCGACTTAGACTTTTCGACTTTTTTCAGCAAAAAGTCGATTGTTCGAACAATCGAACAATCAACTTATAGAACCCTACTAAATAAATCAACCGGACATGGTTGTTTTATTTCGTAGGTTTTTCTATTTGTCTAACAGAGTTGCAAAGAAATATACTAGGTACTGTATAAATAGTAACTTTTTTTTGGGAAATAATTCACTATCTCGGGAACTATTGGAGATATCATAACGAATTTTTTACAAGGTTTTAGCTGAGGTGTTTCCGACTTGATTTGCAATTTGTTCAGCTTCGTGGGAGGAATGGAAGGCTACTCAAAAATAGTCAACTCACATTGAAAACAAAAATCGTTAAAAATCCATTTATGACCCGAATGAGCTGAAATTTTAAATATTTAAGTTCAAGAGATATTTAGGCTTGTTTTCTTAAGACCGGATGTGACAGATTTGAGGAGCCACCCACTGACCACTATTCCACCTCCCAAGCTGAACAAATTTAAATCAACTCGAAAACACCACATCTTGTGAAATTTCGTTACGATAAAATAAAACGCTTCTAAACCACTGGCTGTGTTGCAAAAGCGAGGCAATATTTATAAATGTTGTTAGCATATTTTCTATAAATTGAAGCCGTTAGAGCGATAATAATAAAAATCTGTGATCACTTATATTTTTCACCAAAAATCTATTTTTAAATGGAAAATGCAAAGAAAAATTCGTAAACTAAAGGGTTTAGAGCGATAACAATGAAAATCTGTGATCACTTATATTTTCCTCCAAAAATCGATTTTGAAAATCTGTGATCACTTATATTTTCCACCAAAAATCAATTTTTAAATGGAAAATGCAAAGAAATCTAAAATTGCTTATAATTCGTAAACTATAGGGTTTAGAGCGATAACAATGAAAATCTGTGATCACTTATATTTTCCAACAAAAATCGATTTTTAAATAGAAAATGCACTAAAAATAGATTTTGAAATAGAAAATGCAAAGAAATCTAAAATTGCTTATAATTCGTAAACTAAAGGGTTTAGAGCGATAACAATGAAAATCTGTGATCACTTATATTTTCCACCAAAAATCGATTTTGAAATGGAAAATGCAAAGAAATCTAAAATTGCCTATAATCCGTAAACTATAGGGTTTAGAGCGACAACAATGAAAATCTGTGATCACTTATATTTTCCACCAAAAATCGATTTTGAAATGGAAAATGCAAAGAAATCTAAAATTGCTTATAATTCGTAAACTATAGGGTTTAGAGCGACAACAATGAAAATCTGTGATCACTTATATTTTCCACCAAAAATCGATTTTGAAGTGGAAAATGCTAAGAAATCTAAAATTGCTTATAATTCGTAAACTATGGGGTTTAGAGCGATAACAATGAAAATCTGTGATCACTTATATTTTCCAACAAAAATCGATTTTTAAATAGAAAATGCACTAAAAATAGATTTTGAAATAGAAAATGCAAAGAAATCTAAAATTGCTTATAATTCGTAAACTAAAGGGTTTAGAGCGATAACAATGAAAATCAGTGATCACTTATATTTTCCACCAAAAATCGATTTTAAATGAAAAATGCACAAAAAGTCGATTTTAAATATATTTTCCACCAAAAATTGATTTTTAAATGGAAAATCTAAAATTGCTTATAATTCATAAACTAAAGGGTTTAGAGCGATAACAATGAAAATCTGTGATCACTTATATTTTCCACCAAAAATAGATTTTAAATGCACAAAAAGTCGATTTTTAAATATATATTCCACCAAAAATCGATTTTTAAATGGAAAATGCAAAGAAATCTAAAATTGCTTATAATTCGTAAACTAAAGGGTTTAGAGCGATAACAATGAAAATCTGTGATCACTTTTATTTTCCACCAAAAATCGATTTTTAAATGGAAAATGCAAAGAAATCTAAAATTGCTTTTAATTCGTAAACTAAAGGGTTTAGAGCGATAACAATGAAAATCTGTGATCTTTTCCACCAAAAATCGATTTTTAAATGGAAAATGCAAAATTGCTTATAATTCGTAAACTAAAGGGTTTAGAGCGTTAACAATGTGATCACTTATATTTTTCACCAAAAATCGATTTTGAAATGGAAAATGCAAAAAAATCTTTAATTGCTTATAATTTGTAAACTAAAGGGTGTAGAGCGATAACAATGAAAATCTGGGATCACTTATATTTTCCACCAAAAGTCGATTTTTAAATGGAAAATGCAAAGAAATCTAAAATTGCTTATAATTCGTAAACTAAAGGGTTTAGAGCGATAACAATAAAAATCTGTGATCACTTATATTTTCCACCAAAAATCGATTTTGAAATGGAAAATGCACCAAAATTCTAATTTGTAAATGGAAAATGTAATTAAATCTAAAATTGCTTATAATTCGTAAACTAAAGGGTTTAGAGCGATAACAATGAAAATCTGTGACCACTTATATTTTCAACTAAAAATCGATTTTGGTGAAATGGAAAATGCAAAGAAATCTAAAATTGCTTATAATTCGTAAATTAAAGGGTTTAGAGCGATAACAATGAAAATCTGTGATCACTTATATTTTCCACCAAAAATCGATTTTGAAATGGAAAATGCACCAAAATTCTAATTTGTAAATGGAAAATGCAAATAAATCTAAAATTGCTTATAATTCGTAAACTAAAGGGTTTAGAGCGATAACAATGAAAATCTGTGATCACTTATATTTTCCACCAAAAATGGATTTTTAAATGGAAAATGCAAATAAATCTAAAATTGCTTATAATTCGTAAACTAAAGGGTTTAGAGCGATAACAATGAAAATCTGTGATCACTTATATTTTCCACCAAAAATCGATTTTTAAATGGAAAATGCACCAAAAGTCGATTTTGAAATGGAAAATGCAAAGAAATCTAAAATTGCTTATAATTCGTAAACTAAAGGGTTTAGAGCGATAACAATGAAAATCTGTGATCACTTATATTTTCCACCAAAAATCGATTTTTAAATGGAAAATGCACCAAAATTCTAATTTGTAAATGGAAAATGCAAATAAATCTAAAATTGCTTATAATTCGTAAACTAAAGGGTTTAGAGCGATAACAATGAAAATCTGTGATCACTTATATTTTTCACCAAAAATCGATTTTTAAATGGAAAATGCAAAGAAATCTAAAATTGCTTATAATTCGTAAACTAAAGGGTGTAGAGCGATAACAATGAAAATCTGGGATCACTTATATTTTCCACCAAAAATCGATTTTGAAATGGGAAATGCAAATAAATCTAAAATTGCTTAAAAATCTATTTTTAAATGGAAAATTCAAAGAAATCTAAAATTGCTTATAATTCTTAAACTAAAGGGTTTAGAGCGAAAATCTGTGATCACTTATATTTTCCACCGAAAGTTGATTTTTAAATGGAAAATGCAAATAAATCTAAAATTGCTTATAATTCGTAAACTAAAGGGTTTAGAGCGATAACAATGAAAATCTATGATCACTTATATTTTCCACCAAAAATCGATTTTGAAATGGAAACTGCACCAAAAGTCGATTTTTAAATGGAAAATGCAATGAAATCTAAAATTGCTTATAATTATTAAACTAAAGGGTTTAGATCGATAACAATGAAAATCTGTGATCACTTATATTTTCCACCAGAAATCGATTTTGAAATGGAAACTGCACCAAAAATCGATTTTGAAATAGAAAATGCAAAGAAATCTAAAATTGCTTATAATTTGTAAACTAACGGGTTTAGAGCGATAACAATGAAAATCTGTTGACACTTATATTTTCCACCAAAAATCGATTTTGAAATGGAAAATGCAAAGAAATCTAAAATTGCTTATAATTCGTAAACTAAAGGGTTTAGAGCGATATCAATGAAAATCTGTGATCACTTATATTTTCCACCAAAAATCAATTTTTAAATAAAATTGCTTATAATTCGTAAACTAAAGGGTTTAGAGCGATAACAATGAAAATCTGTGTTCACTTATATTTTCCACCAAAAATCGATTTTGAAATGGAAAATGCACCAAAAATCGATTTTTAAATATTGAATGGAAAAAATCTAAAATTGTTTATAATTTGTAAACTATAGGGTTTAGAGCGATAACAATGAAAATCTATGATCACTTATATTTTCCACCAAAAATCGATTTTTAAATGGAAAATGCAAATAAATCTAAAATTGCTTATAATTCGTAAACTAAAGGGTTTAGAGCGATAACAATGAAAATCTGTGATCACTTATATTTTCCACCAAAAATCGATTTTGAAATGGAAAATGCAAAGAAATCTAAAATTGCTTATAATTCTTAAACTAAAGGGTTTAGAGCGATAACAATGAAAATCTGTGATCACTTATATTTTCCACCAAAAATCGATTTTTACATGGAAAATGCAAAGAAATCTAAAATTGCTTATAATTCTTAAACTAAAGGGTTTAGAGCGATAACAATGAAAATCTGTGATCACTTATATTTTCCACCAAAAATCGATTTTTACATGGAAAATGCAAAGAAATCTAAAATTGCTTATAATTTCTAAACTAAAGGGTTTAGAGCGATAACAATGAAAATCTGTGATCACTTATATTTTCCACCAAAAATCGATTTTGAAATGGAAAATGCAAAGAAATCTAAAATTGCTTATAATATATAATAAAGGGTTTAGAGCGATAACAATGAAAATCTGTGATCACTTATATTTTCCACCAAAAATCGATTTTTACATGGAAAATGCAAAGAAATCTAAAATTGCTTATAATTCTTAAACTGAAGGGTTTAGAGCGATAACAATGAAAATCTGTGATCACTTATATTTTCCACCAAAAATCGATTTTGAAATGGAAAATGCACCAAAATTCTAATTTGTAAATGGAAAATGTAATTAAATCTAAAATTGCTTATAATTCGTAAACTAAAGGGTTTAGAGCGATAACAATGAAAATCTGTGATCACTTATATTTTCCACCAAAAATCGATTTTGAAATGGAAAATGCAAAGAAATCTAAAATTGCTTATAATTCTTAAACTAAAGGGTTTAGAGCGATAACAATGAAAATCTGTGATCACTTATATTTTCCACCAAAAATCGATTTTGAAATGGAAAATGCAAAGAAATCTAAAATTGCTTATAATTTCTAAACTAAAGGGTTTAGAGCGATAACAATGAAAATCTGTGATCACTTATATTTTCCACCGAAAGTTGATTTTTAAATGGAAAATGCAAATAAATCTAAAATTGCTTATAATTCGTAAACTAAAGGGTTTAGAGCGATAACAATGAAAATCTGTGATCACTTATATTTTCCACCAAAAATCAATTTTGCAATGGAAAATGTAAAGAAATCTAAAATTGCTTATAATTCGTAAATTAAAGGGTTTAGAGCGATAACAATGAAAATCTGTGATCACTTATATTTTCCACCAAAAATCGATTTTGAAATGGAAAATGCAAAGAAATCTAAAATTGCTTATAATTCGTAAACTAAAGGGTTTAGAGCGATAACAATGAAAATCTGTGATCACTTATATTTTCCACCGAAAGTTGATTTTTAAATGGAAAATGCAAATAAATCTAAAATTGCTTATAATTCGTAAACTAAAGGGTTTAGAGCGATAACAATGAAAATCTGTGATCACTTATATTTTCCACCAAAAATCAATTTTGCAATGGAAAATGTAAAGAAATCTAAAATTGCTTATAATTCGTAAATTAAAGGGTTTAGAGCGATAACAATGAAAATCTGTGATCACTTATATTTTCCACCAAAAATCGATTTTGAAATGGAAAATGCAAAGAAATCTAAAATTGCTTATAATTCGTAAACTAAAGGGTTTAGAGCGATAACAATGAAAATCTGTGATCACTTATATTTTCCACCAAAAATCGATTTTGAAATGGAAAATGTAAAGAAATCTAAAATTGCTTATAATTCGTAAATTAAAGGGTTTAGAGCGATAACAATGAAAATCTGTGATCACTTATATTTTCCACCGAAAGTTGATTTTTAAATGGAAAATGCAAATAAATCTAAAATTGCTTATAATTCGTAAACTAAAGGGTTTAGAGCGATAACAATGAAAATCTGTGATCACTTATATTTTCCACCAAAAATCGATTTTGAAATGGAAAATGCAAAGAAATCTAAAATTGCTTATAATTCGTAAATTAAAGGGTTTAGAGCGATAACAATGAAAATCTGTGATCACTTATATTTTCCACCGAAAGTTGATTTTTAAATGGAAAATGCAAATAAATCTAAAATTGCTTATAATTCGTAAACTAAAGGGTTTAGAGCGATAACAATGAAAATCTGTGATCACTTATATTTTCCACCAAAAATCGATTTTGAAATGGAAAATGCAAAGAAATCTAAAATTGCTTAAAAATCTATTTTTAAATGGAAAATGCAAAGAAATCTAAAATTGCTTATAATTCGTAAACTAAAGGGTTTAGAGCGATAACAATGAAAATCTGTGATCACTTATATTTTCCACCGAAAGTTGATTTTTAAATGGAAAATGCAAATAAATCTAAAATTGCTTATAATTCGTAAACTAAAGGGTTTAGAGCGATAACAATGAAAATCTGTGATCACTTATATTTTCCACCAAAAATCGATTTTGAAATGGAAAATGCAAAGAAATCTAAAATTGCTTATAATTCTTAAACTAAAGGGTTTAGAGCAATAGCAATGAAAATCTGTGATCACTTATATTTTTCACCAAAAATCTATTTTTAAATGGAAAATGCAAAGAAATCTAAAATTGCTTATAATTCGTAAACTAAAGGGTTTAGAGCGATAACAATGAAAATCTGTGATCACTTATATTTTCCACCGAAAGTTGATTTTTAAATGGAAAATGCAAATAAATCTAAAATTGCTTATAATTCGTAAACTAAAGGGTTTAGAGCGATAACAATGAAAATCTGTGATCACTTATATTTTCCACCAAAAATCAATTTTGCAATGGAAAATGTAAAGAAATCTAAAATTGCTTATAATTCGTAAATTAAAGGGTTTAGAGCGATAACAATGAAAATCTGTGATCACTTATATTTTCCACCGAAAGTTGATTTTTAAATGGAAAATGCAAATAAATCTAAAATTGCTTATAATTCGTAAACTAAAGGGTTTAGAGCGATAACAATGAAAATCTGTGATCACTTATATTTTCCACCAAAAATCAATTTTGCAATGGAAAATGTAAAGAAATCTAAAATTGCTTATAATTCGTAAATTAAAGGGTTTAGAGCGATAACAATGAAAATCTGTGATCACTTATATTTTCCACCAAAAATCGATTTTGAAATGGAAAATGCAAAGAAATCTAAAATTGCTTATAATTCGTAAACTAAAGGGTTTAGAGCGATAACAATGAAAATCTGTGATCACTTATATTTTCCACCGAAAGTTGATTTTTAAATGGAAAATGCAAATAAATCTAAAATTGCTTATAATTCGTAAACTAAAGGGTTTAGAGCGATAACAATGAAAATCTGTGATCACTTATATTTTCCACCAAAAATCAATTTTGCAATGGAAAATGTAAAGAAATCTAAAATTGCTTATAATTCGTAAATTAAAGGGTTTAGAGCGATAACAATGAAAATCTGTGATCACTTATATTTTCCACCAAAAATCGATTTTGAAATGGAAAATGCAAAGAAATCTAAAATTGCTTATAATTCGTAAACTAAAGGGTTTAGAGCGATAACAATGAAAATCTGTGATCACTTATATTTTCCACCGAAAGTTGATTTTTAAATGGAAAATGCAAATAAATCTAAAATTGCTTATAATTCGTAAACTAAAGGGTTTAGAGCGATAACAATGAAAATCTGTGATCACTTATATTTTCCACCAAAAATCGATTTTGAAATGGAAAATGCAAAGAAATCTAAAATTGCTTAAAAATCTATTTTTAAATGGAAAATGCAAAGAAATCTAAAATTGCTTATAATTCGTAAACTAAAGGGTTTAGAGCGATAACAATGAAAATCTGTGATCACTTATATTTTCCACCGAAAGTTGATTTTTAAATGGAAAATGCAAATAAATCTAAAATTGCTTATAATTCGTAAACTAAAGGGTTTAGAGCGATAACAATGAAAATCTGTGATCACTTATATTTTCCACCAAAAATCGATTTTGAAATGGAAAATGCAAAGAAATCTAAAATTGCTTATAATTTCTAAACTAAAGGGTTTAGAGCGATAACAATGAAAATCTGTGATCACTTATATTTTCCACCAAAAATCGATTTTTACATGGAAAATGCAAAGAAATCTAAAATTGCTTATAATTCTTAAACTAAAGGGTTTAGAGCAATAGCAATGAAAATCTGTGATCACTTATATTTTTCACCAAAAATCTATTTTTAAATGGAAAATGCAAAGAAATCTAAAATTGCTTATAATTCGTAAACTAAAGGGTTTAGAGCGATAACAATGAAAATCTGTGATCACTTATATTTTCCACCAAAAATCGATTTTGAAAATCTGTGATCACTTATATTTTCCACCAAAAATCAATTTTTAAATGGAAAATGCAGCAAAAAAAGTCGATTTTTAAATGAAAAATGCAAAAAAATCTAAAATTGCTTATGATTCGTAAACTAAAGGGTTTAGAGCGATAACAATGAAAATCTGTGATCACTTATATTTTCCACCAAAAGTTGATTTTTAAATGGAAAATGCAAAGAAAATGCAACTTTCAAAAATGTTTCCATTATATTGTAGCTCACTGTATGCGAAGCATGTCATCGAGTACGCAATTGTTTTGCCATGATGATTTTTATTACGTTGTAAATTCATATAATTTCATTATATAGTGATTAATCAATATACTTTTTTTTCAGAAATTTAAAACCAAAATTAATTACACTTGTATCCCTTAATACCCCAACACATTTATAGAAAATTTCCTCATTCTACGTGATATTTGTTCAAGAAAAAGATCTTGTAATCAAGAAAGTAAAAAATTTAAAACGCATGTTTTGAAAAGCTAATGCACATGTAGAACAAGTATGTATATTGTTCTTCTTTATAATTTCAAATACTTAGGATCAATTAACTTTTCACTAAATAATAATTTTCTTAACAAAATATACAAACATGAAATAAAGAAACGTTAGTATGTATCTGCAATAGAAACAGAAACATGCCAATAAAAAAAAATCTTTGTGTGAACAATGAATGCAACCGAAATCTAGCTATCGTTGCATTAAAAGACACATGTTTTCTATCAAATAACTTTTGGTAATAAAGTAATAATTGCAAAAACAATATAGATTTATGTATGTACATATTTATATTACAAATTATAATCTGTCTGAATATTTAAATTGAAGGAAGCTGGGGGGAATTTGTATAATTTTTTTTCGCCTTAAAAATAATTACTAATGCTTGAGTACAAGGTAGTTTTCATGTGATTGAGGGAGGGGCATACGAACGTCTGAACGTTTAATAAATATTAATTAAGAAACAAAAAATGGTGCATAAGAATTATTTATTACAAACACCTACGGAACGGAAAATATTTTTAATTCGTAATAAATATGTATGGATATCTACTTATATTTATATGAATTTATAAAGATATCCGTACGTATGTATATTTATAGGGTATTCAAATTATTCGATTTTCTTTGGTTCGATTAAGAAATTCTAACTAAAGTTTGTACTTGACTGGTTTCTGATACAAACAACCATCACATTTCATACGAAATATTTCAATTTTATTAGGAACTTCAAATAAACTTTTTAAAGGGTTTAACATCATATTCATATATACCTACTTGTTCCGAAATAACTATTCATCATCATAAATTCGTTCTACAGTGCATTCTGCTTCCATTGTAGGCCATTAAAAAATATATGACTCTTCATTTCAAAACCAAGTAGATTAGGGCCAGTCAATCGCTGGATTCCTCGGCGTTGTTTCACCATATTAAAGGGGTATTTATTTTGTTTGCATTAAACCTTTACCAAATTTACCTTTACCAAACAGTAATCGTCCAATAACTCAATTTTGGATTATTTGTTGCTTGACTGGTTTTTGAAATAAACGATACAATTTCTTCTAAGCTAATATCCTAATTATTATTATTCAAAACATAAAGGAGTGGTTAAAATAAATTTGCGATTTTGCCAATATTTCTCTATCTTATTTTCGCATTACGACCGCAAACTTTTTGTGGACCCTACAATTTCTGTTTTGAAATCCATTCCAATTTATATGTTATTGCTAAAAAAACGAGGTTTGTGTTTAGAATTTTAATTTCTTGCAGTAAAATGTATGTATTTATAGAAGGAGATATCGGGCCACTCTTTTATTTCCATATACATATATACAACTTATTTGGAGCTAAATTTGTGTAGATTAAACAGTTATGACCGATAAAGTCCAAGGTGAAATAATAAACATTATTCGTTATTCGTAAATGGTTACTTTTAAATTAGTCGAATAATTATTCGTAAGAAATTGTTCTATTCGAGTAATGTTCTTTCCGTTAATCGATTTATCTTACGAATAATTATTCGACGAATTTAAAAGTTACCATTTACTAATAACGAATAATATTATGTAGAATAATCGAATAAAACAAATAAATATATTTGTTTTGATTATTAATTTTCATATTAGTCTAACACCCACCTTAAAGTATACCGATCGACTCAGCACAGTACAGGTCACAGTTTTAAAGATATTTCGATTAGATTTGGAACACCCTAGTACATATGTTTTTAAAGAACTTTATTCTAAACGTCTATTTCTAAGTTTGATTGTTAACGAAATAGTCTTTACAAATTAAAATTCTTTGTGGTTAGTTTTCTATAATTATTATACGATAATTAAATATTATTTTTTCTTTAACATTTTCATTATTTACACATTTATAATTCAAAATTTTATTTATTTTTATAGTAAATTAATTTAATTAATTGTGGCGGCACCTACTCTCTTTGTATGCACGAATATAAACAATATAATTAAGTAGATATTTTAAATAAATACATACTCTACTAAAGAAATTAAATACATAATACAACATTCATACATAAATTAATCAGCTAAAATGTTTTACCTTTATGTTTTAGCTAAAAATTGAATGAATAACATTTTCATTTTTTTGGTTTTGCACTTAAGCCACAAGTATAAACAATTAACGAAATCAAAAATAAAACAAAATGATCTCCCCATATGTCTGTTGAAATTGAAAAAAAATAATATAAATAAAAACAATAAACAGGGAGTCGACCAAAATGTTTAAGCAAATAAATGAAATCATTAAAAATTTAAATACCAAATTGCACAAATAAATATACATAAAAAAAACAAATTCATATGTATATATTTAAATAGTAATTTATTTGAGCCAAAAAGAAAAGTACAAACAAAAAACAATTAAACACACGATACTGCTACAAACAACAGGAATAATAATTTTAATTAACTGCACATTAGCATTGCGTGACTAAAGTGGCAAGTTTCTGATGGGATTTTCTTTAAAATTCTTTTTTATGTCCGTAATATTTCATAATTTTGTGTCAGTGTTTTTGAAAAAATAAACATTTTTTGAATTTCATTCATAGTATGCATCACAGATTATTACAGCTATACAACAAATGACACTTGTCAAAAACGTCATGTTTCAAATTAGAATGACTGATTGATGGTCTCACGGCCACCTTATATACACTGCATTACCATCAGAGATGTGCATGAATATCACTCAAATGACATATTTTTTATTTTGCAAAAATTAATACTGAGTTATCACTATACATAAACTAAACGAAAACTGTCATTGCATGATTCATCACAGCAAGTGTTTTGTTACAAAATGCATGTAATTGCTTGCATATAATGTAAACTCTTAACATTCATAAAAGCAGCGAATCAATATGAGTGTTATGAATATAAGAAGAGCTCTTTGAGTTAATATACTCTTTCCTATATGAG
This sequence comes from Calliphora vomitoria, assembly GCA_942486065.2. Taxonomy (NCBI): domain Eukaryota; kingdom Metazoa; phylum Arthropoda; class Insecta; order Diptera; family Calliphoridae; genus Calliphora; species Calliphora vomitoria. Next base: position 7,332,232 of record OW818032.2, read on the forward strand.
TATGTTTGAATTAATTTATGACTGTATTTAGAAGGATTTTTCTTGCATATTTCTGTTTTAAACAATACGGAAAACACTATTTTCAATATTTTTTATTATTTCGGAGTTTATTGTATCAAAATAAGACGAAATTTAGTTATTGAACCACGCGCGAAAAGTTAATTAAAACAAATTAATGAACTGATTTAGTACTATGCATTCAACTTATCATCGAGCTTTTGTGAATCATTTAAATATGTACTTTGCATACAAATCAAAACACAGTAATCATTTTTGAGTTGTTATTGCTAACGGCATTTAAAAAAATTATTGAGAAAATAGCTATCAATTGTGAGACCGTAAGCCCTGCAAGCAATATAATTAGCACATGTTGATGATTGAAAACACAACAAATGCAGTGATTTCAGGTACATCTCTGATTACCATCTAGAACTTTCCAGCTCCATCTATCGAAGCTTCTTGAAAGTTCTATATCTACAATTATCAACTCAAAGCTTTTATTCAATGTTGTACTTATGTTCCACAGCTGCTGTTAATCGGCAGTTAATCAACTTTGTCCACAATTAAAAGTCTCCAGAAATAGAAATGTTGAGAAACATGATGCAACTTGGAACCAGCCGTTTGTTTTCTATTCTCATATTACTGAAACCAGCTGATTCATATCTGTATAATTTGTGGTATGCATCAAATAGTGATAAAAAATAACTCGTCACCAAATTCAAATGTTCGAAAAATAAATCACTTAAAATAAGTGTTAATACATGATGTTGCTTTATTTCTATCTATACAAAATAGATAGAAATTTTATATGTGTGGAAAACCACACACCAGGGAAATTTTTTAAACATCTCAATTAATGCATAGGCTAAGTTAATGCGACACGAAATTTCATGAACATCGCTTTACATATTATTAGAACAATTTATAAAAAGGATTAATTTTGTGTGGTTTCCCACAAAAAATTATCCTGATGTGTTTTTCCACACATATACAAATTTCTATCTATATTGTATTGTAACAGCTAAAAGTGCATAATATTCGAATCTTGGGTTTCTGCATTTTCGTTTTAACAGTAATATCAGAGATGCCAATTGTATCACAGAAATAGATCCGACTACTGATCTATGATTATGTGTGCTCAATTTTCTGCCTATTTGTATGTAAGAAGACATTTAAAAAAGTGAAATTTTAATTCTGTTTTTTTATTATTTAAAAAAATCGTTTTTTTTTTTATAAAAAAAATAAGTATATAAAATACACATTACAAAAAATAAACTCAAGAAATAAGAAAAGGAAAACACACACGTACATTTTATAAACAACATTGTTCTTAATTATTTATACTATTTTTTATTACTTCCTGTTTTTCATTCCCATTTAATAAGGATGCTGTAGCGCACCCCATGGCGTACATCCGTCCCTTGTATTATTAATTTAAACCTAGAGCGTATGAGTGTTTATTATTTTATGGTGTCGAACTCATACGCACCATTGTCGGCACTTGTAAAGCGTCTAATCTTTGTAAACGTTTACGTTTCTTTTCCATCAATGTTGTGGGGGGTGCATATTGTTGCGGCACCACACCTATCAGTGGTGGAGTACACTGTGGCACTGGTGTGTTTATGACAGCCTGCACCAGGGTTTGTGTTGCATTTGCTGTCGTCGCTGGCATGTGATAGATGCCAGTTTGTCGAAATAGTTTCTGTCTTATACTGGGTCTTTTAACGCGTAAATCTTTGGTGGCATAATGTGATGATTTCTTAGAGCTGGATGATGACGTGGTGCTATAACCGTCACTGTTCGAGGCGTTTCTGTGTTTGCGATGTTTACGATGATCATTGTTTTTCAGTATTGATGTTGTAGCCCTTGGCAGGTGGTCTTTATTTATTTCATTTTCATAGTGTAACAACGTTTCGCTGGATAATTTTTTGTCATGAGATTTCTTGGACTTTAATTTCGATTTTGCTTCCAGCTCTTGTTTATTTTTTACAGCCATTTCCTCCAAATATTTTTCCTGAAATTAATAAAAAACAAGAGTAATTAAGTGTTGAGATTTTATTGTAGAACTGACTATAGAGAAACACACATAGAGCGGAAACTAGGTTTTTGACAACTGAGTTAGGTCTTCGACAGGGGAGTTTCCGATCTATTGATTATTTCCTTATTATTATTTTATGATTTTGTCAAAATGGCAAATAATAATTGTAGCAACAGAATTGATTCATATACAGTTTGAAGATATTCACAAGTATAGTACTCCAGATATTCGAAAATAACTATTTACTTTTCAACCAAACTCAATACATAGATAAGAAATTAATTCATACAGAGTCTAAATTTTTTTAGGATTATAGTTCTTTAGATATTGAAAATTAACAATTTCCATTGTTTGGGAGTACCACACCCACTAATACAAAATCCAAACTACATATGTAAAATAATAAGGGTGTTATTCGGGCAAAATTTAAAGACTTCCTCAATTATAGTTTTCTAGATATTCGAAAATAACTATTTACTTTATTTACTTATCATATTCCATAATAACTATTTACTTTGTGTGTTAGGTGCAACGACGACCACTTTTAACTTCAAATTAAAAAATAACCTATTGTTCTTTCCAGATATATACTAACAAACAGACATACACTCATTTTTATATACACGTATATGGACAATTCTTGTTCCATTATTATTTAAACAAGTTTTTTACTACCTACTCTTGCAATTAAAATTATTATTCAATTAGCATTTTATTCTTCGGATGTTCTACTTACAAACATTTGCCTTCTGGCTTTATCACGTTTAGCCAAGACAACAACCCAGCCACCAAATGACAACATTATAACGGCCGGCACCAAAACACCAGCCAACTTGTTGTTAGGTTTTCGTATCCATGCATGATAAATAGCCAGAAATATGACTAATGAAGCCAAAATTACTGCCACCAAACGACCATTGGCCTTGCGTTCTTCCTAAAATTAATTAACAAACGAAAAATAAAAAAAAAAAATTAAAATTAATTTAATCATATGGTAAACATAAAATAAAACTAACATAAATTATTTTTCCAACAAAATAGTACATACATATGTCAAAAAGTTTGCACATATAAACTGGAAAAAAATAGATCATCACTGAATATAAAAAAAATCACACAAACAAAAATAACTTATTATCATCACCTTTTAAAATGATGTGAAAAAATAAAATTACAGACATGCAGTAAACCAATTCACACACTTCGCCTCCATAAGTACGAGTATTTATTATATGTACTACAATACATACGAGTATCTGAAGAGTATAAATATTTAATATTGTTTACATACTTGAATAGTTTATTAAGTTTTTTTAATAATTTTATTTCACTCTCCTTCGTTTCGGATTCATACCAAATCGATGAATTGGTTTTTATTTTTAATCTTTTTATCAAGATCTGGTAAAAATCTAACAAAATTTTCGAAATTTTTGAAATATTTTGTTTGTGAAGTGTCTGTGCCGCTTTGTCTTATTATACTCGTTTGAACATTTATTTTTATTATTGCATAGTTTAGATAAATTGCGATATAAATTTTGTCTATCTATTTATATTATAGCAAATTTTTTGTTTATTTTTTTAAACAAATTTGCATTGTTTTTGTGTTTATCAACAAGCTCAAGTTATTTTTATGAATTTTAGGTCATGTCACATGTTATTGATTGCATTCAGTTTATTGTTATTGATGTCTTCATCAAAATAAACAGAATTATTTTGATTTTGTTAAAGAAAATTTTTCCAGATTTTCTATGTAATATTTTAAATCTACACTGAGCGAAAAACGATGTTTTATCTTAGGGAGACAAATTGTTTGATACCGCTCGTTTACAACTTGTATTTTAGAGTCTATTTTAAGTATATTGTTACATTTTAACCTTTTTAAAACGTTGGTTTATTTCCTTTAAATAAACCGGATACTTTTCATGGCAAATAAAAGCCGTTTAGTAGAGTAAAATTGTAACAACTCTTTATTTATTTCTCAGTGTCTTTATACATGTTTATCAATTCGCAGAAATGCACACACACTTTATAAATGTACAAATGTACGCCTATGATAAACTCACTCACGACTACAACCTCTGCCACTATTTATACACAAGCCATCTTTCTTGAATCTTCTACAATGCTCTTAACAGACAAACTAGTATGTTCGAATTCTAGAGCATTCGATGTCAATGTTAGCAGCTTGAACATTTAGTGTTGCCATACTTATAAACAATGCTAATAACCACATGCTATCAACATTGTTGATAAGTTGAAGCTTTTACTGATGGAAGTGTTTATAAACATGATGAATGCTGCAGGCAGTCGTTACGACCGTTAATAACAATATTTATGTTTTTGTACTTATCATAAAAATGCATTTTTTTTAAATAAATGTAATTACAATTTATTTCATCTGATATATGTATACCATCCTTCAGCTAAATTGCTGTATGATAACTAAATACGATAAGCATTTTAAAAAAATTTCTGATACCAACTCACCAAACATTTTCAAAAAAGATTTCCATCTATATTCTCATAGCACTTTCCACAAATAGCATTTTCTAAAAGTTGCCATTAACCCCCCCTCAATTTTCTTATAACACCCCTCAACTCAAAAACAATTAAAAAAAATTTTTCAATTTATATTCTCATAGCACTTTCTACAAATAGCATTTCTTTGTTTGTTTGGCGTTTTCTTGGGGCTCCGCTATAAGTAAATTTTGGGTAAGCAATTGTCGTTATAAAACATGCTAAATTAAGCTGTCATGCTTCGGTACAAGTAGTTACAAACAATTTTAGTATGCCTCTAAATAAAATAAAATTATTTGCTTAGGTGCAAGTACATATATGCAAAAAAATTTAGTATGGCATGAAGCCTAACCTTCCCACAAATAACCACATACATATGTATCATTCCTTGGGCAAATGCAGGTAACGTAAGTTCTATACTACAGAAGACAAACAACTTTTTCGCAACTCCACAAAAAACATGACATAAAAATACGAAATTTTATACATAATACAAACATTTAGTAAAATATTTTAAGTATCTATTTTGGTAAAGTCTGAATTCATTATGAATTCATTCATAGGCTTAATTCCCTTGTATATAAAAAGTATTGAATTCATTCCTTAAAGAATTCATTCTTTGTAAAATTAATTCATTCAAATTTTCTTGAATTTAAATTCATTACAAAATTGCTTTAAAAATGTATCTAATGATTAAATGTTTCTTCAATTCAAATCTGTTACAAAAAGGCTTAAGTCAATTAATTTCGTAAATGATTAAAAGCAAAACAAAAAAACTGAATGAAGAACTAACAGGTGGCGCAAAAGTAAACTTCCGATGTTTTTTGGCTGTAATTAAAAAAAAATGTAAAACTTTGAATAGTCAGCAATATTCCGCGTTCTGGAGCAGTGTAGCGTAACATTGTTTATTAACGTGTATTTAGCATTTGTTTACTACACAAATGTCAAAACAGAACTGACATTAGGGGCCAATCGCAACATTTATAGCATTTTCTGATAGGAGGATTACTTTTGCGCCACGTGTGTAAATTTACACATGCATGAATGATTGTGTTAGTACAAAAGTATGAATGTGTTGAGTTTTTCGAACTGTTACTTGCATGTGTTAACGCCAGGTAAACCATGAATGCTTAATTTCGTGTTTCTAGGTCCATCGTTATAAAATATTCAAAAAGTACTATTGGTGGGAAAATGAAAGTATCTTTTTTATATTCTAGTTCAGTCAGGATCATGTGTGTTGAATTTCCTGCTTATAGGTTCATTATTATAGAAATTTCAATAATAGTTTTTGTTACCTCAATAGCATTATGTCCTCTATCCTTGATTCTTTCTTTACACAGAAGCATAATCAATCAACTATTATGTATATAAGTAACATAAGTTATTATAATAAAAATTACCATTAGAAGAAAAAGTAAAATTTTTCCACACTTAAACCGCCGTCAAGTTTGAAATTTCAAAGAAATTTCCTGATTCTAGGTTCAATATTATAGAAAATCTAAAAAGTACTATTATGCTGGGTATACACGATACTATTTTTCGTACTAATCGTAGTATGAGTAGAAGTACGGTTTTGTGATAGACGTTACTACAAATCGTACTACTTCCTTTGAAAATTAAAAATAAAAAATATCACAAAATAACTGACATATATGAATAAATCGTTGAAGAAATACATTTCGTAGTACGGCAGCATGATACACGATACTAATTATCGTACCTACCGAAGCTCCGCCCTCAAAAAATCAAAATTGTTTGATTTTCATACTTTGTTAGTACGACAACATGATACACGTTACTAATTTCATACTTATACGATTTATCGTACGACTTATCGTAATGTGTATACCTAGCATTAGAAGAACCAAAAAATACTCCTTAGTTTGGTTCAGTTCTCCATTTTTAGTATCATAATACAATTGAGCACCCTATTCTTGATTATTTCTTTACTAAGAAGCATATAAGCCAACTTCAATTTATATAAACTAATTTAATATATTAAAAGGAACCATTAGAAGAAAATGTACCAATTTTCCTTTATCCTCTTGAACTCCCGTCTAGTTTAAACTTTAAATTTGTATAGCATTTCCTATATTGCCAACTGATTTAATAGTTAATAAATTATTACAAACCCGAACCGAAACCGACCGGTTTTCAATTTTTTAAAACCGAAACCGCGGTTTTGAAATTCTTCGGTTTTTTTGAAACTCTAATCACAATGTCCTAATATTTCACAATGGTTTGAAAATGTTTTTATTGCCTTTCTAGCAAAAGATGTCCTAAAATACTACTACTCTGTATGCTTTGCTTATTGTGTTAGTCCCCATCCATACTGTGAAACATTTGCTGCAAAACATTTGAGTTTGTCGATGAAAGGGGAAATAGGAATGAAAAAGGGTACTCTGTTGCATGTACATGAAGTTTTTGTTGAGTATGTCATCCACATTTATTCGTTCATATTCTTACGCAGCTGAAGAAAACAAACAGGCCTTTTTAGCAAACTTTTTTTACAGAGTTGCAAAAAAAGTACTTTTTATGTAAACATTAGAAAAAAATGTAAACAAAAGAATGACAAAAATATTGCTATATTTGTGGAATCATTAGCTGGTCATTTTAAAAGATATTTTAATTCTAAAAACTGGAATAAATTACTAAATGACCGTAGAATCAGATTTCGTGGTTGTCACTTGCGCCATTTTAGTAGACCACGAGTTATTCAAATTTCAATTTAATCATCTACATTGTTGCTTCGTAGCAGACTTTTGCTCCTAGAATCAAAAATATTCGTTGAGCACCATTATGGAAACATTTTCTGAATAGAGGACAAAAATACCTATCTACTGATGTATCAATCATTTTTCCAAGTACTTTCAGTCAGAAGTGATATTGCAGCAAACTTTTGAAAAATGAAAATATAAGTAAATTTTGTTTTTTTTTTCTAAAAATTAAAATATTCGTTGAGCACCAATACGGAAATGATCTCCAAATAGGGGACGAAAATACCTATTTATTGATGTATTGAACATTTTTTTAAGTACATTCAGTCAGAAGTTATATTGCAGCAAACTTTTGAAAAGTAGAAAAATTAGTAAAAAGTTTTTTTGTTCTAAAAATTAAAATATTCGTTGAGCACCAATATGGAAATAATTTCTGAATAGGGGACAAAAATACCTATCAACTGATGTATCAATCATTTTTCCAAGTACTTTCATTCGGAACTGATATTGCAGCAAACTTTTGAAAAATGAAAAAATAAGTAAATTTTGTTTTTTTTTTTTCTAAAAATTAAAATATTCGTTGAGCACCAATACGGAAATGATCTCCAAATAGGGGACGAAAATACCTATTTATTGATGTATTGAACATTTTTCTAAGTACTTTTAGTCAGAAGTTATATTGCAGCAAACTTTTGAAAAGTAGAAAAATAAGTCAAAAGTTTTTTTGTTCTAAAAATTAAAATATTCGTTGAGCACCAACATGGAAATAATTTCTAAATAGGGCACAAAAATACCTATTTATTGATGTATTGAACATTTTTCTAAGTACTTTCAATCAGAAGTTATCACTTTTTTAACTTATATATACGTCGTAAATAAACGTCTTCTCACAATGTGACTATGTGTGTGCGCACATGTATAAGCATAGCGGCAAACCATACATAAAAAATGTAAACAAAAAATGAACAAAATATAGCATTATTCATTTAATCACAAACAGGTCATTCTAGGACCTATTTTAATTTTAAAAACTGGAATTAATTACTGGATATTCCTAGTATCAGATTTCGTGGTTGTCACTTGCGCCATTTTAGTAGACCACGTGCTATTCAAATTTCAATTTAATCATCTACATTGTTGCTTCGTAGAAGATTTTTGCTCCTAAAATCAAAAGTATTCGTTGAGCACCAACATGGAAATAATTTCTGAATAGGGGACAAAAATACCTATCAACTAATGTATCAATCATTTTTCCAAGTACTTTCATTCGGAAGTGATATTGCAGCAAACTTTTGAGAAATGAAAAAATAAGTAAATTTTGTTTTTTTTTTTTATAAAAATTAAAATATTCGTTGAGCACCAATACGGAAATGACCTCCAAATAGGGGACAAAAATACCTATTTATTGATGTATTGAACATTTTTCTAAGTACTTTCAGTCAGAAGTTATACCGCAGCAAACTTTTGAAAAGTAGAAAAATTAGTAAAAAGTTTTTTTGTTCTAAAAATTAAAATATTCGTTGAGCACCAACATGGAAATAATTTCTAAATAGGGCACAAAAATACCTATTTATTGATGTATTGAACATTTTTCTAAGTACTTTCAATCAGAAGTTATCACTTTTTTAATTTATATATACGTCGTCTTCTCACAATGTAACTATGTGTGTGCGCACATGTATAAGCATAGCGGCAAACCGTACATAAAAAATGTAAACAAAAAATGAACAAAATATAGCATTATTCATTTAATCACAAACAGGTCATTCTAGGAGCTATTTTAATTTTAAAAACTGGAATTAATTACTGGATATTCCTAGTATCAGATTTCGTGGTTGTCACTTGCGCCATTTTAGTAGACCACGTGTTATTCAAATTTCAATTTAATCATCTACATTGTTGCTTCGTAGAAGATTTTTGCTCCTAAAATCAAAAGTATTCGTTGAGCACCAACATGGAAATAATTTCTGAATAGGGGACAAAAATACCTATCAACTGATGTATAAATCATTTTTCCAAGTACTTTCATTCGGAAGTGATATTGCAGCAAACTTTTGAAAAATGAAAAAATAGGTAAATTTCGTTTTTTTTTTCTAAAAATTAAAATATTCGTTGAGCACCAATACGGAAATGACCTCCAAATAGGGGACAAAAATACCTATTTATTGATGTATTGAACATTTTTCTAAGTACTTTCAGTCAGAAGTTATATTGCAGCAAACTTTTGAAAAGTAGAAAAATAAGTCAAAAGTTTTTTTGTTCTAAAAATTAAAATATTCGTTGAGCACCAACATGGAAATAATTTCTAAATAGGGCACAAAAATACCTATTTATTGATGTATTGAACATTTTTCTAAGTACTTTCAATCAGAAGTTATCACTTTTTTAATTTATATATACGTCGTCTTCTCACAATGTAACTATGTGTGTGCGCACATGTATAAGCATAGCGGCAAACCGTACATAAAAAATGTAAACAAAAAATGAACAAAATATAGCATTATTCATTTAATCACAAACAGGTCATTCTAGGAGCTATTTTAATTTTAAAAACTGGAATTAATTACTGGATATTCCTAGTATCAGATTTCGTGGTTGTCACTTGCGCCATTTTAGTAGACCACGTGTTATTCAAATTTCAATTTAATCATCTACATTGTTGCTTCGTAGCAGATTTTTGCTCCTAAAATCAAAAGTATTCGTTGAGCACCAACGTGGAAATAATTTCTGAATAGGGGACAAAAATACCTATCAACTGATGTATCAATCATTTTTCCAAGTACTTTCATTCGGAACTGATATTGCAGCAAACTTTTGAAAAATGAAAAAATAGGTAAATTTCGTTTTTTTTTTTCTAAAAATTAAAATATTCGTTGAGCACCAATACGGAAATGATCTCCAAATAGGGGACGAAAATACCTATTTATTGATGTATTGAACATTTTGCTAAGTACTTTCAGTCAGAAGTTATATTGCAGCAAACTTTTGAAAAGTAGAAAAATAAGTCAAAAGTTTTTTTGTTCTAAAAATTAAAATATTCGTTGAGCACCAACATGGAAATAATTTATAAATAGGGCACAAAAATACCTATTTATTGATGTATTGAACATTTTTCTAAGTACTTTCAATCAGAAGTTATCACTTTTTTAACTTATATATACGTCGTAAATAAACGTCTTCTCACAATGTGACTATGTGTGTGCGCACATGTATAAGCATAGCGGCAAACCATACATAAAAAATGTAAACAAAAAATGAACAAAATATAGCATTATTCATTTAATCACAAACAGGTCATTCTAGGAGCTATTTTAATTTTAAAAACTGGAATTAATTACTGGATATTCCTAGTATCAGATTTCGTGGTTGTCACTTGCGCCATTTTAGTAGACCACGTGTTATTCAAATTTCAATTTAATCATCTACATTGTTGCTTCGTAGAAGATTTTTGCTCCTAAAATCAAAAGTATTCGTTGAGCACCAACATGGAAATAATTTCTAAATAGAGGACAAAAATTACTATTCACTGATGTACATTTTCCTAAGTACTTTCAGTCAGAAGTGATATTGCAGCAAACTTCTGAAAAGTAAAAAAATAAGTAAATTTTGTTTTTTTTTTCCTAAAAATTAAAGTATTCGTTGAGCACCAATACGGAAATGATTTCCGAATAGGGAACGAAAATACCTATTTATTGATGTATTGAACATTTTTCTAAGTACTTTCAGTCAAGAAAAAAAAAGTTCAGAAAAAAATAAGTAAAAAGTTTTTTTTTTTTTAAAGTTTGATGCAATATCACTTCTGACTGAAAGTACTTAGGAAAATGATCTATACATCAGTGAATAGAAATGTTTGTCCTCTATATAGAAATTATTTCCATGTTGGTGCTCAACGAATATTTTAATTTTTAGAACAAAAAAACTTTTGACTTATTTTTCTACTTTTCAAAAGTTTGCTGCAATATAACTTCTGACTGAAAGTACTTAGAAAAATGTTCAATACATCAATAAATAGGTATTTTTGTCCCCTATTTGGAGGTCATTTCCGTATTGGTGCTCAACGAATATTTTAATTTTTAGAAAAAAAAAACGAAATTTACCTATTTTTTCATTTTTCAAAAGTTTGCTGCAATATCAGTTCCGAATGAAAGTACTTGGAAAAATGATTGATACATCAGTTGATAGGTATTTTTGTCCCCTATTCAGAAATTATTTCCATGTTGGTGCTCAACGAATACTTTTGATTTTAGGAGCAAAAATCTTCTACGAAGCAACAATGTAGATGATTAAATTGAAATTTGAATAACACGTGGTCTACTAAAATGTCGCAAGTGACAACCACGAAATCTGATACTAGGAATATCCAGTAATTAATTCCAGTTTTTAAAATTAAAATAGCTCCTAGAATGACCTGTTTGTGATTAAATGAATAATGCTATATTTTGTTCATTTTTTGTTTACATTTTTTATGTATGGTTTGCCGCTATGCTTATACATGTGCGCACACACATAGTCACATTGTGAGAAGACGTTTATTTACGACGTATATATAAGTTAAAAAAGTGATAACTTCTGATTGAAAGTACTTAGAAAAATGTTCAATACATCAATAAATAGGTATTTTTGTGCCCTATTTAGAAATTATTTCCATGTTGGTGCTCAACGAATATTTTAATTTTTAGAACAAAAAAACTTTTGACTTATTTTTCTACTTTTCAAAAGTTTGCTGCAATATAACTTCTGACTGAAAGTACTTAGCAAAATGTTCAATACATCAATAAATAGGTATTTTCGTCCCCTATTTGGAGATCATTTCCGTATTGGTGCTCAACGAATATTTTAATTTTTAGAAAAAAAAAAACGAAATTTACCTATTTTTTCATTTTTCAAAAGTTTGCTGCAATATCAGTTCCGAATGAAAGTACTTGGAAAAATGATTGATACATCAGTTGATAGGTATTTTTGTCCCCTATTCAGAAATTATTTCCATGTTGGTGCTCAACGAATACTTTTCATTTTAGGAGCAAAAATCTGCTACGAAGCAACAATGTAGATGATTAAATTGAAATTTGAATAACACGTGGTCTACTAAAATGGCGCAAGTGACAACCATGAAATCTGATACTAGGAATATCCAGTAATTAATTCCAGTTTTTAAAATTAAAATATCTGCTAGAATGACCTGTTTGTGATTAAATGAATAATGCTATATTTTGTTCATTTTTTGTTTACATTTTTTATGTACGGTTTGCCGCTATGCTTATACATGTGCGCACACACATAGTCACATTGTGAGAAAACGTATACTTACGACGTATATATAAGTTAAAAAAGTGATAACTTCTGATTGAAAGTACTTAGAAAAATGTTCAATACATCAATAAATGGGTATTTTTGTCCTCTATTCAGAAGTCATTTCCATGTTGGTGCTCAACAAATATTTTATTTATTAGAACAAAAAAACTTTTTACTAATTTTTCTTCTTTTCAAAAGTTTGCTGCAATATATCTTCTGACTGAAAGTACTTAAAAAAATGTTCAATACATCAATAAATAGGTATTTTTGTCCCCTATTTGGAAATCATTTCCGTATTGGTGCTCAACGAATATTTTAATTTTTAGAAAAAAAAAAAAAAACAAAATTTACTTATTTTTTCATTTTTCAAAAGTTTGCTGCAATATCACTTCCGAATGAAAGTACTTGGAAAAATGATTGATACATCAGTTGATAGGTATTTTTGTCCTCTATTCAGAACTTTTTTCTATATTGGTGCTCAACGAACATTTTCGTTTTTAGAAGCAAAAGTCTGCTACGAAGCAACAGTATAGATGATTAAATTCAAATTTGAATAACATGTGGTCTGCTACAATGGCGCAAGTGACAATCACGAAATCTGATTCTACGGTCATTCCGTAATTAATTCCACTTGTTAAAATTAGAATATCGTTTAAAATGATCAGATAACGAGTCCACAAATAAAGCAATATTTTTGTCATTCCTTTGTTTACGTTTTAATGACACGTGCTACAAAATACTACCTTTTTTTACAACTCTGAAAAAAGTTTGCCAAAACATGAAAAAAGTTTGCTAAAAAGTTTGTTTTCTTCAGTTCGGTCATATTCTTTCTGTATGGAAATATCAAAACATCACTGTGTGGACACGAATGCAATTTCAAAAGAGAATTTTAAAAAGTTTTGCAGCGTAACCAACCATTAGAGACCTGTGCCGAAGCCCTAAGAGTCGGTTAAGCTAAGCCGCTGAGTCGTGAAATATTAGGACATTGTAACAATATGACATGATAGGAGACCTTGTGAATCGACCAAATGTTTAATTCTTGATTTATTTACGATATTTTGCTACTTTATCTGTATTTAAAACTGATATATTTTCAAAGTCACGAGATAGTGATTTAAATTAGCACAATGTTATGATAATGCTGTTTTTAGTGAAGAAATGTCTCTGTATTTTTAATCTGATTTGTGTCCTGATGTTCTAGTCATAGAGAAACATAGAGCGGAAACTAGAAAAAAACTCAAACAAAATAATTACTCAAAAATGTTACACATACTAGTGTTGTTTTTGTTTTCACATAGTTTTTTTTACTAATACATTCTCACCACTTAGGTTTTTGACAACTGAGTTAGGTCTTTGACAGGAGAGTTTCCGATCTATGTGTATTTATCTATGGTTCTAGTTTTAAGTTTATTTTTTGTTATACCTATATACACTGTACTACATGTATTTTATAAACTCAATTAGACATTTCTAACTTTTTAATTCTATATTTTGTTTTGCTAAATAATCTGTTGTTTTCAATAATAGTTTCAATAATAGTCAATAATTCTTCCGGAAGATGTAGGATTCTAATAAAAATCTATTAATAAACTTTGTTCTTTTCTTATTATTATGGTATCTAGATAAGGAAGTATGCAATTACATTATTTCTCTACAGTTAAGTTAATGTTAGGACAAAATTAGTTAAACATTGTCAGCATATTTGTTATTGTATTTTCTGTAATAACACAAAACAAGTCATCTACATACTTTGTTAAAATTGTTGGTTTTACAATTAGTGTATCTATACATTCGTTCAGTAATTTCTCCATAACAATATCTGATACAATTGGAGAAGCTGGATATCCCATTGGAAGTCCTATATGTTGAGCATATATGTTGTTATTATATTGAAAATATCGGTTATCAATTATACACAACTTTAGAATACGTAAATATCTATCTCTACTACTATTATGCCCAGTTTTTGACTTCGTATTTAAATACGTATTTAGTTAATTTTTACTTAAATTTAAATGGTATTTAAATACAGTTTGAGTTTTTCAGTGCTATATAATATTTTAAATAAGATAAAAGTGTGGTAGCACTACTAAATATCCAAAAATTATCGATAGTTTTGTATAAAACAGCTGTTCAAGCAAAACAAAAATTGATACATTTTGCCAAATAATAAAAAAAGAAGGATATTAAACAATAAAATATTTGTAGGAAAATGCACAAAAGATGCCCCAATTTCACCGCATCGGAAGTGTTGTTTTTGTTAGATGCCGTAAAAAAATACAGCGCTACAATAGAGTGAAAAAAAACAGACAACAAAAGACAGCTGTTGATAACATATGGTAGTTTATGAAACTTAAATAGAATTTAAATGGCCAACGTTGGCCATTTAAGTATCATTTAAAAAAGCACTGAGAAACTCATTTTCCTATTTAAATAGAACTTAAATATAATTAATATTTAAATACGAAGTCAAAAACTGGCTCTTAGTATGTTCTTCTATTTTATTCCATTTTTCATCTATAATACTTATAGCCAGGTTTACAGGTATAGTGGTGACCAATGATACTACATCAAGTGAAATTAGTTTCTTATAATTATACATTTTTACCTGTTTAATTGCATCTTTAAATTGTAATGAATTCTTTACATTATATTTAGAGTCAATAGTTAATTTTTTAAGAATGCCAGTTATATATTTACTAATTTGAAAATATCGTCCATTTTCAATTGTAATGCATCTCTATAAAATGACTTTAGTTTACTGGCACCGAACAATTCTATTTACACAATCATTAAATTGACAAAAAATATGGTTGTAACAATGAATACATATGTTTCTAAAACGAAATCTGTATACATGTTAATATAATAAAAGTTTATAAAGGCGGAAGGATGAAATTGTTAATGCTCAATTATTAGGGTATCCATTCGAATATTCCAACAATTTAAAAATTACCATTTCTTTATTTATAAAATAAGACATGTTTAATAAACATAAATTTCAGTCTTAACAAGTAAGAGTATTCAGCTGTGCAACTCATGCTTTCAAATGACGTCGGCTTCATGCCCACAATTAAAGTTCAAGGGTAAATGTACCACAGAATTAGATCATTGCTAACGCTTCCCAATGATGATCCGAATAGAAGCAATAGAAGCCGAACGCTATCAACGAACATGCGTGTGCATTTGCTGCAATACATAGCCTTCTGCCGAATCATTCTCAAGACAATTGTTGGACATCGGAAATGGAAAAATTCCAATTGATCCCGCCACAAATTAGATTTCGTTTCCGAACTTCTGCCAAATGCAAATGAATATTCAAGCCGTTGTTGACAAGGTATTCCCAAGTCTTGCAACTAATTACAAAAATTCAGATTAGCTGTGGGAACATGCAATTTTGCCACCAACAAATTATGATGTTAACAAAGCTTAATAGCAAATTCGATTGAAACTGCCTGGCGAAACAAAAAAAATACAAATCGATTGCAATGAACGGAGAACAAGCCGTCGATTATCCTACTGAATTTTTGAATTCATTGGAAACAGCCGGACTGCCACCACATGTATTAACATTGAAGTTAGTTCACCTAACTAACAAAGAAAATATATATGAATTAGGCTCCCATATTATAATTCCTAATAATAATAAGTTAAATAGATGATGTTTACAATAGACCTTGACAATAAATATTGTTGATGACGTCCTTGATAGGGTAGAAAATGCATTTCATTTGCCAATTATCTAAAAATTAATTTTCAGTGATATTCTTTGAATTATTACATATTAATTATAATAAATGAACTTAAACCTAATTAAAAATTTACTTTCAAAATATTGAAAGATTTTAAAATGGATAAAGAGTTTCCACATACAACGGCCATAATCCCAAAAAATAGGTAGCAATTTTAGTCCATTAACTAATCCTAGTTATATCGATAACTCCATTTAGTAATTTCATTTCCATTTTTATTTTTTTTTTTTGCCTATTTCAAATACAAATAAAATATTTTGCCCACGGCTAACGGTTGTAAATACACTCATAAAATACATTCATATGTAAACAAAAATATAATTTATTTCATTCATAAAAACCATCGATATTTAAAACTACAATAATACATTTTCAAAATCCGTTATGCATTTGGAATTAATGCGCAGTAATTTTATTCCTTGATCTTATTTTTCAATGACTTTTTTCGTTTTTTTAATTTAATACGATGATTATGTTTGATCTTTTCCATTTTTTGCATTTATAATTAAACTTACTCGATTTTTTTTCTCCATTAATTCTTTTAAATTTCTTTGTATAATTTCATCATCTGTCATCGATTCAAGACGTTTTTGAATGGGACCCGCATTTTGATCACTCAATATTGTCGTTTCCGTTTTACTTGTAATGGTGCTGATGGATGACATTGAGTCATTTTTAAAATTCGTTGAACCAAGATTATTCAATGTTAAATTTATATCACTTGTTATAGCCATTATTTTTTTTTATTTTATTTTTTTACCCTTGACAATTAATATTTATGTTTATTTGTTTTAAAACCAAAATCCTTTGAGGCTATATTATTCACATTATGTTATTAATCTTTTTTTTTATTTTTCTTTAAAATTAATTTAATTAATTTTTTCTTTCCGTTATTTAGCAAGTATTCATCGTTTGTTCAAAAACGCAACTAAATTGTTTGTAAAAATACTACTCGAGTAAAACTCTTTGATTATATTAATTTCACGAATTTTTCGCTATTTTGGAGAAATAATCAACATCTTTTGGACTTAATAAACATTGTTCTAGGTGGAAGATTGTTGTTGCTGTTAATTTTTCCAAAGAGAATGAAATAATAAACAATTTAAGAAAGAAAATTTTTCTGAAACATGATTTTGTTAAAATTTTTTTATTATAAGCGAATGTATAAGCATTTTGTAGGTGCAGTGGGGGGCAAAAGTGTTATTGTGTTTCGGACATAAATTTAAATTACGGATTTAGTAAAGGTTTTCTGATAAGATGAGCCAAAATGCTACTGCATAGTCAAACATAAGGAATATGAACAGAAAATGTTCCCTTGGCCTAAGTAGAGCTGACTCTTAATGTCTGAGTATGCCTCTTATTGCCATTCTCATTACATAAAAATATAAATATAAATACATATGTATATTCTGTAAATCGGGTGATTTCAAATCGCGCGATTTTCTACATTGAACCAGTTTAGTTTACTCCATAGTAACACTGGGTTTAGACGATGATTTTTCCGACGTCGTTTTTTCTTAATTCCCTTTTATACGATGAGTTTTGCTTGTAGCCAGGTTTGATTTTATTGTTTAATCGGTAAATTTTCTTTATTAAACTTTAAAATAAGAAAACGAATAAAAAACGAGTAATCATGTGGTTTCGATTTACTGAACACCAAAATATATGAATATATTAAAACGAAAACGTTACTAGGATTCGGTATACAGATCAGGGGGATACTCCTAGGTTAGTAGAAAGTGTAGAATTGTTTCCCAGGCTGCCTATGGTGTGCATAATTAATACCTCTCCTTGTGGATGATTGCCACACGCAGAAAAAAAATATAGTTGTGTATTGTTACTGTAACTATTTCAATATTTGTGCATAGTTACTTTAACCATTTCAACATTTTTAACAATATTATAGTCAGAGTAACTATATATATGATTGTGGTAACAATAATATGGTTAATTTACGATTCACATGAATATTTCAACCATATATATGGTTACAGTAAACATGTATATGTTTGTGATAACCATTTATACGATGAATAATTTTATCATAATATGTTGTTCTCAGATTATGATATAAGAGCAACATAATATGGTAAATCCTTCATCATATATATAGTTGTGACAAACATATACATGTTTACTGTAACCATATTCATGTGAATCGTAAATTAACCATATTATTGTTACCACAATCATATATATAGTTACTGTGACTATAATATTGTTAAAAATGTTGAAATGGTTAAAGTAACCATGCACAAATATTGAAATAGTTACAGTAACAATACACAACTATATTTTTTTCTGCGTACACCATTTCGCATGTTTTCTTCTTCCCGAAAATGTTATCACTCTACTGCTTGTTAGTGTCATTTATATATCCCTCATTTTCTGCAACAACGTCATAACTCAAAATCCATGTTTTTTGAACTCAGTAATACAAAATATGCGCAATTCTATAGTCTTTCATATAGTTTTATCAATTTCCCAAAAAGTCAATTATTTTGGGTTAAATCCACATTGGAAAGATATTAACATCGACTATTCAAATCAGGTTTTATTACTGAAATCGCATGATTTGTTGAAAATTTATTTAATAGTAAAATAGTAGAAATAGTAAAATGTCATAAAATATTTAAAGCCGTTTTTCTCGAAATTACTTTTTTTGAATTATGACGTTGTTGCAGCAAATGAGCGATATATAAAAGACTCACTAAGAAGAAATTCTTGGAAATTCTAATGTTTAGGGGATACATTTGGTAATATTATACCTTTCTAAGTAATTCAGATACAAACAAACTTTATTATATGACAATAAAATATTTTTCTGATATAGGGGAAGAGTAAATTATGGTACGATCCTTACAAAAGTGGGTAAAAAGATTTAGGTTCATATGAAACTTGTTTATGTCCTATTTCATTACGATATTAATTATTATAAGACAATTATGAATGTTCAATTCATTTATGACTGCTCAAACAGTTGGTTGGTGTACCTGGTAGTTTCCTTCTACGACAATGGCCGTTAAAGGAGATCCCAATGTCATTTGTATGCTTGCCTAGCAACCAGTGCGCCGTTAATACTGCCAGCAGCCTTGATATATCCCTTCTATTACGCTTTATCAGTTGCAGAGTTCTTTTTTCATTAAAAGAGGGCGACATTAACTTAGCCACCCTACTTTTATCTAAGTTGCGCCGCCTATTCTCAGCCTTTGTAAGAAAGTGTCTGAAGATAATACTCTTATAGTTCTCAGTAGATCCCATTCTGGCTAACTCGTCTGCCTGTTCATTGCCATAGTAGTCTCTATGCGCAGAGACCCAAACTAAAGAAATGTCAGATAGACGACCTAGCCTTGACAGAGCCATCTTACATTGCCTGTCTAATGAAAATTCAGTTGTATAGGCATTTAATGAGAGAAGTGCCGTCTGACTGCAGACAAAAATACCAATACAAGCTACAATAATCGCAAAAAAGCCTGAAAAACACTACAAAGTTCGTCACAGAAAACACCAGAATTAATATATATCCTGGTGTCATATCGTCACGATAAAAAATAACCAGAAATTGAGAAAATGGGGCTTAACGTTTTAGCAACTTTAATGCAAAATATTAATCACAAAATTTTCTAGTTTATGTAGTACTCAAATAATATAACAAAGTGAAAATTTTTAATTTTGCTATTCCTTATACAATCCTGTAAACATCCTTAAATATTAAAATAATAAATGCTACACAACAAATTTAAACATACTACACTTCAGATTACAAAGGGACACTGAGTGACATTTGACACTCCAATAGATTACTTCTGGTGGGTAAAATAACTACTTGCGAAAGTGCAGTACAAAATTAACGTTAGAAGAGACTACACTCTAGATTACTAGTTGACTTCACGCTAGATTACCTGGAATGTGTAAAGTAACCAATTAACTTCCCTTTGCACTAAATTAAAGTCAACCAAGCGATCAAGTAAACATTGGTGATATTGTCTATCAGAGATCAATGTACTTGTAAAACTGCTGGGAACTAATACATTTATGCTCTTCACTGTATTTGTGTTCGTTTGTGTGTGTTTACTTGATCATAAATTATCCAAAATTCTATAAACAATTGCTTTGTGTACTATATATGTATTATGTATATAAATTTGTTGTTTGTTGCAAAATTCCTCTTTTTTTACACATTGTTTAACCATTTTTTATGTGTGTAACGGAAATTGAACTCGGAAATTGTTGTTAGCGGAAAAATTCATACAAGTTGTCTGGCAAAACTTAAAAACAAATAAATGTACATACATAAAATTAGTTTTTTACGAATTTTCACATTTTAATTTTGAAAATCAGACAATTTTATTTTCTTAACGCTCATAAAAATGTACTTTTATTATTCAAGCAAATAAACAGAATTTTTTTAAAAAGAAATTCAAAACAATAGCATTTTGTTTTGATTGAATATTTCGAATGTACAAGAATATATTGAAGGATTTTATGGGCTTCAAAAATAAAAATAAGAAAACATTTCAATATACAAGGAAGTTTATATTTTAAACAGATATCGACGATGATGATGATGATGACTTCAATATTCGTACAAGTACTAGTACATTTCCATCAAACAAAATCAATTAATTGAAATATATTGTTTATGTGATTTTGAATTATTGTTAATTTGGCTTTTTTCCTATAAAAATTGTCTGGCTCGCAAGCCTAGGGTAAATTTATAAATTTCTTTAGTTGTTTTTTGTATTTTTATGAAAAACAATAGTAAAATTTGGCAAATGTTTATGCTACCTACACTTGGTGAAGGAATGAATATAAAATTTGTTATTAATTAAACATTAGAAGCCACAATTATTAATTGAATCTAATGTGTCGTTGGCGAACACGAACAAAAATAGGTTAATATGCTAACCATATACAGTGTACTCTCTCAAAAGCGGACACCTAAGGTAATGAAAAATATGTCACCTTATGAGTGGTGTCCGCATATGGGAGTAGTAAACATAGATAAATACACATAGATCGGAAACTCTCCTGTCAAAGTCCTAACTCAGTTGTCAAAAACCTAAGTGGTGAGAATGTATTAGTAAAAAAAACTATGTGAAAACAAAAACAACACTCGTATGTGTAACATTTTTGAGTCAATTTTTTGTTTGAGTTTTTTTCTAGTTTCCGCTCTATGTATATTTTCTCTATGGTAGTAAATAATACCAATTGTCCAAATTATCTAAATAAAAACAAAAAATAAAAAAAATATGTCAAAAGATTGTTATTACCATAGATAAACACACATCCGAGTTTTTGTTTTCACATAGTTTTTTCTACTAATACATTCTCAACACTAAGGTTTTTGACAACTGAGTTATGTCTTTTTTGGAAATAAATCTGGCATTTCTAAACGGTGTGATCGGGATAAACAGTATTCGAGTTTAAGTTATTAAAATGCACCCTACGAATACTTCAGGGGCGGCGTTATTTGGGCTCAAAGTGGGGTACCTTCGACATTTAACATTTTTAAATACGAGCCATTTTTTGGCCATCCGATTTCAAAGATTTTTATATTTTTGGAAAGCACTCTGCTAGGTCTTGAAAAAAACATGCTTGCGTTCGCTATATATAGGCATTTGCAAATTGAAATTTAAAAATGTTTCCATAACTTTGTCCGCTTTTTTAATAATATAGGTCGTACATTTGGACCGATTGGGCTCGAATTTTTTTTAGTTAGACAACTAAATTACCGATAATATACAAAAGATTTCAAAGAAATATCAATTATTAAAAAAAATGTCTTATTTTTCGAGTGTGTCGCCCCTACACCCTTCGGAATTTTACGTAATTTTTATCAAAATTTCAAAGCTGGGATCAGAAAATGGAAACCAGCTTTGCAAACCTTGATGTGTTCCCTATTTATCCACAAGAAGTCCTAACATATCTGTAATCTTCAAACATTGGGTATTTGACATCGAACTTGTTCGCGCTGTCGCAGCAAAATTCACTGCTGTATCGACATTTTTATATTTGTTCACATTTTGCAAGTTACCATTTCTTTATCCATTTTGTCGTTAAAAAGAAGAAGCAAACAGCTGCTTATAGCAAGTGTATAAAAGTGTTTTATATTTTTGATTAAACTATTTCATATTTGATTTAGTTTATATTTAACTTATTTTAATGTTATTTGTCAAATTAACCGAAAATTATTAAAAGGATACTTAAAAGTCGAAGGTATATTTAGAAATTAATAAATTGCAAAAACATGAAAAAATTTTACCTTTAGATTTCTGTAAAAAAAATATATTAACTACAGAAATACATTATTTTCAAATGGAAAAGATTTAATTCTTTTATGAAAAACTAAAATTTAATTTTCTTTGAATCACTGATATGGTGATACCATCGGAACCACCGCCACAAGTTTTTAGTAGAAATGCAATTTTAGCTCCTTGTAAAAAAAATTCCTGTGTAAAAAAGAAAGAAAAAAAAGTATAATTTTTTAATGAAAATTTACAGGAACATTGAGCAGAGGTCCTAATTTTTTTTTATGCGCTACATTTCCTCAGCGCAACTAAAATTGTGGAAGGAGGAGGTGTAATCTGCCACATTTTCGCTATCCATTGCTAAGCCGACATACATATGTGCATACATTTGTATATGTAAGTTTGCAGAAGTTTCCCTCTTTATTATACGCGTTTATGTTTAAGTTATAAATAAAATGCATATTATTATTGAAAAATTTGTATAACAAAGGAAGTGTTGAACAAATCTTCTACTAGGAACGTAACAAATATTTGCTGCCAACCGTCGTATACAGCTGTTCGAAAGTAGCACCCACCACCACAACGCATTGAAAGTAAGCTAACAACTTTCCAAATTTTATAAAATATCAAACATGTCGAATGGCAATCGCGGTCCCGGTCCTATACCAAATCGCTGGCTGTATTGTCCACGCAAGAGTGATACGATTATAGCGGAGAAATTTCTAGCATTTAAGACCCCCTTGAGTGATGCATTCACAAGTCAAATGCCCATGGACTGTATATTCCTACCAGACATGATATTCGGCTATTGTAAAACGATGAAATTAAAATTGGGCCTGTGGATCGATTTGACTAATACAAAACGTTTTTACGATCGCGCTGTGGTGGATGCTCAAGGGGCACAATATGTTAAGTTGCAATGTAGAGGTCACGGAGAGACGCCGTCGCCCGAACAGACACAGGCCTTTATAGAGATTGTAGATAATTTTATAGACGAAAGGCCTTTTGATATTATTGGGGTACACTGTACGCATGGATTTAATCGTACTGGATTTCTGATTGCTTCCTATTTGGTTGAGCGTTTGGATTGTTCAGTTGAGGCTGCCCTGTCCATGTTTGCCACTGCTAGAGCTCCAGGGATATATAAACAAGATTATATCAATGAACTGTATCGCCGTTATGAAGACGCAGAAGATGCCACTCCGGCACCTGTACTACCCGAATGGTGTTTGGAATTTGATGACTCCGGGCATGGCGGTGGAGGTGGAGGTGGACGTGGACAAAAGCGCAAACATGAGGAATCTGCTCACTCTTCCAATTCTCAACAAGCCTTAGCTGCTCGCCAACAACATTCCAATGGTAGTTTAGGTCTAATAGAGTCCTTAGATGACGACGACAAAGCGGAGGAGGCTGATGGTAATGAAAATCAGACGGCGGCCAATGGTGAGGATAAGCCACGCAAAAAGAGGCGACGTGAGTTGATTGTGAAAAATGCCACATTCATGGAAGGTGTGCCGGGTGTTGTTTGGGTGCAGGATCAACCACGCCTGGGCGAATTGCAACAAAAGGTCCAGGATATGTGTGGCTGGAAGAAGAGCGGTTTTCCTGGTTCCCAGCCGGTGTCTATGGATCGTCAAAACATAAAACGTTTACATGAAATACCGTATCGTGTATCATGGAAGGCTGACGGCACAAGGTACATATATTCTTAGCATTTTTAAAACAACAGTTACATAAATAATCGTTTACCTTTTAAGATATATGATGTTGATAAATAAACGTGATGAAATTTATTTCTTCGATCGCAATAACTCGTGCTTCCAAGTTGAGAATTTAAGTTTTGTCAAGTCTTCAAATCTAAATGAACACTTAGAAGACACGCTCATCGATGGTGTAAGTTGATTAAGTTTTACTAAAGAATATTTACCAAAATGTTTGTGTTTTAACAGGAAATGGTTTTGGACAAATATCAAGGAGAAATAATGCCTCGATACCTCATTTACGACATCATCAAAATCTCCAATCACGATATAGGCAAAGAGCCATTCTTTCCCAATCGCTTGAAATGCATCAAAAGGGAACTTGTTGAGCCACGCATCAAAGCCATCGAAAAGGGCATTATAAACCGACCTTCGGAGCCATTTAGCATACGCAACAAAGAATTTTGGGACATTAGACAATCAGCATCATTGTTGGGCGAAAAGTTTGCAAAATCGTTGCTACACGAACCCGATGGTTTGATATTTCAACCTTCAGAACAACCATACACGCCAGGCGTATGTTCAGATGTATTCAAATGGAAACCGATGGACATGAATTCCGTGGATTTCCGCATGAAAATACATATACAAGAAGGATTGGGGTAAGTTAGTTTTTTACGAAAATTATTTTTTTTTGTTGGTAAAGGATTTTTTATGAAAAATTTATTTTTGGTACTGTTAGATACTCCATAAATATTGCATAAGAAGCCTTAAAGAGAGGAAAGAAATATAAGTTAGCTGTATAACTATTACCAATTAGGATTTATGGGCAAGAACACTTTTCATTTAAAATCTATAAAACAAAATATCAAAAAATTTTGACACCCTAGCAACATAATTGCAAAATTTCAGAATCCAAGTTGAAAAATAAAAAATTAAAAATATTGAAACTAACGAGAGCTTTTTTAATTTAAAATTTTTTTTTTACGACAAGTTTCAACTTTGGTATTTGTTGTAGAGTTTTACGCGTTATTAATCAATTACCATCCGCAATTAGACACAAAGTTAAAAACTGCTATAACTGTGCTTCGTTTAATACTTATGTAACTGATATGGTATCCATTCGAATAATTTAAAAATTACCATTTGCTATTAACAAATCGATAAATTTAATTTATCTTTTTTGCACAATTTTTCATAATTCTAAATTTAAATAAGTAAAAAAAATGTAAAGTAACAATTTTAAAAATCAGATACTTATGTAAATTATTATTACGTATTTTTTCTTAATGTTTTTATGATAGCATTTTTAATAGCAGAAGTTAAAAATGTCATAAAATTTCGATAGTTATTGTAAATGGGTCAATAAATAAATTATAATTCTAAAAATTAATTTTAGTTTTTTAGTATAAAGAAGAATGACCGATTTTAGAATGTATTAAAATGTTAGCTATGAATAAAGTGATATTGAAAGTGGTGATAAATGTGATATTTAAAATGTTGACAAAAGTGATATTGAGAATGACATTGATACGTTGAAACTGATGAACAACGTGATCTTAAATCCTAATCTCTTTTACGTTATTTAAACAATTTCTATTTGAATAATTCGTTTAATTTAAAATGTGTCGAATTATTCGAACAAGTTTTAATCTCTTATTCGAATTATTCGTTTTATTCGAACAATATGTAATATATTTTTAATTGGCTTTTAGGATTTTTATTGAAAATTAGTTTTTTTTTTGTGGCAAAATATTATAAATTGACTAAAGCGTTTTCGAGATATCGCCCATTTTATGTTTGACCTGAATAAATATTGTTTTAGCCTTCAAATTAAAATTAAGGTCACATTACGTATTCGTAAAGTGTAAAATAATTTTAGGCAAAGATTACGATGACTTTTCGCTTCAAATTGAACCCTGTACAAGCCACATTATATTCCGATCCAAATAAATGGAAGAATTTACAAGATTTAAAGAGAATACAATTTTTATACCCTTCACCATGAGTGGCAAGGGTATATATAAGTTTGTCATTCCGTTTGTAATTTCTACATTTTTCATTTACGACCCCACAAAGTATATATATTCTGGATTGTTATATATAGCGAAGTTATATATAACTTACAAACATAATTGATACATCAATATATCCAGAATTCTTCCGAGTCGGTTTCTATTTAAAATCGAGAAAATCGGCCCAAAAGTGGCTGAGATATAAGGAAAAAAAAACCGGGACAACCTAGATTTTTAGCCTATTTTTGGTCTATATCTGGATTACTAAGTCATTAATATAGACAATATGGATATCTAATAATAGATATTTCAAAGTCCATTGCAACGATTTATATAGCGCTATAGTAATTTGGACCTACAATGCGTCAAAATCAAGATAATTATTTTTTAACCCGAATATTTGTTTTACCACAAACATTTTTTTTCACTAATAAATTTAAAAAATTTGTAAAAAAAAAAATTGAAAACAATTTTGAAAAAAAAAAAATTTTATTTTGAAAAACAATTTGAAAAAAAAAAAAATTTTTAAATTTTGAAAAACAGTTCTGAGAAAAAATGATTTTAATTTTGTCTACCTAAAAATATTTAAAATTTTTATTTTAAAGTATAATTTGTTGAAGGGTATATAAGATACGGCACAGCCGAATATAGCTCTCTTACTTGTTTCTATTATAATTTGAACCAGACAGAATCCAAAAAGCTTAATTTAATATAAACCCATTAATTAATTCGGCCATATTTTGACCGAATGCCGAATACTGGTATTAGGAGGATTTTTTGCCTAATCCTAAACCGAGTATTTGGTCGTACGTACTCTACCAAATATACATGTATGTGCATTTCTAAGATAAATTCTAATTTCAAAAAGATTTTCTATTTTGAACATTAAACTGTTAAAAAATACATTTATACAATGTGGTTATACTTCTTATTCTTAGTATTGTCAAAACGTCATCATGTTTTACCGTTATTTTCAATATTTGTTTTATTTTCATAATGTTTTTGTATTTTTTTTAAAATAGTAAAAACGGCAAGAGTCAATGATTCTGTGATAAATATTCAATTAATAAATCAGCAGTTTCAAAATTTATATAAAATAAATGTGGACAGGTACTGTAAAAACTCGACATTTGAGTGGAAGATCACGTAAAATAAAATTAATAGCAAGGGGGTTTAAGAAATTCCCAGAAATTACTCCACGGAATTGTATCAATAATCTACATTTTGATATTAATTCTCGAATTGTTAGACGCAAATGAGGCAAGTCTTGATTGCTATAGCCTCGCTAAAAAAGTTCTTATGTATAAAAAAAAAACTTTCTGCTCGTATACAAATTAAATTAATTAATTCGAAGCTCTGTTTGGCCTTAATAAAAAAAAATAAATATTAAATACATTTTTGTTTTTTTAGGATTGTGAAGAGCAAAGTGATTCTCTTGTTCGTGGGAGGACATGAGGTACCATTTGCTCAAATGAATTACAGTAAAGTTCTTAAGGATTTAGACAACAAGATTATAGAGTGTACGGTAAATGAAAAGGGACAATGGGAGTTTATGCGTGAAAGAACCGATAAGACTTTACCCAACAGCTACAACACTGCCGTATGTAAGTTTCATAAAAATTTTCGTAAAACTAAAAATAAATTTGTAATGAGTAATAATAATTGTCCATTTCTAGCTGTCATTGAGAGTATACGCCATCCTGTTACAAAGGAGATTCTTTTAAATTATATAGCCAATTATGGCTATCGCAATGACAATGATATGATGCCACCGCCACGTAATATGCAGCAGCAACAACAACAACAGGGGCAGCAACATCAACAGCAAAATTCTCAGCAGCAGCAGCAACAACAACAACAACATCCTCATCATCATCAACACCAACAGCAGTTCAGACCTCCTTCTCAATAAATGTTAGATGCTGTTACTAGAGTTGTGTTGTTCATGAACAAAATCGTTGATTTTAACGATAGAGAATACATGGTAGTGACATTTAGATGACAGTTAGTAAGTACACCAACTAATAAGCGATACAACAAAACCGAATACTTGTTGTTTTTGTATCCGTGATGCAGTTGTCGCAGAAGATCCGTTCATGAGAGACTCAACTCTTGTAGAAACATAAACATGTCAATGACTCATTCATTCAAACAAACAAATTCTGACGGCCCAACACAGGCAGACACAATTTTAACTAGTTATTAAAATGATCATGTTTTTTTAATTAAATTAATTAATACTACTACTTTGTTTAAGTTAGGTACTTACTTTGCCCTTTATTTTCTTCTTTTTTTTTTTTTTTTTTTTGATTATGTATGACGAAACAAACAAAATGAAAGAAATATATTTGTTTGGTTTTCAAACTTAAAAACAACATGAATTGCCATTCTTTTATTAAGATCAGCTTAAAATACTACCATTTTTTATGAGCTCCTCATCCGTTACAAGACCAATGTTTTTTAAACACACTAAGGCGGCCGCCTGTTCAGCTTGTTTCTTATTCTTTTGCCAATATGTACTACGGTAACGTTTACCATCATACTTACAAATTGAACGAAATAGTTTATCTTTACCCTCCGTCTCGTAAACAGGCTGTAATTTATCGTGCTTGTTCGAATGTTCATATAAAAGTGTTTTGGGAAATTTGTCTACATCTGTTAGGGGCAAAGAATATTCGAAAGCATTTAGTAATAGGTTTTAATACTTTTGGAATTTGGCGACTTACTCATATTGTAATTGCTACGTAGAAAAGCTACATTTTGTTCTATGATGTCTTTTTCATCTTCAGTTTTGGCTTTTTTCGTCACTGTCTCCAACACATCCGAGTCGGCCACTTGTCCGGGAACAACTTTTCGTCTGCCATATTTACTTTTGTTGTGCAGTTCCAATTCCTTTTGACGGCAATAATCCCCTAAATCCCAAATGTCACTGGAAACAACAAAATTTAAAATGTTATATTTGTTATTAGGTTTATTTTTAGCATTCTTTGAGGAAACTACATAATATATTTTAAACTTACCATATTTGTTGCATAGTTTGCGATTGTAAAAATTGTTTTCCCCTTGGTGTCTCTTGCTGTTCTCTTAATATACTCTGTACACCATACTTTGTATTGTGAGGAGGATTGTCGTAATCCACACTTAATTTTAAATATTTACAAATAAGCTCGTCCATGGGCAAAAATCCTTAAAAAATATTGAAAAAAACAATATTGAGTTTTATAATTTAAACAAATAATCTGTTTACTTACCTCCTTTCCTAAAAATGGACACATTCATTTGAGCAGCCCTAGCCACCATTATACTGGAAGCACCACACAATTTACGAAACTTTAAAATATCTTCGTATTTCTGTATGTCACGAGAGCCACCATTACAAATTACTGGTATGTCAATGTGTTTCACAATCTCCCTAATTACTTCCGGATGTGGTTCATGTTGTGGTCGTTCATCTCTGGTACGACAGTGAATACCAATCGCCGCTATACCGGTGCTAACTAGTTTCTTCACCAATTCTATAGTTTCTTCCAAATTGGGTAAAATTCGTATTTTGCATGTAACTGGTATTTGCAGACCATCTACTAGAGTTTTCAATATGTGTGTGGCCTTATCGGGCTGCGACAAAAGTGCGGCACCCATGCCTCCCTTAATGGAAAATTCTTTAGGACAACCCATATTAATGTCTAGACCAGCAATATCATGTTGCACTTTTAAGCCCACCGCTAATGCTCTTTCTGCATCACTGGTTCCTATTTGTAGCACTACACGAGACTTTTCCAAATCGCAAGTGCGAAATGTGACAGTACCATCAGTAGGATCAATAAAATCAACTGTGCCCAAAGCCTCTAATAAAGATAGGTCATTTGAAACTTTTTGTGTACATGTATTTGTTTTTAGTTTATTTTACTTACCATTTACTGTTCTTTTACATTTAATTAATCTTAAATCAATTAATTCCTCGGTGTAAACAATATCGGCTCCCATCTCCAGGGCCAATAATCTGGTGGGTAGAGTGCCAACTCTTACCATGGGTGCCAAAATGATTTTATTACTATAATCTAAACGCTGAACTTTATCAATAGTCATTTTTCGTAATAGTTTCCAAATCATACGAAATTAAAAATATTAATGATGATATATTACAAGTGAAGTGCAGCTCTTTACACCAGGCACATGTAATAAAAACAACAAACGTTATCAATTTACTGTGAATTTCAGCATTTAATATGAAGAAGTTGCAAACAATTCAGGGTTCGGATTATTATATAAAAAAAATTATTTTAATCTCATTATTCAGGGATGGAAAACTTTATACGTTCGTACTTTTTTATAATATTTCAGTACTCCCGCGACTCATTTGATACTTTCAAATAATTTATTTCTATTTATAATAAGTCTATACAAAAATATGTAGTAGATTCCGACCGAATATTCGCTTTCGGATTAGGGCAAAAATAGGTACAATACCAGTATTCGGTCAAAATGTGGTCGAATACCGAAACCGAAACTTTTGTAAAGGAAAAACAATTATTATGGTATTTTAATTATAAACATGTTTTGAATATAATTAATAGAACACAAAAACATATAAAATATATAAGCATCGTGTAAAAACAGTTCCCTCAATAAAACTTTTTTATTACATTTGAAATGTTTCGCCTTATTTCATATGAGTCCGAATATTAGGTTCGGTTCGTTTCAGTCTGAAAAAATCGAATTCGATGTCGGAGAATAAAAAATAACAATAGTCTAACATTTTTTTAGTTCGAAAATAGAGTGTAGACTTTTTGAAAGTGCTAATATTTAGTTATATTAATTAAATAAAAAAACTTTTAAAAATTCGATTATACATAAATTTCATTTATTTTCAATCGTATACCTGTAAGTTAAACAAAAACATGAAAGAAGAAATATAAATAAATTAAATAATGAATTATAATTCTCGAAAAATACATATTCGGGTCATGGTTTGTTTGAAAATTAATTAAATTATAAATACAATATACTACGCTTAATATTATTAAACACTATAAATTTGTTCGAAAATCTTTTTTAATAAATTGAAACTAGTTAACGAGGAAAACACAAATAACCGGAGAAATCAAATGTAAAATATTTCATTAAACTTCTACTATCCGTATTTAAATAGATTTGTTTAAATGACGTCATTGATTTCATCTTGACGTTTATCGATCCTTTGGCAACGACAGCACTTTTCACTCATAGATTTCCAGCAACGGCGATGAAAACATGTGCCGCAACGATCACAGCGTTCAACACGTGAGTCCCAAGGGTAAATAATCACGTCAGCATGACAATATTCACAAAGGAAACCTCGAGCCGTACAAAGCTATTAAAAGTATATATAAATATTAAACCAAAATTATACTGCTATACATTAAATTTATACTCACCACACAATTAAATATATGAATTTCACATTTATTTATCAATTCATCTATGGATCGGTGCAAACAATTAGTACGTGCATCAACAAAATCCGACATAGACCAATTATCGATATCAGCGGTTATATAATCGGGTACCGATTCAAAATAACTCTGTTCACGCAAGGCAAAACGACACATGCGTATAAAGTCTTTAACAAATTTCAATTGTAAACGTTTATTACGAGCACTGAGCAACGATTTACTACGAATATATAAGGCAGGATTCAAGTCGGGTACATAGAATAGAGGATAAGCATACATTTGTTCCAGCAGACGATAAGCGAAGACACTAACGGGATAACATTTAAAATCCCAGCTGAAAATTTCGAAATTATATGAATGTTAATAACAAAATTTCAGTTAATTCGCTGAACACTTACGCTTGCAAAATCTTGGCTGGTGTAGCCGAAATCTGATTACGATGACAACCAGTACAGTGGTATTTGCCCAAATAGGTGCAGTACCGAAAACTCTGCATATACTGCAATGATACACGCATGCCACAACCAGCACAGCGGTAATTTTGTTTCTTTAACAAATCTTTGCGACTGCAGTAAGAGGATTAACAAATTAATTATTAAAAACACAAAATAACAAAGTAACTATGTACTTACTTTGGCGGCGGATGATCGGTAAATATTATTTGTTGCCTTGGAGGAGCCCAATATCTGGTACCACGTGTTGCCGAATGTATTACATGCTCATCTGGGTTGGCTGAACTTGTTAGATCGGGCATGGGCAACAGATTTTGCGGCGTATCATCGTCCGATACTAGCCACTTTAGTTCGGAAACTTTGGGTAGGTGTTTTTCATCAAATTTCGATATAAGTGATAGTCCAACAACTTCAGCAGAAAGTAAATCGTAGCTTGCTTCTTCCAACTCAGCATAAGGTATATGTTCTCCTTCAATAACATCACTAGATGGAGTTGATACGTTTGAACTTTGTGTAGGATCTGGTGAGGCCAAGCAGTCGGTAGCTAAAGGTGTAGCTGAAAACCAAATTTTATATGATACATATATTCTATGATTTGATAAAGAGCAGTGTAATAGAATTTTAGAGCCTTTAACGGCTTATATTACATAAATTGTGAGTAAAAAAAAAATATAAATATATAAAATACTGCAAAAAAAAAACATAGAAATTATGGTATTTCGTCAGCATATTATTGTTTTGGAACATATCCAAAAACTATACCATTGATTTTAGCTTATATTCTGAACAAAACTTTAAATTAGTATGCATTTAATTCCAGTAAAACAAAAGTTATTAAGCGTTTGAGGAAAAGAAAAAGTCTTGTGGTGCAAGAAAAATTCTTGTGGAGCATATAATTATTTTTCGATTTTGGCTTTCTTTCCAAACAGCGATGTCTTTTTATACCCTAGACAAACATAGTGGGAAGATATTTCGATCAAATTTGGCAAATAAGCTTTTTTCGGTATAATGAGAAATACATAGAAAATGGTTAAAATCGATTCATGATTGATTTCACATAGCTACCATAAAAATGTGTCCCGGAATAAGGGTTTAGCCATGATACATGTCTTAAATCGGTGTTCAAATAAACTTCAACGTAAATAAATAAGTTTTATACTATGAAAAAATTCCACCACGCCCATATACGGGCGTGAATAAATATCTTATAAAAATCGATATTGAGATAAAATTCGACTCAAATAACTTTAATAAATAACCACATAAATCATATTACTAAATTTGATGACGATCGTTCTGATCATAGCTCCCATATAAAGTCCACAAACAAAATTCATAAAAATTGTGGACATAAAGCTTGTTTTATGTTGGCTTGATATCTCAAAAAGCATACAAAATATAGAGAAATCGTGTAAATCGCCTTAAACATCGGAATCGGAAGCAAGGCATTAATTAATTTAAAAACTTACCCTCTCGACATTGTTTATCTTTCTGCGTTTCAAGTTTATTCCATTTTATATGCTCTATGGCAGAGATTATCGCCTCAGATATACGAAAGTGAGCATTTTCCTTTTCCAATTCTGTGTTGTTACGCGACAAATGAGACATTTGCAAAAATCTGGTTAAACTTTGACAGTTTTTGGGGGTGGCCAACACGGAGCCAGGTGATGATGTTGTTGACGGGGTTTCCGAGCAAAAGTTGCCTGCGGACATCAACATATTTATGCCGCTGCAATCCAGCGTAGTGTTTACATCTTCAAAGAGACTTTGCGATTTACGAGATTTAAATTTTTTACCATCGATGGGTAAAAATTTGTCGAAAACTGTAGAACCCAGCGATAAGGGCGACAATTGTTGCTGTGAAGACATTACGGAATGATGATTCTGTTCTTGAAGATGATTATTGTCTGGTATTATGGATTCTATTGCGGTTTCAGTAGTTTCATGTTCTGTGTGGCCACCATGATCTATAAACCACGAGGTGTAAGAGGGCGGGGTGCTGAACAGCGAGGAGAAAAAACTATTCAAGGGACTAAGGCTTTTGGAAGGCTTTGTGGTTGAGGCCAATGGTGTGGGTATAGCACAAGAGGCTGTTGACTGTTGCTGATTTTGTTGTTTGTTCTTCTGCTTCAGTTCCCAAGAATGATCTGTCCAGATTTTTATATCATCGGTATTAATCAATTGTATACACTTTGTTGTGTTATTAGAATTACAGGAAGACACTGATGTCGACATTATACTGGATGTGGTAGACTTATTAGAATTCAATGTATAGTTCGATATAGGACTTTTACTTCTGTTTGAGCTTGC
Organism: Calliphora vomitoria; assembly: GCA_942486065.2. Classification (NCBI taxonomy): domain Eukaryota; kingdom Metazoa; phylum Arthropoda; class Insecta; order Diptera; family Calliphoridae; genus Calliphora; species Calliphora vomitoria. The sequence continues at coordinate 7,366,708 of OW818032.2, forward strand.
CTGCGATGTTGTAGGTTGATTATCATCGTAATCTAACAAAAAGGAACCGGAAGACAATGTAGTGTTATTCGTCTGAGGAACATTATTTTGTGGTATATTCTGAGGTTTGGTTAATCTTGCTTTGATTGCACCAATGGTTTTACATCTGGGTCGTCTCAAGTAACCACCATCTGTATTATCTTGCGAATTCAACGCTTTGTCCGGAAATTCAGAAAGACTCTTGGTTTTGCGTATAGTCAAAAGAACTGATGCTGATGTAGTTGTTGTTGTTGTTGTAGTGGACTTGTTTAAGCACAAAACCTTTGAGTTGGTCTTGGGTACTATAATAACATTTGGCTGAGAATTCGACCTTTTGTGATGGTTTGTCTCTTTTATATCGGCCTTTAGCACTGCATCGATCTGGCTTAGTAGACCATATTGATGTGTTTCAAAGGCTGTCAAGCCTATCACTAAGATTGTAACATACTTTTCTTGTCTTAGTAGAGCTGCTTCATTATAGTGCTCTTCTAATAGCTCCTTATCGGTGACTAAATACTGCAAGAAACCACATAAATTGTGTTCGTTAAGATTGTGCATCAACCATTTTGTCACATGTGAGGCTATTGTCGTTTGTAATGTTTGTCTTTGAATTTCCATCGGTGTCTTGCGATTTTGTAGCGGTGCTGTTGTTGATGATGATGCTGTTGTTCCCCCTATTGATAAAACATTTCGGGGGGGTGTATTGTTTGAATTACGTCTGATACTGACTGCATTACGCACCCATTCAAAATCATCGATTATTTTATGTAGTACATTCAAGTTTAGGTCATTATTGCCATTGTAATTAATATTATTGTTGTTGATATTATTATTTACATTCGTTGATGCAGCTGAAGTTGTCGGCGATGAATCATAATCTAATGCATCAACATTTGTATTCGCTTGCAGCTGAAAATATATATATATATATAAAATTGCTAGTTTTGTTTATATTGTTTATGTAGTAAATCACATGTTGAGACAAAGACTTAATTTTAATTCATAGAATAACAATTAATAGGAATTTTGAATCTATTATGAAATTAATAAATAACAAAACGTTTTACAGGATCAATTTTCTCAGGTGATACTGAATATTAAAATTTTGCATTTTTTTAATGGCTATATCGGCTCCACTATTTATAACGATCTAGAATATATATACTTTATGGGGTCGAAAATGAAAAACGTATAAATTACAAAGGAATAATAAACTTTTACATCATTAGCTTAATGTGCAAACGTGCCAAGTCCACTTTTTATGAAAATTAAATTTTATTTTTCTGCCTTTTTAGAGGCTTTGTATTACAAATAAATACAAAACGAAAGTTTAAAATTACAAACGTTCTAAGTCCATTTTATGGTATGCAAACGTGCTAGGTCAATTTTATTTTGTAAAAATTGCAAAATTATTATCCCTACGTTATTAAATATTAAATAGCGTCAACATTGATTTAATTATTGGTTTATTCATTAAAATGTACATCATATATTTTTTTAGGGAAATATTTGATAATTTTGAAATTTATTATAATCTCGACTTAAACATTGCTCTATTGGCCTTTGGGAGCATCTTTAGTGACAATGTAGAATTTAAATCAAATAACAATAAAAATAAAAATTGTATAAGAAAGTGTGCCAAATCCACTAAAAAAAACAAAATAAGTAATAGAAAAAGTACCAAAAAACTACCCATAAGTCTATTTCTAAACTCTGATTATTTATCATACCAAATAAGTCTTGAGAGATTTCTAAAATATTTAAAACCAAGTGCACGTTTGCACACTAACCAAACGTGCACTTTTACCGTTATTCCTTGGTCTTATCACTCGTGGTGAATAAATTAAGTACATAAAATATAATATTGTTACGTTTTTAACTTAAAAAAATGTTGTATTATTTCCGTTAAATAAAGCGTATTCCTTTAATTCCAAATAAAAGCGATCAGTAGTTTAAAATTTGTATCTACTCTTTATTTATTTAAATTTACACAACAATTTAAATAGTCACATTTTAATACACACACTTTATTTATAAATTACTAGAATACAGTTGATGTTAAATCTAACAGTGCATACAATATACTGACTGACTTGCTATTACTATTTACATACGTAGCGCCATCTTCTAGTTGTTTCAAGAATATTTTAACGGACAAAATTTGAATGTTCTATTTCTACAATCATCACGAAGAGCTTTTACCAGCTTTAAAGTTAACGTTAGTAGCTTTAACAGTTAATGTTGTCATACATATAAACAATATTAATAACAGTGTGCTATTAACATTCTGTATATGTAGAAGTTTCTACTGATGGTAATGTTTATAAACATGATGAATGTTCAAAAAAAACCGATAAATTCAAATTGATATTACAATAATTTTTTCTGCAATTCTTTGAAACATTTTGTAACAGATCACCAGAACAATATTGTTACGACTTTGCACCATTTTGAATTTAACTGTCTGTAACGACTGCTTGCAATAGTGTTGATATCATTGTTTATAAGTATGACAACATTAATTAAAGCTGCTAAAAAGCTCTAGAAATAGAACATCATAGTTTTGTTCGTTAGATAATTCATGAAAAGCAAGTTGCAGATCAGTCCGTTTATCATAGGCGCTGTTAGAATTAACATCAACTGTATTACCAGTGTATTCTTGGACATTATAAAGTGTGTGTATTAAAAGAATGTGACTATTTAAATTGCTATGTAAAATAGTTTTTAAAATCTTTTAACTACTGATCGCATTTATTTACAATAAACTGAATACGGTTTACTTAAAGTAAATAAACAACCGTTTTAAAAAGGTAAACACGTAACAACATATTTGACTCAATATAAACGGGGCCAACCTAATGTACATATCTATGCATGTATACGTTCCGCAAATGTTTCATCATCGAACAGATTGCCATCAGGTCTTCTCGTCTGACTACATTCTTGGCATTCATTTACCAATCATCATCATTCCACCTAAAAAGCACATACAATCACTCACACATATACTTTCACACAGCCCAGCAGTTAAGCAAGTAGTCAATGTATCCCTTATAAACAGTTATTGTTACTAATGTCTGAACACTTGACTGACTCCAATTTATATATTTTGGGTCATATAACACGTATGTGATCTTTGTAGTGCAGTATAAAGTAAATTGGTTACTTTATACATCCAATGTAATCTATCGTTAGGACTTAGGTGTCTCTGAGTAATCTAGAGTCACTTTTAACGTTTAACTTGTACTGCACTTTTTTGGGAGTACTTCGTACAAACTGGTTTTATACAAATTGTGTTGATATCATTGTCATACAGTAACGTAACTACTTATGTAACTAGTTTACACCCTAAGTGATTGGTAAAATAACTAGTTCAGGACAGTCGCCAAGAACAGCTGGGAGACGTCTGAAGTACCACCATGTAACATACATAAATAGAAAAAACGCAGTACAATAACAACTTTCACTTTAAGTAAATTGCAAGTATTTTTCTTTTCAAGTTATTTTAAACACACACTACCTTTTCTGGTTCATTTTTCAAGCCGTGTAAAATAATTTCCACACATGAGCTGAGTACTTCCTTTAAAATCGTGTCGTCAACCGCCCCATATACAAACCATAGATTTAAGGTTTTCTTCAACTTTTCAATTAATTCACGACACTTTATTTCGTCTTTTGGCAACAGTTGTAATTTTTCTTTTACTTTTGTTGCCATTATTATTTTGTTTATTATTGTAATTTAATACTTGCATCTGCTTTGTTTTTTAATAATTTAGTGGAAATACCCAAAACAAAATCTCAAGGAAACTACAAAAAATACTATGATTAATTTTTTTTAGTTTTTGTTTCTTTTGGTAAAATAAAATTCGCAGTAAGAAAAAAGCACAACACGCAGAAAAAACAACAAAGCTGGCGTGAATGTCAAAAGTTTCTTTATGTTCTTTAGTTTGACGTTCATACGAAAACATAAACAAACAATGAAAAACTAATGTAAAGAACAAGATGTATTAACCAGGTGGCAGCGTAACTACAACAATTACAACAATACAAGAACAACAGTGTGTAAAACCTTATAAACTGCCAAAAAATAAATTCACAAAAACGCACTTTTTAAAACGAAATAGTTTGTTTTAGCACTTTCAAATATTTTACGCACATAAAGCGGCAACTAGAACTCACTTTTATAAATATAAAATAATCTTTTTACTCTTATAACAAATTTAAAAATGTTTGTAAACACGTTTTTGACATTTCATAAGGCACAATATAAGTATAGCAAAAAATAGTCAGCTGGCGTTACGCTGCCACCTGGTTAAATATGCCTTGGTAAAGAATAAAGCAAGACGAATTTATATAAGGTGGTGTCATTTCTACAAAAACAACTATTGGTCTTACCAAATGGCAAAAAGACATATGTAAAATTATAAAAATGTGCATTAAAACTTAATAAAGTGTATATAATTTAATAGTGGGGGCTTAACTTATTTATGTAAAAATAAATATTTTGTTAATAATCTATGCTTATGTATGTATTTATTGAAATATAAAAATAAGATTTGACAGATGATAGAACCAAAAAGTATTTAGATGTTTGACTGACTCCACCTTGTATGAATTCGCCTTGGAATAAAGGAATAAATATGTTGCCATATCATCCCACAATGACTGGTTTGCCTCAGAAAATTTTGAGAGCATTTAATTCGAAAAATTTAAATACATTCCATTATAATTAAAAAATAATTATTGTTTTATTATGAATTAAATAAAACATTAAAAATAAGTTGTTGAATGCATAAATACATGTATTTGTTAAACATTTAAAATTTTTTTTGTCTTGTACTATGTTTCAAATAATTATCGAGATAGTCCAAATAGCTTTATCGTTACTTTTTTACTGGTTTGAATACATAGACAACTAGTGTTCTATAAATCGACTTTTTGCCAAAAAATAATTTAAATTATAAAAATAATAATTTTTTATTTCAATAATTGAAAAAGGAAATCTACAAAATTTTAAATACGATAAAATAATACACAGAAAAATGAAATTTATAATTGGAATGAATTTTGTAATAAATGTTATTAATCGAACATGACTTTTTTCCCCCAAACTTTTTCCATTCAGAAAAAGAACATATCGCTCATTTGCTGCAACAACGACATAACTCAAAATCCGTGTGTTATGAACTGAATAATACGAAATATGCGCCGTTCTATAGTCTTTCATGTAGTTTTATCAGTTTTCAAAAAAGTCAATAATTTTTTCCGTGAGAGTGATTTTTTGTTGTAAACGTCAAAACGAAAATTCATGTTTTCTCGTATATTTCACAAGAAATAATTTGGTTTAAATACAGATTAGAAGGATATTAACATCTAATATTCAAATCAGGTTTTATTTCTAAAATCTCATGATTTGTTGAAAATTTATTTAAGAAATAGTAAAATGTCATAAAACATTCAAAGCCGTTTTTCTCGAAACGACTTTTTTTGAATTATGACGTTGTTGCAGCAAATGAGCGATATTCATAAATATTATAAAATTGTACATGAAGGAAATTTTTGATTTTTTTATGTAAATTTTATATTTTATAATAAATTGTATTATCTAATTAATTAGTTCAAAAATGTTTGCATAATAGCCATATATTGGCCAATATTTTAAGATGAATCAGCAATATCTGAAACTTAAAATATATCATTAAACATAATAAAACATCCAAAATTGAGTCAATTTCCCGCATATTTTCTCATTTTGTAGTTGAAAATCATAAAAAATGAAAATTTCAAAAATTTTTGAAATAGATTAGTTTTTTAAAATAATTTTTTAATGTATAAACATTGTACCAAAAACGATAATATAACCAGAAATAAATAAAAAAAAGAGTGAATTTTAAATAATAAGCACTAAATGTATAATTTAATGGATATTTGTTAGAAAAAAATTATGTTCTATTTACATTCGATCAGGTTTTTTTACACGGAATAAAACGAATAAAAAAAAGAAAAAACGTTCTGATTTGATATTAAGAACACGAAAAATTTCGAAAATTTTCACTTTCGTTCTGATTGTAAAACCAGAACATGGGCGTATATGTATTTGAAAACATACTATATGAACATGAATCATATCTTTATCAACTTATTGGTAATTTTTGGAAATTTTATTAATAATTTAATTAGAGTTATCTTTAAAATATCGTTACCGAAATAACTGGAATTACCTTTATCGCTGAAATACTGTTACCGAAATCCGTTTTAACCGTTTACCTAGCCTTTACACATGCAAGTAACAGTTCGAAAAACTTAACACATTCATACTTTTGCCCTAACACAATCACACATGGGTGTGTAAATTTACACATTTTTTTGTTTGTATAGTTAATTGGTTTTTTATTAATATGTGCTGAGTGAGAAAATACTGAAAAAGATGTTAATTAAAAGTTGAATAACTTTTACAATTTTCATCCGATTTGAAAAATGAAAGCCATGTTTTGTTAAGAACTAATTTTTCTTTATATATGTATTGATATAAATTTGTAAAAGCTTCCATATCAAAATAAGCTACTAAAATCAAAAAAGTCGACATTTTTTTTTTTTTAGATATTCTTAACAAAACAATTTTTTTCTTTCCAAACCCGTTAAAAAATTTAAAGTCGAACAAAAACTGACTAAGTTACAGGTCTATATGATGACGTACATCAATAAAAACAGTTTTTTTAGAATAACTTCTGAATTTGAGAGTGTTTCTGGAATTTTTTGGCACAATTTGTAATGTACTCAGCAAGACCTATAAACCACGCAAGGTCGTTTTCCTTGTTTTTTTTTCATAGTAGGGCCGTGTAATTTTTCAATTCAACTAATTAATAAATTAATATGACAATATAAAGATAGATATATCGACCCCTTTGCGCGAAATTATCGTATGTTGCCTTTTTACATAGTAAAATATTATACCGATATTAGCTATATTTATGGAAATATTACTAAGTTAATTTTATCGTATGTGAAATTGAATTTACTAAATCGGTTATTGTGTATCGGATTTAAAATTTGGTATTGATGATATTAACCAAAGCAAAGAAGTAATTTAACTTTAAAGCAGATACTGAAAATGTAGCTCATATTTACGGACATCTAGTACATAAAAAAAGGAACAAATCAAGATCCCAGTTTATATTTTTATAATTTTGTTTCTGTTAATATTCAGACTCTGGGGTGTATTGGTCACCAGCTTCGCTAAAATCACTACAGTGACTCATTAATATTCGGTTTTTATATGCATATCAGTTTCAAAAATACGAAAATTCACAATGACTATAATGACATCTTGTTAATGTTTACTTTTTTACTTAAATGTATATATTTAGAGCTCACTTTTGGTTTTAATTAATATTGAGTGAATCTATTTAAAAAAATAAGAAACTAATATACTACAGAAATGCATGTCTTCGGCCGGGCAAAGAGACTTTAAAACCTGGGGTGTATCGAACACTGGCATCGCTAAAATCCATTTTTCTGTATATTTTCAAGAATTTTGTGTAGAAAAAGCTTTATTTTATAAACATTTTATTTTTAACAATCTAAAAAGTCGACTAATCGACTTTTATCGACAATTCGACTTTTGATATAACATAATCGATTGTTCGACTTTTTTCCAACAAAAAAGACGATTTCGACTTTTCTACTTTTTTCAGCAAAAAGTCAATTGTTCGAACGATCGATTTATAGAACCCTGAATTAAAATGCTCACATATTATTACAGATATGCAACAAATGACAGTTGCCAAAAAAGTTTTCAATGGTAGTGGTTTGCAGAGCGAGAGAAAAATACAATTTTCAATAGCCAACGATTGTGTAATATATTTGTCCTTCTTCTCAAACCACAAACACTTTGACATTTTTATATTTCCATATTTCTGAAACCAGCTGATTCATATCTGTATAATTTGTGGCTTGAATAATTATTATGTATATTAATTTTTAATGGAAATTTTCACTTCAAAAACGTTCTAACAAAAAATATCCCCTAAATTGTAATAATTAAACCTGTTATTGGCAACATTTGGCAACAAAAACTTGTTTCGTTAAAATACAACTCTAAAGTAAATAGAAGGGGACAACAATAGTAGACCAACAAATGCACTTGTAAAAAACCGAAACAGAAATACACCACACCAGAGTCGTATTTTGTATTTGTTTACGAGCCTTCCACTATTGGAACGGCAGCGCAAAGAAATCCTGCTTGTCAAGCAGCCCTTTCAATCACCCCATGTAAATTCCCATAAGCGATTGACAGTCTATGATATGCAATGTAAAGTCATTTTGTCAAGCAGGTAAGGATTACATGGGGTTCGTGTGAAGTGACTGCTTGAAGGTGTTTTCTGCCGCAGAGTTTGTTTTTTGTGGGAAACAAACGCAGAGCAGAATTACTTTTTTTTTTGTTGTTTTGACATGCAAAATTCGCCGAAAACAAAAAAAAATACACCAGTTTGTAAAAATAACGCAGAAAGAAGCTAAAAATACTTTTTAATTATTTATATAAAATAATGAATTTTAAATGTTTAACTTCATAAACAATGCAATTAATGGTAATTCAGCTTGAATAAAACGTAAAAAGAAATAATTAATTGAGTAATCTCAGAATTTATAAATACTAGATAGAGAAAAATAAGTCACAACACCCAAGTATGCGTTGTTGTATATGGAACTTTATCGATGTTTTTCGATGAACACTCTTTGTTGCGATTAACGCATCAGAACGCATACATGAACTTTGTTTTTGTTCTACCATCTCAACACAAGGGAAATTGCCGTCAACCATCGCATTGCTGAGGACTTGCGTTTTTTAATCATTCGTTTCATAATTCAACTAGAAACGAACAGCGTTGCTGTCAGCCATCGACTTTGTCTGATTTTGTGATTTGTAAAGTACGGACGTGTAAATTTTATATATTTCTTGTTATAATATTTTCTAAGTGAAATTTCTAAAGAAAAATTAAGATTTAAAGAGTGTTTAAAAATTTTCATTTTTTAATTTTCACAAAAAAAAAAATAACTTGCAAATTTTTTTTGTGTTGTAGAAAAAAAAATTACTAAAATTATTCTAAGTTCCCTTAAATATTGGGACTTAGAAAATTTTTAATTTTTTCTTTTCTCTACCAACACTTATAATTTTTTTCAACTCAAAGTTGTGTCGTTTGCTGGCTGGCTGCCTCGTTGTTTTTCAACTTGTAAAATTTTCATTTTTTCCGTTCATTCGTTTTTAGTTAGTTGGCGTGTATTTTTCATTTAAAACAGCAGAAGAAGGGAAAATATACTGAATTTTATCCTCTTCGGTGGCATCAAAGTATAAAATAAATTTTCATAAAATTTAGATAATTTCCAATTGAACGTTTGTTTTTAAATTACACAAAGATATTTTGGTTTGAGGGAATCAATTTTCCTTAAATAAAAGCAAACAACATGAGTGTCGATGTGTCGGGAGAAAATGTAAGTATTTTATTTTTTTTAATTTTTAATTTTGCATATTTAAGTTTTCCTGTAAAAAATTATATATTTTAAGTTTTATGTGTTTTTATTTTTTTCGACTTGTAATAATTTTACAAATTTTTTCAATGTTATATAGACTTTGAAAAAATTCACAAAAATGGCGACAAGTCACTACACATAATACAATCAGTAATGTAAAGTAGCGTTTTTTTGTGTATTTTATTAAATGGGAAGATGGAAGAGCCAACAACGTGTTTAAATTATTATATGGGATGGTATTCTTGTTAACCATCATATTACATGGTTCAAGAGAAGACAAATTAAGTGAAATAGTAAAGTATTTTGGGTATCGTTTACATATTATGGAAAAGTAAAGGAACAAATCAAGATCCCAGTAACAGTTTATACCTATTTTTATTCCATTTGTTTCTGTAATATTCATATTTTCTGTATTGCCTGCCTTCGGCCGGGCAAAGGGACACCGTATGGAACACCGGTATATCAACATTTTCAAAAGTAGTCATAAATTCAAAAATGAATTTTATATCATATTTTGAAGCACTATTCAATGATACCCATATTCATCGGATCATTTTCTAAATATATAAAAAATGTATTATTATATATATTGACTATAAATTTCTATAACTCCTAAACTAAAAGACAGCAGGCAAACATTTTAACGTTTTTGTGGGAACAAATCAAGATGCCAGTAACAGTTTATATTTTCATAATTTTTTTTTTCTTTTCTGTTAATATTGATATTTTCTAGATTGCCTTCTAAAATCACTTTTTCTGTACAAAATCACTTTTTCTGTACATATATCAACATTTTCTGAAGTACTGTCATAAATTGAAAATTTAATTTTTGGTTCACAATGTTAATGACATATATATATATATTATCATATAAAATGTATTTTGAAGCACTATTCAATGATACCCATAATGATCAGATTATTTTCCAAATATATGAGAAATTTACTATTACTATGTATAGGTATATATTGAATTTAAATACCTATAACTCCTAAACTAAGAGAGAGCAGGCAAACATTTTAACGTTTTTGTGCTTATAATTATGAGAGCTATCAACACAAAATTTATTAATGTTATTTGCTAAAATTGGTATTTATACTTATAAAGTTTGGATAGGTAGTCAAAAATATATCAAATTAATAGAGTTTGACCGATCTCGGTGGACTCTAAAAATACATATTGTTATAGAGTTGGCATTCGGGCAAAATTTTTCAGAACACAGAAACTTTTATAAAGGAAATCATAGATTATGGAATTTTTAAGTTTTTAATAAAATATGTATTAAAATCAAAAGTCAAAACCACATAAAAATGTACTAAAGAAATAATTAGTTTTTTCTTAAATTAATACCTAGTACATTTGAAGTTTTGACTTATTTCGGATTAGTCCGAATATAAGGTTCGGTTTTGGCCTTAGAAAAACCGTGTTCGGTCAGGCTCTAAATATTTAAGCTCCAGTATTTGTAATAAAAAACTTATTTAAACTATTTTTATAAAACTGTTCACTATGTGATGTTCTCTACAATAGTTTTCTTTTCTGGAAGAATTGTTGTATCTGCTCCATACTAAGCCGTATTTTTTTGCTAGTAAGCAAATTAAAAGACTTTGTAAATATAGTTAAATAAGTTACTTTTTTGATCTCAGATTTTATTACTAATATTATATATTTTTATTTTGGCCATGAAGGCTTGATATTGCTGAATAAGTAAATATATCGCTGACCCCAAAACAATATTTTTTGAGATATATATCTGTGGACTTTTGACAAAACAACTCAAATTTTTTAGGAGATCGTAAAGCTTTCGAAATTCTTTAAGACTTTAATGAAACACTTATCGATCAATTCAACTTTTTTACGATCTCCTGAAAAAATTTAAGAATTCCACTTAAGTTGTTTTGTCAAAAGTCCAAGGATATATTTGAATTTAAAATATAATTTCGAGATAATTAGTTCATAAATGTTTCATGAACTACTAATCTTTATTTATTGCAATATATCACTTTTTTTGCCAGAAAATTATTTGTCTTAAATTATTTGATCCATTTTTTATATTTAAGTAACCCCCTCAGATCGAATTTACAAAATATACTTATTGTTTCCACGCATACAAATAATTCCATTTATAGATGAGCTTCGACCAGAATATCAAAAAAATCGAGTTTCCTAAGTATTTATGTTAGTAATTTATAGATTTTTTGGTAATTATTTGAACTTTTTTTTTAGTTTATATAATTTGAAAGTAAATTTTTTAATTAGGCTTAATTAATAAATGAACTTAAGCCTAATAAAAAAATTTACTTTCAAATTATATATTTATATTAGTAAATTTTCAAACAATTCATATCGAATAGAAACTTGACATCAAAAGTGATATTCAGGCTATTTTTTCTTTAATCTTCAGTTGACCACTCTGTTTACAATGAAGTATAAAATTTGATGGCGTTTTGTAAAACTGTTCCATCATTGTTGTTGAGTGTTTATTACTAGATTCGTTGTGTTTGTATTTTTCAGACACTTAAATATTTCACTGCAAGATTTTGTTATTTTTTTTTTTAGTTTTTCATTTAGTCAGACAGCCACATGAGCATTTATTTAAAAATACAAAACATAAATAAGTTACATTTGTACAGAGTATGAAAAAAGGTGTACATTGGTGGATATAGAATAAAAAGATTATTTTATTATACGAGTAATCAGTCGTAGTAGATGGTATTGTATTAGTGTTATTATTTGTTTTTGAAATAGATTTACTTTTTATTTTTAATTTTTTTTTATTTCCTTGTGCAATTTATTCATTTATCTAATCACGTATGAATGTGGTACAATAATGAGGCGATATTACTTGTTTTTATACTTAAAACTAATATAACTTCAGGATAATTAATTAATTATCAGAATTAATTTCAGCATACCTATTACTTTTTTCACAATGTGTTGAAATTAAAACAGTTAATAATATTTGTTTAACTTGAGTAAATATAAGTTATTTGCTACGAATTAGTGAGATAAAACTTTTGTGCCTTTCTTTTTATTTAGCTAGGACAAACATTGACCTCTTATTGCGTCCTAAAATAGTTTTCTATCTATTATTGTTTATTTTACTATTTCTCCTTAGTTTGTGTGATTATTGTTGAATAAATGGCTTTGTAAATTCCACATTGTTATTAAAAATTAAAAAAACCTTAATCATGAATAACCTAGTAAATATGAGTTAAATTTATAACACGACCACAAAATCAATCTGGAATAAATCCGTGTCTCAACGAGAAAATGTGGGTTTTGTTTTTATAACCTTCACCATGTGTGGTAAGGACAGACATGAATTCAGGGTAACCATTTGGAGGGGGTGAGCGGGTGTTTATGGTGAAATAAAGTAAAATTTATTTTAAAATTTTTTTCCTCTTTTTATATTAAAATTTTTCGGTTTTAAGGGGGAGGGGAATTTACTTTTTTCACCCACCTGCATCCACGATTGGGTAAGGGATATATATTTATTTATTTAATTTTACGTAATATACGAAGCCTCTATAGGCCAATAAAATATAGTATATTACAAAGAATAATCCAGATTGTTTAATTAAATATATAAGTTTGTCAATTCGTTTGAAATTTCTCATTTGCGACCCCCGTTAAAGTATATACATTCTGGATCGTTATAGATAGCGGAGTAGATATAGTCGCGTCCGTTCCCCCAAATGACATACATATGTACATGATTGATACATCAATATATCAGCTATAGTCCCGCTTATGGTTGCTATTTAAATTCGGAGAAATCGGTCGACAAAAGTTTAAGATATACGCAAAAAAACACAACTACATCGTTTTTTAAATTTTTTTATCTATATCTGGATTACTAAGTCATCACCAAAAAAACTAAATTTTTCAGCCACAGCTGAATATAGATAGATCTCACGTTCAATTTTTGTTTCTTAAAAAAGTTCAGATTTGAGATTATCTTGAAATTATAAAGTAAAACCATATATTGTTTACACCGTCTCGTTGAATAATTTTTAAGTTAATTGAATTTCTATAGCTGTGTGTAAAATGTATTATTATTCAGGAATACAGCTTTATAGTATAATTGGTCAATTCATAAGGTCTCATATCATGTCATATTGTCATAATGCCCTAATATTTAACAATGGTTTTTATTGCTTTTCAAGCAAAAAATGTCCTAAAATAATACTACTTTCTATGCTATGTTTATTGTGTTGTCGTAACGAACCAGGAGAGACCAACGCCGAATGCATAAGAGTCGGTTAAGCCGAGCCGCCGAATATGTAAGGTCATTATGACAATATGACTGATAAAAGACCTTGTGAATTGACCAAATATATATTATGTCTATTTGACTTGGCCTAAATGGCTTTGTATATTACAATGAATAAAATGAAAAATAAAATAAAGAATAATTAAGAAATAAAATTATGTATAAATTTAAATTTACATATTTACTAACTTTATATATATCGTAATTAAATAAAAAATTGTTTAATAATGGTAATGTCCTTGCATACGATATTGTAATGATTATCCCATTTGATTTTCAAAATCATATGTGTCTCTAGGTCTTCGTCCGTTATTATGAAATAATCAGAAAGTACTATTAGTAGGGAAAATTACCTGTAAATCTCCTTTTTGTGGATTCTAACTTATTCAGGATCATTCATATGTGTTAGGTTAGGTTCCATGGGCAGCCGCTCCTCAATCAGCTCACTTGGGTCCATTCAAATCTGATCCCATTGTGATACCCAAGATGTAGACAGCAGGGTATTTACAATACTTCCGTTGCCTCCAGGTTAAACCAGCCAGTTTCCCGGGTGAAGGAGTAGATTCGTCTAAGATTCATCCTTGATAGCTCATCCAAGCATGATAGGAATGGAGATCCGAGGATGCGTTCCCTCAGGTTTGTCAGAGCCGGGCATTGGCAGAAAAGGTGATACACAATCTCTTCCTCTTCTTCATTATGGCAGCTTCTACAGTAATCATTATACCGTAGGCCCATTCTACTAGCATGTGCCCCAATTAAACAGTGTCCTGTAATAAAAGAGACAATTAGCCTTATTTGCTCACGACGGTAATCCACAAGTAGATTCGTCCTGCTGGCATCATATACGGTCCAGGTATACCTCGCTGTAGCACAGGAAGGTCCACCTGTTTTGTGCAGTCTCATATAGTATCTGCTGAACAGCCATCTTGCATTTAACAAGGGAAATACCAGAAAAGGGGTCGATTGCCTCATCATTCATCATCGCACCCCTTTTGGCCAATACGTCTGCTATACAATTACCCTGATTTCCATCGTGCCCAGGGACCCATATAAGCGTTATCCTAGAAAGTCTCGCTATCTCATTTAGGGATACCCGGCATTCCTCGGTTAATCTAGATGTCGTGAGGACACCCGCTATTCCGTTAACGGCAGCCTTCCTGTCAGTAAATATACATATATCACCAGATATTCGATAATACCTCAGCCAGTTGGATGCACGTTTAATGGCAGTAATTTCCGCCTAAAGAGCAGTACTGAAGTCAGGTAGCCAATTCATATGTGTTAAATTCCCCGATTTCTGGTTCATTAAGAATGGTACTATCCCTGATTCTTTACTCTGAAGCTAACCAGCTAAATATTATGGCTATAAGTTAAATAATTTAGTATATAAAGGTTCAATTAGTCGTGCCTTACCATATCACCATAGCCATATCATAAGCATTTTACTCTTATGGCTATGGCTTTATGCCATGTCACCAATAATCCAATACATTGTTGCTCATAAGCTTGGTTCGAACAGCTTTTTTATATGTTTACGGTTGTGGCAATTCTAATTAAACCTTAAAGAAAGTACTTTTAGAAGAAAAAGTTAAAATTTTCCTTTCCCTTCAATATGTTTTAAAATGTTCATTTCTGATTGTGTATTTTAAAAAACTTTCAAAACAATGACCTATTTCAATAAATCATTAATTACATTCTATAAAACAAACACTTGTCATTAAAGTTTCAAGATTTGTTTTTCAAATATCATTAAACATTTTAATATTTGCTGAAACCAAAAATGAAAGGTGTCTGAAAGAAAAAACACCATAAAAGTAAAACCAAACAATGCAAATTGCTAGTTTTAAAAAATACATTTTTTTTTTTTGTTGTATTCATAATTTTTTTCTTTAAAATGTTAAATATCTTAACAACTAAAAAATAAAATAAAGAAAAAACGCACGTGATCTTTGTTGTTTTTGTAATTAAAAACAAACATATGTTTATTTATAAAGGTTGTTGCTAGAGACACATATTAATACATACATATGTACATTATTGTATACTACTTATGTACATATTATACATAATACATATTTATAAAATCGAGTAAAAGAAAAAAACAACGTGGACAACCAACCTACCACGTGTATGCCTTCTTGGACAATAGCTAGCTCATCTCTCAAATAAAGTTAAAACACACTAGTAATGTTATATAGAACTGCGTTTTTCCCCAAAATTTAAAAACCTAAAAATTGTAACCAGATCGGTTTTTTTTTTTGTTTCAGTTTGTGGGTAGTTTTATTTTAACTTGACATCAAAAAATATTAAGGGATGTAGTAAGTGAATAAATTGTTCATAGCATCTAACAGCTGAGAGGAATAAACTTTCATTTGTTTGTTTTCCTTTTGTTACATGTTGTATGTGTATTTTATGTGGGTATTTTGTATGTACTACTTGCAAAATTATGAAAAACTCGTTTATCTTCTTAGGCCATTTTAAAGGGGTGCATACTTTTTTTCCTTTTCAATTTATGATTTTTCTTCTAATATGTATATTTCATTAATCAGCAGTAGGTTTTACGATTTTCAGAACTTAACAATTTCATACTTTTTTGCACAAAGACTCCAATTAAACAGCTGATGTTATTGTCGTGTATAATACAACAAGGGATTGAAAACAGTTTAATTCATTTATGCTTCTTTTTTTACTTTTCCTTCAAAAAAAAAAATATTTTCCCCAAATTTTGTATGCGATCACAGCTTAAAATTGCTTAAATGCATATAGATAGACATGTGTTCTCGATTTAATTGTTTACATTTTATATTTATTAACAACTAAAAACAATTTGTATTCACAAAAGTTCGAAAGAATAAATTCTTAATTAATTCAATTTTCAAAATCAAATAAATATATTCTCTTAACAATTCCATTAAAGCACTCAACAGGAATTAATTCTTAGGCATAATTCCTTAATATTTCAAACTTATTTAATTCATTCCATTAAGAATTCATTATTTATCGAATTGATTCCTTATTTATTTTTATTAATTTATTTCGTAATAACAATATTACATATGTATTAATAAAACCTGAGATCAAAAAAGTTGCTTACTAGGTTTAACAATTTTACTAGTTTTGGAAACTTTAAATAAAAAGAGTAAAATGAAATATTAGAAAACAGTTAAACAATATATTTTATATACAATAATAATCGATCGACTTCTAGGTTCCCCATTCGTTAATACAAATTAAATTTTAAAAAATATATTTTAATTCTATTTGGATTTGAATAAACGAAATATAAACATTAATCATGAATTAATTCAACAATAAATGATTATATTTTAATTTGGGAATTGATTTATGGTATTAAGCTCTATTGTTCCTTTTTAATTATTTTATATTTTTAAATTTACGTGTATTCCTTTTTGATTTTTTAGGCACCAGCCCAAAATGGCGGCACTGCTGAGATACAAGTGAATGGTGTGAGCAATGGCCATAGTAATGGCCATATAAGCAGTAGCAGCAGCAAATCCCATAAATCATCAAGCAAAGATAAACATCGTGACAAGGACAGAGATCATAAGAGTTCTTCATCAAGCAGTCATAAAAGTAGCAGTCGGTGAGTGTTTCAACAAAATCTTATAAATATACAACAAACGTATAACTATTAAAAATGATTTATTTAATTGCAGCGATAAAGAAAAGCATACCTCTTCTTCGTCATCCAGCAGCAAGGATAAACATCGTGACAAGGATCGTGATGACAAACATAAGAGTTCTTCATCGAGCAGTTCAAGCAGTCATCGTGACAAGGATAGAGAACGTAGCGACAAAGACAAACACAAATCTTCTTCGTCATCATCTTCAAGTCACAAAAGTTCTTCGAAGGACAAGGAACGCCGTGATAAGGACAGAGATCGTAAAGAAGGCTCTAGTAGTAGTAGTTCTAGCAAAGATAAAGATCGCAGTGACAGAGACAAAGACAAGGATCGTCATCATAAATCAAGTTCATCCAGTTCTTCCAGTTCTCGTGACAAAGACCGTGAAAAGGATCGTCATCGTTCATCGTCCTCGTCAAAACACAAACATTCCAGTTCTTCGAAATCGTCATCATCGTCGTCCCGCAAAGATGGTGAATTTATCAAGCCTGAACCTTTGTCTCAACCTTCTAATCACTCGCAGGAGAATGGTTTCAATGGCGATGTTTTATCGCATGATATTAAACAGGAGCAGTTTACACAAGATCCTCTAGAGACTAGCAGCAATGGTTTCAATCAAACCTTTGACGATAATAACAAAAGAGAAGACGAAAGAAGTTTTAATGTATCGCAAGCCAGTTCTTGTGACTATTCCATGTCCCAGTTCCGCGAAGATGAGCCACCGTTTATAGCCAAGGAAGAAACCAGCTATAAAGAGGAAAGCTCTATGAAGTTTGAAGACGACGAATCACCAGAAGAAGAATATAAACCCGAAGATGAGGAAGACGAAGACGAAGATATGCCATTGGCCATGCGTAAAACAAAATCGGAGACTCCTCAAGAACAAATGGAAGAGAACGATGATGATGAGGAAGACATACCCTTAGCCAAACGTAAAATCAAGATTGAAGAGGAGGATGAAGACGACGATGAAGATGTACCATTATTGGCTCGTAAGAAACCGAAAAAAGAATCCAAATCAAAATCAAAGGACAAGAAAAAGAAACGTGTCAAGGAGGAAGAGGAGGATGATTATGCTGAAGAAAAGCCTAAAAAGAAAAAAAAGAAGGAAAATAAAGTAGTAAAAACAGAAACCGTATCCCCGACCAAGCGGGTTAAGAAAGAGAAGAAAAACGAAGAGGAAGATGAAGTTTGGAGATGGTAAGTGCAATTTTTAATCAAATTTACAATTTCTATACTTATTGCTTTGACTCACAATTGAGAAAAAAACTCGGAATTGAGAAAAACGTTAATGATGTTTTACTTAAAGTTTTCTCAAAATGTATGTGATATTTTTTTTATTGTTTATACCATTGATGAAAACTTTTAATTGTTATACCAACATGTTCTGATAAATGTCTTAAATATGTCGGTGTTCATTTACAATTCAACGAAAATACTTGACCATCTGAAAATAACGTTAACGTGAATAAATTGCTTATAAAAATCGATATTGAGATAAAATTCTACAAATAACTGTTATAAATACCTAAATCATACTACCAAGTTGTATGACGATCGATCGGTCATAGTACCCATAAATAAGCGTCCACAAACAAAATTCATTAAAATTGTGGACATTAATCATGATTTATGTTTGATTCGAAACATGTTTCGGAATCAGAAAGACTTAATTTTGGAAATGCTTGAAATCTCCTTAAACATTTTATTATTCGGAAGTAGAATCGGAAGCATGGCATTAATTAATATAAAACTTATTTAAAAACATACCCTCTCGACATTGTTTATCTTTCTGCATTTCAAGTTAATTCCATTTTATATGCTCTATGGCTAAGATTATCGCCTCAGATATACGAAAGTGAGCATTTTTCTTATCCAATGCTGTATTATATTTCAGATAATGCATCATGATCGATTCTTTGATTGTAAATATGTCGGTGACAATTGTATTAACTTTAACACATAGAGCCAACAAGCGCGAAAACAATTTTATTTATAAACCAAATTTTCGATTTCAACTGATTCAAGTTTAGAACACGAGTAACATTTTATTTCAATTACTTACTCTTAGAATATATCAGAACCCCCATTTGAGAACCGTTGGTCTATACAATAAGACTTATCAGATTCACAGAATTTAATAAAAATGATTAAATGAAAGCAGAAACTTATTAAACAAATTAAAATTTTTCTGTAAATTCAAATTTATTAGTAAAATAATACAAATTGAAAAAATCATAGAACCCTTGATGGCTGGCTCCATAGTAGAAAAATAGAAGGTAGTTTTTTTCTATCTTTATTTTTTCAAATTCTATATCTGACATGCTGGTTCAATTTGATATTTTCCTTTTGCTAAATATGAACATTATTATTAGTACGCAAAGTATATTTATACAAGTACATGCAAGTGATCAGCTGTTCATTTTTTTCTCCTTTGTAAATATTTTTGAGATTGTCAAAATTTTTTACTTTGTTGTTTTTCTTTCTGTTTGTTTACATTTTTTGTATGTGAAAATATTAAATAAAAAAAAATAATTTTGAAAACTTTTCATAATAAAAGTAAAAAATAACAATTGGAAAACTGTGTTGTTGTTTATTGTGCAAAAAAAATGTATCAGCGACAGTGGTAACTTATTCTATGTGCGAAAAAAGCCAATAAAAAGGCAACGGGAGTGAAATTTGTGGCAAAAATTGTAAACTATTTTTGACAATCTCACAATTTTTTACACAAACAAAATTAATGTTGTTTTTTTTATTGTTGATTTGTTGTAGAGTTGCATGTACTTGTATAAATATACTTTGTTAGTACGTATTAGGTAAAAAAAAACGCCAGTATAAAATGTTACGTTTGCGTTTGTTGGCAACACTAAATGAGCAAGTCATTAAAACAGCTGTTTGAATCAAATTTTGACACTTGAAATTGAGGTTATGTACTTCTCCGTTATTTAGTGTGTTTGTGTGTATATATTTTGCGTAATGCATTTTTTGTTCTCAAATGGCAAAAGCGATTGCAGTTGCCTCAGTAATTTCACGATGTACATGTGAAAACATTTTGGCAACAAAACAAAATAAAAATTCACTTGTTTTACAATTAAAACTTAATTTATTCAATCACTCGAGACTCTTGAGGCCGCCTCCACCAGCGGTAGACTCTTCCCTAACATGTTACAATTACGTTACAAAAACTAAAAAAGTTTCTTTGGTGGCAAAAGCAAAGAAATTGATAGTGCCTAAAACTAAACAAAAAACTTCACAACTTTCTGCTCAATATTTTAGGTGGGAAGAAGAAAAGCGTGAAGATGGTGTTAAGTGGAATACTTTGGAACATAAAGGTCCAGTTTTTGCTCCCCCCTATGAGCGTGTGCCCAAGAATGTACGCTTTTTCTACAATGGCAAACCAATGCAGTTGTCGGAGGAAACCGAGGAGTGCGCCACATTCTATTCCAAGATGTTGAACCATGACTACTGTACGAAACAGATTTTCAACGACAACTTCTTCAAGGATTTCCGCAAGACTATGACTAAGGAAGAAAAGGAGATCATTAAAGATTTCAACAAGTGTAATTTCGAAGAAATGCATAAATACTTCTTGGCCGAATCGGAAAAACGTAAGAACGCCTCTAAAGAAGAAAAACTTGCCAGGAAATTGGAAAATGAAGCCCTGATTAAAGAATATGGTACCTGTATTATTGATGGGCACAAAGAGAAAATTGGTAATTTCCGTTTGGAACCGCCGGGTCTTTTTAGAGGTCGCGGCGAACATCCCAAAATGGGTATGATTAAAAGACGTATTCGTGCTGAAGATGTATCCATTAATTGTGGCAAAGACTCAAAAATACCTTCACCACCGCCAGGACATCGCTGGAAAGAAGTCGTACACAATAACACTGTCACTTGGTTGGCCTCGTGGGTTGAAAATGTCCAAGGTCAGGTTAAATACATCATGTTGAATCCTTCGTCCAAGCTAAAGGGTGAAAAAGATCATGTCAAATATGAAACTGCTCGCAAATTGGCCAAATCCATTGATAAAATTCGAAATACATATCGCAACGAATGGAAATCGAAAGAAATGCGCGTACGTCAGCGTGCCGTTGCTCTCTATTTCATTGATAAATTGGCCCTGAGAGCTGGCAACGAAAAGGATGAGGATCAAGCTGATACCGTTGGTTGCTGTTCGTTGCGTGTCGAACACGTTAAACTGCACAAACAGTTGGACGGCAAAGAAAACGTAGTTGTATTCGATTTTCTGGGTAAGGATTCCATACGTTACTACAATGAGGTAGAGGTGGAAAAGCGAGTCTTTAAAAACTTGGAATTGTTTATGGAAAACAAAAAAACCGGTGATGATCTATTCGATCGTTTGAACACACAAGTTCTGAATGAACATTTGAAAGAGTTGATGGAAGGTATGTACATATTTGTTAATTATTAAGGGAATTTACGTTATCGTTTTTGACCCTTGCGAAAATGCGAACTTTCGCACAATTTTAATAGACGGAGTATTAATTTGTTATTTGTTTCATTTAAAGGTCTCACTGCCAAAGTGTTCCGTACCTATAACGCTTCAATTACATTACAAAATCAATTAAATCTTTTGACTAAGGATCATATGACAGTACCCGAAAAACTTTTAGCCTACAATAGAGCCAATCGTGCGGTAGCCATTCTATGTAACCATCAACGTTCAGTACCCAAAAGTCATGAAAAATCTATGGAAAATCTCAAAGAGAAAATACGACAAAAACGTGAAGCCATCGATGATTGTGAAGCTGAATATGATGTAAGTACAGAAATCATTTACTAATGAACATATTGTTGGTTCACAATATGCTTTTCGTCGTGGCCATAATACAACATCTCTTTTGCTTAACATGACTGATGATATAAGGCTTGGTTTGAATGAGAATAGAGTTGTGGCACTTATTTCACTTGATTTGGCTAAGGCTTTCAATTCTGTGAATTATGGTATCATGATAAGAAAACTAAGAGACCTTTTTAATTTTTCGAAAACAGCATGTAGATTAATATTTTCTTATTTATCTGATCGATTTCAATTTGTGGATGTTGATGGTGAATATTCTAGAATACTTAGCTTTTTCTCAGGTGTTCCTCAGGGATCAGTTTTGGGCCCTCTTCTCTTCATATTGTATGTAAATGACCTACCGGGTTATGTTGACAATCAGTTTTGTAGATCTTATTTATTTGCTGACGATGTAATGCTATTATTCACAGGTGTTCGGAGTAGGGATGATACTTTTCGATCTGGTATTAACCATTCTCTTGAACGATTCTTATTATGGTCAACGGATAATTGTCTTTCGGT
Source organism: Calliphora vomitoria (assembly GCA_942486065.2). Taxonomy (NCBI): domain Eukaryota; kingdom Metazoa; phylum Arthropoda; class Insecta; order Diptera; family Calliphoridae; genus Calliphora; species Calliphora vomitoria. Next base: position 7,389,494 of record OW818032.2, read on the forward strand.
AAATTCTTCTAAGACTAAAGCTATTTTGTTTGGAGATTCTGAGAGATTTCTTCATGGTTTTGATATTTCTATTGGGGGAACTACCGTTGATCTGGTTGATAGGATGAGATGTTTAGGTATATATATTGATGGACACTTAAATTTTGCTGGCCATGTTGATCATATTAGTTGCCGTATTTTTGGTATTTTACGTAGAATTTATTCAACGAGCATTTATATGCCTTGCCGTGTGAGAACACTTTTGGCACGTACTGTGTTGATGCCGCAGATTCTGCAGATTTGATCTCTATTACTTCTCGACTGAATCGCATTGTTAACACTATTGCAAGATTTGTATATGGTATTCGGAGGCGTGACCATATATCGGGACATGTGCAACGATTTCTTGGCTGTACTTTTTATAGTTTTGTGCGTTTACGTAATTTACTTTTTTTCTACAGGACCATTAGAAGAGGGGTGCCACGACAATTTTGCTCAAGATTTAATTTTTTGCATTCGTCTAGAAACCCGCAGATTTTTATACCAAGGATTAATAACTCATTTTTTGAAAGATCATTTGTTGTAAGAGTGGCTCGTCGGTGGAACTATTTGCCCTTGGAACTTAAGTTGTCTCAAATTCTTTCAAATATGTAGTATATTTTTTCTAGTTCTTTCTAATATGTAGTCGACTGAAAAAAAATATAAAAAAATATACAGTTTGTCAAAAAAATCTTTGCACATAGAGAAAAAATAACAAAATTTCAAACAAAACATTGATTACTTATATCGCTCATTTGCTGCAACAACGACATAACTCAAAATCCGTGTGTTTTGAACTGAATAATACGAAATATGCGCCGTTCTATAGTTTTATCAGTTTTCAAAAAAGTCAATAATTTTTTCCGTGAGAGTGTTTTTTTGTTGTAAACGTCAAAACGAAAATTCATGTTTTCTCGTATATTTGACAAGAAAAAAATTGGGTTAAATACAGATTAGAAGGATATTAACATCTACTATTCAAATCAGGTTTAATTTCAAAAATCTCATGATTTGTTGAACATTTATTTAAGAAATACTCAAATGTCATAAAACATTCAAAGCCGTTTTTCTCGAAACGACTTTTTTTGAATTATGACGTTGTTGCAGCAAATGAGCGATATAAATAATTATCATCTATATTATTTTCAAAGTACTTTTAATATGCACATGTTTGTTAATATAATAAATAACAAAAAAAAATCAATTTCAAGAAAACCATTCATATTTATAATAAAAAAGAAAAAAAAAAAACAATTTTTATACTGTCAAATAAATGTTTGCACATTCGATAAAATATTAAGTTTGTCACACATTTCCAGGGTTATAGCTGTTAATATTTTGTGTGTCCACCTTGAGCGTCAATTACGGCTTGCAAACGTCTGCCCATTGAGTGACTAAGCTTTGGGATATCATATTCTAACGGTATTTTGTCCCACTCTTCTTTAATGAATCTTATTAATTCGTTTTTATTCTTTGGCGATCTTTTTCCCACTTTTTTCTTTAGATGGACCCACAAATTTTCGATAAAGTTAATATCAGGACTTTGGGCAGGGGTATCAATAACTTTTGTGCAGTTATATAGTAACCACGATCTACATAAATAAGATTTATGTTTAGGATCATTGTCTTGATAATATTTGTATTTAAATTTGTTCGAATTTACTGGGTCAATAAAACCAAATTTCACTGAGAGCAGGGGTTTTTTCCTAGCCACTCGTGAGGAATATTTGTGATTTAGTAGAACATTTCGAATTGTTTCATGTGATACTCTTAGCCCATAATCATTTTCCACTTGAAGAGCTATTCCTCTTGTGCTGGATTGCGGTCTATCATAAATAGTTTAAATTATTTTGCTTTCAATTCTTCTAGTCACTTTTTTTGGTCTGCCTGGTGACCCTTTTAACTCGAGTCTTCCTTCTTTCTCAGCACGGGATATGATGTTGTACACAGTCCTGATTTTAAATAAGAAGATATCAGCGATTTCCCTTGCAGATTTGCCTTTATAAAAGTTAAAATACACCAATTGTATAATATTTTTCGAAATGCGTTTTCCTGGCATTATTTTTATTTAAATATAATGTCACTTGTAGCACTTAAAACAATTATTTTATATCTAACCGCTACGTAACCTCTTTTAAAAGCAATAACGTTTATAAAAATATCAAAATGCTCAAAATTTAGATGAAATTTAACCAATTTGTTGTTTTCTTCACTCAGTATGCAAAGATTTTTTTGACACCATTCATATTGAAAAAATATATTTTTTTGTTGCTGGTGTAGTAATGCGTGTGTCAATTTTAAATGTGTTGGTGGAGTAACATAGTCGTAACAAGTCCAGTAACGGATTGTGTGAAAAAACAAAAATGTAATGAATTTGTTCTTGGAATTCTTAAATGAAAATAATATCTTGAATTTTTTTTACTGTGCAAAGATATTTTTGACAAACTGTATATAAAATTTGTTATTTTTTTAAATTACCTTTACGCTGTTGTTGGGATCGTTTTGCAATAACTCTTTCATCTAACTTTTACTTTTTTAGGTTCGGGAACCAGTAAGATTAAATGTTGTGTAAACTAATTATTCTTTGAATTGTTATTTATTATTCAGGAGTATATCTTTGTAATATAAGTTTATTGGCCTCAAGAGGCTTTTTATATCGCTCATTTGCTGCAACAACGTCATAATTCAAAAAAAGTCGTTTCGAGAAAAACGGCTTTGAATGTTTTATGACATTTGACTATTTCTTAAATAAATTTTCAACAAATCATGAGATTTCAGAAATAAAACCTGATTTGAATAGTAGATGTTAATATCTTTCTAATCTGTATTTAACCCAAATTTTTTCTTGTCAAATATACGAGAAAACATGAATTTTGATTTTGATGTTTACAACAAAAAAACACTTTCACGGAAAAAATTATTGACTTTTTAGAAAACTGATAAAACTATATGAAATACTATAGAACGGCGCATATTTCGTATTACTCAGTTCAAAACACACGGATTTTGAGTTATGACGTTGTTGCAGCAAATGAGCGATATTACTGTTTGAAATAAATAAATAAATTATTTATTTACACATTTTATAGTTTATTTACAAGTTTTGACGTTTTCAATTACAGGAACTTAGAAGGCAACGCGGTTCCGTTAGGGATCGCATCAATGCCGACAAAAAGGCCAAACAATTGGAGCGTTTAAAAGACCAATTGAAGAAAATGGAATTACAGGAGACTGATAGGGATGAAAATAAAACCATTGCTTTGGGCACCTCCAAGTTGAATTATTTGGATCCACGTATTTCTGTGGCTTGGTAAGTTTCCATTTTGACAAATTAAATTTCAACATTAGATACATTTTAGATTTTTTACTGTTTACAGGTGCAAAAAACATGGTGTACCAATTGAAAAGATTTTCAATAAAACTCAAAGAACCAAATTTTTGTGGGCTATACACATGGCTGATGAAAATTATGTATTCTAAACGCCACACCACAACAGAAATGAAATTAGTATTAGGTACTAAAAACATCCACAAAGAAGCCCACCCAAAATTCGAAGAGATAGAAGAACAACACACTAAACTAGTATAATAACCAATCTTCACTTACCACCCTACTTATTATTGAGTTTTCATCAATATTCATGCACACAGTTGGTTTTTGTTTTTTTACATATAGTACATAACTACAAAACTATCATATAATAATTCATAGAATTAAAAAAATGAGAAAGAAAAACAAAACTGAGAAAGTAATTTAGTGTTCAACATTAAACAAAAAAAAAACTAGCTTAAACAACAAACTAAAAAAACATTAATTACTAAAAAAACAAAGCAAACACAACAGCAAAACGTATTTCAATTTTAAATATGTTTATAACCAACTCAACTTTCATAATTATTGACATAATTTTAATTTTTTTTTTTTTTATAAATTAATTTTAAAATTTTTAATTATACATACATATATATATATAAACATTACTATGTATATTAATTTAGTAAAATTAAACTGTTTTTACGTGCATCTCCACCCAATCAACCAACAACATCTTACAGAAACAGTCTAAAAAAAATCAATCAATTTTATGGCAAAACATAAAATTACATTATTAATTTTAGTTGTATATGTGTACACAATATACATACAAACAAACATATTTGCAATTAGTTTAATTTATAACAAATTATTTTCCTATTTAAGAATATAAATAAATAAATATTTATGAAATACTGCATATGAATGCGAGATCTTAAATTATGTCATACATAATACCAAGATCTTCTAATAATAATAACCTTAACACACATACATGCGTGCAAATGTTTAAATCTATGTTACAAAATAATTTTGTATTTAAAAACAAACAAACAAATTATGTCAGTTTTATTATAAACATATTTGTATTACAATTTCTTTTAATTTCAAAAGAAATTCATTCTCCTATCCTAATTAATACCTTCACTAAATGGAAACTTGTTTATAAATTTAATTCGTTCGTTTCTTTAATTTAATTTAAATTATTTTCTTTCAATACAACTATTGTTTTATTTTCATTTAATGCATTTCTCTTTCTCTCTCCCTTTTGACTTTATATAGAGTATTTCTTAATTATCGTTTTAATTTAAAAATACAAGTGTGCAATCTATAATTATAACATAATTTTGCCTCATAATAAAATTTATATTATAATTTATTTTCTTACATAAAATTTTAAAAATTTCTTTATTATTACATTAAATCTTTTAATTTAATTTTGTCCCCTCCTAAATATTAATAACACTTTGACCTTTACAAAAACAATTATCGCATCAATCCATTCATATTGATATTGTTGAAGAATAAAACGAAAACTATTTGTAGTGTAATAATATAAAATGGTCTTAATAATAAATCAACAAGCTAAAAGAAAAAAACCTTTTAGAATATAGAAAATGAATAAAATAAAAATAATTCTTAAGTGATAATTTAGTACAGAAATCATATACATACATACATAAACATTGGATTAATTGAATTGAAAATAAAAACTTATTTCAAACAAATTAAAGAAAACGAATTACTTTTTTTTTATTTAATCATATTGGCGAAAACAAATTCGGGTTGAAAAATGTTTTTTTTTTTTTTTTTTGTTTTCTCGATTTTCACGCATTCATTGCCAGTCCGAATGGCGTTATAAAAGTACGTCATAGGAAAGGTCTTTGAAAATGTCATCATTAGATATCCATATTCTCTATGTTAAATACTTAACGTAGGGTCACACATGGCAAATATTTCACGAAAAAGATGTAACCACTAAATAAATTGTATTTGAATTCTTTTTTCACAATAGTGAGAATAAAAATCCGCGTTCAAAAGATTTTTAATTTTTTTTAAAAGCACGGATCATATTAACCGTAGGGTCTCCAGATTTTGTATAAGTTGTCGGATAGATGGTAAACGAAATCTACATTAATAAATTATTTAAAAATTCAAATATGAATAAATAGTCCGCGGGAGTTTTTTCCCATATTCAACATTGAATAGGAAAAATGGGTAAAGGAAAAAAAACTACCGCGAATTTTTTTTTCATAATTGGTCTGTATAACTTTGGGAAACGCCAGAGAGAAATTGGAGAAGTATCAGCTACGGACTAGTGAATGCTAAATCGATTACGATTATGGTCGAAAATCGATTTTCAGGGTCTAAAAACGATTTTTTCGTGATCGATTATATACTCCGATTTTTATGCTGAAATCGATTTTTGATGACGATTAATATTTTTTCCTTTACTAAAGGGAAAAAAACTACCGCGAATTTTTCATTCATAATTGGGCTGTATAACTTTGGAAAACGCCAGCAAGAAATTGAATACGTATCAGCTACGGACATTTCTCCAGTCTCAACAACTCCTCAGTGACGAATCGGAATTAATTTACAATCTTTTATTAAATACTAGCTTGACCCGGTGCGCTTCGCTACCCCCGTCGTAGTAAGACAAATATGTAAGGATTTTATTTAAAAAATCGGTTTTCCCCCTGTTTATCCCTTTCTGGTCCAAGTATTGAAAAAAAGTTATAGCCTATTGACGCTTTCAAGTAAGGATCTATCTACGTTCCAAATTTCAATAAAATCAGTTCAGCCGTTTAGGCGTGATGCTCAAACAAATAAACAAACTTACAAAGACTTTTATATATTTATATAGATGATCATTCTTTCCTACATATTACCATTATTAAATCACTATTATTTATGTGGTATACTTTTATAAAAAATATTTAAATATACTACACATAGCTTAAAACATTGTCACCACTTAGGTTTTTGCCAACTGAGTTAGGTCTTTGATTGGAGTGTTTTCGCTTGTAATTACGGCTTTAAAATTTTAAAACAAAAAATCGAAAAATAATGTTTAGGAACAACATTAAATTAGTTGCACATGTTTGACGAATTTGGTGCAGTATTTCTTGATTTTATAGATTACTCTTCTCTTTAATTAATGAAGACACACTAATAAATTATTCAAAAAAATTGTTTCTCTGTATACCATGAATTCTTGTTCTAACCTCGTAAAATAACGCCAATTGTTAACTTTGCTTTGCCAACTTAACGCTTAATTAATTTTTATTTATGGTTGGCAATATTCTACAAAGGATGCCTGTTTTTCAAGAAGAAGCATTAGTTGACAGTATCTTTCATTTTTTGCGATATTAGACAAATTTGCAAAAAAAATAATTAACAATAATGCGTGAATAACAATAAAACGAATTGTATTATTTTGTATATTGTACATTAAAAAAATTCTCAAAAATCAATAAATTTAATTAGATTCATGTTTGCAAAACTAGCCGGTAATCGATTAGAATTAGTAACAAAATTTCAGTTGGGAAAATTCTAAATGTAAACGTTGTTGTGTCGTAGACAATAATGGCACGTCAGCGTGAAAATAAAGGGGGCAATAACTCCACTGACAAATCAGCAAAACAACAAAAAACCAATAAACAAACAAATGAAAATGCTGAATCAACGAAATCTAACAATAGTTCAGGCAGTAGAGCAAGTACCACTACAAATAGCACCACTTCGTCGAATGCAGCTATGGAAAAGCCGAAAACTAAACATTCAGCTCATCCTAAAAAAGCCACATTCGAAGAACCCAAATCAAAGTTTGTGCTAAACAAATGGAAAACTTTGGCAGGTTGTATTTGCATGGCAGTGGCTGTGTATTTTGGTTATCAGGGCTATTTGGAGACTAGGGTAAATACGCCGTTCGATAATCAAAAAATGGTGATCCGAGCCGGCTTAGACGATCCGGACCGTTATTGGGGTTCCTATAGGCCATTAAACTATTTTGGCATGAAAACTCGAGATCCCCATTCTTTAGTCATGGGTTTGATGTGGTATACACCTTCTAATTTGGGTCACGGTGGTAAGGGTATACGTCACTGGTGCGATATGGGCGATAATCTTGACAAGTATGGTTGGACTCATCACGATGGTCGCACTTTTGGTGTACAAGAAATCCATGACTTGCCCTTCGAACTGAAAACCTCGTTTGTAAAATATCCAAGTGGCAAACAATTTGGTGGAGATTGGACTGCCAGAATATCTGTAAAGAATACTACTAGAGCATGGGATAAATCGATATCGTTAATATGGTATGTGGCATTGGATGAGCGCACAAATGGCCACATTAAATATGTCTCGGATGAAAAAAGCCCGGAGCCGGGTGTCTATGGTGAAACATTGGGATTGGGAGAATTTCAGCTAAGATTTCATCCCGTCAAAGGACGCATTCTACATAAATCCTATTTGAGTACAGTAACGCCGTCTCTAAGCAAACTCAAAGAAACCGTGTTCACACATTTCAGAGCTTTTACCGACAAACGAGGTCATCGCTATATAGGACTGCCGGGAGAAATGATATCCCACAACGGCAATTTAGCTTTAGATCCAAATTTTATAGCCATACAAATCACAGCAGAAGTTGATTTTACCATGGACATTACCTATCAGTCGACTTCGGGTTTCTCCGTTGGTGAATTGATACCTAAACCTCCTACTGGCCGAGAATACACCGACTCTTTACAAACCCATTTAGCTGAATACGATAGACGCTTCGAGGATACATTCCATTTGAAGTCAAAAGGCTTCTCAAATGATGAAATCAAATTTGCCAAATATGCAATGAGTAACATGTTGGGTGGTATTGGCTATTTTTATGGATCCAGTAAGGTAAGCGTGTGCATAAAAACAATCTTAAGAAAAATTGCATGCATGTTAACCTTTTAGATGCTTAAATATTTTTAATCTAATAATTTTTTAAAACATTCTACATACCCATTTGTTAGAATTCCTTTAATATTGTTTTGGAGTTCTTGCATAGTATCATTCTATCTAAGTAGCTTCTTTTATTTATCCATACGTTTTAAAAATTGTATCATAGTAACATTTGTTTTAATCAAGACTATGCAATCTACCAACATTTGTGGTAAATTTGTCATTCAGTTTGTAATTTCTACATTTTTCATTTGCGAGCCCATAAAGTATATATTCTGGATCGTTATAGATAGCGGAGTCTATATTGCTATGCCATAGAACAATTCAGTAAAATTAAGTGTGAAGAGTATTCTTGTTTGAAACTGTTCATCTGAAAATGCTTTTAAATGGCATTTAAGTGTATTGATTTGTATAAAATTCCTTTTTCTTTTTTTCATTATTAAAAATCATGGACCTAAATTAGCAAAAAGAACGATTATGGCCAACATTACTTACTTGTTTTAAATACGTTTCACATTGAGTGATGACAATTTTTTTTACAAAACATTTTTCGGACCTAGTTCAAGTCATAGTATAAATTGTACTTAGAATTGTTATATGCTGTCAAACACCTAACTCAGGCAACAATAAAATGCATGTTAATTTAAATAAATGTGAAGTCTGTATAATATTCACCACAGCCGATTGGTTAATTTTTTTTCATTTTAAACGCACGCTTTTTAAAAACATTAAAGGTTCTCAATAAATTTTGTAACCCATAACATTAATCGATGTATTACTTTGTCGCCATGTTTTAGGTACAATCCGTTTACACTACTAATCCTGTGCCGTATTGGAAATCTGCATTATATACGGCAGTGCCATCACGTTCCTTCTTTCCCAGAGGTTTCCTTTGGGATGAAGGTTTTCATGGCCTGCTAATCTCATCATGGGATATTGACATTGAATTGGATATAATAAGTCATTGGTTTGATTTGCTAAATATTGAGGGTTGGATACCCAGAGAACAAATACTGGGTGTTGAAGCCCTAGACAAAGTGCCCGCTGAGTTTGTCATACAACATAATTCGAATGCCAACCCGCCCACATTTTTGTTAACACTAAAGAAGATATTAAAACATCACAAACAGGAATTATCCCTAAAAGGTAGATTAGATACATTGGAACGTATTTATCCACGTCTGCAAGCCTGGTTTTCATGGTACAATTCCACACAAAGAGGCGATTTGGCGGGCACATATCAATGGCGTGGACGCGATGCTACCACAGAACGCGAATTAAATCCTAAAACACTTACCTCGGGCCTTGATGATTTTCCGCGAGCTTCACATCCCACGAAGAAGGAACGTCATATTGACATTAGGTGTTGGATGGCCTTTGCCTCAAGTGTTATGTATGAACTGTCCACAATCTTGCGTAAAGAAGATCATAAATACTATGAAACTGCTGCCTATTTAAAGGACAATGAAGTTTTAAATGAACAACATTTAAGTCCCTACACAGAGACCTACGCTGATTGGGGCCTGCATACCGACTCCGTGGTACTCAAAAGACCCCAACTGACTCAGAAAAATGTGCAACGTGGCCATCAGCACCAGCAGCAACTGGAAATGGTGAGAGTGACTCTGAAGCAACCAGACTATAAATTTGTAGACTCAACATTTGGCTACGTCAACATCTTCCCTTTCCTATTGGAGATTCTAGATCATGAATCACCTTATTTGGGCAAACTGCTAAATGACATAAGAGACCCTCAGAAATTGTGGACTCCTTATGGTTTGCGCTCCCTTTCGAAATCATCTCCCTTGTACTTGAAACGTAATACCGAACATGATCCTCCATATTGGAGGGGTCCCATCTGGATCAATATCAACTATTTGGCTGTTAAAGCTTTGCGCCACTATGGCATGATTGAGGGTCCGTATGCAGCATTGGCCCGTGACATTTATGCCGAATTGAGAGAAAATTTAATCAACAACATTTTCAAAGAATTCCGACGCACCGGTTATTTGTGGGAGCAATACGATGACACAAGTGGCCAGGGCAAGGGTTGCTATCCATTTACCGGCTGGAGTTCTTTGGTTGTACTTATCATGTCTGAACAATATTAATACAAAAGTAATACTACAAATTAAGTTACAAATTAGGAAAATTGTAATGCATGTTATTGACAAACCATATTGACAAAAGAAAACGTTTTTGTTTATAAGCCAAAATTATACTGAAAAAGAGCAGTTTTTGTTTTAAATATTGAACGATAACATACTTACTACATAATTTAGTAAATTTATTTAATTAATTTTAATGGAACTGTCGTAAACTATATAATAATGTTCTTTGTAGTTAAATTGATTAATAAAAACCCATGAATTAAATAAAGTTGGTATTCATTTATTTGAAATTCAATGATAGACTAGTAAATAATATTTGGAAATAGATGAATACAATTTTTAGAAAAAACGTTACAATAGATTAAAATATTTATTTCATTATAATTATTTTTTTGCAAATCATTGTACCCTTCAACACGGTGAAGTGGTAATTTAAATATTTTCTGGATCGTTATATATACCGGAGTCGCTAAAGCCATGTCCGTCTGTATGTTGAAGTCTACTTTCCGAATCCCCCAAATACATGATATACCCACTATAGTCGAACTTAGGTGGCTATTAAAAATCAAGAAAATGCCTGAGATATAACAAAAAACCGCGACTACAGCGATTTTTTTAAACCATTTTTTTCAACTTACTTGTTTTTGATCTATATCAGGATAACTAAGTGATTAACATATACAATATGGATATCTAATTATGGACATTTCAAACATTCCAATGACACCAAACAATTATAACTGTCACGGTCCTTCATCAAATCTGTTGGTAATACATTTGGATGAGTAGCAAGGAAATATGTACAAACATAACAGTAAGATAAAGCAAAAATTTCAAAATTAATTTCACAGTTCTTATGGTGTTGCTACGTTTACTATTAAGAGTGAATAACACTAATATTAACATGGTACGTACTTTACTACCCAAAGTGACAACAGCTACTTTTAAAAGAAAACTACAATAAAGTTGCAAATGCATAATATTTACTTTGAATTGTATTTAAATACATATATATATAGTTTAATTATATTTTGCAATAATTTGATATAATACATATTTTTTAATTTTTAAAACTATAAATACAATATGACATTTCATTATTATTATTTTATAACTTATTTTAAAATCTTACTATAAAACGAAGATCAAATAACTTACATTTCAAATGTAAATTTTAATCTTCCTATTTCATGAAAAGTGTATCTTTTGGAAAACATTTCAACACATTATCACTTCTTATAATTTTGTGTATTTAACACTAGGTTTGAGTTTTGAACAAAATAAAAGGATTAATATACAAGGTCTTAATACACAATTCGATTGAGAGCTTTAAAAATTAAAAATAAACCCAGAGTTCGGAACTACAACCACATTTATATAAGTACAATTAATCATTTAAAAAAAGAAATTGGAAATAATAAGGCTCCAATTCAGTTTCTTTTGTCACACTGCCTTATGAAGCCTTATATACATACATATAACTCATTCGATATCAGAAAAAAAATTGTCAGATTTATATCCTATTAGTTAAAAATACTAGTGCACAAAAAGACAATTCTATTTTTTACTTACAACAGTAAAGCAGCATAGAAAAAAAAAGTATAAAAAGAAGATATATGTAAAAAGATAAATTAACACAGTTCTGAGATTGTATAGCTAAAGAGATAGTTAGTTAAATGATTTAATAAACGAATTTTAATCTTTCTTATTTGGTAAGGGACGAAAACGATCCAATAAACCATGAAATATGCTGCCTGGTATACGTTGATGTTTATTTATTAAGACTTCTAAAGCTTGAGCAACCTAAAAATTATTTAAAAAAAAATGTTTGTAGTAAAAATGTTTGTTTATGTATAAACACTACACAGTACTTACCTTGATTTGCAACTCTTCTGGTGTCAAAGAAGCATCATGTTCAATGGGTGTACCCAAGTAGGTACGAAATTTCACCGGAAATCCTCCATATATGGGATAAACAGGTATTCTTACAGCATTATAGAGTTTTAGGAAAAATCTACGAAATATTCCCACTTGTCGGAAGCCCTCACGCAGATTTTGTGTAAAACAGGGTATTATGGGTGCTTTGGCTTCCAGAGCAACTTTAGCAAAACCCACACGATTACGCCACAATAACTCATAGTAATTGTCGCCAAATTGTGCTTCATAAACACCACCCGGCGAGATGGCCAAAATATTGCCATCTTTTAAAATATTTACACACGATTGTATAGTGCCGGGACTTATGTGGAATGCCTCTGATAAAGTACCCCAACCGGGTAGTTTAAAAAGAAAACGATCTGCTATAGTGTAAATCAATTGATCCCTCTGCAACAGCATGCGAGAATTTAAATAATACATGTCTACTGGTATGGCACCATGATAGTAAACAATTAGAGCAGGACCCTCCAAGGGTATGTTTTCCATACCCACCACCTCATAGCCATGATAAATGCGAGCATGGGCATCCCATATGGCGGCCACTAGTTTACGGCCCACTTTCCAAAAACCACGATCAGTGCGTACTGAACGTAAGATGACTTGTCTGAAATGAAAGGCAGTATGTTTTAAAAAAAATGTTGTATGTTGATTATCTTATTAGAATTCTAGTGTTGTAAAATGGAATTTTTGTAAAACTTTAACTAGATTTGAAACGTTTTTCTATTTTGGATAAATCTACTTTAAAACTTTGCAAACGATATCATTTCACAGAAAAACTATTCTTTGTTTTTTTGGAAAAAAATCAATGATTTATTTAAATACCTATGTATGTACACAGTCGAATTTTGTGCTGGTTTCAGGGGGCTAATTACCGCAGTCGAACACGATCGAATACTTATTCGAACGTGCGAATTTTTTTTATTTTTGGGATTCTCTTATTCGATACCGAATAAAATGTATTGGAAATTGTAATCATTGTGCTCGATAACGAACGAGTTTTTACTCGAACGCTAGTAAACATTCGAAATTTATTTCGATTACGAGTGCGAGAATTTGCCCCCAGGACCGAAAATAACTCGTCCATGCAAAACCAAATACCCAAATTGTGATTTATATTTCGTTATAAAAAATAAATCACTTAATAACTGTTATAAAAGAGTTTTTGTTTACATGGTTCGGTATGACCATTATTAGTTTTTTAATGGTTTGGTGAGAGATAATTTCAATTGTGGTTGATCTTAGTTGAAAGCTGGGTGAAGAGGGCTGCTGGATAACTAGATGAGATGTTCAAACTCTCTGAAATCGTTTAGATTTTGTTAGAACAGAACAATTGGCCAAATAAATATGAAAAAAGTATGTCTCGATTGGAGACTCCAATTCCTCAATACTTCGTGTAGTAAGTGGTGTACCCCAAGGGTCTGTTATTGGGCCATTACTGTTTATGCTGTACTTGAATGACCTTCTGAAGATAGGAAATGGTCTTGTAGAGAATATATTAAATGTGTTTTCTTTATAAAATTTAAATCAATAATGAAAATTTTATTGAAAATTTTTTATAAAACATAAAACAAATAACAAAGGTAAAAAGATTGAAATTTAATTTGTAGAAATAAAAATTATTATTGTAGTTTGTACACTACATTATTCCCCCTCTAGACAAAAGTCACTTTTTTTGAACGTTTTGATGGTTTGGTTTGGTTTTTTGAATTTTGAATGACTGGTTCATGAATAATTTCATTGGTTTCGAATGTTGGTTTAATTCTGTCAATAGACACGTTATCTTCTTTTCCTTTTATATTAAGGGTAAAATATTTTTCATGTCTCTTGATTACTTCGTATGGACCTACATATTTAGGTTGAAGTGGTTTTTTAATCGCATCATCTCTTATCCAAACGAATTTGCATTCACTCATGTTTTTGAATTTAAAAATTGTATTAGAAAGGTTAATTGAAGGTTGTGGTTTTAGGGTTTTAATTACTTCCTTCAATGACAAAATAAATGTTGAAAGTGACTGTAAATTTGACAATTTTGATTCAAGAAATTCACCAGGAAGAGAAACATTTTCACCATATAAAAATTCTGCTGCAGAGGCTTGTAGATCTTCCTTAAAAGATGCACGTAACCCTAATAACACTATGGGTAATGTCTTAGTCCACTGTAGGTTGTCATGACATGAAATTGACGTTTTAAGAGTTCTATGGAAGCGCTCTACCATTCCATTGGATTGTGGGTGGTATGCTGTGGTGTGTTGAATTTTTGTGCCAATAGATTTTAATACATCATTAAATGTTTTTGAAGTAAATTGTCTACCTCGATCACAAATGATTGTATCAGGACAGCCAAATCTTGATAACCAATTATTTACAAATGCGGATGTTACTGATTCTGCTGTACAATCGTGCAAGGGAATGGCTTCCGGCCATCTGGAGAAACGATCAATGATTGTCAATATGTAAGTAAATCCTTCAGATTGTGGCAATGGACCAACTAAATCCATATGTATGACCATAAATCTCTGTGAGGTTATTGGGAAGTTACCTGGTTTACTTTTATTGTGCTTCGTAATTTTTGTTTTTTGACAAGACTTGCAAGAATTATTCCACGTTTTGCAATCTGTGGCCAAACAAAACGTTGAGAAATCAATTTGCGAGTAGCCTTAATTCCAGGATGCGAAAGATTGTGAATCATATCAAAAACGAGTTTTCTGAACTGTTGAGGTAAATATGGACGAATTCTATGCCTTGAAACATCACAATATATCTCTACATTACTACCTGGTAGTTGATACAACTTTTGAAGACTGTTTGACGAATTTAAAAGATCTTTTAACTCTTGATCATTATGTTGCGATTCAGAAAGTTTTGTATAGTTTATTGATGATATATCTTCTATACGAGATAAAGCATCAGCAACATTGTTGGATGAGCCGGATATATGGACAATATTTGTTGTGAATTGTCCTATAAAATCCAAATGTCTACGCTGTCTGGGTGTGGCTTTTAAAGGATTTTGAACAAAAGCAAATGTTAGTGGTTTATGATCGGTGAACAAAGCGAATTCTTTTGCTTCTAATAAATACCGGAAATGTTTAATGGCTTTGTATGCAGCAAGCAATTCACGATCATAAGTACTATACTTACTTTCAGCAGGACTCAACTTCTTGGAAAAGAATGCAAGGGGTTGGGAATTACCATTTACTTCTTGTTCCAGGACAGCTCCAATCGCAAAATCTGAAGCATCGACCTTCAAAGAAAGTGGAACCTCTTTAACTGGGTGGGCTAACATTGTTGCATTAGCTATCTGCATTTTACAATTCTCAAATGCTTCTTCAGATTCTGTATTCCAGTTCACCAAACGTTTATCGTTTTTAACGGAACCTTTGAGATACTCATTAAGCAATGCATGATGTTTCGCTGCGTGAGGAATAAACCTTCTGTAAAAATTAATCATGCACAAAAAACGTCGAAGCTCTTGAATTGTTTTTGGTTTTGGATAATTAAGTATTGCGTTGCATTTGGATTTCATAGGTTCACTTCCTTCAGGAGTGATATGGAATCCAATAAAATCCACTTTATTTGAGCCAAACTCACACTTTGCTGGATTTATTACAATACCGTAATCTTTAAAACGTTTAAAAAGAGTTCGAAGATGTTCTACATGCTGTTCTTCAGTATACGATGCAATCAATACATCATCAATATACACGAAGATGAAATCTAAATCTCGACATATTTCATCCATTAGTCTTTGGAAACTTTGTGCTGCGTTTCGCAAGCCAAATGGCATTCTCAGGAATTCATACAAACCGAATGGTGTAATAATAGCAGTTTTGGGAATGTCGTCCGGATTGATTGGTATTTGATGGTATGCGCGTACGAGGTCAATTTTAGAGAAGATAGTTCGACCATGTAAAATATGAACGTAATCAGTAATTAGTGGGATGGGATATCGATCAGGAATAGTTATTTTATTCAACTGACGGTAGTCCCCGCAAGGTCGCCAATCTCCATTCTTTTTGGGAACCATATGTAGGGCATTTGACCACATACTCTTTGATGGACGTATGATACCATTTTCAAGCATGAACTTAAATTCGTTCTTCGATTTAACTGGTGGTCCTGACGTTTCAATGTGATGATATACGTTATTTGATTTTGAGAAAACAGATGTTGATAAGTTATGAATTTCTGGAAATTCTTCAAGAAGTTTTTGGTAAACTGAATGATCTTTCAAAATTGTTGAAATTCCAAATACAGGTGTTTCTTTTACTGAACCACGTGACGAAATTAATGTCTTACCATCAACAAGGACACGATTTTTTAAATCTGGCAACAGATGGAAATGTGTTAAAAAATCAGATCCAATTATAGGTTTTGTTACATCTGCTATAATAAACAGCCATGTAAACGATTTTCGAAGACCAAGATCTAATTGGAGGAGTTTAGTTCCAAAGGTTTTAATGCGTGTACCATTAGCTGCAAAAAGTTGTACATTTGAAAATTTATCATTTGATTTGAATTTTGATTGAGGAATAACCGAAACATCAGCTCCAGTATCTATTAAATAAACACATTTAGTAGAATTATCACGAATAAAAAGGCGGCTTGAGATATTTGTTGTCTCGGTGGCCGCGAC
Source organism: Calliphora vomitoria (assembly GCA_942486065.2). NCBI lineage: Eukaryota > Metazoa > Arthropoda > Insecta > Diptera > Calliphoridae > Calliphora > Calliphora vomitoria. Next base: position 7,406,454 of record OW818032.2, read on the forward strand.
ATCCGAAACATTATTTAGTTTTTTGGATATTTGCAAGGGGATTTACACTTTTTGGCTTTTGAACCAAATTTATAATGGAACCAACAATATTCATTGTTACCGTTTCTTGATTTTGATCTCTTGCGTGAGAAACTTCTTTGACGACTCCTACCTCGACCAAATTCTTGAAATTGCTTTTGAAGGGATTCGATTTGTTGGGATAATTCTTGGAATGCATCATTTTGTGGTGTTGTTATTGATGAAACGTTTACGGGACGGGCGATGTCAATAATTTTATCAGCTTGTTGGGCAAGTTTAGTTATATCTTGTTGTTCACTAATAGCCAGAATTGATCTTACATTCTCCGGAAGTTGTTCTAAAAATAATGATCTGATAACATTATCTCCGACTTGACCACGTCCTAAGTTTTGCATAGTTCTTAGAAAATGAGATGGTTGTTGATCGCCAAGAATTTGTCCACTGAGTAATCTCTTTAGCTTCTTTTCATCGGATTCACTGAATAGATTTATAATTCTCCTCTTAAGGGTTTCGTATCTATTACCAACTGGGGCAGTTTCAAGAATGTCACTCACCAAGTCTAACGTACTAGCATCAATATTTGCAACTAAGTGACGAAATTTGGTTTCGTCTGATGAGATTCTTGCAATTGAGAAAATTGATTCTATTTGTAGAAACCATACACGAGGGTTTTTGGGCCAAAATGGAGGAAATTTCTGGAGTTGGCTTGATGTTGCAGAAATTTCTTGTGGTGGGCATGTGTTATTTAATGTATCACCTATTGCTTGATCCAAAAGAGTATCGTCGTTGTTTTCTGCTGATGTGCTAGCTCTTTGTGGTGTGCGGGTAAGAGACATCTTAGAATACTCTCGTCGAGGTCACCAATTGTAGAGAATATATTAAATGTGTTTTCTTTATAAAATTTAAATCAATAATGAAAATTTTATTTTTTACAAGGTTTTCGTAAACGGTTTTCCTGATTATATAGTAGACAATTTCCATTTGATAAATTCTGATAGGAACCCTCAATTTTTATATCCACCTTTTCATTCCGCAATATTTGAAAGATCATTCCAGATAAGATTATCAAGAATATGGAATACACTACCTAGGGATCTAAGATGTTTCTCATTTTCGCCTTATGCCTTTCGAAGGAAACTAATGAATTATGTAGTTACACATGATTTATAATAAATCTTTAACTATTCCTCAAATTTTAAAAGATATTTAAATTCAAGCATTATAATTTTTGTTTTGTTATTACATATATCTTAATGATATTTTTTCTTTAAAAAAAGTTCTGATAACTATATACTTTACTTAACTATATATTTATTTAAATGTTTGCTTAAAAAGAAAAATTGTTAATAATTTTTAAATTACTTGTTTATACTATTTTTTATTTGTACTATTTTTGTTAAAAGTTAATATAATTAATTATTTTATTTAGTAGCTTTTATTAGCCATTAATGGCCCCTAAGGCTTGGTTATATAAATTGAAGATAAATAAATAAAATATTTATTATAAAAAAAAAGTAGAGAAGAGAAGAGAAATTAAACAAAGTAATTGGGATATTTTATAATTATTTATTCAATTCTTTGAAGGATGGATTCATACCAAGTAGGAGTGGGATAGCGAATTGATCACTTGAATGGTAGATTCACATCTAGCCATAAAAAAGTATTTTTGACTCTTAATGTTTAATTTAGAATATAATGAAAAGTGGAGGTATACTGCAACACATAGCATTCTGCATTAATATTGAGGAAAAATAGGAATTGCAGGGGAAATAAGGAAAATCGCTAAGTGTTGTTTTGGCATAAACGCAATCCATATAAACATATAAATGTCTTTGTAAGTTTGTTTGTTTATTTGTTGGTTTGTTTGAGCATCACGCCTAAACGGCTAAATCGATTTAATTGAAATTTGGAACGTATATAGATCCTTACATGGAAGCGTCAATAGGCTATAACTTTTCTCAATACTTTTACCAGAAAGGGAAAAAGTGGTAAAATTGGTACCTTTAGTTCTTAAACAATAATTACTAAACTGCTGAACCGATTTTAACTATGACAGGGGTAGCGAAGCGCACCGGGTCAAGCTAGTACATACATAATTATTTTAAATAACATATTATTTATAGTATACATATAGTACACAAAAAACTATTTTTTAATGGTATAAGACTATAGTATATCTATTCTGGATCATTATATATACCGACATTTCTATGGCCATTTTCCTCCGTAGTCCCCAAATAGCATCCATACATGATTGACACATCAATATATCCGTTATGGTACCGATTAGGTTGCTATTAAAATTCGGGTGAATCGGCCCACAAATGGCCTAAGATATAAGCAAACAAAAAAAAAAAAAAAAGAAATACGAATACGTCGATTTGTTACCTATTTTTTTTATCTATATAGACGTTTCCACCGACAATGGGTCAAAATCGGGAATATATTTTTTCAACAAAAATAATGTTTATATAAACACAGAAAAAAAATACATCAGTTATTAAGTAATTAAAAAAAATGTTTGATATGCGATCAAAATTTGTAACAATTTTTGTTGTTAATCTTAGTTGGAAAAAATACATAAAAATATGTGTCAAAAAATAAAATAAATAAAATTTGAATTCAAAAAGAAATAAATTGTTATCAATGTCTACAGAATTGATGCAATATATAAGCCATGGTAAGCAAATATAATACATATATCGAATATAATTTGGACATAGATCTATATAACAACTTTTTTTGAACAGGTCACTGATGCTGAATGGATTCAAGAATCGATTTTTTAAATGTTTGTTCAATTTACACAAGGTCTTGACCGGCACAACAATAAAACAATTGCATCTAAAGTAACTAATTGGACATATGTTTCAAGATGTAGATAACTGCTGCTAGCGATTCTCAAAAACTGAGCTGAACGAGATTATTCCTAAAAAGCCATTGTCCGTAATGCACACCTATTTATGCCGTTATATGTTTAGTGTATATCGTTGTATAACTCTAAATAAAGCTATTTAAACAAAATGTTAATTGCATTATTTTAGTATTTAAGGGCAGAAAATTTACAGAAAAAGTATTAACTAATAACAATATAATTGTTCAATATGACGAAATCATTGTTAAGATATAATAAGTTGATTGTTAACAACTTTTTTATTCAATATTACAAACTCATTGTTAAAAAAAATTGTTGGGTGTTAACAATTTTAAGTAACAAATATATTGTTTGTATTTACAAAAATGATTGTTGGTGCCTTCTTAATTAAAAAATTAATTGTATTGACGAATTTAGTAATTAATATGACAATTAATTTGTCGTAATTTTTTTCTGTGAAACTTTCAGACGTTGATATTGAAAAAAGCATTTACATTAATAATTGTATAAAAAAAATGGTATAGAGTTAACATAAATGTAAATCAGCCTTTGCATCCGGGGCTAACATATTTAAAGATCTTTTAAAATAAACTTAAATCTAATAAAAAAATGAAATAATCAGGCCTGTCGCACATATCGTTCGGAATGGTTTCAATTCCGCTGTTTTTATTCCGATCGATTTTCTGTGACATGGTGGAATAAATATAAAGTGTAATGCAAATATAATTCAATTGCTTGGCACTGGAATCAAGATTGGAATTATACTTGTTTTCAACTTGAATTCCAGCATTGTTTTTAATTACAGGTTTTATGTAAAAATAATCGATTCTATAATAATTAAAGCAAATGGTGTAGTTTTACAAAACCACGTCATTAAAATGCCGATATTATTAAACAGGATACTACTACTATATCGAACGATTTTTCATAATAATAATGAGTTCAGTATTATTATTCTTATCACAAAATTTCTTTGCATATACCCCCCATTAAGTAAAAAATAAATACATATTTAGTAATTTTGTGATTTGCAAGTACTACGATGGCTGTTGTTATTAAAGATTTTAGTGAAACATGTATAAGGTTAGTCATTGATTTATTGTTTAACGTAGGCTATAAAAAAAATTGTTATCGTACTAGACAGAAAAATATTTAGACAATTTGTGATAACTTTGTTATTATATTAAAAAGAACTTATTTTAAACAATTGTTTATATATAATGGTCATGTCATGTGAACCAACTTTTGAAATCGATTGGGATATATATCAAAATAAATGTTTTACACAAAAATTGTATGTCTTGAGTTACAAAATATTTATTTTGTTAGATATCCCACTCGCATCCCGACCAAAAATCTCTTAAAGGAATGGACCTATGCTTTCTTTTGAGCAAATAAAAAGAAATTAAAAAAGAGCCCATTTTGAAAAAAAAGTCAACAAAGTTTTTGATTTTGCAAAAAAAAAAATCAAAAATGTTATGTTTTGAGTTACAAAACATTTATTTTGATAGATATCGCACTACCATTCCACTAAACGAACATATAGGTCTTAAGATTTCTTTTGAGAAAAAGGCCTCAATTTGAAAAATAGTAAAATTTTTTATTGATTTCGGAAAAAAAAATTTCAAAAATTTTTTTTTTTTAATTTTTTTCCCGAAAGATTGAAGAATCTTTCTATTTAAGACACATTTTGCTAAGAACAATAGGTAATAAGTTGAGAAAAAACACCTGCTTGGCCAAAATGTCAAATTTTGACCCCTCTAACTCAGAAAGTTCTCGACTGATCTTATTGAAAAATTGTGTCTGAAACCCAATCAGAAGACATCGATTTCAAAAGTGTTTCACCCCATATTTATTTTGATAATGATTTAATGATAAATGGAAGTCCGTCTATCCTTTTCTAAATCCTCAAACAACTAAGGGATATGCATGTATCAATATATGTACACATGCCTAAATATCGGGTATGCCGGTTAGTTTTACTATTGAAAATTAATTTATAATGATATATAAATCGAAAGCCCATTTATTTTATGGATTGATCACAAATGAAAGGATTTAAAAAATTTTCTCAAGTGTTAAAATTTGGAAAATTATTAATTTTATCACTTTACTGCTGATTAAATAAATAAAACTTGAATGAAATGAAAATTTTTGTGTAATACAACTTGCAAAAATTCATATAAGTAGTTACCTATAATCTATATCTATTTATAACGTGTAATTTAAAATCAACTATAACGTAGTTAAAATAAATTATAGATTATACATATATTCGCACTTTGTCTGTTTATAAATATGTACTTGTAATTTATTATTCGAATAGTGTGGCTATCTACCTACAAACTTATTGTAAAATGTAAATACCTATTAATAATCTAAAAAGATTACACATAAACATATTTACACCGGCTATTAGTTTGTTTATACTTATTGAAATATTTGCTTAACATTAGCAAGATAAATAATAAATAAAACAGCGTCATAACTTGTTTCGTATTTCATAAAACTAACATATGAAATATAATGTTTTGTAACTGTGAGAAAACTAGATACTTTTGAGAATTAATTTTGCAGGAATATAAACTCAAAGTGTTACATTGGTGTAAATCACTGCAGGTATTATAGATCTCTAAAACTTTCCTTCGTTTATTCTAGAATATATAATTATATTTGAACGTTTTATTTGAATGCAACTTAATTGTATACAAGAAAAATTGCATTTAGGTGATTTCTAGTCATACTAACAAATTAATTAAACCTTGAACTACCTAGTTGAAGTAAATATAAAACAACTTAATTAAATTCATAAAGCTTTATAAAAGGAATAGAATGAATTAAACATAAAATTAACTGAAAATTTTCAAACAAAGTAGAAAATGTCATGTTGGTCAAAACCATAAAATTATCACACAAAAACACAGTCCACGATGATGACTCAAAGGAGAGAAGGCAACTAAACTTAAATTTATAATGATTCGATACATTTTTAAACAAATATCTCAACCTTTTTAAGAGTATTTAAAACAATTTGCAACTTCACTAGACCAAAATCGAAATATTCTTAAGTCCCGAAATGTACTGATTCAAATATTCCTCAATTTTACTACTTATGCATAGATATTTAACATTTAATGCAACCAACCTGTGTAATTTATAGATGTAAAGGATTAAAAATGATATGTAAATTAATGCCACAAAAACCAGTGGCAAAAGGAATGTTGCAATCAGCGGGGTCAACAAACGATAAACCCACAAAGAATAATCCAAATCAATATATGTGGCTAAAAGTAAAAAAAAAAATAAATAAATTAAAAAAAAGTAAACATTATTGCTTACGAAGAATTGATTTTTTTTTGCAAACGTTTCAGTGGAAACTTACACAAAAATTCTTGCAGACCTTTTGTTATGTTTTGTATAAAATCCATATTTTAATTGGGCTACTTTTTTTGCGTCTCTTTTAGTTTTTAACTTTTCTTTAAACAGCTATTTTGATGATGATGCCGATTTAAAATCACTAACTTTCTTTGTTATTTTTTGGCTTATTAACTAAAAGCAGCATAATAAGTAAATAATTAAGGTGGCTGAATTAAGTGGTTCTAAAACCCGGGTTGGTTAATTTTTTCTTTGCTTTTTTTATTAACACAACTTTACGTTGTTCTGTAACTAATGTTGTTGTTTTTTTTTATTTTTTCTCTTGGAACTTTTTTTATATATCGTTTTGTTGTTGTTCTTGCTGTTTTCTATCGTGTATTTTGTTGGATTTTATCATATTTTATCTATACATATATATTCTTTTCTTTCTATAAATACGTATGGATGTGGGTATATAATTATTTATACAACTTCTAACATTTGCAAAACAACTTTCACTAGATATTTAAAAACTTATTTTCGATTACATTGGTGTCTCTATTGCTATATGTTTTATTATTTAGCATTATTTTATTAAATGTTTATAGTTTTAAAATTTTTGCGTACAAAGTCAGAAAATCTAAAATTTTGCCCACAACCTCACATGCCGATTTTATAAAAACAACTGATGGGGAGCAAGCAAGGCGAATTTATACAAGGTGGAGTCAGTCAATCAGCTGATAACTTTTTTTTTCGCTTTTTGGTTCTAACAGTTGTCAAAGCTTTTGTTTATATTTAAATATCTACATATTCTAAGCTTATTAACAACATATTTATTTTTTACATAAGTAAGTAAAGCCCTCTCTATTCAATTATCTACACTATATTAAGTTTTAATACATATTTGTTTAATTTTTAATTTTGGTTTTTTGACATTTGTTAAGACCAATTGTTGTTTTTGTAGAACTGCCACCACCTTGTATGAATTCGCCTTGGGAGCAAGATTGCAAAAAATACATGATTGACATAAGAAAGTAGTGTTGCCAAATTTATATAAGTTGGAGCTCAGGGATGGAAAATTATTATTTTGTACTTTTCTTACCGTTAGGATACAAATTTATTTAGTTTTTGGATGGTATACAATTTGAAAAAAATATTCTTGTATACAAATAAAAATGTTAATTAAAATTTATTTCGAAGTTTTCCTAATTATTAATGATGATTTTTATACTTTCTATAAAAATTTACATGGGGGTTACACGTTCATGTTTTTGTTTTCAAGTTTTAATAAACTCACAACTTTTTTACTAATACATTCACATTTTAAGAATTGAAACGAACTTGCATTCAATTTCTCTTTCAAGTTTATGTTTCAATTTTCAATCAAGAAAACAGCTGAACATTTTTGTTCGACAATTTGTAGTAAAATTCTCACAACGCATAATTCTTTATTTATTAAGTAATAAAAAGCCAATTTGGCCAAAATAATATTACATAGTAATACGTTTTTTTAATATTTTAAATTTTTTGTGAATATTTCTGCATATTTATGAGCATAATTTTAAATTTATTTGTGCATATTTTCGTTTTTTGTGCTCACTATTAAAAATGCATTAAACTAAAATTTTTAAATTGATAACGGCATATTTTGCAATTATGATTATTTATTTATTCAAATTCTAGTAATATAAAAATATAAAAAAATTCTGAATATATAATAAGATAATATTGTATAAAATGTTAATAATTTGATTTTTAAGCGGTATGTTAGCGGTAACGTTATTTTGGTTTACAACGGTAACAGTATTTTTTGTAATAAATATTTCATTTATTTACCTTCAATTTATATAAACCCTCTATTGCCATGATATAAATATGTAAACAATAAATACTAGAGATAAAATTTCATTAAATGTAGCTAAGAGCAAGAAAAAATATATTTTCAGTTTTCAGTCCAATTATTATGAGAAACAATATTTTAATAAGTTTTTGTTATATACAGCGCTGCCAACTTTGACGATTTATCGTCATTTTGACGATTTTTTAAGTAAAATTTATTAAAATGACGATTGACGATTTTTAATTTTTCCCGCTAACAAAAATGACGATTTTTTAAAAGCAAAACATATGGTAACCTTTTTTCCTAAAATTCAAATTTTGTAAATCCCCTTTTGCAATGTAGTACACGACTATCTGTACTGGACATTTTTTTTGTTTCTCTGTCTGCCTTTCATTTTCTACATTGTAAAAGGCGACTAAGCAAGATAGCTAATTTTTTGTATGCTATGTTTTTGTGTGAAAAGTAAAGAGAAAAGTATACTGTATACATTTTTTTGTTTCCATAACATAGTAACCTGTAAAATTTTGTCAGTTAAAAGCTAAAAAACACACAGGATAAGTTAGGTACAAGTTCATCTGAAACAAAAAAAAAAATACACTTACATATAATTGAAAAATGGATAAGTTTGTTATAAGTGGTAAGTTTTTGTTCATTTAATGTAAATTAGTATATTAAGTTAACATACATATTTACAGAACCAACAATCGAAATTGAAGAGCCCGTATGTCAAGAAAAAAAGAAGCGCAAAATAAAAGATTCGTGACTCGAAGACCCAAAAGTAAATTCATGGGCAGTTAAAAAAGATTCGAACCTTTATTGCAAGGTTTGTAAATCCATATTGAAAATATCATCTCAAAAGCATTCGGAGGCAGCAAATTTTATTTTGGAAAACCAGCCAACAATTTCATCATTTTTCAAAACGGACCCTTCAAAAGGAATAGAAATAAAACTATGTTTATTTCTAATTGAACATAACGTTGCATTTGCTACCATTGATCATTTGTCAAAGCTGGTAAAAAACTCTTTTACAGATTCCGATTATGCAAAAAACATATCGATTGGAAGAACAAAAGCTACAGCCATTATAAAAAATGCTGTCGGTAAAACTCAGCTTCAAACAATATGTGAAATCATGAATACCAATGCTTTTTCGTTATGTATAGATGAATCTACTGATATCAGTAACAAAAAACTGATGTGTTTGGTATCAAGAGTTTGTCTAGATTTTAAAATATATGATAAATATATTGTTTTCAAAAGATTATCTTATGTTAAATAATTCTCAGTGTTTTAATATAGCAATTAAAAATGACTTATTAAAAAAATGTCACACAGAAATGTACCAGAATTAAATACCAAAATTAAATTAAATTTTTTTTTATTAAATAATAACTTTATTTACATGTAAATAAAATAAAAATATTTAAAAAGTTAATAAAAAAATGTTTTTGGTATTTTTAACGTATTTTTGTCTTGACGATTTCTCGACGATTTTTTTCTTTTTAACTTGACGATTTTGACGATTTCTTTTTTTATAATTGACGATTTCTCCAAAAAAAAGTTGGCAGCACTGGTTATATAACAATTTTTATTGGATAAATTTACTGAAATTTGATGTTAGAGGATAAGCTTTTTACTAATTTTTCTACTTTTCAAAAGTTTGCTGCAATAAAACTTCTGACTGAAAGTACTTAGAAAAATGTTCAATACATCAATAAATAGGTATTTTCGTCCCCTATTTGGAGATCATTTCCGTATTGGTGCTCAACGAATATTTTAATTTTTAGAAAAAAAAAACAAAATTTACTTATTTTTTCATTTTTCAAAAGTTTGCTGCAATATCACTTCCGAATGAAAGTACTTGGAAAAATGATTGATACATCAGTTGATAGGTATTTTTGTCCCCTGTTCAGAAATTATTTCCATGTTGGTGCTCAACGAATACTTTTGATTTTAGGAGCAAAAATCTGCTACGAAGCAACAATGTAGATGATTAAATTGAAATTTGAATAACACGTGGTCTACTAAAATGGCGCAAGTGACAACCACGAAATCTGATACTAGGAATATCCAGTAATTAATTCCAGTTTTTAAAATTAAAATAGCTCCTAGAATGACCTGTTTGTGATTAAATGAATAATGCTATATTTTGTTCATTTTTTGTTTACATTTTTTATGTACGGTTTGCCGCTATGCTTATACATGTGCGCACACACATAGTTACATTGTGAGAAGACGACGTATATATAAATTAAAAAAGTGATAACTTCTGATTGAAAGTACTTAGAAAAATGTTCAATACATCAATAAATAGGTATTTCTGTGCCCTATTTAGAAATTATTTCCATGTTGGTGCTCAACGAATATTTTAATTTTTAGAACAAAAAAACTTTTGACTTATTTTTCTACTTTTCAAAAGTTTGCTGCAATAAAACTTCTGACTGAAAGTACTTAGAAAAATGTTCAATACATCAATAAATAGGTATTTTCGTCCCCTATTTGGAGATCATTTCCGTATTGGTGCTCAACGAATATTTTAATTTTTAGAAAAAAAAAAACAAAATTTACTTTTTTTTTCATTTTTCAAAAGTTTGCTGCAATATCACTTCCGAATGAAAGTACTTGGAAAAATGATTGATACATCAATAAATAGGTATTTTTGTCCCCTATTCAGAAATTATTTCCATATTGGTGCTCAACGAATATTTTAATTTTTAGAACAAAAAAACTTTTTACTAATTTTTCTACTTGTCAAAAGTTTGCTGCGGTATAACTTCTGACTGAAAGTACTTAGAAAAATGTTCGATACATCAATAAATAGGTATTTTTGTCCCCTATTCGGAGATCATTTCCATTTTGGTGCTCAACGAATATTTTAATTCTTAGGGAAAAAAAAAACAAAATTTACTTATTTTTTAAATTTTTCAAAAGTTTGCTGCAATATCACTTCGGAATGAAAGTACTTGGAAAAATGATTGATACATCAGTTGATAGGTATTTTTGTCCTCTATTCAGAAAATATTTCAGAATATTTTTGTCATTCCTTTGTTTACGTTTTAATGACACGTGCTCACGCATGTACACAAAATACTACCTTTTTTTACAACTCTGAAAAAAGTTTGCCAAAACATGAAAAAAGTTTGCTAAAAAGTTTGTTTTCTTCAGCTCGGTAAAAAAGTTTGCTAAAAAGTTTGTTTTCTTCAGCTCGGTTAGTTCCTATGGGCATTTTACTTTAATTGGTTTGAAGAAGAGGTTTGAACGAACACATTAGCGGTATTCACAATGTGGAAAGCTAACAAACAAACATTTCAATTTCTAATGTATTTTGTTTTTAGTTTTTTGATATTGTGCTCTTTTACTACATTACCAGGCCAAGTACTCTACATTGTGAATACCGCTATTATTTAATTGCAAGGTAAATTTATTTAATAAATGTTTGTAATTAATTGTATAGTAAAAAGTTTACTAAACTTGTCAACACTTTCATAATAAGCAACCCTGTTTAAAACTACGGTTTTTTAACAGCTGTTCCAGTAACAACAACAGAATGATCATTAAAATATAATAAACAATAACAAAATACAAATGCATATATGTATGTTTTTTGTTAAAAAAGGTAATAATTTCTTTTGTCGACTTTACGATTACAAAAACAAAGCAAATTAACGCAGATAGTAAATTTGCATAATTTGTTTAATTATTGTATTTCATTGTAATAATAGTGATTAAGATAAGACTGAAAGATAAGCTGCTGATTTTGGAAAAAACAACAAAGGTTTCTTCAAGTACTATAGCAATAAAATAACGTTATTATTTTCTGTTTTAGACTAGATTGTTGAAAAATGTGTGTTATATTTTTCTATGTTAATTCCAATCCTAATAAGAATGGCTATAAATTAATATTGGCCTCCAATCGTGATGAGTTTTATGTACGGGATACAAAGCAAGCTGGCAAATGGTTGAATGCCGAACATGTTTATGGCGGTATTGACTTAGAGCCTGGTCGTGAAGGTGGCACTTGGTTAGCAATTTCCGGTAAGGATGACATTTTCAAAGTGGGGGCCTTATTAAATCTAACGGGAGAGCCTAAGCCAAAAAATGCTGAAGGTAAGCAAGAATTTATATACAAAAAAAAAATTAAAGTTTTTTAATTATTCTTTAAAGTAATTTGTTCGTGGTAATTTATTATCTAAATTTTAATTACTGGGATTCTGTCATTTTACATAAAAGTTTAACAGTTTGGTAACATTTTTATTTCTACATACTTTTATATAATCATTTTTATTATTTATTCATGCTCCCCGGTTGTGTTTATAACTAACTGCTACCCAATGTTCATTTTTCTATTACAAACAATCCAAGTTACGAATCATATACAAACCCACCATCCATACCACCACGAACACCACAATTGCAACAATAAACCTTCCTTGTTAACTACCGCATCAAATGGTTATACGACTCCTAATAATACCACTAAGATTTCTTATAATACTTCTACTATTGACTTCAATAATCCAACCTCAATTCCACTACACAATAATAACTCTTTACTAGGAAGAGGCATGATCGTTTCTGACTATGTTCGTAATTATAGCAAAGACTTTAATAACATCAACTACAATCAACAGCTGGTGGATGATTGCAGCAAATACAGTGCATTTAACTTTGTGTCGATTGAAATTGGGCAAGTATACTGAGATTACAATAAACCATAATTACTTGTTTATAATTATAATAGAAGAGTGGAAATTTAGACATGCATACATACATATAAATACTTTTTGAAAAAGAGATGTTTTTTTAAATATAGAAGGATTATATTCAATACCCTCTAACCTAAATTTCCATGAAAATGAGTTTTAGATTATTTTTTAACATTTTTGTAATTCAAAACTCTTTATCTTTTTGAATAACTATTTTTTAATTCAATTATTTTGTATAATTTCCACTTACAAAATATGTTTTATTACCAAATATTTAAAATTGACTAAAGCGCTTTCGCGATATATGGCACATTTTTATACCCTTCACCTTCATCTCAGCCTTCGGTCCACAAATGGCTGAGATATAAGGACAACCTCGATTTGACTTATTTTTGACCTACACATATTTGGATTACTAGTCATTAATATATCTAATGATAGATATTTCAAAGACCTTTGCAACGACATATATAATTCCATAGTAAGTAAGTTGGACCTACAATGGGTCAAAATTGGAAAAAAAAAATTTTAACCCGAATTTTTTCGCTAATTATTAAAATTTTTTTTTTTTTTTTCAAATTTTTAAAAAAAAAATTTTTTTTTAAAAAAATTAAAAAAAAAACAATTCGAAAATTTTTTTCCAAAAAATGAAAAAAAAAAACATTTTGGAAAAAAAAAATTAAATCTCTCTATTAATAATAATTGTTGTTGTTTATAATACATGTGTAATGCATACTGAGTATTAATATAATACATACAGAGTATTAATATTTATTAATAGTATACGTAATTTCGTCGTTTAAACAAAAATTTTATTCGATTTTCAAAAATTTAAAAATTGGGTATGTATTTATAAATACAAATAAGGCAAACAATAAATGTGAAGAAAATATAAAAATTCAATAAAATTTCCAGAAAAACAGAAGATTATTTTTCAAAATGATAATATAATTTAATATTGAAAAGTATTAATACACAGTATTGTCGTCTGTAAATTCCATTACCATTCAATAATATGAAGAATGAATTTAATGGTCCTTATAAATAAACTGCTTTTTTGCTCTTCTGAGATAAGTATGGGTTCTGAATATAGTCCCTCGACATTAACAAAAAAACTTCAGAGTAAAAGTTTGGCATTTTAAAATATCAACTCTTTTGACAACCAAACAAGTCATTTCCTAACAACCTTTAACAACTTATATACCACTACTTTTCAGTTCCCCATCAACTCCGGCAGCTATAACTCTATGCAGCAACGTACCAGCAGGCTTAGTGCACTACGAAGAAAATACCTGCTACGGTTTTGGCAATAGTCTACCTGCAGTTCCTTTCGAAAAAGTTTGCTATGGTCGTAATACTTTTAAAAATATCATTGACGATTTCCGGCAGCAAGAAAACCCTTCACAAGAGGAACTCATTAAAAAATTGATGGATTTACTCAAGTGTAAAAAGAAATTTTGGCCAGATCCAGAACTTAAACGTCGTGCTCCTCTGTATGGTGAATATTTAAGTGCTTTAAATGTTTTAATACCCGAAACTGGTTATGGCAGTCGTACGCATACGGTAATATTAGTAGATGCCAATAATAAAATGCATTTCATTGAAGAAACTATGCTCACCGAAAGTCCAGAAGGCGAATGGTCTAGAACTCATATTGAAAAGCAATTTTTTGAAAAATAATTCAAATTTGTTTTAGTTTGTGCGTTATGTTTAAAGTTGTGTGATTTTTGTTTGTTTTACTCACTGTTTATTACCACATTATTGTGTGTTCTCTTTAATTAATGTTTTACCAAATAATTTAAACTCAGGTTCTTTTATTTAATAACTTTTTTATTTCACAGATAATTTTCTTACATACATTTATTATGTATTAAATAGTAATTAAATTTTATTTTTATATAAAAAAAAATATTTTAAACTTTTAACTTCTTTGCAATAAATATACACAGCTTTTGTTTTAAATTGGAGAAAAAAAAAAATAAAAACATTATACATGTATGTATTTAATTTATTCACTTTTTATAGGCCTTGGCCATTTTACTTTTGACTCCTTTTAAAGCTCCTTTGCGGGCGCCGTTCACTATGTTTTTAAATGTACCCGTATGTTTAGCACGTTTTCTAAAATAAACAAATAACATTTTAATAAAAGCATCACTTTAAAAACATTCTGGTATTTGAGGGAAATCGACTTCGAAAAGGAATGATTTCAAAACGAAAATGGATTATTTTAATTTTGTTTAGAACAAAATATCGATTTTCATCATATATCTGATTAGTAAACTTACCTTTTATTTAACGTATTTCTACTTAATGGTATATAAGCATATGGATCTAATTTTCCTTTCTTTTTCATATCACCCTTAGCTTTTTTGTTGGAATATTCTCCAGCGGCATGACTCGATTTGCCAGATTTAGCCGAATAACCAGATTTACCCGATTTCATAGAGATTGCATCGGAAGCAGCACCAACATTTCTGTGGATGCCTTTGCCGCCGGTTGTGTAACGTGAAGCTGATGTTTTACCCGAACGCATGCTTAAAGCGTCAGCTGCCTTACGTTTACGATTTGGAGCCATGACTGCTACATCTTCTTCTGTAAAAGTGCAATTAATTTTTATTCTCAATATGTATTTGCAAGCACGAACGAAAAATGGTAAGTAACTTATATAAAACAATCTTAATAATGCTTAAAAGATAGAGTACCAAAAAAGTGGAGAAAAAGAAATAGAAAAACACAATGAATACGTGATGACCTGAAGTAGTTAAAATTTTGGTGAAAAGAAATTAATATTATATTAGCGTGCCTTTGTAAGGATGTTGTACATTTTTAAAAATTTTAATTTTTTATTGATAAGTTAATAATATTTTATATTTATTGTTTAAAAATTAAAATTTATGATTTTGGAAAAAATAATTTTTTATTCATAATTGGGCTGATTATCTTTAAAAACGTTAATTGAATGTAGTAAAGTAGTAATTTACACTATCTGGGTCAGACTAAAAGGTCTACCCATTGTAGTCGTTCGAGTCACCAATAAAGCAGTGCAAACACAGAGAAGGTGTTACACAGTTTCCTCCTCGTCTTCATCGTGGCAACTTGCCCAGAAGTAAATGGAAGGAATGTTTAATCTCCTTGAATGTGCACCAATTAAGCAGTACCCTGTAAGCATGGCTATCAGAATCCGTAGCCCCTTCAAAGACATTGACCTATGAAAGTCATATTCAGACCATGTTAGCTTCGATATTGAGCAAGTAGTCAAGCCATCATGTCGAAAAATATTCTAAATTTCTTGGTCGATATCGTATAACATAATTTCAAAAAAGAAAATTACGATAAATTTGACTCGGTAATTCGGCCCAAGTCTGAGTAGACTCATAAGGTTTGCGATGTATTAATCGCTCACGTCGTCTCCGCGATTTTATTACCAGGTACATCATAGTGAATAACTCCAGGTTAAAATGTCTCCTCATCTCTTTAAGAGACACACGGCATTTATGTACCAATCTCGATATCGTGTAAACACCAATTAGGGATTTATGGGTGGATATGGATGGCAACTGAACTTCAGTTGCTCTGCCAGAGGGCAACAACAAATTTCTGGTTGTCAATTTGGTAACAGAAATGATAGCTGCCAGTTGCCATCTGTAATATCATTTAGGTAACTGTCAACTTAAGTTCGGTTGCCATCCATAATCGACCCATTAATTGCTGGTTTACAAATTCATACCAGTTTACTGCCCTGGATTACACTACATTGACCATGTAGCTTGAAACAAACCCCTCCCCTTCTGAAATTGGTTTGGGCTTAATCATCATGCCGAAGAGCCATTTTGCGTTCCTTGGTTTTCTTCCCCAGGTTCTCCCTGTGGCCCACCTGCTAGCATATATGACAATAACTGCTTTAGATGTCATCGCTTGGATATTTAAATGATAGTTTGAAGTTTAGAATGATAACTAAATACTTCGCACTATCCGAGAGCTTGAGTTCCACCACATTGAGGAGTGGTAAAGAGAAAAAGCACATTTTGTACCCTATTCAAAAAAGCAAGAGCCCAGTTCACTATCATTGCGAAACCAGGTTAAAAAAGTCTTTTCAGTTTAGGTTAGGGGTCCTATTAAGCTGCATTTTTAGCTAAACTTCGGTCTAGCTTAAAATTAAAAACAAAAACATATTTTTACTAAACTTACCATCACTTGAGTCATCTTCCATGCCACGTTTAACAGCCTTTTTCTCATTCATTTCAACACCCTCGTCATCATCATCATCATCACTACTGCTCTCACCATCCTCATCATCCTTGCCATAACCGCGCAAGGCTTTATCACTAATAATAAGACGGCCATCATCGGCGGTCTTGAAGCCACGATTGGGATCAGTTGATTTTGTTTTTAAACCAGATTTACCGGCATCCAAATTAGGACGGTTGGCTAAAATATACAAACATTTTGTTAAAACATATCAAAAACTCGTTGAAAAAAAAAACATACTTAAAACATTTCCTATTGATTTAATATCAGCTAAATCAACAATATCTTCGGGATCTTCACGTATAAATGTTTGGCGTTGTTTTTTGTTCTTTGATTTATCGCCTGCATTATGGTCGTCATCATCGTCCATATCTTCGGGTAAATCGGAATCAGAATCGGCCAAAATATCATCGATGCTGTAAAAAATTTAAAATAAATCAATATAATTTCCAAGTAGTAAACTGAAAAAAAAACCTACGTAACACTTTTCTTTTCCAAGCCAGGCACAAATTCTTCATCTGAGCCCTCCTCATCACTGTCCTTAGCATTATCTTCCGATTGTTTTTTGCGATTATCACGTCTTAATTGTTTGCGTATCTTCTTAAGTCTACGATGGGTTACTTCATCATCGCCGGGCACAAATCTAATCAATTCCTCGGCGGTAAAACGTTTACAAAGTTTCTTTAATAAATAAACAATTTGTATCCGGCAGAAACGTTTGGTATCCTTAACCATAGCCGATAGAGATTTCATCTAAACAAAGAAATTCAAAATATCAAATACTGAACATATTACAGCTTCTATAGTTTCAAACTTACTATAGTTTCCAAATGATTGGCCACCAAGGGAGCGGGCATTACTTTAATGAATGTTATTAAAAATGCCACCGAAGCTTCAGCTTGTCCTCTAGACTTTTGCACCAAAAATACCGCTATTTGTTCCATTATAAATTCCAATGTACTAACTGTTAAATTCTTGCCCTGACACTGTACCACCGTACGGAAAGCCAGTATAGTATTGGTGATCAAACTCTCATCGCCCGCAAATCCAGCCGTTAAAATGTCTACGAAATCATTTAATTTTTCTGCCTCCTGGTACAAGTCTAAAATCAATTTTAATAATTCCTCGGAAATATTTTCTTTGCGTGTGGAAAATTCTTTGTAATTTATAACAGCCTCTGGTAAAGTTTTTATAATAATTTTATCGCTAATTGTGTTGTTTTTGCGGGTCTCAATAAGGATTTTCAGGCATCTGTTGAAAAAAAAAGTAAATGAAATGTTCTTATAGAATTTACAAAAAATAGTTGTGCCTTTGATTTTACCTTAAACGTGCAGCTTGACATACCGCACAACTGGTGGAGAAGGCTTCCAATAGTAATTTTTGTAAAGCTATCAAATTTGTACGTGTAAACTTTTTGCATGAAGCTGATTCAGAGGTCATAATATCACGCAGTAATCTAAAAGTTAGAAACATGTTTAGCAACTTAGATGCATTTTAAATTGTTAATATGGAAATAATTACTCATAAGTTTTACGCTGTTGTTTTTTCAATTTCTGTTCATCTTTGGCAACAAGTTTCGATTTTTCGCTTTTCATTAAAACTGGTATTATGTAGGTTTCGAAAAAGCTGCGTATAACATCACATGTCTGGAATAATACTAAAGACGCAGTGATATCAAATATCGAATCGTATTCAAATGTGCCCACAGCAGTGGCTTCCAATTGTTTGTTGGCCGTATCAAACAGTTCTTTTAACATATCATTGGGGGTTTTTGTTAAATACAACTGAAAACAGATAATAGATTTTAAGTTGAATATTGAAAAAGTTATATTTGTATAAATATCTATTGAAATTCCACAAAAAAATCTAAATTTACATTAAAGAATAAATAACAACCAAATTCTTGCATTGACCAACTCCATTAATTTCATGAAAATTTGGTAAAATAAATTTTAAAAAAATTTTCGTGAAAAAAAAAAATTGGTAAAAAAAAATGTTTGCTAAGTTGGACTATAGCGGATATATTGATGTACCAATCATGTATATAATTTATTTGGTGGATTCGGAAAGTTGATTTCAACATACAGAAGGACAGACGGACATGGCTATAACGACTTCGCTATCTATAACGATCTAGAATATACATATTATATATGGTTGCAAATGAAAAATGAGAAAATTAGAAACAGAATGACAAACTTTTTAGATAAAAATATTGAATGCACAAACTTGTTAAAGAAAAACATTACATATAATTACCTTAATAACTTCCAAAGATTTCTTCCGCAAATCTTGTTCATAGGTACCATTCGGTTTTTGTGTGTAAATATTAAACAATCTGGGCAAAAAGTTTTTAGCATACTTGCCCAAGGCATCATGTATAACAGTTTGCTCTTCATTTTGTATCAACTCAATGAGGCCATCGAAGATGGGAGCTCTGAACTCGGGATTATTGTCCAAAGCATTACCCAAAGTTGGTGCTATTAATTTAAAGTTATCGGGATCTTTGGGGGCTCTACAGAAACCTGGGAATAGACCCCACAATTGACAGCACAACAGCTCATAAGTATGCGACATGGATACTTGTTTCTCTTCAGCAAATTTATGCCATTTTTTATTGCAGTCTAATGCCAAGGCCAAAATCACATCCTTGAAGAATTTGAAACTTGCGCCTGCGGCACCTTCTCTTAGCAGAGGCAACAGCCAGGATTTCTCCAATAAAACTTCGCCTTTAGCGTTAGTCAAGGGAATGGATTTTAGAACAACTTCTGGTCCCATTGATTTAATAGCCGAAATAATGGCATGTTCAATTTGTATGCGCAAAGCAGATTGGGTATCATAACGTTTGGCCAGTTCCAATAAAGAAGCCGACAACTCCTTGCTGAAATAGGGACCACACACTTCAAAGATAATGGAGAAGGTTAACACCACATATTTGGCAACTTCTCCAAAAGGAGCACTTAAAACATTGTGTACCGATGCTAACATTTTGGCAATTGGTACGCGATATACATTGGCCAATTCCTGTGTGGCACAGGCTGGCTTAACACACTCAAACAGCAACTCCTTAATGGCATTTGAGACACCCACTATAATATCGGTTCTATCCGAAAGCCACAAATCACTGCAACAAATTTCCACAAAACTAGGTAAAGCATTTATGCATAAACCCAATTCCAAACGACTTAAATGTATGTGTCCCTCCTTGAGGACAGTCAACCAGGCCAGGGTTTGACGAAAATCTGTGCGATCTGGCCGATATTCATGTATGGCCGTCAAGAGTTTAGCACACAAGAGGCCACTTAAATTTGTGGTGCGTGATACAAACAGCTGATGCATGGTTTGTAAGCAATTTGTTCTAATCAAAACATTTGCTGCCGTCATTATGGACAATAAATGCTCGCAAACCGTTCTTATGTCGTCGGTTTTAAAACCACTAATGGTTTCTTTCAGCAATGCTAATGTGTGCAGCACGGTAGTTTGTTGTTGAGCCAGAACTTCTGGTTTAAATTGATTCAAACAGAATTTGGTTACACGACTACCAGCTGGATGGAATTTAATTTGTTGCTGTTGACTAGTTACATCCATCGGTGTTTCATTATCCTCTTCGTTATCAGCAGATTTTGGAGGCAACATAAATGAACTGCCTTGAATAATTGAAACAACAGCATGTTGGGCAGCTTTGCGAATCTGCAAATAAAATTTTTGTTGTAAATAAACAATAAAAATATCTAAAGTCATCTTCTTACTTTGGGCTTTGAGTGTATGGTGAACGATAATAAAGCATCTATATATTGCCAAGTGGAGGAATATGTCCAGGTCATATAATCTTGAGCTCTTAGTAAAACCGATAAACAACCAATAACCTGAAAAACAAGCATACTAATAAAAAGAAAACTAAAATTTCAATAGTCTAATTTTACATACGTATTTAATAATCGATTGATTATTTGAATCCATAAACCTCTGCAGGCACGACATCAGTGTTTGAGCCGTCTCGCTAAAACGTTTTCTCAATACCGCCGTTGGCACTGATTTAATACCCATAGACAAAAGAGACACACCAGCAATGATATCGTTGTCTTCTGTACTCGCCTCAATTTGTTCCATTAACAAAATGAAATATTCAGTGGATGATTCAGTTCCACCTCTTTCCTTTATGATTTCCGTTAATGCCGTTAAAATAGCCAACATTTCCTTATGAAAATCTGAGGAAGCTCTAAAGCCAACTAGAAGTTTTTTGAAGCTCATATTACTGCAGGTGCTATAGTTAGAGGCAAAGGTTTTAAATGTCTTAAAGGTTCCTCCTTGCGATTCGGACATAAGCTCATCGTCATCGTGTAGACTAAAAGACTTTAAACTACCAGCCACATCATTGACGGTAGTTGTCTCAGCATTAAAAGCCTGTCTTTGTTCATGCTTCATGACAGCCTCTAAGGTAAGGCTATTCGGATTTTGTTCTGCTGCGGGAGGAGCTGTAGTAATGTGCCACATTAATTTTCTTATTGATCATATTTCTTTTTTGCAAGTATACTTACCCAAACTGATATTGGGTTGAAAAAATCTCGACTTTGCTTTGATACGATGTTTCATTTGATCGGGATTTGATGTGGAGGAGTGTCCCTTGCTCCATGTTTTGCCCTTGGTATGACGCTTTAGTTTTGAACGAAATTTACCCATTTTTATTGATTATTTTTTAATATTTTTATTTAAGTTTTATCGAAATTTTATTTTAAATGCAACAAACAAAACACGTGCTGAGCTCAACTGCGCTATATGTTGGTTGGTATGATGACAAACTGTCATTTTTATGTCAACAAATAATGAACGTCTCTGTTTTTGATCAACTACAATGTGACATTCAGATTGGAATGATATCATGTAAGTGTATTTTATGGGAACATTCAAACTAAATTAATTTTTTGTTAAACAAAAATAAAATAATTTATTTAAAAAAAATCTTGTCGTTTACTTCTTATTTTTACTTATTTATGAATAATAATACAATGGTATCGAATTTTTGGCAGCATCTTTACATCGCTTCGTAACCTGACACTTTAGAGTGCTTATTAATCTTATGAGAAAAATGTATTGAATTGGTTTGACAAATATAAGGTTTCAAATTTCATAAAATAACTCATTGGTTTATATGAAAAGTATGTATTAAAACCTAAACTAGTGTGGATTTGAAAAAGTGGTGGCTTAAGTTGTTTATGTAAAAACAAAATATTTCGTTAGGCCCCTTTCACATAAGGCAATTTAGTTGCCTAATGTTATTTAAATAAAAAACAAACATTAAAGAAATCGTATATTTTTGTCCAAATCGACTTGAATCGATACTAGTGGAACCTGTTCTAGAATTGATAAAGTAGGAACTAGTTTATAAAATTATACTGGGTATAACTAAAATGTTTTTTTTTATCAGCTTATTACTTTTTTTATGTGTAAAGCTGATTCACAAAACAAAATATTCGCATTTTCATACTAAATGTAAAAATATTAATATTTAAGCCTTAAATTTCTCAACAACTGCTGAACCGATTTTAATGAAATTAAAACTGGAGAAAAAGAAAAAAAATCTCCATCAAAAAAATTTCTAAAATATCTGGATCGATTCAATAATTATAGAATTTTGGCCACTGTGCGCCGATACTTACAACCTTATTTATTTTGTTTTTAAAAAAGGAATTTGTCATTTAATTATGTTAGTTAAGTTTTTCTTTAGGATGTAAGAAATTACTTTTGTTTTTTCTTTATAATTTTGCCTATGGTTCGTTTTCAATCAATAATAAAGTTATATTTATTGTAGAAACTTATGTATATATGTATGAATTTTTTAAATTCCATATAGGTATTTTAAATATTTTACATAATAATTTTATTTTGAGAATTAATGGGTAAATTTTTTACTTTTCTAGTGTTTTTTGTAGTACAATTTAGTGGGATTTTTCGAGAAAAGTTGGCAACAGTGTGTCGTTGTAGTTTATTATTATGTTTTGCTTCCCTGTTCGTATAGAGTCGTATTTTGTATTTGTTTTTGACAATTTCCACGACTGGAAACGAGTGGAACGGCAGCGCAAATAAATACCTGCTTGTCAAGCAGCCATGTAAATTCCCATAAGGGCTTGAAGGCCACTGATGACCTAGGAAAAGTCATTTTGTCATTCGGGTAAGGATTACATGTGTTCGTGTGAAGTGCCTGCTTGAAGTGGTTTTCTGTCGCAGAGTTTGTTTTTTTGTGGAAATCAAACACAGAACATAATTACAAATTTTTTTGTTTCGACATTTTGTTGGAATGTTTCTTCGACAAAAAAGAAAAGTTGGCAACAGTAAATACACGGCGAGATTATGCAAGGTGGAGACAGTCAATCAGCTGATTACTTTTTTTTCGCTTGCTTGGTTCTAACATTTGTCAAAGCTTGTTTTTACATTTCAATATCTACATATTCTATGCTTATTAACAAAATATTTATTTTTTACATAAATAAGTAAAGCAAGCACTATTCAATTATCTACACTATATTAAGTTTTAATACATATTTGTTTAATTTTTAATTTTTGTTTTCTGACATTTGTTAAGACCAATTGTTGTTTTTGTAGAACTGCCACCACCTTGTATGAATTCGCCTTGAGTAAATAGAAGCATGAAAGAAGAAAAAATTAAAAGAAACCAGTTGAATGTTGTAAAAGTGAGAGATAAAACGCAAATTGTAAAACTTTATTACAAAATTATGAAATCTTTGTTATTTAAAACTAATCAAATTGACAAATATTTCTATAAACGTGTTATATAATATACGCACTTAAGAAAACAAAAAAAATATATAAGAAATAAACAAAATACTATAAACAAATTAACAACAAAAAACTGATGGTTGTTTGTCACTAATAAAAATCTAATACAAGCAAAGTAGAAACGAAGACAAGTGTGAAAAAAAACTAGCTTAATATAAAGTGATTTGATAATAATATTATTAGCCGTAATATGTATAAAAGAAAATCAATTAATAACAAAAAAATATTGAAGTAAACAATTGATTGATTGTGTAGTACATCTATGTATGAAGAAAAACGAGAACCACAGAAAATAATAAAAGACGTGTGAGCGCTAGCTACTGTGACGTACGTATGTGTAGTAAAATCGTTTACCTCTATGTTGTTGTACAATAAATTATAGATGAATGTATGAACGTGTGTATATATATAATTATATAGATATATTTCTTTTAATTAAAGAAAATAAATACAAAATAAAAAAACAAATACATGACAAGGAAGTCAAAAAGGAAAAATAAGTAAGAAGAAGACTGACTCGTAATACAGAAGAAGCACATTTTCAACAAAATTGTTGTTGGGTGCTACAATACTTACTTCTTTGCAAATTCTCATTTTCATTTTACTTTTATTATATTTTATTTGTTCTTTATATGGAAATTATAAGTGAGTGAGTGGATATGTGTATACTACGGTGAAAAGCGAAGAAAAATAAATTCCTAAACGAGATTTTTGTTCCGTTGTTGTTGCTTTTTTAAGTCTAAAAATAGCAACAGTTTTTCTTTCATCATTTTTATTCTTCCATTTATTTTTTATTTTTTTTGCTAATAAAAGTAACAACAAATATTAGATACCTTTTCAATTACTAAGTAAAAAATCCTAAAAACTAATTGAAAGAAAATATTATAAAAAACGTGTTTCATAAAGTGAAATCTTTAATAATAAAAATTATCAAACTTCATTAAAAGTGCGTGGTGTGTGTGTGTACAATATGCTACTGAAATTTACTAAAACAAGTGGAACTGGAGCTGGTTCCAGTTCTTCCACATCATCATCTAGCATGGCTGGGACTTACATTGCTCGTGGAACAGGTTTGTTTGTTTGTCTCTTGTTATTTTGAATTTTATTTTATTTATTGTTATTCATTGAACATTTTTGTTGATTATGTTTGTAATATGTACAAACTTTGTATAGGTACATTTAGGTTAATTTAAATTTTATTGTTTTGTTTTGTTTGGCCGTAAAAAACAGAAATACAAACATACCTACATATTTAGAGGTACATATTTATTTATTTTTATAAAATTTAATAAAATTATTTTTAAAATTCTGTTTGTGTTAAAAAAATAAGTGATTTTATTTGATTTGTTTTCTCGAATTGAAATATTAGAGTTGCCACAACTTAACGATTATTATTCCTAAATAAAAACCAATAATATTATTAACAAAAACTTCAATTCCTTGTAAAATGTATTTTAAATAGCCCTTCAATACAATGAAAATTTTGTTGAAAACTACATTCCGTAATTTTAGTTTTAAAAATCATGATCTTTTTGCAAATATACAGGGGGTGAGTCCATAAGTCCGCGACTTTTTGAATATCCCGGCACTTAACAGAAAAAACAACACTGCTCCTGTCAACAGGCATCCGTCAATTGACTCCTTTGAAATTATTGAACAAGCTGAGTCGTTTAGTTTGTTTTTGACAGCCATTGCTAGCAGACTACATCTTGACTTGAGAAAAATTGGAAAAAAGTGAATTTCTGCTAATTAAACATTATTTTTTGAAGAAAAAATATCATCATGCAAATATACGCTATGCTCGATAAATACTATGAAAAGTCTGCACAATCAATTTGAATGATAAACAAGTAGTTTACTGAATTTTATTGTGGTCGTACAAGCACGAAAGAAGCCTAATGTTCTGGACGTTCAGTTGATGTCTCTACACTCGAAAAAATTGAAAAAAATCGCGATATGGTGTTGACCGATCGGATATTGAAAGTGCGAGAGATTGTGGAAGCTATAGGTATCCCACATGGCTCAGTGGTTTCAACTTTGAATGTTCATGGGATGGGAAAGCTTTCCTCAAGATAGCTGCCGCGTTTGCTAACAATCGGTTGGACAAAAAGGTACACACATGTGCAGTTTCAATGGCAAAAATGCATGAATTAGTCTACGAATTGCTTCTTTTTGTGCTCTATTCTCCGGAATTAGCCCCGAGTTACAATTTCTTGTTTCCAACTTGACTGCAACAATGAAATCATCTGACAAAAAATACCTATTTTGATCTTATTTTTAGGAAGTGCTCCTAGTAACCCATTATGATACCTGGAAGGAGAAGTGTCAGGGAGAGGAATAATTCCCCATGCGTCCAGTTTTAATTTATTAACCAATACATACATGTCGTGCAAGAAAAATTCTCCTTTGCAGATAATATGCTGTGAAGAATCATCTTCTGCTTCATTATGGCAACTTCAGCCGAAATCATTGTAGGGAGATTTATCCTCTTAACATGCACACCAATCAGATAGTGATTGGTTTCTTTTTCAATTCACGTGGAATGTTTATCAGTTCTGCGACAATCATAATTGGACCAAATGGCCAACAATTTTCAAATTACTTTTTATTTTGGTAATTTCTTTATGTTATTTTAAATAGTTACTAAAAATGGCTAGATTTAAGATTTGCGAAAAATTAAAAACCAAAATAAACGTTTTTAATGTAAAACTACTTAATGATATGAAATTAAAAATTAGTTCTCGAACTGTTAGCAGCAGGGCAAATGAGGCTGGTCTTGGTTTGCTATCGCCCGCAATATTTTGAGTCACTAAAGGTGCCAGAAAATTTTTGTAAAAACGAAATAAGGTTTCTATTGTTTTGTCAATACCATAATAATGAATATATTTAGTTTTTATTTTGAAACATATGTACAATATAAATTTATTCAAAGTACTGGTGATTGTAAGCTATGATATTCTCCCATCTTTCTGGCAACATATGGAATCCGGGCAAAAAAACTGCTCATATTTTGAGGCCAAAAACGAATCAAGCCCATATCGGACGCATATTCTGAGAGTTTTTCGGCAAATTCTAGCTTAAAACGAATGTGTTGCGTTTCGTACAGGTTTCTTGTGATGGTCTGGTCAGATTTCAGAAGCTCATATTAGATAGGACTCTTTTGGTACCACCAAATACTGGTCATAACCTTAGCGCCATGGATATTTAGCATTGGTGTCGATTCTAAAAAAAACAAATTTCTTAAGAACTTATTAGATTTTAAAGTATTTTTTGCATTGTGTTTCCAACCCCTGTATATAGAAAATACCCAAGTTTGTATGACCCGGTAACTAAGGACATATTTTATCGCTGTTCAGCATAACAAGTTTTACATTTGGTACAAATTTGTTTACGATCAGTTTCCCTTTAAAAACTGTTTAAAAAAAATTCCATATCCACTACAGTGGTAACACTGATCACAAAACACAAAATAATTGTTTTTGCTTTAATACTCTTTAAAAATTTAAAGAGAGTTTTTTTTTATTTGCTCTTAAATTATTTATATTTTCTCTTGAGGGCAAATTAATAAGATCATTTGTTTTTCTTTCATTGAATATTAAAACATAATCTTTGAGTGTTACTCTACTATATTATAGCATGAATGGTGTACTGATTTATTTGTTATGTTTTTGTATTACATTTAAAGTTTATTTGAAATTGTTGGGTTTTTAAAGAAATTTAAATAAATATAAAATTGTTTTAATAAAAAACATATTATTTTGTAAATTAAATGTTTCAATTTAATTATACTTTAAATAAATAATAAAAAAACAAATTAATTCGTTTATCTTAGATTAATATCAATATATAAATTCTAAAACTTTTATAAAATCTTATTGCTAAAAAAAAAAAAAATAATATTTTTTATCTTTTTCATATACGGAAATATCAATTTGTAAATCAATTTGTTTCTTATTTGACTTTTTTCTATCAAATACACATATTTCAACATAACTTTCGTTTTTCACGTTTTGTCCTATGTCCGCCCTAATTTCAACAATTACTGATAAGAAAGCAAAAATTTGTGTTATTTCTACATTTTATTTAATTTTAATATAAAATTCATCGAGCTACATAATATTACTAATGGAATAAGTTCATTCACCCTCCACAAATAAGCAAACAAACATTTATCTTATTTAGTGTACGGCTACATTTAGCAAATGAACGAACGAACGCATTCATTAATTAATTTATTTTAACCAAAAAGCGTTAATCGTTAAAAAAAACAATGGTAAACAGCAAGAGACAAATAAAAGAAAGACTTTTTGAAACAAAATATAACACTTGAACCTAGAGAAAATTGGCACTAATATTAATAAATGATTTGCACCCTTTCATTAAACATATTTTTTCTGACCTAACAATTAAATTGTGTTTGCTAGTTTTTTCTTTAAGTGTACAAGAGGTGTTTACACACGACCATACACACTGTTTATTCTGCTGTTTACACTGTTTCGTATACATATATAGATACAATAAATATAAATTGTTTTTAATTAAATAAAGTACTTTTGGTATTAATATTTATTTACCACTAACTAAATACCTTTTTACAAAACAAATTTCATTTCTTATCACAATTAATTAAAAACTCTAAATCTTTTATTAACCAAAAGAGAAGAGAAGTTTAAAATAAGGATTTAGAAATTACTAAGGATTTATAAATTAGAAAAAAAAAACAACAAAACTGTTTCTGAAAATCGCTTAAAATAAATGATTTAGTTTAAAGCAAACAAAAACTCAAATAAAACCACAACACATTTACATAATGGGAAATTTTCTAAAATTAATTAGTTTAATTTGCATAAAATGTCGTTTTTTAAAACAAGTGTGCATACAGACACTTTTTATTTGTAGCTGGTCAATAAATTGATGGTAATGTCATGATTTATTGAGAATTAAACTGTTTGTGTGTAGAGGAAATTCTATCAATAATACAGTTGCTGTCAAAGTAATTGTAATGGAATCAGCAATGGTTTTTTAAATTAAAACTGTAGTGAATCACAAAAAAATCTATGGATATATGTACATAATTGAATTATTCTATTGGAAAGAAATCACAATCAAAAAAACCAATATTCCCGGGAATATTTATCGATTAGGAACCCTAGTAATGATTAACTGGAAACATATTAAAACAAAATTTAATAAAAACATTTGGTCAAATCACAAATATCAGTCATATTGTCATTATGTCCTAATATATCACGACTCGGTGGCTCGGCTTAACCGTCTCTTAGGCATTCAGCGTTGGTCCAAGCTGGTTTATTACGATAACACAATAAACATAGCATAGAAAGTAGTATTATTTTTTGTTTGAAAAGCAATAAAAACCATTGTGAAATATTAGGACAATATGACATGATAAGATACCTTGTGAATTGACCAATTATTTTAAATGAAATTGTAAGATTTTTCAAAACAATATACATACAGTACCGAGCATAATAAATGCAACACTATGCTATGTGACAGAATACCTTTTGGAGCAAAACTCCAAAAGGTATTCTGTCCACATTTGTTTTTTTTTAAATGTGGACAATCGAACAATTCATCATATTGATCGGAAAATGCATTATTCGTAAATTCTGTTATCCTTTGTATATCTCATCTCCTTGAATTTATTAGTATTAACAGTAAATTACTGTATTATAACATTATTAAATATAGTTTTTAGCAATTGTTATAATTTTTTTTAAATTTTAGAAATTAAGTCAATTTCATTTTTTTTGCTCGCACAAATTTACCACTGATTTTACTAAAAAATTTATATTTATCCTTACGTACAAAAATATAGAACAAAATCTCATACCATAATTGACTATGGCCACAAACAATACAAAAATAGCAGATGGGGAGAATTGGATGCCGTTATAAGAAAACTCAAACCACTTGAAGATCACGTAGCATAGCGTTGCATTTTTTATGCTCGCTACTTTAGATACACACATATGGCAGCACTGCAGACTACATAAAAGTACATAAAGAATATTCTCGTCATTTAATGTTATTTAACAGTTGTTGACCTTTTCTCTGGGTGTATGTGTGTATGTTATATACAAATTTGCATTGTTGTTGTTATCAGTGTAATTGTATTTTGCCGTGTATAAATTATAAACACACACTCTACACATTGTGTTGTTGCTTAAATCTCGTGACTGATTTTACAATTGTATGCGAGTAGTTATAACCCAGCAAACATTTAATATTTCTGTATGAATTTATAAAATGCAGTGCAGTCCCAACACCCCCAAAATATGAATACTGGCCGATTGTGTCGATTTTAAATAGCAACCGAGCCGGCAGAATTCCCGATATATTGATGTATGAATCATGTATGTAAGTTATTTGGGAGCTAGGGAAAATTGTTTTCAACATACCGACGGACAGACGTACAAGGCTATATCGGCTTCGCTATCTATAACGATCCGGAATATATAAACTTTGTAGGGTCGCAAATGAAAATTTTTTTAATTACAAATGGAATGACAAATATATAACCTTGCTACTCATGATGAAGGGTATAAATTAAATTAACCATTGATTGAATTATGTTTATAAATTGATACCAACTTTCATGAGAATTTTGATATTGCAATTCGGTAAAATAAAATCGTTATTAAGATCTAGCATCATTTTCTCATACAAAAATTATATTAATTGGAAAAACGATAACCAAAGATTGAGAAAATTGGTATTTGGATAAGAGTAATCATTTTGTCTATTTAATGTGAATTAGAGTTTCCAATTCGGTTTTAACCGAAACCGACAATTATTCTTCGGTTTTTACTTTTAATCTATTTTCAGTAGAAAAATTAAAAATTTAGAAATGAGAAACAAACTTTTTCATCCAATTATTCATCCAATATCTCTAAAAACAGATCGGTAAAAATATCTTAAGATTTGTTTAAATTTTTTAAATTGTATTACAATAATTGCTTCAGATGATGTAGCAGGCTACCATTAGCAGGCTAGGCAAGGAAACCTGTTAATAAAGCATGAGACAACATACTCGTAGATGTATTTCCTGACAATTAAACTTCAAATGACTGTTTATTTAATTTCCAAAAAAAAATAATGCAAAATTTTTGTAACTATGGAGTACTAGATGACCCAGTGCGCTTTGTCACCCCAATTGGAAGATAGAAATAGTACTATTAAGTCTTCCATGTCTTCATGTTTATTGATTGATTATAATGTGGATTCTAGCTCATTCGAAACGTATTATTAGAATAAAAACAGTACCATAGATACCCACAGTTTGTATTCCTACTTAGAATCATGAATGCCTAATTTCATATTTCTGTTTCCATTATTATAGAACATACAAAAGAAAGGTACCACTAAAATCACCTTTTCTGATTTCTAACTCATTCAGAATCATTTGTGCATAATTTTCAATTTTAAGGTTTATTATTATAAAATGTTCAAAGAGTACCTTTATAATAAAGAAATAGTAACATTAATTATCCGTTTGAATTCGCATTCACTAAACCATGAATGCTTAATTTCGTGTTTCAAGGTACATCGTTATAAAATATTCAAGTCCCTTTTTTATATTCTAACTCAGTCAGGATCATGTGTGTTTAATTTCCTGCTTGTAGGTTTATTATTATAGAAATTTCAATAATAGTTTTTGTTACCTCAATATCATTAAGCCCTCTATCCTTGATTCTTTCTTTACACAGAAGCATTTCAGCCAACTAAGTATTATGTATACATATACGTAAAATAATTTAATGTACTAAAAAGTACCATTAGAAGAAAAACCGAACTGAAACCGATCGGTTTTAAATTTTTTAAAACCGAAACCGCGGTTTTGAAATTCTTCGGTTTTTTGGAAACTCTAATGTAAATCAGTTAGCGTCAAGAAAACATATTTTGAAATTAAAACCAACAAAATTTTAACGGATTTCAGGAAATTTTGGTCCAAAATGTTCGTTCTACATACTCATGTTTATGGACTACATATCAATGAACGGAACATGAATAATGATTTTATAACTTTTTATAACAAAAATGCACTTACCAAGCCTAATATATATCCCAATATAAAAATTAAAAAAATCAGTTTTACACTTAAAAAGACTTCGGCACAATTCTTGAACACAGTATCAAAATAAAACTGAAAATTTTCAAAGACAATAAAAAATAAATGCTATAACCGCAGATATGTATCCGCGTTCCAAAAATATGAATATTGAGTCACAATTTTTGTTTTTTTCAATACCATACAAAATATAAAATATTCATTATTATACTTTATATTTTGTTTTCTATTTTCAGCATTTTATTACTTATGTTTTTATTTTAAAATATAAATTTCTTAAGAATTGTTTTTTTGGATTGAGATCTATTAACAAAATATTATAAATTTGTATCGATAATTTCAAAATTTTGCAGATAATAACGAACATAAATGACTTGAATGAAATCTTTTTAAAATCCAACATATCCCAGTAGTTCTAGGAGACAGTCCCGAACTAGTGATTTTACTCATCATTTAGGGTGGGAACTAGTTACTTCAATAGCTACGTGACTAGTTATTTTAACACGTCCATGTCCTAAGCAGGGGGTCAATTTACCCTTTTTGACTACAATGAGACTGTCTAATAGCAGGTCCAAAGTAATGAACGCATTTGATTCACATGATGGTTAAATAGCGACAGTTACCTTAACTTGAACTGCTACATAAATAGTTATTTTAACATGTACGGGTGCTAATTGACCTCAAATAGTCAGCTAAAAAGACATATCATAGGCAGTCCAATAAAATAACTAATTAAGCAAAAATAAAAATAAACTGTATGAGAATTATATCAACACAATTTGTATAAAACCAGCTTGAACGAATTACTCACAAAACGTTTAAGGTGACTACACTCCAGATTACTTAGAGACACTTAAGTGACAATTGTCTTCACACTAGATTACCTTGGATGTATAAAGTAACCAATTGTCTTCTCTTTGCACTACAAAGAACTCATACGTGTCAAATGACCAAAATATATAAACTGGAGTCAGCCGAGTGATAACAAATTTGTGACGATTACTGTCCATAAGGGATACATTGACTACTTGCTTAACTGCTGGGATTTAACTCGATAAATATTAGTAACTTTTCTGTTTGCTGGGTATATACATATGTACATGTTTTGTAAACTGTAAGTTTGTAATTTTCTCTAGAATTTGACAATGGTTGTATGAATAAATTATTATTGTTTATGATTGTTAGTTTTTTTTTTTTGTTCCTGTATATGTATGTATTTATAGTAGAATAATTCTTACATATATGTAGTAATATATGGTGACATGAATTGTTATTAGTGACGACAATATTTGAATTAGATTTTATTTCATTTGTGTATTCTCTCTGCTTATACAATATTTATGTATGAATGAATGAACGTTAGAATGTCTGTAAGTTTATAATGATTGTGTGTGTTTTGCCTTCATTAAAGGCCGTTCGTTTGATTATTCATTATTTAATTGTGGGGAAATATTTAATTTTCATTAATCATGCTCTAGAGTTGCCATCAATAGTTGTCTGTTTTAAAATATGGGTAATTTGTGATAATATAAAGATAATAAGTTTCGGAGTTGAGTATTTTAAAAACTCAGCATAAATTTACCGTCAATGTTGACAAAAATTTGTTTAAATTCTATTTTATTTTTACTCATAAATGTTTCTTTTTCAAATTTATCGCTTTAGTTTTGATTTTTATTAAAGCATTATCAAACCTTTTCTTAGTTTAATTCCTATATAGATAGATTTGTTATCCTTTGTGTCTAATTTTTATGAAATTATTATTGAATCCCTAATTTTATATTAATTTTGGCAACTCTTCTAAAAAGGGTCAATCTTATTGTTACAAAGCAAACAATTTAGTCATTATTAAAATTAAATTTTGATAGAAATGTAAAACTACATTAATTTTAAGTACATACGAGAGTCATATCAAAAGTTTTTGCTAAATTATAGAAATTGAGCAATATATAGTGAAAATATGAATCAATAAGAAATTTGAAAACAAGATATTTAAAAGAGTCAATCAATATTGCGGCTGAAAATGTTTTAGATTGATTGAAGTCTGCTTCATTTGTTAAAATATTGGAAAAAAAGGAGACATGTTTTTATCTTCACTTAGTTTTAATGTTGAATTGCACTTATGTATTTAATTCTGTCTTTTAGTTTTTCAAAAGTGTTTTAGAAATCTATTAGTTACCCTATGTCTATACTTGATCAACTTTTGTTATGATAAACTGGTTCAAAATGGTTGTCAAGAGAAATATTGATCCATTTATTACTGTTATTCCATCCGCTATGACAAAATTGTTAGTGTTTCAGCTCTGACAACTTTGTCTTGACAACAAACTTCATTAATTGTTATGATGAATATTTGTCAAGTATAGACACGGGGTTACGACATTGTTTGGGGAAACTATGCCATGTTCTACGCAGTCATAAGTTATGGTTGAATACATTTTATTTTAATAAAACATGTTTTCTACAGCAATATTGTTGTTTTATATGATTGTCGCTATATGTTTGGCTATATCATTGATTTTTAACCATGTTATGTTTAAATAAATTCTTGCTATATTTATAATCACAGATTCTATGGTCATGTAGCTACAATCATAATATGGTCATATATTGTAATTTAATTTGATGCTTGGTTTCAAACAATATGATTGTGCTACAACTCTAAATATGATCAGCATGTTTTTACATGACTATTAGACATAGTCATGATAGTCTAGTAGAAACAGGAAAGAAATAGCTCACTTGGGTCCATACAGTATAATACAACACATTAGTAATATTACGTTTATATAAGAACCTTAATGTAATTTGACAGCAAACATAAAACCCATTCATAATATGACGGTGTTCGATTATGATCACCACAACCATGTTTTTTCTTTGGGTGGTAGGAAAAAAAAAAATGATTTTTTGATCGTAAGATCAATCGTTCCACAAAAGAAGTGAAACAGAATGCTATATATGAGAAAAGTTAAAAAGAACACTGGCCTGAAGAATTATGAAATGATGCACGGGTTAACATTATCTGATATTTTCAAAGCTACACATATAAAGTATTGGCCATAACTTCGGGATCCAAATCTTCAATAATTCTGTCAGATATGCTTTCGAGAAGTTTGCTATTTAAAATCAGCAAAATCGGTCCACAAATGGCTGAGATATAAGAAAAAAACCAGGACAACCTCGATTATTTACCTATTTTTTGACCTATATCTGGATTACTAAGTCATTAATATAGACAATATGGATATCTAATGATAGATATTTCAAAGACCTTTGCAACGACGTATATAAGACCATAGTAAGTTGGACCTACAATGGGTCAAAATCGGGAAAAAATTTTAACCAGATTTTTGTTTTCACCAAAAGTTTTTTTCGCTAAATATTAAAAAAAAAAAAAAATTTTTAAATTTAAAAAAAATAAAAAAAAAATTTACATAAAAACTTTAAAAAAAAATTCTAAAAATATTTTTTTTTTCAAAAAATGAAAAAAAAAACAACTGAAAAAAAAAAAATAAATTTTGTTTACCTAAAATTACCTAAAAATTTTTATTTTGAAGTATAGTTTGGTGAAGGGTATATAAGATTCGGCCCAGCCGAATATATCTCTCTTACTTGTTTTCAATTGTTAATATATTTACTATTGATAACAAATACTTTTAAAGTTAATCTTTCTATAAGAGGTAACTTTAAATCAAAATATATTTAAAGTTGGAAAAGAAAATGGACAAAACTAAAGCACCCCTTCATGGATATAATATAAAATTTTTTTTAATTTATATTTTGTTGCAAATCCTTTGTTTTGGATGACACAAGCACATCTCTTAGGCATAGAAGATATTAAGTTTTTATGGCGTCTTGCTATATTCCTTCCAAGGCTATAATAACGGCTTGAAATAAATCGTGAAAACTGCTGATCCTTATTTTGGCAATTTTAACGATTTATTTTCATATTAACAATTCCCACAAGTTTGCAATAGGATTGAAATCAGGAGATTGAGCAAGCCAATGAAGAACTTGATTCTTATTGCTCTGCAGCCAAGTATTACAAACTTTGGAGGTGTGCTTAGGATCGTTATCCTGTTGGAACCTCCCTATAAGTGGAATCTTTTCACTGGCATAAGGCAACATTACATCTTTCCATATATCACGGTACATGAACTGATCCATAATCCCATTAACTTTATGAATTGGCCCAATTCCTTGACCAGAAAAGCAACCCCAGACTTTTACATTGCCCCCTTCATGTTTAATTGTTCCTTTGCAATACTTAGAATTCAGTCTTTCTCCTTTTCGTCTGCGTAGACGCCTTATTCCATAGGAACTTTTTAATTTGTATTTGAATTCGTCAGAGAACAGTGCTGTCTTCCATTTTTGGACACTCCAGTTGATGTGGGCTTTGGTACACTCCAGTCTACCTTTCTTGTTCTTAGCTGATATAAACGGTTTTTTTGCTGGTCATCGGCTGAATAATCGTGCTTCTACTGCTCTTCTACGGATTGTTCTTTCGCTAACGCATAATCATAAACTTGTTCTTACTTGACTAGCAGATGATGTTGGATCTTTTTGCATTGCTCCTTTGATCAAAGAATCATCATATCATGTGGTTTTATGAGGACGTCCTCCAGAATGCCCCGGTGATATACGACCTGTCTGCAAAAACATTGGAATCAGCTGGGAAATAACTGATCTGTTAATTGAATATTGTTAACTCAATTCATGCCGTGATAAGCCCGGCTTCCAGTCTTCAATAAATTTAATTTTCAATTCACTGGAGTTCTTGTTCCTTGGCATCCATTGTTTTTTAACAATAAACTGTATAAAACTTAAATTATACAGACTACGCCTTCTTTTATTTTTATCTTCTGGAATTTTGAAATGCATACGTTGTGAGTCCCGTTAACTGACATTGCAAATATGCAGTAGCAAAGTCAAATTTTTAAACATCTTATAAGGGGGTGCTTTTGTTTTGTCCGTCGCGTTTTGTGTTTTTGTATGTTTTATCATTTTAAATTAGTTGTTCATAAAATTATCCTTTCCTAAATGAACACAATATGAACATTAACAATATAAATTAATAAAATATATACAAAATACATCCCGAAAAAACCTTTTTTATCCAAAAAATTATGATATGAAAAAATCCATTGAGGGGGTGCTTTAGTTATGGCCAATACTGTATGTATAAGTTTGTCATTCCGTATGTAATATTTATATTTTTCATTTGCGACCCTCTGGATCGTTATACATAGCGAAGTCGATATAGCCATGTCCGTATGACCGTCTGTATGTTGAAATCAACTTTCCGTAGCCCCCAAATAATTTACACACATGATTTATACATCAATATATCGGGAATTCTTTCGGCTCGGTCGCTATTTAAAATCGAGAAAATAGCTCCCACAAATGGCTGAGATATGAGGAAAAAATCCTCGACAATCTCGATTTTTGGCCTATTTTTGATTCATATCTGGATCACTAAGTCATTAATGTAGAAACTTTGGATATTTAATGATAGATATCTCAAATGAATGGTATATAGGTTTCGGCCGGATTCAGCCGAATATAGCTCTATTACTTGTTTTTAATTAAATTTGGATTAGATTTTAAGATTTAATCATTGAAAAATTGAATGATTACAAGAGTTATCAGTCGGTAATAGAAAACAAAAAATAATTAAAGTCAAACTTATCTAAAATACAAATTTTTTAGCAGTTAAGAACTAGAAATGGTTCTGATATCTGCAATGGAATTGAAAGGATTTCGCAATTAATTAAATAAGCAATTCAGAGAGAGTTAATAATCTAATTATACTCATCACTATAAGTGGTAATTTCTCCACAATTTCTCATGTGCGACCGACCCTAAAAGGAAACATGTTTTGAATCTGTATAGAATATAAGTATCAAGTCAAGTGAACCAACTTTTGAAATCGATGTCTTCCGATTGGGATGAAATTTCCACCATAGTTAGTTCTATTGCACAAAAATTTGTTCTACATTTTTCTTTTGTTCCTCTTTTTTTACGAAAACTTTACGGTTTTATGGGGGAATTCCTATCCCCTCTGGTTCGTCTGGAAAAATCGCTCCACAAATGACTGAGATATGAGCAAAAAACCTCGACTACCTCGATTGTTGACCTATTTTTCTTATCTATATCTAGAAACATAGACAATATGTTTAATGATAGACATTTAATAGACTTTTACAATGACGTGTATAACGATATATAATAAATTGGAACAATGGGTAAAAATTGGGAAAAATATTTGGTGAAAGAAATTTTAGATTCGGCTAAGATTAAAGATATCTTTATAAAATGTTTTTTTTTAGACCAAAGTGTTGCAATTATTTGATGATAAAATGATAAAATTTGCCATAAATTTAGTTTTCTTTATCTCATGATTATACAGTGCACTCGCGGTAACGTGAACTAATTAAAACCAATGGAGTTCATGTTAGTGAATTTGTTCACGTTAGCGATTGTCGAATTTCATGGAAAAAATATAAAATTTTATAATATAAACCTGTGTTTTACACACTTGAACGTAAAGTTCTTTTATTATTATTTTCATTATTAAACTATAAAACAAAAATTATTGATTAAAATGCATTACAAATCAAAACGAGATCACGAGAAAATATACTTTGAAATAAAATTACATAGCAAATAAAATTACTCATTCGTTGCCATACAAAAAATATTAATTTCCCTAAACTTTAAAAATCGAATTTAATGCATGTATTTTTCAGTGTTGTCTACATGCATAGAAAACAAATGCAGTGAAAAAAATTTTACACGTTATAGAGCTTTCTGAGTTTGTTCACGTTACAGAGTAGTGAATGTAAACAAAAGCTTGTTCACGTTAGACGGTGTTCACGTTACCGCGAGTGCATTGTATTGTTAAATGTGGTTCAAATCGGTTCATACTTGACCCTACTCTTAAAATAAGTATTAAGATAAAATTCAACATATATATGTTTCATAAACAAGATATTGCTTGAATATATTCTATGAAGATCAGCTAATAAAGTCCACTGTTTATAGATTTAACGCTTAACGATGATTTTATGGAAATAAAATTCATTATAACTGAGTATGTATTTTAATAGAGAAATGATTCCTAAAAGCTTTTGAATAAAGTTAAATAATTAGTTTTTTTTTTTTTTTTGGAAATGGTTTTATGGACTGAATTAAGATTTTTGTAAAATAAACTCAAATTTAATTAATGATTTATAAGCTCTAGTGACAGGTAACTGAACTAACCTAAGTCCCGGTCCACACTGTGAAACATTTGCTGCAAAACATTCTCTTTTGAAACTACATTCTTGTCCACACAGTGAAGTTTTTGCTTTTCAGTTTTTGACATTTCAGTACAGAACGAATATGAACGAATAAATGTGGATGACATACTCAACAAAAACTTCATGTACATGAAACAGAGTACCCTTTTCCATTCCACTTTCCACTTTCATCGACAAACTCAAATGTTTTGCAGCAAATGTTTCACAGTATGGATGGGGACTAAGCAAACAATCAATTTTGGATATTATTATTATTTTTTTTTAATTAATAAAGTTTTGTTAATTTTATTGAATTGAAACAATTTACATGTCCTGTCCATGAAATAATAACAGTTCCACTTTAACATTCAGTTTCAGTTTTCATCTTAGTAAGATTTATTCAATAAAAATATTTACTAAAATGACGAATTTATATTGTACTCCTAGCCAAAGTTTCCTTAAACAAGTTAAAAATGATTATAGAATACAGAAGTACATAATACATATAGTAGGAAGTGAGTCAGTTCAGAAAAATAAGCAGAAATCGTTTCTAATGAAATTTCGATTTTCGTATTTGTGCACATGATCAGTTATTGTTTGATTGACGTCATCTCAGCTAGCTTACCGTCAGAGCTGCAATTTATGAAGAATTATGGTAAATATGTTTTGTAATAATGGAAAGATTTCAGAACCTTAGGATTTTTACAATATTATACAGTAATAACTATATTAATTCCTTCTGCCACTCTCCCCAGCCACCTAACATACATACATGTAACTTGCGTGCTGTCAATAAACGTTACACTCCTCCCTAATAGAAGTAAATTAAAAAAAAAAAAACAAAAAAACTCTCATTAACTGTATAAATTACACTCTTTTTGCAGCAAAAACAAAAAACAACAACAGATAATATGTAAAATGTCTATACAATTGTTATTAATGCTGAATATTAAATTGGTTGTGTTTATTAATCTGTAAATTTGCGGTTTATTCGGGTACTCTATCTTGGATAGTAGGTATTGTTAAATTTTTTAAATAAAAGTAATGTTTTCTAGTGCAATATTTAATACAGTAAGCCAATGTACTGTTTTCACAATCAATCCATTATTACGACAAATTTTACAAGGGGTAATTAACCCTATAATGCTTAAGCATGCCTCAAGGCACTCATAGCTAAACTGCCAATAAATGCAAATATAACTGATTTTTCATTTCAAAAACTCTTGTAACAGTTTCTAAAAAACGTACTTTATTATTTACTGCACTTTTTACAAACTAAGTGCATTTACAACCAAAAAAATATGTTGTGTTATCAAACGTTGATTACAGTGTTTTAAAGTTTCCCGATTGCAATCATATTTTTTTTTTCTTAAAAAGTATACTTATATTTTATATATTGGAGTCAATATTTATGTAAAAAAAGGTAAGCTACTCTTTAGAGACGTGATTAATTGATGAGTGCCTTCAGGCACTCTTGGGCATTGCAGACTAGTTTTGCTGCATCAGTTCTTTCCTCATATAGCAAAATGTTGTTTGGTTTTCTTTGCTTTGATTTGAATGTTTTTACATAAAATTTTAAGAAATGGCTTGTCGAGTGAACAAACGTTTCAAATTATTTGGTTTGAGTGATGAACATTTCTAGTTGTTTTCAATAAAAATTTACAAACCATACTAACTAAATTCCGACTATAATTCGAACTCTAAAGCCGCAAGGGTGCCTTAAGGCACTCATTTAGTTTTTCCCACCTGGCAGATAAACCATTAATTGTAAAAACTTTAAAATGTTGTTTTTAAAATCAGATTTACCATAAAAATTATTACAAACGTTTTTAGCCATGTTTTTAGAAATTGGAATTAGAGGGTTAAGAGACTCTTGTCAAATAATGTAGGATACCTAACAACCATTGTTTACTTACATTTATAGTGAGTTTGGATTTACCTTTTACCTCTATGTATTCATTATTTTCATGGTCAATTTGGTGTCGGCTGACTCTATTTACATACAAATGTATAAAGCAACTACTACTACTTATTGTCTGTTTGACAATTTCACGCGATATTTTGTTTCATGCACAGACAGTTAGTCAGTCAGTTAGTAAGTTATTTAGTTTTTTTTTGTGTTGCCAATTTTGTTTTGCTTTTGTTTAAAATTTAAACATATTATTCGTTCGTACCTGCTGCTGGCGTTAGTTAGAATTCTATACGTATTTAAGTATATTTAACAATAGTTAAACATGTATTAACAAAATAAATCTAGACAAAAAAAGAAAAAAAAAAGGCAAAACAAAACGATTACGTTTTGGTATTTCCACTCTTATATAAAAACGATTTAATACGACGTTAATGGAACAAACAGGTACTAGAAATTAACAATATCGACAACAATATTTATATTTCAGATAGTTTGTAATTAGTATCAGAAATGCATACCGTATCGTTCCCATCTTTCCAAACAAAATTAGCGAACGGAAATTCCTGTTTTTTTTTTTTTTATTTTTCCAACAGAAGTTTCTAAAATTATGAGTTATGTTGGCTGTAATTTGTTTAAAGTTTCAATAATACAAATTTTGAGTTAAAAAGTCGGTATAAAACTTCACCAGAAAAGAAAGATATATATTATTATTATAAATAAAATAATGCGCCTAAAAACAGGCAAGATATTTGTTATACTAAACAGTTACTAAAACGAAAAACAACAAAAACAAAATAGATCAATACTCGTTTTGTTTGGTGGTTTTAATACTTTAATAATGTTTTTTTAATAAAGTATTTTAGGCGTATAATTATATCCTTCACCATGAGTGGCAATGGTGTATATAAGTTTATCATTCCGTTTGTAATTTCTACATTTTTCATTTGCGTCCCCAAAAAGTATACACAGTGCACCAGCGGTAACGTGAACACCGCCTCATGTGAACAAGCTTTTGTTAACATTGACTACTCTGTAACGTGAACAAACTCAGAAAGCTCTATAACGTGAACATTTTTTTCACTGCATTTGTTTTATAAGCATGTAGACAACAATGAAATACATACATTAAATTCGATTTTTAAAGTTTAGGGAATCACCTTATAATAAAAATGTGTTTGAATCCTCTAAATTAATATTTTTTGTATGACAACGAATGAGTAATTTTATTTCTATGTATATTTTCTCGTGATCTCGTTTTGTTTTGTAATGCATTTTAATCAATAATTTTTGTTTAATATTTTAATAATGATAATAATATTAAAAGAATTTCAATTAATTAGTCCACGTTACCGTGAGTGCACTGTATATTCTGGATCGTTATAGATAGCGAAGTCGCCAGTATGTTGAAATCAACTTACATACATGATTCATACATCATCAATATATCGGGAATTCTTCCAATTCGGTTGCTATTTGAAATCGAGAAAATCGGCCCACAAATGGCTGAGATATAAGGAAAAAACCGGGACAACCTCGATTTTTTTTTGCCTATTTTTGATGTGGATTACTAAGTATATCTGGATTACTAAGTCATTAATATATACAATAAGGATATCTAATGATAGATATTTTAAAGTTCATTGCAATGACGTCTGTAAGGCTAAAGTTATTTGGGTCAAAATCGGGAAAAATATTTTTACCAAAAAAATTTTTTTGTCATTCACTAATAAAATTTTTTAAAAAATTTAAAAAAAAAAATTTTGAAAATAAATTTCAAAAAAAAATATATTTTTTTTAAATTTTTCATAAAAATATTTAAAATTTGTATTTTAAAGTATAATTTTATGAAGGGTATATAAGATTCGGCACAGCCGAATATAGCTCTCTAACTTGTTTTATTAATGAATGCATGAAAATCCGCCATGAAAAAATTTCGCAAAGAAAACAACCTTTATTTGGAAATAATTAAAAAAAAAACATTTGTAGTGGTAGAAACAAATTTTAATATTACACTACTTTTTTGGTCATAAAAATTGGAATAAACAAAAATTATTACAAAATTGGGCCATTATCGGTCCAAATTTCTATGTCATGATATACGTTCCTTTCATGACTTTGAAATACCCATAGTATAACCATAATAGTATATCTATATATTCACCCCTATCGTGAAAAACATGTGAATTTTATGTTCCCATGAAATATCCATTTCCCTCGAATGGAAAATTGCAATCGTGCTATTCCCATGAACTTTTCATTCACAATAGTTGATTTTGTTCGTAACAGCTGTTTATTGTTTACAAAATTCCATCTAAAAATTTCACAACATGGGAAATTTTTTCATGTGAACAAAAAATGGGAATGTAACTGGGATAATATGGAGTTTAATACGCAAAGAAAACACATGGTTTTGGTGATCATAATCGAACAGCATTATGATTGGATTTTATGTTTGCTGTCTAATTATAGTATGGTTTATATAATATCAGAATATGATCCAACTTAGTTATAATTTAATCCCTTGTCAATCATATTATGGT
This sequence comes from Calliphora vomitoria, assembly GCA_942486065.2. NCBI lineage: Eukaryota > Metazoa > Arthropoda > Insecta > Diptera > Calliphoridae > Calliphora > Calliphora vomitoria. The sequence goes on from OW818032.2 coordinate 7,450,114, forward strand.
TCTGCGATCATATTATAAAAGTAGCGCAACTATAATATGATTGTCATCGTATTATGGAAGTAGCAAAATGAGCTCAACCTTAATATGATTATATTTAAACCTATTATTATAGAGTTTCCAAAAAACAGAAGAATTGTGAAACCGCGGTTTTAAAAAAGTGAAAACCGATCGGTTTCGTTTTTTTCGGTTTTGTGATAATTTATTAAATATTAAGTGTTACTGAAACAAAATCAGTCGATAATATAGGAAATGCTATACAAATGTTAAGTTCAAACTTGACGGGTGTTCAAGAGAATAAAGGACAATTGGTACTTTTTTAATACATATATTAAATTAGTTAGCTTATATATATTAAAGATGCTTCTCAGTATAGAAATAATCAATAATAGGGTGCTCAATGGTATTATCATACCAAAAAATGTAGAACTAAACCAAACTAAGGAGTACTTTTTCGTTCTTCAAATAGTACTTTTTGAATTTTCTATAATATTGAACCTAGAATCAGGAAATTACTTTGAAATTTGAAACTTGACGGTGATTCAAGTGTGGAGAATTGGTACTTTTTCTTCTAATGGTACTTTTTATTATATTAAATTATTTTTCTTATATACACAATAGTTGGCTGATATGCTTCTGAGTAAAGAAAGAATCAATAATAGAGAGCTTAATGATAGTGAGGTAACAAAAACTATTAGTATTTTTTCGTTCTACAAATGGTATTTTTTGAAATTTCTATAATAATGAACCTATAAGCATTAAATTAGACACACATGATCATGACTGAGTTAGAATATAAAAAAGGGACTTGCAGGTACTTTTTTCCAACTAATAGTACTTTTTGAATATTCTATAACGATGGGTCTAGAAACACATGGTTTGGTGAATGCGAATTCAAAATGGATAATCAATGGTACTATTTCTTCAATGTAATTGTACTTTTAGAAGATTTTATAATAATAAACCTAAAAATTAGGCTCACATGATTCTGAATGAGTTAGAATTCATATAAGGTGATTTTAGTGTTATCTTTATGTATTTTCTATAATAATGGACACAGAAATATGAAATTATACATTCATGATGCTGAGTAGGAATAGAAAATGTGGGTCTTTATGGTACTTTTTTATTCTAATAACACGTAATGCACCAGAATCCACATCCACATTACAATGAACCTAGAAACATTAAACTAAAGACATGTTATCCTGAATTAGAATTAATTCACTAAGGGAGACAATTTCTATCTTATAACTGGGGTGGCGAAGCGCATCAGCTAGTACTCCATACTTTTATCGGATATTTGAAAATAACTAAGTCTTTGTTACAAACAGTTGCAGTCATTTGCAGTTTAATTGTCAGGAAATACTCGTATGATCAATATTTTTTTTAATAAGTTTGTGTCATTCTTTGTCTAGCCTGCGAAAGGTTGCCTGATACTTTCTTTAAAACATTAAAGAATTCTTAAGATATTTTAACACCGATTTGGTTTTAGAGAAATTCGATGAAAAAGTTTGTTTTTCATTTCTAAATATTGAATTTTTTTACTGAAAATATATTAAAAGTAAAAATCTAATCTTAAACATCGTCATTTATTAATAATAATTATATGATTGTACATATCAAAACAATCATATTATAGTAGCACAACCATAATATGATTCTATTCAACAATATTTTGATTCAAGCTCAATCATGATATGGTAGTCTAAAAACATGATGGTTGTTGCACAATCATATTATGGTTTATGATTCCAGCTCAATCATAATATGATCATATGCTCATGTAATGGACTATTTGTGATCATGTGATTATTATATCTTAGTTTAGTTGAAGTTAGAATTGTGACAAATACATTGACAACCATATTTTGTAATTACGTGATTGTCGTTATAATCATGCAATTATAGAATATTGTTACGTTTTTACCTTTTAAAAAAGGGGTTTATTTCCTTTAAATAAACCGGATACTTTTGATTGCAAATAAAAAGCAGTTTTTGTAGTTTAAAATTGTAACAACTCTTTATTTGTTCAGAATGTATAACAACAACAGAATTAAATAGTCACTCAGTGTCTTTATACACGTTTATCAATTCGCAGAAATGCACACAAACTTTATAATGTACAAACACACATGTACACGACAATTGATGTTAACTCTAACAGCGACAATGATCAACTCAACTCACGACTGCCAGCTCTGCCACTATTTATACACACGCCATCTATCGGGAATTTTCTACAATGCTCTTAACGGACATACTAGTACATTCGAATTCTAGAGCTTTCGATGTCATTGCCAGCAGCTCAAACATTTAGTGTTGCCATACTTACAAACAATGCCAATAAACGCATGCTACTGATGGACGTGCCTTCAATCGTGATGAATGCATTCAATTCAAATCGTCATTGCACATTTGTAACAATATGAAACATAACCTTGTTGTAGAAAACAAGCTTTTAATTGAAATAAATTGGAATATTTTTAAACTATGTCCCACTCTAAATATACCACTTTGTCTTAATGTTTTTAATGTGGATGCATAGATTATTTTAACATTCACAAATTCTGAATGTAAAAAAAAAATTCTTAATTTTGGTTACTTAAGTTTGTACTATTCAAGTTATTTCGTTCTATTTCTCCTATTAATGGACAACAAGTCGCTTCTTTAACTAAAACGTTAGCGCACTGTAATAATATCACTTTGTATTATTTTGTATGCTTAGATTTGTTCGTGTAAAAAATGTGGCACGCAATACAGACTAGATTTTTTCATTCTTTTCTTTTTAAATTGCCCCTACTAACTACTATTATAATCTCAATCTTAATACAGAAGACAAACATCTCATAACAACATATGTTAAGATAATTCTAGTCTATACTTTTGTTTTCATTGAATGCCCCTAATGTGGAAAACGTCAAAGGCTATAAAGTTAACTGTTTAAACTGACTTTTGTTTTTATAATGATTTTACCATGACATTTATTAGACAATTCATTTTATTTAATTTCAAAAATTAACTGGAATTGAAATCGTATACAAAAAAATTGATTTGTTTTCTTGCTAAAAATTCTACAATAATATCTAAACAACCAATTGTATTCTAATAATATTATCAATTGATATCCAAGTATAAAGTGAACATACATTTACAATGTAAATATGTAATTACTTAAATGACAAATGCATAATTATCCTCTATACTCTCTTAATTCCAAGAGATTAATAACTAACAAGCGGGTCCGTATTACATTACATATTGTTATTAGTTTTCTTTACAGTCAGTGTTGTTATTATTGTTATATGGGCGCTATTACGTCAAACTTAAATTCCTTGGACTTCAAACTGAAATTATTAGTTACATATGTACGTTTAATTGAGAACTTTTCTTCGTAACGTTTTAAGAGGAATGTTTAATTTATTACAAGCGGAAATGTTGTATTACCCTGAGAAATATTTTTGATTTGTAATGTGATTTATCTGGAAATAATGTTTGGTGCCCCTTGTCGTAAGTCAAATATAGATACCGTTTCCGTCTAGTTTATATTAATTAAGTTATTTAAATGTTTATTTCAGTATGTTAATTGTTATTAAATAAAACAAGTAATTTACTGTGATTAGTTTGTAAACTAAAGTTCCTTAACAACAACAAAATATTGATAATTTTAATTTGTTTAGTTTTGGTTTATAATAGAGTATTTGTAGTTTCTAGAATATCAGCATTGGATACAGTAAAGTAGAATAAATTATTGTCCATAAGGATTCCTAAGTAGTTTGAATAGCGCTGTCATAAAAAAACTCATTTGAGGAGTTTTATTTTTTCCATCAGAAAAAAAAACTCAATTGAGGAGTTTTATTTTTTCCGTCAGAAAATAAAAGTCATTTGAGGAGTTTTATTTTTCCCGTCAGAAAATAAACATTGTTGATATACAGTGCTGTACCGAATCATATAGTTATAGAAGTCATCACATCCCGAGTCCAGGTACAGAACTGGTACTGATAATTACCATACCCCCGATATATTGATGTATCAGATGGATGGACGACTTTCCTATCTATAAGGATCTACAATATCTATATATATATTATGCGGCCAAATAGATATTGAAGAAGTGGCAAACTTCTAGAAACACTTACCACTCATAGCATATACAAATATTGAACAGATATAGAGGCATTTACCGTTCAAACTCTTGAAATATTGATATCGCGGCGAATAGAATTTATTGTTAAGAAAGTTTAGAATATGTTTGTGTTTGCTTAGGTTATTTCGTTCTCTTTCTTCTTCTTCTAATGTACAGCAAGATTATTTTTGAACTTAAACTATAGTGTACTTTAAGTATATCATTTTGTTTTTATGTTTAATTTATGTATACTTAGCGCAGTGTTCTGAATCTTCAAATAAAATCTTAATTTTTAGTATGTAGGTATGCTTAGGTTATTTCTTCTCTTAATGCATAACAAAATATGTTAAATCACTTTATTTTATTTTGTACGCTTAGATTTTCTTTGTTGTAATTATCTCTTATTTAAGTATTAGATTTTTAGAATTATGACTTTTTATTTTAGTTTGATACTGTAAGTTTTTTGTCAATTGACCCCTAATAGTCAGCATATGAGATATTAGTTAGTCTAAACGGGTTCTCTAGCTACTAAGATCCACTATTTTCATATTTCAAAATTAATTAAATAACTGACAAAAATACAACAGATTTTCTGTGGAAAGTATTGGGTGTATGAGTTAAAACTGCGGGATTTACACTAGATGATATATCTTTTGAACGCAGTTTTTGTTTAACTCATATGTCATTTTGAAGTGTATATATCTGTCATTTATTCTCACTTAGTAATTGAACATTAAATTTCGAATTTTGTGCCAACAAAGCGTCATATGCTGGAAGTTTTGAAAAAAAAGTCCCGCTGAAGCACAACGTGTGTTCCATCGGGTTCAACGTGCGAGACATGGCTTGTTCGGTTCAAAAGTGGTGATTTTGACACGGAAGATAAAGGCCGCCCAGGATTGTTGTAAAACTCAAAAAGAGTTTGCAAAATCATTGGGAACTACACAATTTGCAATTTAACAAGTCAGAGAGCTATATTCACCAAATTATACTTTAAAATAAAAATTTTAAATATTTTTAGGTAAACAAAATTAAATTTTTTTTTTTTTCAAAATTGTTTTTCAAAATAAAAAAATTTTTTTCAAAATATTTTAATTTTTTACCATTTTTTTTTTTAATTTATAAGTGAAAAAAAAATTATAAAAAAAAAATTTTTGTGGTAAAAAAAAAATATTCGGGTTAAAAAATAATTTTCCCGATTTTTTTTTTTTTTTTCAAAATTGTTTTTCAAAATTTAAAAAAAAAATAACAATAATTTTTTTGAAATATTTTTTCAAAATATTTAAAATTTTTTTTACGAAATTTTTTTTCTAATTTTTTTTTTTTTAATTTATAAGCAAAAAAAAAATTATAAGAAAAAATTGTTTGTGGTAAAAAAAATATTCGGGTTAGAAAATAATTTTCTCGATTTTTTTATTTTTTTTTTCAAAATTTATAAAAAAAAAAATAATTTTTCTGAAATTGTTTTTCAAAATAAAAATTTTTTTTTTTCAAAATATTTTAAATTTTTTTCAAAATATTTTAAATTTTTTTCAAAATATTTAAAATTTTTTTTTACGAAATTTTTTTCCAATTTTTTTTTTTTAATTTATAAGTGAAAAAAAAAAAATTATAAAAAAATTATTTGTGGTAAAAAAAATATTCGGGTTAAAAAATAATTTTCCCATTGTAGGTCCAAATTACGGTAGCCTTATATAAATCGTTATTTCAAATCGGACTTTGAAATATCTATCATTAGATATCCATATTGTCTATATTAATGACTTAGTAATCCAGATATAGATCAAAAATCGAGGTGGTTCTGGTTTTTTCGATTTTTAATAACGACCGAGACGGAAGAATTCCCGATATATTAATGTATCAATTATGTTTGTAAGTTATTTGGGGGCTACGGAAAGTTGATGTCAACAAACAGACAGACATGGCTATATCGACTTCGCTATATATAACGATCCAGAATATATATACTTTGTGGGGTCGCAAATGAAAAATGTAGAAATTACAAACAGAAGGACAAACTTATATATACCCTTGTCAGTTATGGTGAAGGGTATAAAAAGGATACATCCTAAGCAGGAAATTATGTACCATACGAATTGGTGCTTGAACACTATAAAAGAAAATCATTTTTATACCGAATCATTACTTGGAATAAAAAATGGATCCATTATGATAACCCGAAGCGAAAGATATCGTATGTGAAGCCCAAATATCCATGGCTGTAATGTAATGGTCTGAAATCTGGCCAGACCATCACAGGGAACATATTCATTTTAAAACGAGCATTGTCCGAACAATGGCCAGACATGCAACAGTAATATTCTATCACGACAAACCTCGGCCACGTGTTGCAATACCTGTTAAAAAGTATCTAGAATGAAGTGGTTGGGAAGTTTTACTTTATAGTCCAGACCTTGCCCCGTCCGACTACTATTTGTTTCGATTGAAGCAAAACGCTCTCTCTAGGATACGCTTCACTTTGGAACAGAGTATCCGATATTGGCTTGCATCGTTCTTGGCCTCAACAGATGAACAGTTCTTTTGGCTCGGAATCCATATGTAGCCAGAAAGATGGGAAAAGTTCATAGCTGACAATGGTCAATACTTTGAATAAATTGATATTGTACAAATGTTTCAAAATAAAAGCTATAAATTAAAAAAATTCCGCAATTTTATGTTACACCCAATACTTTTGAAATATCACTTTGTTTTATTTGTTAGTAATAGTGCTAAGACCTTTAAATTTACCCTCTCTTAGCCCAATGCCTTATTAACAGTTTCCTTTCATATAAAGTGTTAGAACTAGATCAGGTCGCTACACCCGAAGAATCTATCACATAACTAAACCTGTGTCAGTTCCCTTCTGCCTACACAGAAAGAAAAAGTATGGTTGTATGGACCACACTCGGACAGCATAAAATTATGATTGGATTTCATGGTTGCCTTCAAATTATATTATGTAGCATCATAAAATATCATAATATGATCATAACTAATTAGGATTTGATATCTTGTTAAAATTATTTGTTAATTGATAATCATAATATAAGCATGTGTAATCAAATTATCCCCCACAGAAACGAGCAATATTCAAAAATGAATAGTCTAAAAATTGATGTTTGTTTAATCGTAAGTTAAACTAGTAAATCATGTGGATTCGTTTTACAGAATACCAAAATATGTAAATTTGTTTAAAAACAAAATCTTTACTAGGATTCGATTTACATAACATATTATGATTCCACCTTAACCATAATAAAACCATGATTGGATCAATATTTTATAATAATGAACATAAATTAGGCACACGTGATCCTGAATAAGTTAGAATCCACAAATGTTAACTTAAGTGGCACATTTCTTACGCTTAATGGTACTTTTTAATGTAGAATAATATCGTTACAATATCAATATCAATGGCAAAGGCATATAATGCTATATCCTTAAAAACTAAACCATTTTTCATTAAGATTGGGGAGGTGACGCGAACCGTATGTAATAAACTAGCCTAACTAAAACCGTAACCGCTTTTTTAAACTGAAGTTTTATGTGTATAAGAAAAGATAATTGAATTATTATATTTGTCACTTAAATTCTCTTAAAAAGTATTGCCTGAATTTTGCTTTTGCTTTTATAAAATCTATTTTAAGCGATTTAAATATCCTTAATGCATGAGTACTTATACTTTTTTACTCAAACGCTTTCAATTGCGTCAATACTTTTATTTTGTAAAATTCAAAAAAAAAAATTTTTACAGAATACATTTATTAAATTATTATATTTTAACGGCTGTATTGTAAATTTTAGATATTTTTGTTGTTTATTTACCATAAATGACTTATTGTTGTTTTGAAAAATATGGGAAAAACCAAATTGTTTTGTTTGACGAGTTGAGTTAATCTAAATATTGTATTTATTGAGGGTATTTATGCGTTTCAATAACTAAAACATGAAACGTAATTAATAAATGTTCAAATACAATACAACATTCAATGAGTTTCAAAATAAATTTCGTCTGCTTTCCTATTAATTACACATTTCAAATTTTGTCTGATAGACAGCTATTAAAGAGCTGTTGAAAGAATTCGTAATGAAATTTGAAAAATAAAAAAAAATCAAGAAGCCATACAAAGTTCAAAAATTTACAATTTAGATAATCTTAAATGTTAATCGTTCATTTTTAATTCATTTAACGAACAACTTGTATAAAATTTAAACATTTTTTTCACATTAGTCTGTTAATAAGTTGTTAAACTATTACTAATTTGCTCTTTTTTAAATTTTTTATTTTTTTTTGCTTTCCTTCATTTCTAAATATTCGTTTGTATGTGCAAAGTTTTACAGCTGTGTTTAAAATAATAGGAGCGGTTTTAAGGTATTCTTTTAAAACGATGTCAAGAAACTATCAAAAACAAAGGCTACTCTATAAAATACTAAAAGCATTTAACATTTTCAGAATAGTTTTTTTCATTTTCCTAACATTTTTAGTTAAATTATATTCTAATATTTAGAACAGAAAATTTTAGGATGGTTTTGTTTAAAAACGAGGCCAGGTCAATAAGTCCCTGACTTTTTGAATGAAACACAGTTTTATGGATAAACAAATCATTTTATTTTTCAACATAATCTCCTTTGAGCTCTATACACATTGTCCAAAGTTTCACCAATTTGTTTATCCCTTCCAAAAACTAAGATTTGTTGAGGTCATCAAAATAGGCATTTGTTTGTGAGATGATTTCATCGTTGGCTTCCTCCGAGCCATTTGGAAACAAGAAATAGTCACCTGGGGGTAAATCCGGAGAATAGGGTGGAAGAGAAAGCTTTTCGTAGCTTAATTCATGGATTTTTGTCTTGGTAACTGGACATGTGTGTACCCATGCACTTCTTTTGTCAAATCCTCATTGTCAAATCCTCATTCACCATCGATTGTTTTACCCTTTTGAAGGTATTATTGTAAATTATACCGTGTGCAACTCAAAAAAACGTTCTGACAAACCCACCTTGGCCTTCATTGGCTCACCCCGATAAACCCATTGTTCTCACAGCAGCTTGGTTTCTGGTGTGTTATTGTGGATCCACGTTTCACACACAGTTACGAAACGGTGTAAACTCTAGTCCATATTGCGGTTGAACAACGCCAAACACTCCTGCAAATTTGTCTCACGATTGTGATCAATTGTGAGCAAACGCGACACCCATCTTGCGGAAAGATTTCTCATACCCAAGTGATCATTCAAAATTGAATCCACTGAGTCATGTTTTCGACCAACACCGTATCGTCATTTTTTCAATTGTTTGACCTCAACTGGGCGTCGAGAACGTACGGCATCTACGAAATTCATTAAACCACTTTTTTACTATTGAAATTGATGATGCTTAGCCTTTGAGTGATGGTTTTTTTTTCGGGAAAAAATAATGCTTAATGAAAAATAATGCTTCTGATCAAGTCACGCTGTAGTATGCTTTCAATGGCTGTCAAACACAAACTAATTGACACAGCTTGTTTAAATTTTGACACGAGTCAACTAACACATGCCTGTTGACAGCATCAGTGTTGCTCTTTCAGTAAATCCAAAAAGTCATGGCATTAAAGTTTTATATTAAAGCTGTAACTATTTTATAAATAGTTGTATTGGGTGTATGTCTAAAAATGCGGTATTTTTTTATACCCTTCACCTTCGTGAGAAGGGTATATATAAGTTTGTCATTCCGTTTGTAATTTCCACAATATAATTTTCCGACCCTATAAAGTATATATATTCGGGATCCTTATAGATAGCGGAGTCAATTAAGCCATATCCGTCCGTCTGTCTGTCTGTTGAAATCAACTTTCTGAAGACCCCAGATATCTTCGGGATCCAAATCTTCAATAATTCTGTCAGACATGCTTTCGAGAAGTTTCCTATTTAAATTCTGCAAAATCTGTCCATAAATAACGGAGATATGATCTAAAATCCGAGACAACCTATATTTTTGGCCTATGTTTGATCTATATCTCGATTACTAAATCATAAATATACACAATATGGATATCTAATGTTAGATATTTCAAAGTCCATTGATTTGATGTATATAAGGCTATAATAAGTTGGATCTATAATAAGTCAAAATCGGGAAACAAATTTTTAACCCGAATTTTTTTTTTTTTCACAAAAACATTTTTGTGTCATACATTTTTTTCACTAATAAATTAAAAAAAATAACAATTTTAAATTAAAAAAATTTTTTTTAAAAAATTGGAAAAATCTTTTTAAAAACAATTTCAAAAAAAAAAAAAGTTAAAAACATTTTTTTTTGTTTATTTTTATTTCAAAGTATAATTCGGCAGAGCCGAATATAGCTCTCTTACTTGTTTAAATATAAATTTATTCAAAGCATTGGCTATTATTGGCTATGATCTTTCCCATCTATCTGTCAACATATGGACACAAAGTATACAGAGGTGTCAAATTTGACGTTTCAAAAACTCAAAATCAGATGATAGGGCAGTTCTCTTAAAAAAGGATAGCCAATATTTTGTACTACAATATCAGTGATGTGTTAAAGCAAAACGCTATATACAACGCGAATATGGTAGACAAAGTAATGTAATCAAAACAAACAAATAACCAAAACAAAACAATGAAAAGGGCAGTTTATAAAGAAAGAGACGAATAGAAAACGAGATTATTTTCTGTCTCGTGACACCTCTGTATACTCTGTGATATGGATTCCGATCCAAAAGATATGCTCATCTTTTGAGGAACGAGGCAAGGCCTGTACTATAAAGCGGATGAGGCAAAACTTCCCAACCACTTCATTTTAAATACTTTTTAAGAGGTATTGCAACATGTGGCCTAGCGTTGTCATGATGTAATATTACAATTTCATGTCTGGCCCGCATATTCTGGGCGTTTTTCAAACGAACCTTGTGATGGTCTGTTCAGATTTCAGGAGCTCATATTAGATAGGACCCATTTGCTCCCACCAAATACAGAGAATATCCTTAGCTCCAAGGATATTTGGTTGGCTGGGCTTCATTCTTACACTTTGGGTTATTGTAATGGCTCAATTTTTCATCGCAAGTCATTACTTTCTGTGCAAAAATGATTCTCTTTTATAGCGTTCAATCAGCTTTTCAGACATGCCAAATCGTCTTTTAAGGTCTATCGGCTTCAATTCGTTTGTACCTAATTTATCTGCTTTTGGATGAATCCTGCTGCTGAAAACGTTTGCTGCTTGAGTAGTTCGCAATGATTCAGCAAGCTGTTGTTGAGCTTGACAACTACCTTCATGGAGTAATGAATGCCTCAATTCTAGGTCTTCAAACTTGTTTGGCGGTGTTAGGATGTTAATAATTGAGAAGGTATTTTAAATGCATTAGGTTTATTTATCTGTGATATCAAAATGCTATATAAGAAGTAACAGAGCTATATTCGGCTGTGCCGAATCTTATATACCCTTCATCAAATTATACTTTAAACAAAATTTTTAATATTTTTAAGTAAACGAAATAATTTTTTTTTTTTCAAAATCTGAAATTTTTTTCAACATTTTTTTTTATAATTTTTTTTTTTCAAATTTTTTTTTTTCAAATTTTTTTAATTTATTAGTGAAAAAAATTTATGACAAAAAATTTTTTGGTAAAAAAAATTAGTGTTAAAAAAACATTTTTCCCGATTTTGACCCATTGCAGGTCCAAATTACTATAGCATTATATACAATGTTGAAATGGACTTTGAAATATCTATCATTAGATATCCATATTGTCTATATTAATGACTTAGTAATCCGGATTGTATGCATATGTTTATCGATGTTATACAATCGTCCACTTTAATTTTGTATTAATTTTGATTGCGTATCTGATAATTTCATTTGTTCCTCATTACTTTCCACATGAAATTCTTCTTGAATCCAGTTGTTTATGTCAGCATTTGTGAAAGATCTTTGCCTCCCGTGTCAAAATCACCACTTCTGAACCACACAAATCATCTCTCGCACGTTGAAACCGATGGAACACATTTATCATAAGCTTTGGTAAGCAATCGGTGTTCAGCTTCAAATTAATAAAGTTAAGCAAAACTTCTCATATATGACGCTTTGTTGATACAAAATTCGACATTTTCGAAGCAAAAAAAGTATTTGTTGTTTACACTATAATGTTCAATAACTAAGTGAGAACAAATTACAGAAAAACAAAAAACTTGTTCAAAAGATACACCATCTATTGTAAATCCCAATATAATTTAGTTTTTTTTATGAAAAAAGTTAATTTTTTTTTAACACAACTGTACATATGGATGTGGTTGTATATATTTTTTTTATTTTATTTTATTATTTTATTTATTTTATTTATTTTATTTATATTTTTTTGGATTTTGCGCAGTTATTTATTTAAATAACAATACATCTTATTGTTAGTTAATTCAAAAGGAAAGAAAGAAGATCTTTTTCATATAATTTGGAGTTTCTAATATACATATGCATGTAGTTTTTTTTATAGTAGGTCAGCAAGCAGCCAGTTTATAGAACAGTAACCATTTATGGTTTACAAGTTAGTTAAATATATTTATTACATTCAGCAAACTGTTTCTAATATTTGCTTTATCTACTATACTTTTATAATACGTGCAGACATATTTGGCAATTTTTTTTGTATCCAAACCTATTAATTATTCTATTATTAGCAAACATTTTGCTTTGTTTTGCCAAATAAATGAATATATGTTTAAATTAAGTAGTTATTATAATTTGTTATTTTTTTTTTTTGGGGTATTATTGCGTTAACTTTTGCAAATAATTAAAATGAAAAAGAATTAGCAAATGCATTTATAATTGTCTTAAACAAATGCTTAAAATTTGTTTTAAATAAAAAAAATAATAAATAAATAAAAAAATCAACGTGTGTTAAGGTTTTTTCGATCTCAGTCCTTAAACAATAATTCAAATATACAAATCTAATTTCAATTTCAAAATTATAGTTAATAGAAATTGAAAATACATTTAAGTCAAGTCTAGGTGTGTTTGTTTAAATAAGGGTTACAAATTGAGCGTTTTTAAGCTTTTTAAACATACACATAAATACGTGTAAACTTAAATGTTTACCCAAAGTCTAGTAAATTGATTTACTTATATTTTGTTGTTATAAATAAAAAGTGATAAAAAAAAACATCTAAATAATTACACATAATGTGTAAAAACTTTTTCTTTATTATTTATGTGTAAATATCAAGTGCTGTCTCTGTCACCTCTCTCTCTCTCTCTCTTGTTTTACCCTTTTCAACTGGTAGATAATAATAAAATATCATATCGGTCAATAGCCTATTGTGAAAAAACTATAGACTATGAGTAAATATAGTAGCTCGTTATCGAATCCCACACACACACCTATAGTCTGTGTTGTTTTGTTTGATTTAACTTGAATTATTTTTAAAATACATTTTATTTAGTTTTTGCGTACCAGCAGATTGTTGAATTGTTGTTTGTGACCTTCCATCGCCACATAGCTACAGAGTACTTGAATTTGCGGTGTTAGGATGTTAATAATTGAGGAGGAATTTTAAATGCATTAGGTTTATTTATCTATGATATCAAAATGCTATATAACAAGTAAGAGAGCTATATTCGGCTGTGCCGTATCTTATATACCCTTCACCAAATTATACTTTAAAATAAAAATTTTAAATACTTTTAGGTAAACGAAATAAATTTTTTTTTCAAAATTGTTTTTCAAAATTAATTTTTTTTTTTTCAAAATTTAAATTTTTTTTTTTTCAAAATTTAAATTTTTTTTTTCAAAATTTAAAATTTTTTTTTTTTTTAAAAATTGTTTTATCGAAATTATTTTTATTAGTGAAAAAAAAGTATGACAAAAAATTTTTTGGTAAAAAATAATTCGCGTTAAAAAATATTTTTCCCGATTTTGACCCATTGCAGGTCCAAATTACTAAAGTCTTATATACATCGTTGCAATGGACTGTAAAATATTATTATTAGATATCCATATTGTCTATATTAATGACTTAGTAATCCAGATTGTATGCATATATTTATCGATGTTATACAATCGTCCACTTTAATTATACCCTTCACCTTCGTGAGAAGGGTATATATAAATTTGTCATTCCCTTTGTAATTTCCACAATATAATAAAGTATATATATTCTGAATCCTTATAGATAGCGGAGTCCATTTAGCTATGCCCGTCTGTCTGTCTGTTGAAATCAATTTTCTGAAGACCCCAGATATCTTCGGGATCCAAGTCTTCAATAATTCTGTCAGACATGCTTTCGAGAAGTTTCCTATTTAAAATCAGCAAAATTCGTCCATAAATAACGGAGATATGAGCAAAAATCCGAGACAACCTCTATTTTGATCTATATCTCGATTACTAAGTCATTAATATAGACAATATTGATATCTAATGGTAGATATTTCAAAGTCCATTGCAACGACGTATATAAGGCTATAGTAAGTTGGACATACAGTGGGTCAAAATCGGGAAAAATATTTTTTAACCCGATTTAAGAGAGCTGTGCCGAATCTTATATACCCTTCACCAAATTATACTTTAAAATAAAATTAAAAAAAAAAATTTTTAATTTTTTTTTTTAATTTTATTTTAAAGTATAATTTGGTGAAGGGTATATAAGATTCGGCACAGCCGAATATAGCTCTCTTACTTGTTTTGTATTAATTTTGATTTCGTATCTGATAATTTCATTTGTTCCTCATTACTTTCCACATGAAATTCTTCTTGAATCCAGTTGTTTATGTCAGCATTTGTGAAAACATTTTCCGTAGCAATTTGAGTAGATCGTCTTTTTCTTCCTGAATTATATTTTTTTAAATATTTAAGGGCATGTCATCCGAATTTGAGCAAGTAGTTCCAGGATTTTCGGATATTGGACACTGATATTTTATACCAGGAGAATCTGAACTGCATTTTTGAGATTGAAGTTTTTTAGTTTGAGCTCTAAATTAGTTCCCTTGTGGACATGCAAGTGGGTGCCCAGTAATAACGTTTGAATATAACGATTGAATGAGACAGTGCAATTGGATGGTGGATTTATTGCTATAATTAAGTCATCATTTTTTAGTTTCTCTACTGGGTGACACGTCGCGTTATTTAAAAGCAAAACTGCTTTTTAAAGCCAAAAATTCTCGGACCCAAAAAAATTTTTACTTATGAACAACTTAATATTACTAATTGGTGAAAATTAACTTACGTTCCCCACGTATTTCGTGATGGAACCAGTCCTTGCATATAAATGATGTCATCCAGGCGTTATTATTGGAGTTTTATATTACAGGATTATTGAAAAAGCATTTAAAGGCGCGTGGGTTTTGCGATTTTCAAACAACTATCCACTTCAGTTTGTCTGTGCCATTCGCATTTGAACAAGGCACAAAAGTTATTCGATCTTTACATATTTTTCTTCCGGAAGCCGTTTCTCATCTCATGAGACAAGAGTGTTATTTGGAAGCAGCCTATAATATAAACCGGATTCGTCATGTTCATCAATGTAATCCTTAAACTCTTTCACAAATGGATCAATAAGATGAGGTTTCGAAGACAATTTCTCGCTCGTAACTTTTAAAAATCTAATTCCATGTCGACGCTTAAATTTGTTCAACCATCCTACACTGACATTGAAAACTGAATTGGTTTGATAAATTTTGATCGTAAAATCGCTTGTGATCGTAAAATCGCTATTGATATTGGAAAAATGTTTTCTCTTTGTTTTACAAACCAGCATTTTTTCCATTCAGCTTTCTTTAAGGTGCAACGTTTGCAGGGCCACTTTCTGTTGTACGTACGAACTTTTTTAATGAATTTTTAATGCAATTTGTAATTCACGCAAATTGAATTTATGGGAGATTCCATTTATTTTAATTTTTTTTTTTTTTAAATTTTTGAGAAATTGTTTGCTTTA
Organism: Calliphora vomitoria; assembly: GCA_942486065.2. NCBI lineage: Eukaryota > Metazoa > Arthropoda > Insecta > Diptera > Calliphoridae > Calliphora > Calliphora vomitoria. The sequence goes on from OW818032.2 coordinate 7,466,152, forward strand.
AAATATTGTTAGGATTTAACCTTTTTAAAACGTTGGTTTCCTTTAACTAAACCGGATACTTTTGATTGCAAATAAAAGCAATTTTAGTAGTTTAAAATTTGTAACAACTCTTTATTTATTTAAAATGTACAACAACAACAGTTCAAATAGTCACTCCGTGTCTTTATACACGTTTATCAATTCGCAGAAATGCAGACACACTTTATAATGTACAAACTTAAATGTACAAGACAGTTGATGTTAACTCTAACAACGCCTATGATAAACTCACTCACGACTGCCAGCTCTGCCACTATTTATACACACGCCATCTTTCGTGAATCTTCTACAATGCTCTTTACCGGCAAACTAGTATGTTCTAATTCTAGATCATTCGCTGTTAATGTTAGCAGCTTAAACATTTAGTGTTGCCATACTTATAAACAATGCTAATAACCACATGCTATCAACATTGTTGATAAGTAGTAGCCTCTACTGATGGACTTGTTTATAAACATGATGAATGTTGCAGGCAGTCGTTACAGACCGTTGAATTCAAATTGTCATTGCACATTCGTAACAATATGTTGAACTTTTCCCATATTAAGAGATGTATTTACACAACAAGTGATACGAATACTATGACAAAACTGAAGATCAAAATCATCCAAAAAGGTTATTATACCAAAAGATGGGGATTTCCCTTTTTTGTTTATAGACTTTGTAATCAAATTAAAAAAAAAAAAAAAAAAACAGATAAAAGTCGTGAAAATAGAACCCGTTTTTCGTAAACTGTCGCCATTATAGAATCTACAATGTTAAAAATTAGGCAGTCGCTATAACTGGACCGTCGCGGTAATGGGAAGTTGAGAATACCGAGCTTGCACTGTATAATGATAGATATTTTAAAGTCCATTGCAACGACGTTTATAAGGCTATATGTAGTAATTTGGACCTACAATAAGTCAAAAAAAGGAAAAAATATTTTTAAACTGAAATTTTTGTTACCAAAAAAAAAAAAATTTTTTTTGTCATAAACTTTTTTTCACTAATAAATTTAAAAAATAAAAAAAAACTCGAAAAAAATTAAAATAAAATTTGAAAAAAATTAAAAATTTTGAAAAAAAATTATTTAAAAAAATTTTTTTTTTAATTTTGTTTACCTAAAAATATTTTAAAGTATAAATTAGTGAAGGGTATGTAAGATTCGGCACAGCCGAATATAGCTTTCTTACTTGTTTTTTTCTAAATTGGCCAAGTTTGGATAGATCTGGGGGGACTATGTCCGCTTAAGTGAGCCAGTTTTTACTTTACACGCTATTGCATTAAGTTCTCTCTTTATATAGACCCGAAGAAAATAGTTTTCTACAAAAGACAAAATATAGGGACTCTTTTGGGAAAAAACTTAAAAAATTCGACCCTTATAACATGTTTTAACTTTGAATGCATGTAAATTTCTATAGAAAAGAGATATATGTTAAAAATGCCGCTAAATCATCAAATCTACAATCATCTTTCACATTTCACTGGCTGGCAAAAAAGTAACAATTATCAAATTAATAAGTATGAATTTCCTTATCGAAATCATTTTAATGCTACCACCGGCTTTGATGTTTCAAATTTTCGTTTAGAATACCAAAATAGTTTTATTACATTGAATATAGAGTACCTTATTAGAGCATAAAATGTGATCTGAAATTAAAGTGACTTTAAGAATCGAAATGAAATTCAATTCTGTCAACATAAGATTAAATTTTTGTAACAATATAAATGCTGATATCAAGTAAATAGTTATGTGGAAACAAACGGATTTCTTTTGATTTAATAATTTATTGCCGAAATATAATAATTTATGGTGGCTGTCTAGCTACACTTCATTATTCATTATTACCATGTTGTATATGTTGTTTCTTTTTTTTTTGGAGAGTGTGTATGTATAATTGTAGTTATTGTTATTATTATTATTTTGGCAAAATAATTTAACATTTCTGTAGAACCTTCGCAAAACATATAGACGATCATCATAAAAAAAAATTCGAAGCCGTCATTATTGATGTGCCTGCCTTCAAGTGTTATTACTCTTTTTATATCCATCATTTAAACATATGGGGGTTTATTGATTTTGTCATTCTGTTTGTAACATATTGAAATATTGATCGTAGAAACAATGACGATCTAGCTATGTCCATCCGCTTGTCTGTCTGTTGAAAGGGCCCAAAGGAAGAGAGCTGACTCTCTGTTTATAAGGTTGGTTTGGTATTGAAAATGGGCAATGTCGTTTCCTGATTTCACCTAGCCCCCATACAAATGTCCCCCCGAAATACTGTTGATTGTAAGGCAATCCTAATACAATTTTTCACAAATTAGTTCTAAGTACTGTGAAGTACTCTGAACTGTAAAGTATGGCAAACATCGGGCAACATTTATCCCCCATACAAGGACCCCCTCAGAAAATTAATTGAACATTCATAATTGTCTCAAAATAATTAATCACCCCTATCGTGAAAAACATGTGAAATCTATGTTCCCATAAAATATCCATTTCCCTCGAAGGGAAAATTGCTATCGTGCTATTCCCATGAACTTTTCATTCACAATAGTTGATTTTGTTCGTAACAGCTGTTTATTGTTTACAAAATTCCATAAAAAAATTTCACAACATGGGGAATTTTTTCACGTGAACAAAATTCATGAACGAAATGAACATTATTTCATGTGAAATTTTGACTCGCGATAGGGATGAATATTGTGATGAAATGTTTTATATGAACCTTAATCTTTCTACCAACTTTTGTAATAATCGGTCCATAATTGATCTCTATATAATGATATATGATGATTCATATAAGTCATTTATAGTTTTAAGAAATGAATCACTCTTTGAATGTCTGTACAGTTCGTATCATAACTGATTCAAGTCCCCATAGAAGGCCACAACTACATATTGATGATGGGTATACAAGATTCGGCACAGCCTAATATAACACTCTTACTTGTTTTGTTTGTGTTTTTTTTTTATAAAATTTTTTTTCGTTTGTTTATTTTAGCGATCATACCATTTACTTTTTTGTTTTTGTCTATTATATTTGAATTGTAAAAATATAAAAACAAATGTTTATTTACTCGCCACAAAACAAAAAATAATAGAATGTATATACAATACTACTCTTTATCATTTCTTGGCAACTAGTATTTTTTTTTTTGGAGGTGTTTTAAACAGTAATTTGATTTTTTTACTTCAAATAATAGTATACATTATACAGGGTTTGACAAAATATAGTTATTTAAAAGGAGTTTATTTAAAAATTGTTTATTTTAACTATTGCACCACTATACACAATTATTTTTAATAAAATAATTTGCTAAGAAGTTTATAATTCGGTGTATTTATATAACAACAATTAACTGTCCTTGCAACTCTGTTTTGCCTCATCCGCCTTATAGTCCAGACCTTGCTCCGTCCGACTACTATATGTTTAGATCGATGCAGAACGCTCTCTTCACTTCAGAAAAAAGTATCCGCAATTGGCTTGATTCAATCTTGGCCTCAAGAGATGAGCAGTTATATCGGCGCGGAATCCATATGTTGACAGAAAGATGGAAAAAGGTCATAGCTAACAATGGGCAATACTTTGAATAAATTTATATTGTACAAATGTTTCAAAATAAAAGCTAAACATTTAAAAAAAATTCCACATTTTGAGGTCATACACACAATAGTTACTTGATCAGCAACATAACTGGTTAGACAGTCCAATATCCGATTGCTTATAAACAAATCTTCCTCCGACAATATATTACTCCTAAAGGGTAAACTAAAGTGACTTCACTATAGTTTACTTAGTGTTACTAAAATGACAATTGACTTCACGCTAGTTTACATGGAATGTCAGTTTACTTAAGCAAAAACGAAATAAGCTGTGTAGGAATGATATCAACACAATTTGTATGAAACCAATGTGTACGAATTACCCACAAAAAAGTGCACAATTAAAGTGACTACACTCTAGATTACTTAGAGACACTTAAGTGACAATTGACTTCACGCTAGATTACCTGGGATGTATAAAGTAACCAATTAACTACTCTCTTTACTGCAAAGAGCACATACGAGTCAAATAACCCAAAATATATAAATTGTAGTCAGCCAAGTGATCAGACATTAGTGACAATAACTGGGTATACTTGCTTAACAGCTGGGATGTGTTTTTGGCCTTAAAGGCACACCTACTTAGGTACTCGTATTTTGTATTTTTATACCTTTCAGCTTCGTGAGAAGGGTATATATATAGTTACGTTTTTACCTTTTAAAAACGGGGTTTATTTTCTTTAAATAAACCGGATACTTTTGATTGCAAATAAAAACAGTTTTAGTCGTTTAAAATTAAAACAACTCTTTATTTATTTAATAATGTACAACAACAACAACAGTCTAAATAGTCACTCAGTGTCTTTATGCATGTTTATCAATTCGCAGAAATGCACACACTTTATAATGTACAAACTCAAATGTACACGACACTTGTGTTAACTCTAACAGCGCCAATGATCAACTCCACTCACGACTGCCACCTCTGCCACTATTTATACTCACGCCATCTATCGTGATCTCTTCTACAATTATCTCAATGGACAAACTAGTACATTTGAATTCTAGAGCTTTCGATGTTAATGTTAGCAGCTTAAACATTTAGTGTTGCCATACTTACAAACAATGATAATAACCGCATGCTACTGATGGACGTGTTTATAAACATGATGAATGCTGCAGGCAGTCGTTACAGACTGTTAAATTAAAATGGCTATTGCAAATTCGCAACAATAAGTTTGTCATTCCGTTTGTAATTTCCACAATATAATTTTCCGACCCTATAAAGTATATATATACTGGATCCTTATAGACAGCGGAGTCGATTAAGCCATGTCCGTCTGTCTGTCTGTTGAAATCAATTTTCTGACGATCCCAGATATCTTCGGCATCTAAATCTTCAATAATTCTGTCAGACATGCTTTCGAGAAGTTTCCTATTTAAAATCAGCAAAATCCGTCCATAAATAACGGAGATATGAGCAAAAATCCGAGACAACCTCTGAAAATTTCATAAAAAAAACACAATTTATTGCATGCATTGACAAAAAAGCAACAAAACGTATGTTTGGATGTGTGTTGGTTTCAATGCTTTGCGTATTTTGTTTTTTTGGTGTTTCGTTTCATTTGGCGTTGTTGTTTTTAAACCCTTCACCTTCGTGAGAAGGGTATATACATATAAGATTGTCATTTCGTTTATAACTTTTACAATATAATCTGTTCGTCAGCAATTAAATGTAAAATTTGTAAAAGTTTTCTTGATATATTTTGGATGCTATACGCAGAAAGTGGGCAATTAATACATCCACAACAAAGGTGAAGGGTATATAAGATAGCACTCTTACCTGTTTTCAATTATATTTGTATTTCCTAATCAATGAATTTGTTTCTACTAGCATTTTCCTCCTTGAATCATATTTTTCATAAAATTTTTTGCAGAATCAAATAAAATTATTTTTAACCCTGCTATTTGTTCATCCGTTCGTATGCATGTGTTAACAATTAATAAAAGCACATGTACTTGAACTTACCGATAAAAGATTCGCCAGTAGTAACAAAAAATATGTTTTTTTTTTTTATTTTTTTTTGTCAACATGGCAAATTTTATTAACCCATATGGGAAAGCTGAAGTGTTTAATTATACATGCAATGTATGTTAGTACGAGAGTTTTTATTATTCGAGTGATCGATTAAAAATATTATTCGAAGAATTTGATAAAATATATTTAAAATCAGAACATTTTTAATAATTTGTTTGTTAACAATGAATAAAAATATCACCAATTCTTCAGCCTTCCTACCAGAGATCAGCAATGAGTAGTGAAAACATGAGTAGAGTTGAATCATGACTCAAAATTTTCTTGTACTTATACGCATTCATATTTATTACAACAATTATTACAAAAAACGTCAGTTACCTTACTAGCTACTATGTGGTAACTTGATCAGCTACATAACTAGTTATTTTAACATGTGCAGGTGCTAATTTACCTCAAATAGTCAGCTAAAAAAACATATCATAGACAGTATAATAAACGATAGCTTGTAAACAAACCTTTCTTCGACAACTCTCCAATGGATTGCTTCTGGTGGGTAATATAACTACTTTCTAAAGTGTACTACAAAATAAACTTTTAAAGTGACTTCACTATAGGTTACTAAGAGACATTAAAGTGACTATTGACTTCTTGCTATGTTACATGGGATATCAGTATACTTAAGCAAAAATAAAAATGAACTGTATGAGAATTATATCAACACAATGTGTATAAAACCAGTTTGAACGAATTATCACACAACACGTTTAAAGTGACTACACTCCAGATTACTTAGAGACACTTAAGTGACAATTGTCTTCACGCTAGATAACCTGGGATGTATAAAGTAACCAATTGTCTTATCTCTGCACTACAAAGAGCACATACGTGTCAAATGACCAAAATATATAAATTGGAGTCAGCCAAGTGATAAGACACTTGGCTGTCTATACATTATTAGGGGATACATTGACTACATGCTTAAAATTTTTTAAATTTTTTTTCGAAAATTTAAATTTAAAAAATTTTTTTTTTAAATTTTTTTTAACATGTAAATTTTTTTTTTTTTAAATTATTAGTGAAAAGAAAATTATGAAACAAATTTTTTGTGGTAAAAAAAAAATATTCGGGTTAAAAAATAATTTTCCCGATTTTGACCCATTGTAGGTCCAAATTACTATAGCCTTATATAAATCGTTGCAATGGACTTTGATATATCTATCATTAGATATCCATATTGTCTATATTAATGACTTTGTAATCCAGATATAAATCAAAAAAAAGGCCATAACTCGATTTTTTCGATTTTTTCCTTACATCTCAGCCATTTATGGGCCGATTTTCTCGATTTTAAATAGCGACGAAGAATTCCTAATATATTGATGTATCAATTATGTTTGTAAGTTATTTGGGGGAAACGGAAAGTTGATTTCAACATACAGACGGACATGGCTATATCGACTTCGATATCTATAACGATCCAGAATATATATACTTTGTGGGGTCGCAAACGAAAAATTTCAAACGGAATGACAAACTTATATATACACTCATGGTGAAGAGTATAAAAAGATACAGAAAAAAACATACATGAGTAGTTTCCTAAAATTATAAGTCAGGCTGAGGTTATTTATTAATCAAACAGATTTGAGTTCGTATAAGTATGATGTCGAAGTCGGATTCATATTTAATGCTAAGCATACTTATAAATCAATGTTATTGTTAGTATGAGTACGTCAGAGTAGTTTAATTTCAATGATGGCTACGCACTTATAATTTCATAAGTGCGTATGAATAGCAATAAAAGTGATTCATGATCTCTGCTTCCTACGGTCTCAAAATATTCTTTATATGTCCCTTTACATTAAATCCCTTTACAAATTCCAACTCAAAGAAACATATATTCAGACACGCCCAAGTTATTGTCAAGAATTTGCTGGGTACCTCGTTACCTCATTAACACTCAAAGGGTTAAAAAGAAATTAAATATAAAAGTAGTTTGTTAAAATTTGTTTTTGATAACTTGTCGCGCGCATGTTTAAATTATCGCCAGCAATATTAAATTATGCGATAACAAAGATATATAAGCGGTTTATTGTGGATTTAAGCGGCTCGCGGCGGCTTTACCCCCAAAGAGCCGGTGTTTGGTGTGTTTGAAAACAGATGAACAACATAATGACTTTTTAAAACGCAAAATTATGCATACAACATATATTTGTATTCTTAACATAATTTCGGGGTTTTACTTCTAACCAGGTTATTACGATTCTTTAAAAATATTTACTCTTATATTATTATTTACTTCTTTTACAACTTGATAAAAAAAAAACTACTGATACGAGCCTCTCCAAAACAAAAACAAAAAAAGAAATCCCCTTAATACAATAAAAAATCTAATCTTAAAAAAGTTGTTTGTATTCACTTGTCCGAACATTTTGTGAATATTACTAAAATATACGTTCTTTATGTTTTCAGTTTATGTTAATTTAAATTTTTTATGACAATATGGGGTACGAGCCTTCATTTGTATTGCCTATTTTGAGTAATCTATCTGATGTTCCGCTTGAGTAATCAAATCATGTGTTTGTTGTATACGACGCGACACGCAAAAACTGAAAGTCAAAACAAAATGAAGAATCATCATTTTTAACAGTTTTACAGTGAAATATTGATTATATGTACTATAAAGCAAGGTTGGTTACAGTTACCGCTAAACTATCATTACCCCTAAAATACCCTTTCAGCTCAACTACCGTTACCACAATATCTGCATTTACAGTTACAGCTAAAATTCCTTTACCGATGTAATCGTTATTATTAAAAATCTTTAACATACTGTTAATACATACATTGTTATATGAGTGTCTCTCCCATACACAGGGCTGCCAGATGAATTTGGGAAAAAACGTCAATATCCCAATAAAAAAAACGTCATTTCGAATTTTAAAAATCGTCAAAAAAATCGGAAAATTAATTAAAATTGGTCAATATTTTTAATATGAATTTTAAATTTGTATTTAAAAGGTGAACAAAAACTGAAGCTTATAAAATAAAAAAGTTAAGCTCAATTTATTTATAATATAAGGTTTCATTTAGAAGTTTTTTTTTTTAATTTTAGATGAAACCCATAAAATAGAATTGAATTTCTGAATCTTTATTATGAGCCGATCGACCAATCTCTGATATTTACTTTTTAAAGATAATTTCATTAAAATGTAGCACCACGCTTTAGCTGTTCCATTCGGAAGGTAAAAATGCTTGGCGGCTTCAATTGAGTGTGGCAATGTCAGTATGTTCTCTATAAATTTTTTCAAAATAGAAACAGTTGCTGTAGAATTTTCCCTTTTTATTTTAGATATTTTTTTCCTAAAATTTATTTAAAATCTAAAAATTTTAATTCACGAAATTCAAAATCTAAATATTGATTTTAATTTTCACCGACAAAATCAGAAAATTCATTAACTATTTCATAAATTAGTCACTTTCGAAAAAGAAATTGTCAAATCGCTAATTTTCTATTTTTGAAACCAAAAATCGTCAAAATGACGATAAATCGTCAAATCTGGCAGCTATGCCCACACAGCGTCATATGCGGGAAGTTTTGCTTTTACTACATTAATTTGAAAAAAGTGCCGCTGAAGCACACCAATTGCTCACTAAAGCGTATGGCAAGTGTATTCCGTCCCTTTCAACGTGCGATAGATGATTTGTGAGGTTCAGAAGTGTTGAGGCATTACTACACGAAGATTGTTGTCAAACTCAACAAGTGCTTTCAAAATCATTGGTATACTCAAGCAGCAATTACAAAACATTATGGAGCCGCAAGGATTCTTCTCCAAAAGCAGAGAAATTGGGTAACATAAGAATTGAAGCTGTTAGACATTGAAAGACGATTTTGCAGATAATAATTTTTGCACCGAATCATTACTTGCGATGAAAAATTGATTCATTAAAATAACCCAAAGCATAAGAGATCGTACGTGAAGCCCGGCCAACGAGCCAAATCGACACCAAAGCCAAATATCCATGTCGCTGGTGGAACCATCTACTATAAGCTGTTGAAATCTGGCACAACAGATTCGTTTGAAGCGAGCATTGGTCGAAAAATGCCCAGAAATATGCGGCCTTCATGTCTGGCCACTGTAATATTCCACTATGACAACACTCGGCCACATGTTGCAATACCTATTTAAAACTATTTAGAATGAAGTGGTTGAGAAGTTTTGCCTCAACCGCTTTATAGTCCAGACCTTGACCCGTCAGACTACTATATGTTTCGATCGAAGCAGAATGCTTGTCACAAACATATACTTGTTTACTGTAACCATATATACGATTGTAATATTGTTAAAAAACATTATACATCCCAGCTAATCTAGCGTGTAGTTAATTGTCACTTTAGTGTCTCTAAGTAAACGTTTATTTGGTACTACACTGTAGAAAGTATTTATTTTATCAGCTCAAGTAACCAGTTAGGTAGCTAGCAAGGTAACTGACTCTTAGTAACCGGTATGTTAATGCAATGCGTTGGCTACTTTGAATCTGCTATCAGACAGTCTCACTGTAAACAAAATGGGTCAATTAACGACTGGGAATTTATTCTTCTTAACATTGTTCTTATTTTGCTTATTTTGTTTAAAACAACATTGATTTATATATCACGTTCATTGAGAATGACGTTTTTCAAAAATGACGGGATCACACATCTCTACTGTCAACCATTTAACATGAAAAAAAAAAAAAAAAAACGTTTGACGTAAATCAGTGATGCCAAATATGTTATTTTTTTTAACGCTAAACTTTTATTATGCGGCAATGATGTAAAACCTTATCTAGCCATTTCCAGCGGTGTGTAATTTTAGGATTTAAACAACTTTTTACACATTTGTTATTGTCAGAGACAAGCCCCCTCATTTTAAACGAATCATATAATCGCTATGGCACTGTAAAATAAAAATTAAATCATTTATTACTTTTTGTTTGTGTAGACGAGTATTTTGATGATGATGTTTTCTTTCTTTCTTTTTTATAATTTTTTTTATTTATTTATAATATCTTTTTAATTCCAACATTTCTTAAGAAAGAAAAAAACAAAAAAATACTACTGGTACTAAATGGTACGTAGTGTGGCAACAACAATAACAACATTAAATCAACTTAAGCCAAATCAAGTCAAATGAAACGAAATGTTGTATATTTTTGTTAAATGCTTGAATAGTTTTTTTTTCTTTCTCATAAATTTGCCTAATTTGTTGTTGTTGTTGTTGTTGTTGTTGTTGTTGTTGTCTAGAGCTGTCTATGTTCACAACATTCTTTTTAAGGTTGTTGTTATATTTAAGCTGTTTTTTTTTTTTTTGACAAACTTTAAACTTATCAATTATAACACTAAAACTAACGCAAAATAAAAGAAAAAAACAGAACTAGACAAGCAACTACCCAGCAAGCACAAAATCACACATTTCGTTTGATATGAAATAAAATTTCAAATCTTTTTTTCAAATAGAGAAGCCAAATTATTGAGATAGCTTTTATTCTCAAACTTTAAAACCTGTAAAAAAGGATTTGATTTCGAATTATTTGAATTTTCAAATCAATCTTGAGTGTTTGTCAGTTTAAGCCCTATTTTCTCAATCTCTTATTACCATTTATCGTAATAAATATAATTTTTGTATGAGAACTGTCAGTATATCGTCACGATAAAAAATTACCCGAGATTGAAAAAATGGGTCTAAGACTAAAGGCTGGGTTAGCCGACCATAATGTATCCTTAACGGAATGGAACAGCTGACTCACAGTGCTTGAGAAACTTTTTTTAGAAAATAATTAAGTAGATCGTGAACGATATCATAATGAAGTTTCACCTTGTCAGTGCTGAGGTGTTTTTGAGTTGATTAGTATTTACATGAGTTCGTAGTTGAAATGGGGGCTAGTGGGCGGTCGTTATGGCAAGAAATTTGTTGTATAAATATCTACACAAAATACCCTTAGTTCAAGCGATATATGTGTTGAATTTTTTTTTTCGGCTACTTTTTTTTTGTACCCTTCACCTTCGTGAGAAGGGTATATATATGTTTGTCATTCCGTTTGTAATTTCCACGATATAATTTTCCGACCCTATAAAGTATATATATTCTGGATCCTTATAGATAGCGGAGTCGAGTAGCCATGTCTGTCTGTCTGTCTATTGAAATCAATTTTCTGAAACCCCAGATATCTTCGGGATCCAAATCTTCAATAATTCTGTCAGATATGCTTTCGAGAAGTTTCCTATTTAAAATCAGCAAAACGGAGATATGAGCAAAAATCCGAGACAACCTCTATTTTTGCCCTATTTTTGATCTATATCTCGATTACTAAGTCATAAATATAGTCAATATGGATATCTAATGATAGATATTTCAAAGTTCATTGCAACGATGTATATAAGGCTATAGTAAGTTGGACCTACAATGGGTCAAAATCGGGAAAATATTTTTTAACCCGAATTTTTTTTCCCAAAAAAAATTTTTTTGTCATACATTTTTTTTACAATTAATTAAAAAAAAAAAAATTTTATTTTAAAAAATTGCAAAAGAACATAATTTCGAAAAAAAAAAAAAATAAAATATTAAAAAAAAAAATTTTTTTTTATTTAAAGTATAATTTGGTGAAGGGTATGTAAGATTTGTCACAGCCGAATATAGGTCTCTTACTTGCTTTATCTTAATATCTGCTGTATACATCCTGAAGGAAACCTAGGGACAAGTGTCTCCAAGTCACCACTTTTGTCGATTATTTTGTTAACTTTTTGGCAACGAAGCGTTAATTTTGAAGACGACTCTTACAACTGTTATGAATTCGTACCTTTTTGTTTTTTAATTTTATTAATACAACGTTAAATGTTTACAAAATATGCAGTTTCATTAACGACATCTACTTTAGAAAAGTACCAAAAGTGTAGACAAGAATTACTAAAATATACTAGTGAGTCTCTGGTTCGAATGTCTACATATGGTCCCAAAATAAGTACCTAATCAATAGTAATATCGTCGGTAGTAGCCTTCCAATGACACGAACATGTTAAATGTCTAAAATAAATAGCATTGTCTGGGGATTAATAAGTCACTAGTACTGGTGACTGTGTCAATAGTAAGTCAGTACCGTTTCACAATTGACATTTCCTGCAGTGCAGTTATCTGGTCCCTACAGAAAGTTAAAGTCATCGAAATTCGAAACGTCTGAAATAGAGCATATTTTTTAAATTTTTTCCCAAAAATGTATTCAGGCTGTATTTCAGGAAAGAAAACTTAACCTAAATACGTTTAGGAATTGCGGTATTTAAGTGTATTGTCCTATCAATTTTCACAATATTATTTATTTTAAATATATTTTATCCCTTTGAGACAGTAATTTTCACTAACGTCTGATCATGTGCCTGATTTCAACTTATATATTTTGGATCTGAGGTATGAGGGAAGTCAACTGGTTACATTATAAATCCCAGGTAATCTGGCGTGAAGTCAATTGTCACTAAAGTGTATCTAATAAATTGTCACGATGGAATATTAGGTTTCATGTCTGCCCGCATATTTTGGGTGTTTTTGGCCAATGCTTGCTTCCTTATACGAATCAGTTGCGTTCGGGACAGGTTCCCCGTGATGGTTTGACCAGATTTCAGCAGCCCCTAATAGATAGGAACCATTTGGTCCCAAATACAGAGAATTACCTAAGAGTCATGGAGAATTACCTAAGAGTTATGGATATTTGGTTTTGGTGTCGATTCGGCTGGTTGGCCGGGCTTCACATACCAAATCGTCTTTCAAAGTCTCTCGACCTCATTTCGTATGGTACCCAATTTCCCTGCTTGTGTATAAATCTTGATGCTCGCAAACGTTTGGAAATTTCTGATTGAGTAGCTACCAGTGATTTTGGAAGCTCTTGTTGACAACAATCTTCTTGGAGTAATGCCTACAATTCTTGATCTTCAAACTTTTTTGCCTGGCCTGGACGATATTTGTCTTTAGTGTCAAAATCACCACTTATCACCACTCGCAAACCGTCTATGGCACATTGAAAGCGATGGAATATATTCACCATATGCTTTGGTCAGCAATAGGTGTGCTTCAGCGGCACTTTTTTCAAATTAAAGAAGTAAAGCAAAACATCTCACATATGACGCTTTGTTGGCACAAAAATCAACATTTTCGAAACAAAACTGTTGTTTACTCTATAATGTTCAATAAGTAATGGTGTTTTCTTTTCTGATAAAAATATTCCATTTATGTTACCATTGGCGCAGGGGTAAAAAGTTGTCATTTTCCTTTCTAAATATGTTGAATAAATAATTGGTAAATATGTGACATATCTCACCCTAAATTATATATCAGTGTGAGATAATACCCTTTTTTGCAGCTGCGTTAAGTACTTTTTTTTATGCAAAAAATGTTTGACAACAGCTGATTTCTATTATGGAAAATCAGTGTTGTCAATGCTTATTGGCAAACACACATAATTGAATGTCGAAAGTCGCTTTAACAGTGTTAAATATCGCTTTTTAATACAAATTTCCAATTCAATATTTCGCACGCTAAATGTACATTAGTGTTAAGTGTAAAATCAAGAAATTATTTTGTTCCATTCTAAAGAAGAAAATGTTTAATTTTGCAAGGGTGTGTGTAATATAATAATAATATTACACATTTATAAGGCATAATTTTTTTTAGAAAAGAAAACACCATAAGTAAGAATAAATGACAATATACCGCTTTAAAAAGATAAGCCGTCTATTGTAAATCCCGCACTTTTGAATTTTGTTTATATAATTCTCAAACAGTTTATGAGCTTTTTGCTTAAGTATACTTACAGGTAAACTATCATGAAGTTAATTGCCACTTTAGTGTCTCTAAGTAATCTAGAGTGTAGTCATTTTAAATGTTTATTTTCTTATTTACTTTGGAAAGTAGTTATTTTACCCACCAGAAGAAATCTATTGGAGTGTTGTCAGAGGAAGATTTGTTTACAAGCAATTGGTTATTGGATTGTCTATTGGACCTGACTATTTGAGGTCAATTAGCTTCCGATTAACACTCGAACATGTTACAATGACTAGTTACGTAGCTAATGAAGTAACCACTTGAACACATTCATCCCAGCAGTTCTTGATGATTGTCCCCACCTGGTGATTCACATACCGGTTACATTAAGACAGTTACCGTAGTAGCTAGTACGGTAACCGTCATAATGTAACCGGTATGTAAATCACCAGTTGGGGACAATCGTCCAGAACTGCTGGGATAGATGGATGTGTTCAAGTGTATCAGGCGACTATTGTTTTTGATAATGTTGTGGGATTTTGTTTTTATTTTGGTTATAATTATAACAATACACTCGTGCTTTTCATTTATATGATGGGATAGATGAGATGGCATCTTTTACAGTACATTCACATTGTTCAAATAATTGAGGAAATAAGCTGCTACCTAAAGGTTTCAATGTAAGGTTTATATCAACTTACATAGAATAAAATGATGTTTGCTAAATGAAATGTTGTTTATTTATGTTTAAATGTGTTTAATTGAAATGCAAGTGTAATTTTCGATATTTTTAAAGGTCATGCTTATTTCCTAAAATATTTTAATAATAACAACGCTGCTTTAGTTGATTATGTTGTCACTTGATTAATATCAGACACTTTTTTTTAAACAAATACAAACTGCGAAGCGTTTTACTTGTCTGCAGATACACCCAGAGTCTCTGGCGGGAATCAAACCCGCAAACCCGAGATTGATAGTCCAGCACACTACGGTCTAGTCATTGGGAAACCCATTTAACCATATTGTAGTAATCTCGGAGGTGTTTTTGTTTTATTTTTTTAAATTATTTTTTTTTTTGGTTTGAAAAATTAAAATTTTATTATGTACTTTTATGTGATTGAGCTTGTTTTAAATCAGAATTTGTAATTGTTGTTGTAGGTCAGTGAATTTTGAATAATATTTAGGCTTTTATTTTGTTTTTAAATATTTTGTTCAACTTTATTAAGTTTTCTATTTCACTTTTTTTGTTCAAATTCATAACAATTTTTATTTTGATAACTTATCAAATATATTATGGTATTTTATAAAACTGATACCTACAGTCTAAATATAGTTGAAATTATCACTTAACCCTTTTGAATTATTAATACTAATATTCTATAATAAACTGGCAAATTATTTGTGTTTTGAACTGAAATAGAACTTTAAAACACAATTCAATAATATTTAAATTCATTTCACATTTAAACTAATCTATGAGCTATAAATAAGTTTTTTTTTAAATAAATTAAGAACACAAACTAGAAACTTGTTTAAAAACTAAAAGATTTGTAGTATTAAATTATGAAAATCTATAATTATAACTTAAAATCATTATAGTTTAGCAATATACGTATTTTTAATTACTTTAGAACCAGTGTTAGAATTCTACTATTCCACTCAACATTTCAATTTCAAATTCTTTACTCTCTTTTTAGGTTTTCTATACAATTTATTCTAATTAATGTTCAAGGCTCTATTAGTTATTTTATTTATTTATTTTTTCCATTGGTTGTGTTCTAATTTTTTGTTGTCGTATTTTATTAAATATAATTTAGTTATTTTTTTTGTTCTGCTTTCATTCAATTTTTATGATGCATTCTTAGTTTGACGCACACACATTGTTATTTTTTGTGTGTTTCTTTAACATTCGTATGGTTTTCTTTCTTCTTAGTTTTCATTTATTTTCATATAGAATTTAATTATAATTTGATATAGTTAATAAATTTAATGTGTTTTTCCTATTTCTCTTTTTACAGGTTAGTAAAAAATTATTTTAATCCTAGTTTAATATTAAAGCTGTAAAACGTTTTAAAAAAGGGTAAGTTAAATTTTGTACATGAAACTATTGCTTTTAAATAAATATTAAATCGTCTAAAAAAGTTGTCAATTTATGTGATCTGCAGCGTTTGCCAATGAGTGGCATCTCTTTGGCAACCATTTGCAAATCAATATGGTGAACGTAAATCAGTGCTGCCAATTATGCATTTTCGAACGTTAAAATTCTGTTATGTGGCGGTGATGCAATATTAATGTTTTTTTGTTTCAATTCAATTTCATTTATTGATAATCTGTAAGCCAGAAATGGCCAAATTGATAACAGAGTGATTATATATGGCACTAGTATTTTACATTACATATTATTTATATTAATTTATTATAAAATAATTTTTATATTATACAGAAACAAGGATGTGAAAAGTTATCTCTGAAAAAAATAATCCTAAATAGCAAAGAAATTTAAAAACAAGTAAGAGAGCTATATTCGGCTGTGCCGAATCTTATATAACCTACACAAAATTATACTTTAAAATACAAATTTTAAACATTTTTAGGTAGAAAAATTAAAAAAAAAATGTTCAATTTTTTTTAAAAATTTTGTAACTATCAAGTTTAGCTTTGTAAAGAAATGTATATGCTGTTTTGTTTATCAGACACACAATATAAGAAAAAACACAATCATTTCTCTTTTCATTTATATTTTAATACATTATATGACTAACAAAGTTAGGAGTCAATATTTTTACTGGAACAAATAATAGAAACGCTTAAAAGGATTAAATTTTTAGAATTGTTCTTTATCCAATATATTGGACCGACACCAGAAGAAGAGAAACAACACCCCCATGTCATGATGGATCCAACGACGTGTTTTACGGTCTTCTTGGGCTGTGGTCAGACAAAAGAAAGATAAATTTGTTTGGATCCGATGAGAAACATTATATTAGGCGCCCTGACAATAAGGCATATGTTCCAAAATACACCAAGAAGACCGTTAAGCACGTCGGTGAATCAATCATGATATGGGGTGTTTCTGTTCATTATTATTTTTGAAAAATTTACTTAACTTTAAATTTTCACAAAAAAAGCTTTTAAGTACAAATAAATCTCTTATTTGTTCTTGAAGTTAAAGAAATAAGATAAACATAAACAAGTTTAAAATAAAAATTTTAAATATTTTTAGGTAAACAAAATTAAATTTTTTCAAAATTTAAAAAAAAAAATTTTTTTTTCAAAATTATTTTTCAAACATTTTTTTTTTTTTAATTTTTAAAATTTTATTTTTTTTTAATTTAAAAAAAAAAAAATGTATGACAAAAAATTTTTCGGGTTAAAAAATAGTTTTCCGGATTCTGACCTACTGTAGGTCCAAATTACTCTAGCCGTATATACATCGTTGCAATGGATTTTGAAATATCTATCATTAGATATCCATATTGTCTATATTAATGACTTACTAAACCAGATATAGATAAAAAATACGCAAAAAATCGAGGTTGTCCCGGTTTTTTCCTTATATCTCAGCCATTTGTGGACCGATTTTAAATCAATAATCAATTATGTTTGTAAGTTACTTGGGGGCTACGGAAAGTTGATTTCAACATACAGACGGACATGGCTATATCGAATTCGCTATCTATAACGATCCAGAATATATAAACTTTGTGGGGTCGCAAATGAAAATTTTAGAAATTACAAAGCGAATGACAAACTTATATATACCCTTGCCACTCATGGTGAAGCGTATAAAAAACAGCATCCATATAACAGCCTTTTTTGCCAAAAAAGGTTATATAAATTTACAATATTGTTTAAATTACAATGAGTGCCAATGCAAGGTAAACTTTGTTTTTAAAAAAAAAAAAAAAAATAAACGGTATTTAGATGTAACGTACGATATTTACGATTATATCTGTATTTCGATCACGCTATAGCTGAGATGAAAGTTTATTTTAGGGGTAACGATAGAGAACCTTAATTTTAAGATTCCCCTAGTTGGGAGATTCCTCTAGGGTTGTAACCGAGTTATTACAATAGAACGCGCAAAGAAAAAATATTGTTACGTTTTTACCTTTTAAAAACGTGGGTTTATTTCCTTTAAATAAACCGGATACTTTTGATTGCAAATAATAGCAGTTTTAGTAGTTTAAAATTGCAACAACTCATTATTTATTTAGAATGTACAACAACAACAGAATTAAATAGTCATTCAGTGTCTTTATACACGTTTATCAATTCGCAGAAATGCACACAAACTTTATAATGTACAAACACACATGTACACGACAATTGATGTTAACTCTAACAGCGACAATGATCAACTCCACTCACGACTGCCACCTCTGCCACTATTTATACAGACGCCATCTATCGTGAATCTTCTACAATAATCTCAACGGACAAACTAGTACATTCGAATTCTAGAGCTTTCGATGTTAATGTTATTTAGTGTTGCCATACTTACAAACAATGCTAATAACCGCATGCTACTGATGGACGTGTTTATAAACATGATGAATGTTGCAGGCCGTTATATCAAATCGTTATTACACATTCGTAACAATATGTTTACAGCGCAAAACAGAAAAGTTTTAATATAAAAAAGGAAAAAATTTAAAATAAATTTTACTTCATTTCAAAAAATTTTTTTTTTTTGGATTTCATCTATTAATAAAGTATGTATTTGGAAAAGTTTCCATTGTATTGTCACAGAATTTGGTTCAGTAGGACAAAGCTGTAAAAACTATATTTCTAGATTTTGTTTTTAAAAAATTTTTATTTCCGCCCAAAAAAGTTTAATTTTAAACAGTTTCGGTATAAATGACATTATTATTCTGCAAACTATGCCTGTCATTCGGTTGAATTGTTTAAATTTAGAATCAATGTCATTCAACTGGAAACGATTTGGTTTTCAAGAATTTTTATTTTATGACTTTTTGCCATATATTACGAATATAAACAAATAGTGAATTTTGGAATACACATAATAAATAAAATATTTTCAATGCTTAAAAACAAATACAAAAATACATATTTAACAAAATTTTATGAGATAGTAAAAATTTTCTAATATTAATAGAAAATTATATGTCGGTCACATGAACCTTAACAAAATAGCATATTTAACATTATTATTTTTTTGAAATTTCTCATATGAGAATGATTGGCAAATTTTATTGCCAAAAAAAATAAAAACTAAGTTTTCGTTAATGATTTTTGCGTATTTACAGACAAATTTTAATATTTTAAGCACGTGCAATTGTGACTTTAAAAACCACTTAAATTCTGATATACATGTGATATTTCACACGACAAAAAAAGAAGAAATAAATAACAAATGAACAACAGAACGCAAGCAAAAACAACTAAAAAAAAATTCAAAACAAAAACAAAATTAGTAGTAACATATTAATGCAGTAGTAAATACACATAATTTTCGTTAAAAACAAGTTAATAAAAATTAAATTATTTCCAAAAAAAAATATTGAAAAAAAAATCAGTTTTCAAATGGCGTACATACGAAAAAAAAAAACACAACAAATTAAAGTACATACCTCCTCCTACTACTACATAACAGAGTTGTACTGGAATTAATTCATATGAAAACATTACCCATCAGAGAAGCAAGCCGTCTAATTTTTTTCGGCGGCGGCTGAAGGGGTAACATTAGTCGGCGGCGGGTAACGCCGAGTTTTTACCGGCTTAAAAACTTTTTCGGCTGCGCCGACTTTAAAAGCAAATTATATATTTTTTTTTAAATATTAGCATGTATTGCTACTATAACAATGCCTATATTTTATTATTTTATAAAACGGAACTGTTTTCAATATATAATTTGGTTGTAAGCGAAATATAGCGACAATTTTGAGAGGAAGTGTTCAGTATTAAAACTTGTAGTTAAGGTATTTTGGACAAAAATACTGCATGAAGATGATACTGATTTCGAATAGTTTTCATAGAAACTTGTTCGTCACATTTTTCTTTCGACATCATGAAATAGGTCTTAAATAATATGGATCGTTAGGATATATTCGAATGAACAGGTAATATACAATTAGAAAAATTAATCTGTATTTTCAAAAACTTGTCCAACAGTATTCTTTACTAGGTATCTATGGTTGATTAAAACCTAATGTGATGAAATGCAAATGAATAAAACATTTTTTAGACGTTATTTCGGTGAATATAATTGCCCGTTTATAGAGTACAATATACCTCCATATTACTCGATTCTGTTCTTTATAAGCTAATTCTATAATTAAACCAAATAAATAATAACAAGTAAGAGTGCTATATTCGGCTATGCCGAATCTTATATACCCTTCACCTTTATTGTGGATGCATTAATTGCCCATTTTCAGCGTATAGCATCCTAAATATATCAAGAAAACTTTTAAAAATTTTACATTTAATTGCTGAAGTTACAAACGAAATAATAATCTTATGTGTATATACCCTTTTCACGAAGGTGAAGGGTATAAAAACAACAACGCCAATCGAAACGAAACATCAAAAAAAAAAAAAAAATACACAAAGCAATGAAACTAACACACATCCAAACATATGGGCCCATAATCATAGTCAAAAATAAAGTATATTTTAGGAGAAATAAAGTCGTCTTTACTTAAGAGTGGACTTTAGGTCTACCATAGACAAGTTAAAGTATACTTCTGACGTTAAAGTCGACTGTAAATATAAAACTAGCTGAAGTTGTTCTTAACTCATTTAACAACAGCATCAGCTGTTTTTCGCCATGTAAAAAAGTTCGACAAAAAGTTAAAAATGTTTAAGTTGCAAGATATTGGCAGAGATTTTGCAATTATTGAATATTGAATCAATAAAATTAGTACCAAAATAGAATACATTTGATATTAATCTTTCCTTTTCTATTTTTCCACTACAAACTGTTTTTTTCCTTTAGTTTCCCGGTTACATTTATTGTTTGACACTTGTTGTTTTTTTTTTTTAATTTCTAAGTCAGCTGTTCAGCGATGCCACTTGTCTATATTTTGTTGTATATTGTATGAAAACATTTTCTACATTTGAGGTGACACCCAGTTTGAATTAATCTTTTATTGTTGCCACAAAAAACACACAATACATTTAAGGCTCTGCTCCAAATGAAATCTACAATGTGTTTGTACATTCATTATGGATGTCACGTGATTTATCAAAATATAAGCGCGTTTTAGTGTTTTGTTTGTCTCAATTTAAAGTACGTTGTTGTGGCAATGTTTCATTTTTGTTTTGTTTTTTTTTTTTTTTTGTTTAATATTTTTATTTTTTATTCCTTCTTCGTCTGGTGTACAATTAAAACTTTGTTTATTGTACATTAAATGTTGTTAAATATTAAACGATTGTATTTTTGACAAATATTTAATGATTTATTTTATTACGTCGAATGTATTTTTGGTTTTATTTACGCATAAGCTGAGATGGATTTAAATGAATAAAGTTTAGCCACTAAGTCAGTAGTTAGTTTAACTCATAAAATACCCTACATCATACACAAAATATTGGTAGAACACTGACTTCTGAATTCACCTTCTGAAAGCTTTTATTTAGTATTAGTTAAATTTTGTTATATCACAAGGACTCACGTTCATTACTACTCCATAGTAAAGGTTTAGCGTTCGTAAAACAAAAACACATATCGGGGGAGTATATAACTATATTCAATACCCTCTATCTTAGATATCCATGAAAATTAGTTTTTTATGGCAAACAATCCCACATTTCTGGTATACATTTCAAGAAAAACTACTTATGTTTTGGAATTTCATTGACATTTTTGTAGTTATACCCTTCACCTTCCAGAGAAGGGTATATATAAGTTTGTCATTCCGTTTGTAATCACCACAATATAATATTCCCACCCTATAAAGTATATATATTCTGGATCCTTATAGATAGCGGAGTCGATTTAGCCATGTTCGTCTGTCTGTTGAAATCAATTTTCTGATGACCCCAGATATCTTCGGCATCTAAATCTTCAATAATTCTGTCAGACATGCTTTCGAGAAGTTTCCTATTTAAAATCATCAAAATCCATCCATAAATAACGGAGATATGAGCAAAAATCCGAGACAATCTCTATTTTTGGCCTATTTTTGATCTATATCTCGATTACTAAGTCATAAATATAGACAATAATGATAGATATTTCAAAGTCCATTGCAATGATGTATATAAAGCTATAGTAAGTTGGACATACAATGGGTCAAAATCGGGAAAAATATTTTTTAACCCGATTTTTTTTTCACAAAAAAACATTTTTTTTTGTCATACATTTTTTTCACTAATAAATTAAAAAAAAATTAATTTTTAAATAAAATTTTTTTGTACCCTTCACCATGAGTGGCACTAATAAATTTAAAAAAAAAATTATTTAAAAAATTAAAAAAAAGAAATTTGAAAAAAATTAAAACAAAACAATTTGGAAAAAAAAATTGTAAACAATTTTGAAAAAAAAAAATTTTTTTTTAAATTTTGAAAAACGATTTTGAAATTTTTTTTTTTAAATTTTGAAAAAAAATTTTAATTTTGTTTACCTAAAAATATTTAAAATTTGTATTTTAATGTATAATTTGGTGAAGGGTATATAAGATTCGGCACAGCCGAATATAGCTCTCGTACTTGTTTTTTTTTAAATTGGAAAGAACTTTTAAAATACAATTTCGAAAAAAAAATTAATTTTTTTTTAAATATAATTTGGTGAAGAGTATATAAGATTCGGCACAGCGGAATACAGCTCGCTTACTTGTTTTTTTTTTAAATAAATTATATTTCTGAATGTACATACTTCTATATTCTTGAATAATTACTATTTATGGGAGTATGACTTAAAAACGCGGGATTTGCAATAAATGGCTTATACTAGGTGGCGCAAAAGTAAACTTCCGATGTTTTTTGGCTGTAATTAAAAAAAAAAAATTAAAAACTTTGATTCTTCTTGTGGATTATTTTTATTTGGTCTTTTAATTTTTTTTACACCAAGTCGAGAATATGATGTCATGTAAATGGCCGCCGCCACAGTTGATTGTCATTTGAGCCCTTTTCATGGCATTTTCCATCACTTTGGCCAAAACTTCCGGCGATAGGTCCTCACATTCTTGACGGATATTGTCTTTAAGAGCTGCAAGAGTCTGAGGCTTGTTGACATAAACCCGCGACTTCAAAAAGCGGTCAAATCAGGTGATCTTGCTGGCCAGTGCAAATCGCCAAAACGGGAGATTAGGCGCCCGGGAAATGCATCCTTCAGCATATCGGTTGTGGCACGTGCAGTGTGTGCCATTGCACCGTCCTGTTGGAACCACATGTTTTCCAATCCCAATTCATCAAGTTGCGGCAAAAAGAACTCGTTGATCATTGCTCTGTAGCGCTCACCATTCACAGTAACCGTTTGGCCCGCGACGTCTTCGAAGGAAAAAGGTCCGATGACTCCTCCGGCGAAAACAGCACACCATACAGTGACTTTGAGCGAGTGTAATGGCTCTTCGTGTGTTACACGCAGATTTTCAGTGCCCCAGAAGCGTAAATTTTGCTTATTTACGTACCCGCTAAGATGGAAATGGGCCTCATCACTCATGATTATTTTTGATGAAAAATCATCTTCTTCTTGGTGGTGATTAAGGATGGCTTGAGCGTATGTTAGACGCGATTGGCGGTCAGCAGCTAACAGCTGATGCACCGTCTGGACTTTGTACGGAAACATCTTCAAATCTTGTACCAAAATTCGCTGTAAAGACCGTCGACTGATACGCATTTGCGTGGCACGTCGTCTGGTCGATGTCGACGGCGCTTCCATGACATCCTCGGCTACAGCAGCAATATTCTCTGCAGAACGGCTACTCCGGGGTCTGCCACGCCTGGCAGCATCTCGTGTTCTGCCAGTCTCTTCGAGGCGAGCGGCTAAACGTCGCAGTGTTTCACCAGTAGGCGTTGGACGGCCAGGAAATCTGCGACGAAATTCACGTTGTGCCAAAGTCACCGACCGATTATTGGCCAAATAAATAGTCAGCAATATTCCGCGTTCTGGAGCAGTGTAGCGTAACATTGTTTATTAACGTGTATTTCGCATTTATTTAATACACAAATTTCAAAACAGAACTGACATTAGGTGCCAATCGCAAAATTTACAGCATTTTCTGATAGGAGGATTACTTTTGCGCCACCTTGTATCTTGAACGCAATAACTTGTATGTCATTTTGAAGGGAACATTAATTTATTCTCACTTACTTATTGAAGATTATAGTGTAAACAACAAAGTTTTTCTTGCTTCGAAAATGTTGAATTTTGTACCAACAAAGCGTCATATGCTGGAAGTTTTGCTTTACTTCTTTAATTTGAAAAAAAGTGCCGCTGAAGCCCACCGATTTCTCACCAAAGCTTATGTGGAGAGTGGAGGTTTTGATACGGAAAACAAAGAACACGAATCGGCAGCATTACTCCATGAAGTTTATGTCAAACTCAACAAGAGCTTGCAACATGATTGGGAGCTGCTCGAGCAGCAATTTCAAAGCAGCAGGATTCATCCAAAAGCAGGTAAAGTGCATACCATACGAATTGAAGCTGAGAGACATTGAAAGACGGTTTTGTGTGTCTGAAATGCTGCTTGAACACTATAAAAGAAAATCATTTTTGCACCGAATCGTTACATGCGATGAATAACCCGAAGTGTAAGAGATCGTATGTGAAGCCCGGCCAATCAGCCGAATCGATACCAAAGCCAAATATCCATGGCGCTAAGTTAATGCTCTGTATATGGTGAGAGCAAAAGGGTCCTATCTATTATGAGCCTGTACCAGTACGAAAACCAACTGATTCGTTTGAAGCGAACATTGGGCGAAAAGAATATGCGGCTACATATGACCGTAGTATTCCATCATAACAACGCTCGGCCACATGTTGCAATACCTGTTTGTTTCGATCGATGCAGAACGCTCTCTCTGGGATACGCTTCAATTCATAACAGAGTGGCCTCAAAAGATGAGTTGTTCTTTTGGCTCGGAATCCATATATTGCCAGAAAAATGGGAAAATGTCATAGCTAACAATGGCTTATATTTTGAATAAATTTATATTGTACAAATGTTTCAAAATGAAAGCTAAAAATGTGAAAAAATTACGCATTTTTAAGTCATACACTCAATAATTCAATTTCCACTAACAAAATATGTTTTATTACTAATTTCGATAAGCTTATCTCGAGTAAATTGACTAACACGTTTTCAAGATATCAATTATTATTAGGTTTTTATGTTTATTTATATACACAGAGAAAACAGATTCGTGATAACAAACGAATTTGTTGCCAATCGAATGATTCTGCCTTAATGACCGAATTTTGGAAGGGGTAACAAAATTTTGGTTGCTTCAACCGAAATTCTTCTTTATCAACTGACTTTCTGTTGATAGAACCGAAAAAGTTTATGTGTGCTACCTAATCCTTCGATTGGCAACAAATTCGCTTGCGAATCTGTTTTCTCTGTGTAAATATTTGACTTATATATATAATTCATCAATATATCCGCTATATTCCATCTTATGTGGCTATTTAAAATCGAGAAAATTTATCCACAAATGACAGAGCTATATGCAAAAAACCAAGACTTCCTCGATTTCTTGTAGTTTTTGCTATGTTTGAGGTTTCAAAAACGCCAACAAAGCTGAAAAAAAGAGGGAAATATAAAACTTGATTTTCTTCTGCCTCTTGACAGCTCTGTATAATTTGTGGTGTAGCACTAGCTTTTATACAGAAAGGTTGTGTTAAGCTACGTATACACGGTTGTCAGAAACATGCTTAGAAAATGGTTAACACAACCATGAGAACTTATGTTGAAACATATGGTTGTTCACCATTTATTGAACATTCTTTGTAAGAATATGACAACCGTGTATACAAAAACATTTTTTTTTACCAAAAAGGGTTTTTAATAATTATCTTATCCATTAATATTATTTTACCGTAAATCTATGTACCGTTGTCAGATCTTACAACGTTGATAGAAAAATGTTCAGTAAATGGTTAACACAACCATGTGAACTTATGTTGAAACATATGGTTGTTAACCATTTACTGAACATTACTGTAAGATCTGACAACCGTGTATAAATAGTTTAAGTATTCTCTAATTCTCTTTCTGGGTCACCCTAATAACTAAGTTTTTTTCAGCTAAAAATAATTTTACAGATTTTAACATTCAATTCAGGTTATTGTAGAGTCATAAAAACTAAATTTTTTCGAAAAAAGTTTCAACATTAAAAAAATACCAATTCCGTCTTCAAAACAAAATTAACTAAGTATGTGCAATAATAATTTATTAATAAAGGCTATAAAATCCTACAACGAAAACAACGTAAATAAACAAAATATAATTGAAACTATTTTTGTACATAGACATACATAATATGTATGTATAGCCCCATATTCATACATCAATTTTTAAAAGGTTTTATAAAACATACAAAAACCGTTTTCGATACAAAATCTGTTTTATAAACCTTTAATAAATGTAAAAATTTATTATGAATAAGGCCTTAAGGCTTTTCATTATTTGTTTTTTATTTTTTTATTTTTTATAAAATGTGTCTTAATTGATTTTAAATACAACATAAATTAAAATTATATTTGTTCAAGTTTTGCAAATATAAAATATAAAAAAATAAATTTCGAAAAATGAAATTGTGAATTTTGACCGTACGCCCGGAAGAATTGTTCTATGGACTATAAAATTTGTTTATGGATAATATAAGTATGATAAGATGTCGTTAACTAAAGGCGCAATGCCTCTGAAGTTTGGAGATGCAATTACAAGGGGAAAAATTAATTTTTTTCAGATTTTCCAGAAATTTCTTCATTAAATAATTATTTATGCATTTTGATGTTAAAGAATAGTAATATAAAGACAATTATCATTCAAACTAGGACTGAGATTAAAAAATTTTTAACATACATATATGTTAATAAAAATAAAACCATTAAACTTACAGTTTTGAATCTTTTTTTATTTGATTGAAATTATTGTTACAATTTACAAAAAAAAAATATATTTTGATAGTTCTAATCACTAATGATGGAATTATGAACCTTTTTCGAAAACCCTTCCATTATGGTTTTTATAGTGCTTTCTGTCACTTTGCTCGAACAGGTTATCCATCTCCATTTAAAAACTACCACACTTTTGGACATCATTTTTATGCTCTTCAATTCTCTTTTAACAAGAGTCCCATATCTCTCCACTGGCCTTATCTCTAGGCAGTTTGGAGGATTTGTCTCTCTTGGTACAAATACCACATCATTGTTCTTGTACCACTCAAGACCTTTCTTACTATAGTGACAGATGCAAAATCAGGACAAAAATAAGTGGACACATTAAGAAGTTTTATTTGTAAACATTCCTTGATGTAAATTTCGTTATTTATAGAGCCCGTTGTAACAAATGCTTGGCTTATTTTGCCGCAACTGCATATTGCTTGTAATACCAAGAACTTTTTGGGAAATTTTGTGTGCTTTTGGGTCCTAAACTTTTCTTCAACATTCCCTCGAGCATCTGCAACATAAAAAAATTTACCCTACGTAGATTTCGTCATCCATTAAGCAGCAAGAATATTTTTTTTTTTATAAAATTTGACTTCAATTTCCGTGCTCTGTTTTTGCCCACTAAATTTTTAGCAGCGTTCCTGTCAGGAACTTTTTGAGCCTTGTATGTTTTTAAACCTGCATTAGCTTTAACTTTTCGTACCAAATAGTCCGAACACTGAGCTAACCGGGATGCTTTCCTACTGGATGTGTTGTGAGCTGTTTTGAAAATGCTATCTATTTATTGGCTTTAAAAACATCATGTGGACCATTCCTTCTACTTGAACCAGGTTTTCTATCAACGGACAAGTTCTCCCGATACTGTTGAATAACATTGGAAACAGTTTGACGGCAGACCTTTGATTGTTTGGACAACCTTTTGTAGGACCAAGTTGGGTTTTGTTGAAAATATTTAATAATTTTAGTAGACACTTTTTTCTCGTCACTTATACAAACGAATATAATTGACATTAAACAAAAGGTCAAAAGTAAAATTTTGCAATATGTGGGATTTCTATTTTCAGCTTTTATTTTGAGACATTGGTAAAAAATAAATTTATTAAAAGTGTTGGCTATTGTTAGCTATGACATTTTCCCATCTTTCTGTCAACATATGGATCCGTGCCAAAAGAACTGCTCATCTTTTGAGGCCAAGAACGAATCAAGCCAATATTGGTTACTATGTTCCAAAGTGAAGCGTATCCCACAGAGAGAGCGTTCTGCATCGATCGGAGTAGTAGTCGTACGGGGCACGGTCTGGACTATAAAGCGGTTGAGACTTAACAGGTATTGCAACGTGTGACCTAACGTTGTTGTGACGGAATATTACGATTTCATGTCTGGCCGCATATTCTGGTCGTTTTTCGACCAATGCTCGCTTCAAACGAATCAGTTGCGTTCGGTACAGGTTCCCTGTGATGGTCTGGCCAAATTTCAGCAGCTCATAATACAGAGTATTACCTTAGCGCCATGGATATTTAAATTTGGTGTTGATTCGGCTGGTTGGCCGGGCTTCACATACGATCTCTTAAGCTTCGGGTTATTGTAATGGATCCATTTTTCAATCCAAGTAATTATTCGGTAGAAACATGATTTTCTTTTAGCATAATTTCGGACATGCAAACTCATTTTTAATGTTCTCTCGGCATCAATTTGTATAATACACAATTTCCCTGCTTTCGGATGAATGCTGCTCCTTGCAAACGTTTTGAAATTGCTGCTTGAAGAAATCCCAATATATTTTGCAAGCACTTGTTGACTTTGACAATAATATTCATGGTCTTTCGTATCAAAATCACAAACTTCTGAACCGAACAAACCATTTCTCGCACATTGAAACCGATGGAACACATTCACCATAAACTTCGGTGAGCAATCGATGTGCTTCAGCGGTACTTTTTTTCAAATTAAAGAAGTAAAGTGAAACTTCTCGCATATGACGCTTTGTTGGCACAAAATTCGAATCAAAATAAAACTTTGTTATTTACACTATAATGTTCACTAACTAAGTGAGATATGTACCCTTCAAAATTACATATAAGTTATTAAAAACAAAAACCTCGTTCAAAAGATACGGCATCTGCTGTAGGTGCCGCATTTTTAAGTCATATACCCAATAAGAAAAACCTAGAAACATAAAGGCCAACTTCTTAAATTCCAACCTTTACTATAAAAACCGAAAAACTGAAATTAACCCTTAAACGAACTTGTGATCAAAATGACCCCAAACTTTAAAAACCATGAAAAATAACATTGTAAAAATTAATTTTTCAGCTTTTGCTAAAATTTTTCAATTAAATTTTGCCTTGTAAACTTCGGATCAGCGTCGTTGTACGTCATCTTATATCCTAATGCCTACACAGCATAGCGAGAGGTGGCCGGCCTGTAGCTTGATATTGTTTTCGCCCATACAATATTTTAGACTGTAAAGTGACCACAGACATTTTTAATAAAAAAAATCCAAGACAAAAATAAAAAAATCTAGATATATGTATATTACTAAAAACATTAGACTTTAATAAGATTTTGTATTGATTCTTTTCTTTTATGTTTTTTTTTTTTGCCAAAGTCCAATTTGCAACTACTTAATTGTTTACTAAATATTTTATTTTTTGTTTTGTATTTATTGTGTTTTGTTTGTGATCTACCACAATAATTTATTGTTAGAAATTTTCAAAACTGGGATAAAGTTGTTGTCATAAAAAACACAAAAGACACACAATAACAAGTTATTTGTTTCTAAATATTATATTTAGCATTTCGAAAATAATACACCAACTGTCTGTCTTTTTTAAATTTTATTTTAATATTTCACCATTTAATAACATATTAGGGAGGAAACAAAGATGTTTGACAAGTCAGCGGACGTTACCCATTTGAAATTTGTTAAAACTTGGTTTACTGGTTCTTTATGATCATATTTCATATTTGAAGTTTCTCAAAACTTAGAAATTCGCTTTGTTTTATCTTTTATCGAGGTGTAAATCCTATTTCATATCGGAAAATCATAACCAATTTTGGTTCTTTATTGTATCTGAAAATGACTTAAAAATGGGGTATTTACAATAGATGGCGTATCTTTTGAACGCGGTTTTAATAACTTATATGACATTTTGAGGGGTACATATTTGTCATTTATTCTCACTTATGCTGTTTTCTTTTCTAAAAAAAATGATGCCTTATAAATGTGTAATATTATTATCATGTTACACACACCCTTGCAAAATGAAACATTTTTTCTATTAGAATGGAACAAAATAATTTCTTGATTTTTCACTTAACACTAATGTATATTTAGCGTGCCAAATATTGAATTGGAAATTTGTATTAAAAAGCGATATTTAACACTGTTAAAGCGACTTTCGACATTCAATTGTGTGTGTTTGCCAATAAGCATTAACAACACTGATTTTCAATAATAGAAAACAGCTGTTGTCAAACATTGTTTGCATAAAAAAAGTACTTAACGCAGTTGCAAAAAAGGGTATTATCTCACACTGAAATATAATTGAGGGTGAGATATGTAACATATTTACCAATTATTTATGCAACATATTTTGAAAGGAAAATTGCAACTTTTTACCCCTGCGCCAATGGTAACATAAATGGAAAATTTTTATCTGAAAAGAAAACACCATTAGTTATTGAACATTATAGTGTAAACAAAGTTTTATTGTTTCGCTTTACTTCTTCAATTTGAAGCACACTAATTGCTCACCAAAGCTAATGGCGAATGTGTACCATCGGTTTCAAAGTGCGAGAGATGGTTTGTTCAGAAGTGGACATTTTCACACGGAAGACAAATATCCAGCCAAAAAAAAAAAAAATTTAACACCAAGAATTGGCGGCTATACTCCATGAATACTGTTGTCAAACTCAACATGAGCTTGCAGAATAATTGGAGTATAATCTGACTGTTTCAAAGTTAAAATATATAAAAACTAAACTAAAGCTAATTTAAAGAATTTTGTCTGGCCATCGATAACATGTTTTCCAAATATTATTGAATTTAGAATAAAATTAATTTTTTTTTTTAATCGAAATTTTTCGTTTCATTTTTAATTGTTATAAAATGACCATAATATTTGTAACTTAACAGAATAATGATCATGTAAATTTCCCTTTGTCATAACGGTGCAATAACACTAATAAGTGGAGACTCTCTTGACAACCATTTTGAAGTTTATCAAAAACACACCCATTCATTAAAATTACTATTTAAAAATTTAATATATCTTTTATTCGTAAACAATATGGAAAAACTTATATATTCTTTAAAAGCTGTTAAATTTATAGTTTTAAAAATGTCTAATTTTTAACTATAGACAATTTTAATAAATTCTGGTTACAAATAAATATTTTAGAAATAAATTTGCATTTAAATCGATTTTTTCCATATTAGGTTTTAGTTTAAAAAAAATATATATAAAAAAAAAATAATCATAAAAAAAACTTGTTCATTTTAGTTTTGTTTCGCACTCTATTATGTTCCCTGGATAGCTGCTAATCAATCGTAAAAAGATTTTGATTTAAAATGTTGGAAATGTAAAACATATATTTTGTATTTTCTTGAAAAAAAAAAAAAAAAAAAATTTCAAACTCACTCAAACCACTTTTACACACAAGAAAATCGATCGGCTGATTTGTTCCGTTAAGGAAACTGTACCTCACAGACGGCTAAAGCACCCTGTTTAGATATGTCTTTAAGACCTAGTGTTAACGAAATTTGGGCAAACATTCAACAAACCGATTATGTTTAACAAACATAACAGGTTTGTTTGTCAAACAAGTTTGTTTGTCAAACAAGTTTGTTTGTCATCTAACTGCCATTAGTCGCTTGTAGAAAGTCACGCAGCTACGTAAAATTTCTATAGATTTCTTGTGCTACATACCTCTAACGTGTCAACCTATAACTGGAATTAGCTGATTATCTTAAGGTTTGTCACTCTCCGTTACCTACAAACCTCTATTACATATATCTCTGCATGTTTAAAACCCTAACGCATTGTTGTATCTCATGTCAATATTTAAACATGTCAATCAAATCAAAATTCTCAAATATTTAAAACTAATTTTAAAAAGTTTTGAATTACGTTATGTTTAGTTATAATACCTTAAAACAACCATTTGAAAATCAGGCCTTATCAAGGTACTTCTTCTTTGGTTAATATTTTGAAATACCTAAAGGTCAGATTTTCAAATAAGACTTGAAAATGCGGGATTTTTTTCTTCAAATTTTTAGCTTTTATTTTGAAACATTTGTACAATATAAATGTATTCAAAGTATTGGCCGTTGTTAGATATGACCTTTTCCCATCTTTCTGGCAACATATGGATTCGGAGCTAAAATAACTGCTCAATCTTTTGAGCCCAAGAACGAATCAAGCCAATATCGGATACTTTGTTCCAAAGTGAAGCGTATCCCACAGAGAGTATTCTGCATCGATCGAAACAAATAGTAGTTGGTCGGGGCAAGGTCTGAACTAACTATATGACGGGTGAGGCAAAACTTCCCAACCACTTCTTTCTAAATTGTTTTTAACAGGTATTGCAACATGTGTCCGAGATTACAGTTTCATATTCTGCATATTCTGGTCGTTTTTCGGCCAATGCTCGCTTCAAATGAATCAGTTGCGTTCGGTACAGGTTCTCTGTGATGGCCTGGTTAGATTTCTGCAGTTCATAATAGATATGACCCTTTTTGATCCCACCAAATACAGATACCTTAGCGTCATGGACATTTTGCTTTGGTGTCGATTCGGCTGGTTGGCCGGGTTTCACATACAATCTCTTACGCTTCTGATTATCGTAATGGATCCATGTTTCATCGCAAGTAATAATTCGGTGAAAAAATGATTTTCTTTTATAGCTTTCAAACAGCATTTCGGACATACAAAATCGTCTTTTAATGTCTCTCGGCTTAAATTCGTATGGTGCGCAATTTCCCTGCTGTTGGATGAATCCTGCTGCTCGAAACGTTTTGAAATTGCTGATTGAATAGCTCCCAATGATTTTGAAAGCTCTTGTTGAGTTTGACAACAATCTTCATGGAGTAATAACTCCAATTCTTGGTCTTCAAACTTCTTTGTCTGGGTGATCTTTGTCTTTCGTGTCAAAATCACCGGAATTTTCCGAAAAAAAATGTGTGATGGGCCTGATTGTTTCTATCGTCAGCCTCAAAATTTGTGTTGCAATGTTTCAGTGTACTTGTACAGAGTTGTTAATTAGTACTGGATTTTCTCTAAACTTTACACAGCTACACGACCACAAATGCCGTTGGCAGCATTCGTCACCCTGTAGTTAGCTACTTAATTATAATGAAAACGACAATAACATCGTAATACTATGTTCAGACATGCACCTTAATTGCGCAGTTAAGAACATTTACACAAATAAGGGTTAATTGAGCTTAATTTATCACACAATAACTCAATTGATAAATTGCGCAATTAATACTTAATTGTATCACTAATTGCGTACAAATTCGAAATGCAACCCTTGTCGCAAGTATATTTACTGAGAAGTATGTTCAGTGAGAAAAAAAAATGCTGTACGATGGCAAGCCGAATGTCAAAAAAGTAAACAAACAAATGAAAAAGTAAAAAAAAATGTCCGGCGAAGTTGTTTTTAAGTTTATTTAATTTTCTAAACAAATTTAATAATTAATAAATAGTTAAATAAAGTCAATTATATCATTTTCAACTTGAAGAGGAAGAGACTGGCGTAGAATGAGGCCAGTTAAGAATGTCTGCTTGACTTGTGTCCAAATGCTAATTGAGTAAACTAAATTGAGTACCTATGTGCGAACACTATAAATGCGAAATTAAAATTAAATTCAGACAATTAAGAATGCATGTCTGTGCATAGTATAAAACCAGCTGACAATGAAGTTTGACGTTTCGATGTACATACTGATCATTGTCGCCTATGAAGCCAACTTAAGCTAATTTATATAAACGTGTGTATTTCAATATTGATAGATTGTGGTCGATTGTCTACTGTAGTCTATGTGTTTAATGGTCATTGTCTGATAGCCAAAGAGTGTGAGTGCAAGAAGGAAGTGATAACAAAAACTTATGAATTAACAACATTTAGGAAATTCTGAATTTACTGAGAAACCCAACTACATATACATACGAGTAGTTATTATTAAACAAATAATGATTAGTCTTATTGATTGATTAAGAGCGTTTTTGTTAAGAATATTAAAAAAATTCAAAGTATAAATAAAAACCTAAGCTGTTTTGTTTGTAAATATTAAATATATCTGTTTTGTTTTTATATATCGTTTTACTAAAATGCAAAACAGCGTATCATCAAAAAATTTTAAATTGAATTTTTATCGTAAAGTAACTAGTGTCCATAAAAGTTCCCCTCAGAAAATGATTGTCTTATAATAATTAAAATCGTAATGAAATTGGTCATAAACAAGTTTTATATGCACCTTAATTTGTCTACCAACTTTTGGGAGTATCAGTCCATAATTGACCCTTCTCTCGCCCCATATAACCTCTTTATCAGAAAATAAATATATTATTGTCATACAAGATGCGGCACACTCTTGCTTGCTTCTCCTGTCAGTTTATGAAATGTGATGTTATGCTATTTTGCATTTAAGGTTACGTTATATGGTTTAATGATGAAACACCTTTCATTAATTAGTTTCTTATAACTAATTTTTGTGTGTTTTCTTTTCAATATTTTAATTAGTTTTTTCTGTTTTCATTAATTAAGTGATAATCAGTGTTACTAAAGAAATCAATTTTAATACTACGAAGTTTAACTTTATTGCATTGCAGTATTTTATTGTTTTAATCTTTGACGTTAAACTAAAGTTTGTTGTTTAGATGTTATAAGTAATACTTTTAGAATTATTTAATTCATCAACATACAGTGGTTACAATGTAAACTATTCCAAATATTCTAAAAAAAATATTAAGAGATTTGTATATTTTAGGTATTTTATTAATATCTACTTTTATTTGCTTATATGTATTAACAAAAAACAAATAAGAGAGCTATATTCGGCTGTGCCGAATCTTATATACCTTTCACCAAATTATACTTTAAAATAAAATTTAAATTCTTTTTTTTTTTAATTTTAAAAAAATTTTTCAAAATTGTTTTTCCAATTTTAAAAAAAAAAAAAATTTTTAATTTAAAAATTTATTTTTTTAATTTTTAGTGAAAAAAAATTATGACAAAAAAATGTTTTTTGGGAAAAAAAATTCGAGTTAAAAAATATTTTTCCCGATTTTGACCCATTGTAGGTCCAACTTACTATAGCCTTAAATAGATCGTTGCGTTCAAATATATATAATTAGATATCCATATTGTCTATATTTATGACTTAGTAATCGAGATATAGATAAAAAAAATAGGCCGAAAATAGAGGTTGTCTCGGTTTTTTGCTCATATCTCCGTTATTTATGGACGGATTTTGCTGATTTTAAATAGGAAAATTCTCGAAAGCATGTCTGACAGAATTATTAAAGATTTGGAACCCGAATATTTCTGAGGTCTTCAGAAAATTGATTTCAACAGACAGACGGACAGACGGACATGGCTAAATCGACTCCGCTATCTATAAGGATCCAGTGGAAATTACAAACGGAATCACAAACTTATATATATACCCTTCTCACGAAGGTGAAGGGTATAAAAAAAATAAGAAACTAATTGAATTCTGAAAAGAAAATTAAAAGGATGCGTTATTATCGTATAGACAAAACAATGGAAACTTTGATTTAATTTCTAAAACAATTGTCTCTTTTACTGCTTCACAGCGACGATACATTGAAACAATTAAATAATCAATCGTCTCCTTTGAAATATTTTGCGATTCCATTATAAATGCATCCTTCGTGCTATAATTTTGAGTCCGTATCTTCGATCAACAATTTCCCATAGGTTTTCTTCTATGAGATTGAGATCTGTTAATTGGGCAGGCCTCTTCAAAACACGAACCTCATTGGGTTGCAACCCTAGAGGTGCGTTTGGGGTCATTGTTGTGCTAGAATCTTTAAACTAGGGTCATATTTTCCACAGCGTAATACTATGTTCAGACATGCATTCTTAATTGTGTCAATTTAATTTTTATTTGGCAATAAAATTTAGTGTTCACACATAGGTACTCAATTTAGTTTACTCAATTAGCATTTGGCCACAAGTCAACCAGACATTCTTCACTGGCCTCATTCTACGCCAGTATCTTCCTCTTCAATTGGAAAAACATATAATTGACTTTATTTAACTATTTATTAATTATTAAATTTGTTCAGAAAATTAAATAAACTTAAAAACAACTTCGCCGGACATTTTTTTTTACTTTTTCATTTGTTTGTTTACTTTTTTGACATTCGGCTTGCCATTGTACAGCATTTTTTCTTCTCACTGAACATACTTCTCAGTAAACATACTTGCGACAAGGGTTGCATTTCGAATTTGTACGCAATTAGTGATACAATTAAGCATTAAGTGCGCAATTTATTAATTGAGTTCTTGTATGATAAATTGAGTTCAATT
Source organism: Calliphora vomitoria (assembly GCA_942486065.2). Taxonomy (NCBI): domain Eukaryota; kingdom Metazoa; phylum Arthropoda; class Insecta; order Diptera; family Calliphoridae; genus Calliphora; species Calliphora vomitoria. The sequence goes on from OW818032.2 coordinate 7,503,192, forward strand.
ATACCCTAAATTATGTAAATGTTCCTAATTGCGCAATTATGGTGCATGTCTGAACATAGTATAAGGATACATAAATGTGGATCTTAAAATAGATCTGTATCCGATTTCAGTCCTTTTGAATTTCCCGGCTCTTAATTGAAAGAGAAACACTGCTCCTGTCAACACAACTCAAATAATGAAAATTAATTTTAATGTTATGAAATCACGGAAAATCTTATCCTGATATTCAAAGTTATATCAAACGCTATTGAACATAAAGAAAAACTATAATATGTGGATTGTAAATGAAAAACTGCAGTTCATTTAAATTTGCCAAGCAAATAAAACCGAATTAAATTTAGAAGACTTCTAGATGCTAAATTGGAAGAGCGAAATCCAAGGCAAAAACCACTATTTACAAAAATACATAGTGGCACTAATTTGGAGTCCGTCAGATGCTAACTGGTCTGCAAGCAAATGTCACAATGTTTAGTGAACTAACGGATAAACATGTTTTATATGTAAGTTCTGGGTGAAGGCAATATATTACGTCCATCCTCTTCTGCTTGTCAAACATATTACACTGTGGAAACAGTTAAAATATTTATAAATTTTGTGGTACTGTTATTATCTTGTTCGCAACTGTATATATTTATCTTCGCTGGAATATTAACGAGTTTTTTTTTTTGTTTATTTACTAAAGGGTGTCTTTTTAAGTCCAATATAACTTTCGAAAGGGTTAACGAACTATCATACTGCGCTCACTGTCTGTCTGTCTGTCAATTTTCTGAAGACCCCAGATATCTTCGGGATCCAAATCTTCAATAATTCTGTTAGGCATGCTTTAAAATCAGCAAAATCCATAAATAACGGAGATATGAGCAAAAATCCGAGACAACCTCTATTTTTGGCCTATTTTTGATCTGTATCTGGATTACTAAGTCATTAATATAGACAATATGGATATCTAATCCATTGCAACGATAAGGCTATAGTTATTTGGACCTACAATGGGTCAAAATCAACAAAAATAGTTTTTAACCCGATTTTTTTTACAAAAAAATTTTTTTGCCATAAATTTTTTTTAAGTATATTTAAAAAAAAAATTTTAAAAAAAATTTTTTTTTTGAATTTCGAAAAACAATTTTGACAAAAAAAAATTAATTTTTTTTTACCTAAAAATATTTAAAATTTTTATTTTAAAGTATAATTTGGTGAAGGGTATATAAGATTCGTCACAGCCGAATATAGCTCTCTTACTTGTTTTATTTGGAAATAACAGGTTTTTACACGGGTGATAGCAACCAAAACCAGCCTCATTTGCCCAGCGGTTAACAGTTCGAGAATTAATTTAAAATGTTTAGTTATTAATATCCTCCCAGGTGTAATTTTTGGTAATTTCTTAAAGTCTTTTGCTATTAAATTAAATTGTCTTCGAGAAGTTTTATGGGGTCTTCCTGGTACAGAGCGATAACGAGTCGAAAATTAGTTATTATTCTGATTATAATTTTCATATAATTAAGGAACATGTTATTGTTGTTTTTTCACAAATTAGAAAAAGAAGTATACGTATTAAGCATTTGTAGTTTTACGCTTTTATTGTGGTAATATTAACCCTCTAATGCTTAAGCATGCCTCAAGGCACTCATCGCAAAAATGCCAATAAATGCAAATATAACTGATTTTTCACTTTAAAAACTCTTGTAACTGTTTCTAAAAAACGTGCTTAAATATTTTAATAAGCCTTCAAAAGTCTTAAAAGCTCTCTTCTGTTTTATTTTAGGCACTCTTGGGCATTGCAGACTAGTTTTGCTGCCTCAGTTCTTCCCTCATATAGCAAAATGCTGTTTGGTTTTCTTTGCTTTGATTTGCAAATTTTTTACATAAAATTTTAAGAAATGGCTGGTCGAGTGAACAAACTCTTCAAATTACCTGGGGGCAAATTCTCGCACTCGTAATCGAAATAAATTTTAAACGGGCATATGCCCGTAATCATTTTCAAATAGTAATGACATGTATTGAACTATTTAAATAAAATTTACTTTTTTGTGTAATTTTTTTTAGAATTTAAAGTTCTATTGGGCTTAAAAAAACACACTTTCTGTGTGAACGCCTGAATGAATGGAGTGGTATGGAATGGATGGCGTATTTACTATTATTATTATTGTTGGTAGGGCGTGATTTTATAATTAACATTTGATTTGTTTGTCGAGTTTGTTGCTTTTATTAAAAAAAAAAAAAAAAAATACAAAATTAACTTGGTACGCCTTAATGAATTTTCCAATTAAGTTAATATAAAATAAAAATATTTCTTACTGTGCTAAATCGTGTTTTACTTTAAAATATATGTGTAACCTTATTTTGTTACAATAAATATTTTATTCGATTCTGTTAAAATTTGTTCAAATTATTGTAAATTTTGTTTGTTTGTTGCGTTTGAGAAAAATAATGGTTATTGTTGTTTTTTTTTTTATTTATTTTTTATTTCACTTGTTTGTTGTATACGTTATTTTTGTTTTAAGTTCATTGTCCTTTAAATCGATTGAATGTAAAAAAAATGTGGAATATTAAAACGTTTATTTTATACGCCAATGACGTTGTTTGCACTTGATCATTCTTTTTTTTTTTAAATAACGCAAATAAAATCATACAAAATGGCCTCCTTTTTTATTGACGAAAGTCTGTTACAACAAAAGTGTATTTAAAATATCCAGACTTAATAAAATATATTAAATTTTGATATTTATTAAAATGTTATTTATGGCCAGAAATAAAGACAAAAACAATAATAATAATTAATAACCTTAACAACTTTAAGAAATTATTTGTTAATAGGGTTTGCTAATACAATTTAAAGCAATATGTTTTGCTGCACTTAACAGAAACTCTTACGCTGGCAAAACGATAAAATATTGTGCTTTCCAACAACTAAATATCTAGGATTGCAATTATCACACTATTGCAACACTTAAAATTGTTTAGCTGTTTTTTGTATTGTGAGTTGTGTATGCATCACTCTATGTTTTTTTCAAGATGGCGGAATTTAAATAATAGAGAGAGTAAGAGAAAGGAGTAAAATAAACAAAGAAAAACTAATAGCTGTTAAGAATTTTTTTATTTTAATTGTTTTATGCTTTGTAAACATTCTTTTACAAATACATAAAAGTAAGAAATGCAAAATTAAGGTAAAGATGTAACCACTAAATAAAACATATTTCAATTGTATTGTATATTTACAAAAGACTTAATTTACTTAAGTCAAATCACAGTAAATATTTGCTTTAGAATGTGGTTGTACTTCTTACCATAGGCAAAACAATGGAAACTTTTAAACTTCTACAAGAAACAAGACTAAAAAAAGTAAGAGTACCCAACACCAATTTCATACTGTCATCGAAAACATTTTATTAGATTTTGCCCATTTTTAATACCAAATTTTTTATGTTTGGACACCACATTTAGACATTTATGTATCTATCAGAATTCAGAATGTTTTTTTTTTGGATTGTGACCTCTTAATTGAGTATTTGTAAAAGTTTTCAATGTATTATAAACCACTGTAAGTCTGTAATAATAATCATTACTAAGATATTATGAAAACTTTGCATTGCTTTAGTATAAGCTATAGTTGCATATAAGTTTTCTATGGACCAATTCTTAACAGATTTTTTGAGAAATCTATTTAAAGTACATACAACAAAAGATTTAAATTTAACAACAACAACAACAAATTCTAAAGAGTGTCAATATGTATTTTGTTAAGATTTTATTTTATCTAATTTTTTAATCTGTTATTTTTTAACACTTTGTTGTTTTTCTGTTTGTCTGCGAAAAATATAAAATGTTTATTTTTTATTTTTTTATAATACAAGCCTTTCAGTTCAGATTTAATTAAGTATTTAATTTAATTGTATTTAATGTTAATATTGTTGTTATTGCTTATATCATCTATTCATTCATACAAAATTCTTTAGAACATTAATTATATTTGATTCACAATGCATTATCACTTCACATAAATCGCTAAAAATTGTTTTGTTCTAAATGACAAACGTACCACAATGATAATACAATATTATTTTGAATGCGATTTTATATATAAACAAAATATAACAAAATAATAATAATAAAAAATACCTACAATAACAAACTAAATATCGAAATTTACGTCATTTTAAGTGTACACAATGTGAACCCTAACTGTCATAACACGAAATTTCCAAATAACTTATATTTGTATTACATACTTATATTTTAATATCGATTTTAATCGGATATTTAAATAATTAACATTATTGTATTATATTGGGTTTTTATTTTTGATTTTTCGCTACAAAATAAACAAATCCTTATAGGTCACTCACTCACTGGCAGAGGAGATTTTATAATGTTGACATATTTTGTTTATTTGTTGTGTTCACATACAACTCCAAACAAATTGGAAATACATATTACAATTCTATATGGCATCCAAGAAAAAATTGCTGGAATAATATACAGTGGTTGACAATACAATAAATATTCAGTTAATTGTCTCTATTCTTGAGCTATGTTTTGTAATAATACATTCTTTCAAAACCCATTTAAAAATCTGGCCTTTAGTTATTTCAAAATGCTAGCAAAAGAAGAAATACCTTGAAGAAATATGTGTGATTTCTTAGATAATTTTTCTGTTTACGTTAAGAACCATTTGTCATATATGTTACCTCAGGTTGCAATGAAAGGCAAGGAAATAAACCTAACGTTGATAAGATATAGAATTTGGAGTATAAACAGCTTTCCAAACAAATTCTATGACTCGCAATCAATTTGCTGTAAATTGTAAATTTGGAGTTTTTAAGAATTTGATTCGACCGTCAATTCTAATTAATACAGAAAGTGAAAAGAAACATCAAATATTATTTTTTAAAATAGAAAGTTTTTCTTAAGTGTTTGCGCATTCAACTATCACGATTTTGGTGTTTTTCAACAATTCCATCAATTTCTAAAGTGAACAAACTCACGTTTGGCAAATTGCCCAATTCACAATCGGTGTCGTATCGTTGTATGTCGTAATTATACCCTTCACCATGAGTGGCAAGGGTATATATAGGTTTATCATTCCGTCTGTATGTTGAAATCAACTTTCCGTAGCCCCCAAATAACTTACAAACATAATTGATACATCAATATATCGGGAATTCTGCCGGCTCGGTTACTATTTAAAATCGAGAAAATCGACTGAGATATTAAGAAAAATTTAGGTGGATTTTTGGTCTATTTTTCAACTATATATGGATTACTAAGTCATTAATATAGACAATATGGATATCTAATGATAGATATTATATATAAGGCTATAATAACTTGGACCTACAATGGATCAAAATCGGGAAAAATATTTTTTAACCCGATTTTTTTTTTAACAAAAAAATGTTTTCACAATTAAATTTAAAAAAAAAATTTTGGAAAATAAAAAAAAATTAAAAAACATTTTCGGAAAAAAAATTTGAAAACTATTTTGAAATTTTTTTTTTTTTTAAATTTAGAAAAACAAATTTAATTTTGTTTACCTAAAAATATTAAAAATTTTTATTTTAAAGTATAAATTGGTGAAGGGTATATAAGATTCAGCACAGCCGAATATAGCTCTCTTACTTGTTTTTGTTATTAATGGTTTGTTTTTGTTTCGAAAAATTTTATTTGAAAAATATTTATGACGTACAACTTACAACTCTACGATAACGATTGTGAATTGGGCATATGTGTGAAAAAATTGTTTAAATAAAATAAACATTGAAATAACCGTTTTAGCCTATTTTAGTTTTAGCCTATTTTCTTGCTGAAGTTTAACAGTTTCCATTTTTTTTGCCAATGCTAAGAACTATAACCACATTCTATACATTTATTTGTTTAAAATATTTGCTTAAAGACGCTGAAATTTACTATGTTTTAATAGAAAACCTAGAAAATATGAATTTATCTTACACTTATGGTGTTTTCTTTTCTGATAAAAATGTTCCATTTATGTTACCATTGGCGCAGGGGTGAAAAGTTTTAATTTTCCTTTCTAAATATGTTGCATAAATAATTGGTAAATATGTTACATATCTCACCCTCAATTTTATTTCAGTGTGAGATAATACCCTTTTTTGCAGCTGCGTTAAGTACTTTTTTTATGCAAAAAATGGTTGACAACAGCTGATTTCTATTATTGAAAATCAGTGTTGTTAATGCTTATTGGCAAACACAAACAATTGAATGTCGAAAGTCGCTTTAATAGTATTAAATATCGCTTTTTAATACAAATTTTCAATTCAATATTTGGCACGCTAAATATACATTAGTGTTAAGTGTAAAATCAAGAAATTATTTTGTTCCATTCTAATAGAAAAAAATGTTTCATTTTGCAAGGGTGTGTGTAACATGATAATAATACTGCACATTTATTAGGCATCATTTTTTTAGAAAAGAAAACACCATTGTATTTGGTAAATGTGCATTTTTTTGGAAACTGTAATTTTAAAAAAGTTTCCATTGTATTGTCACTCACTTGCATTACACTCTTTTTCGTAAAGAGAGGTAGTGTTGGCTCGTTTTCTCCCTTAATTGTTAGTTAAATAATCGTATGAAGGTAAAACGATAAAAAACTAAACGTAGGTTAACTAGTTTGGTTAACTAACACTAGTTAACCAAACAGCCAGTTTATTTAATTTCCTGTCAAATTATTATAATTGGACATTGTAAAATTGATAGTAATTGTGATAAATAAGTCTTAAAATCATTCATGCCTAAAATGTTTATCCCAAAACTTTTAGGTATTTCCATATTCGTTTTGCAAAACAACAAATATAAAGTTAAAATCAGTAAAGTTTAATTATAAACATTGTATTTTTGTACATAATAATTAAAAAAAACCTAAAAATATATTGAAATCTGTTTATCTGCAATTTGCTTATTTAATAATAATAAAAACAAGTAAAGGGTGCTACAAAACTGAATAACATTTTTAAAATTAAATAAAATAATCTAGGCTTTATTAAAAAGGAGCTTGCTGGCTAAAATTTTCCACAAATACCCTCTGTTAATAAAGTTTGTTTGGTAATGAAAACGGGCAATATAGGTCCATGATTTCACTTAGCCCCCATAGAAATATCTAAATACTGTTTGAGCAGTCATAAATATGTTGATTATGCAGCAATCCTGCTAAAATTTTCCACAAATTAGTTCTAAGTAGTCTGAAATTATTTGTCCCTAGACAAGGGTGCCCCTCAGAATTTGACTTGATTTTCAAAATTGTCTTATAATAATTAATATCGTGATCAAGGATCATCACGATATTTGTGAGGATCAGTCCATAATGTCTTGAAAAAAATATTAAAGGGGAATATTGATACCCCCAAATCCTTTAGGTGTTGGCTATGAAATATATATGAAATATGTACGATATCAATTAAACAAATGATTTGAGCGTAATAATTTAATAAATACAAAACACAAAATACCTATCGATTAAAGTCTAAAATAATTACCGTACAGACAGATTAGTAACGATACTATAATATAATAAAAAATTCATAGTATGTGTATGAATTTATAATTAATTACAATTATTATTAAAAATAACACATATTAACATGATAACAAATTAATGAATTATAAAAATAGTAATTTTTTTTATTTAATTCTGTAGTTACTTTTTATAAATTTTCTCTCACATATGGAAAAATCCCAAAAACAAATGAAACATCGTATAAATAATTGCAAACAACTAAATAAAAAAGGGTTAAACACACTTACCCTCATGCGTTTGTACATGACAAAAATTATTACAATAATTTGTTAAATAGGGTTTTGCGCGACATTTGACTATTTGTAAACAAAACAAAACATCGTTACAATCATCTGTCAAAAATCACTGACAGTCCAATGTAGTATATTACACACATCGAATCAGCACAAAAAAAAAAAAAAAAAACAACAGAAAACAGAAAACAAACAACACAATGTAATAAAAAACAAACAACTGCGACGACCATAACAAAACATCGAAAATAAAATGACAATTAACTGCATATGCATTTCTCATAATAGTTTTGACAAATATATTGGGGGACATTAAAAATTTTTGGACAATTTCAAATTTTGCTAGTTTCTATGCGGAAACTAATGAAATATGCTGATAATTTCAAAACGCCAAACGGTCATCAAAATATATAGTTTTTGTGAGATGATTTCATCGTTGGAATCAAATGTCCTTCGGCCGGAAGAGTCTCTCGGTCCTATTATGTATAGAAATTTAAAAGTTATATGTATTAACAAAAATGCCACTTTCCATCCCTGAATAGGATATCAGTTTATACTGAATGTCAATTTATAAAAAAAAGAAGAAAATTAGCAATGGTATTTTTTGTTGTGACTCCAACAAATTTAAATTGCACTTAAAAACGAAGCAAATCGAAGATTGTAAACTTAACTTCACACCTAATACACTGCCATGGCAGTAATACGCCGCAAATAATGTCCGTAGTGACTTGCGATGGATTTTAAAGTACAATAAACCCAGTTAACACTCATTGGGGTTGTAACCTTGAACCAGTTTCTGTTTATGCGTGTATTTTTATTGCAACAATCCACCAACAGACCGTCTCATCTTATTGTGTTAATAAATTCTTTTGTTTTTTTCAAATTGATAGAATCCAGTCGGTACTTTTTTTTAATTTACCTAAATTTAAGTTAATTTTATTTAATTACGACGAATGCATTTCTACCATTTTTTTTACAACAATAACAAAAGTCGTAAAATAGCCTAACATGAATGAGGTGTAAGTTTTTTTTACAATCATTTCACCGAGTAGGGTATAATATACTACGTTAATAAAAGGCTGGCAAAAAATTTTAATATATTTTTTTTTTGATCGTTGTTATTTTAACTGTTGTAATCTGTCACAAAAAAATGTTATAAATTATACATAACAACTTTAGGTCTAACTGAAAAATGGGCGAATGGTGGAATGTACGAAGTGACAGACGTCATCCTGTAATTTCAATTAAACACGCTTTTTATGGGATTAACATTTTTAATTGAAACAATAAAACTGGTAAATGTTTTAATCTGCTATAATTGGAAATTATATTATGAATAACTGGAGTACAGAGGAAATAATTCTAGAAACAAATATATCGTTACCTTAATATAGAAAGGCCCTTAAGTCGTGATTTTTTGGCTAAATCTATATATATATAAGAGTAACGTTACTGACTGACTGATTCATCATCGCACAGCCCAAACAACTGAAGCTAGAATCATGAAATTTTAACTGTGGGTTCCTCCCTCCACAAAACGATCCGATAAGAGGGGATATTTGGAAATTCGAACGTTTAGGGGGTAAAAAAAGTAAAAACGGGTAAATTCGGTAACCTTATATCTTCAAAACTAATAAAGATACAAAAAAACTTAAAATTGCATGTTACTCCATTTGAAAAATAAGCTGACAGGTTTTTCGTACTTTTTCGAAATTCGAACCTTTTAGGGGAGAAAACGGGTAAAAACTCTATTTTGGTACTTTTTGGCACCCTATGTATCTTTTAAACTAAAAAAAACTTAAAAACAAATTTTAAATTGTATTCTTTACTTATCAAAAAATAAAAAATATTAGTTTGGTACTTTTTGGAAATTAGAACCCTTAAGGGATAAAAATTGTGTTTATTTTTGGTACTTTTTCATAAAATATGTTTTTTTTTATAATTTGACATAGAGATACGAATATTTTATTATGAGCTCCCACCACGATATAGAAATTTATTTGAAAATAATTTTACCACCGTAATGGGGATAAAAAAAGGTACCAAAATTTTTATAATTTTTTTAACATTGGATTGATACAAAAATTAACTAACAGGTTGTTATTTGGAACTCGAGTGCCAACGTTTATATTGGCCCAAATCCGGGTAAACAGTTTGGTACTTTTATTAAAACATATTTTTTCTTGGGCACATTAACACAGATTTTAATCGTTTGAGACATGTCTTTAGCATAAACAATTTTGTCAAAATCGAATATTTTTAAATTTCAAACTTGAGGGGTGTTCAAGGAGGAAAAGGGAAATTGGTACTTTTCTCCTAATGGTACTTTTTTAATATTTTACATTATTTCACTTCAATTCAATTCAATTTATTTACAATAATATTTTTACACTTTTTTTTCTTAAATTATTTACATTTAATGAGTTCAAGATTATATCTTTTACAACATAAAAATTATTTGTAAATTATAAAATGTTAATAAATATATAAACAAAGTAAAGGAGGAAAAACATTATTTCACTTATCGACATAAAAGTTAGCTGATATGTATCTGAGTGAAGTTAGTGTTAGGAATAGGGGATAATATTTAGGTACCAAAATGTGAGAACTGAATTATAAGTACTTTTTTATTGTTCTAATGGAACTTTTTGAATTTTCTATAACAATGAACTTAAATTAAGCAAATATGGTCCTAAGTGAGTGAGAATTCTAGGGGGAGACTTTTTGGTACTTTTTCTTTATTGAAATGGTACTTTTTGTAATTTCTCCAATAATGAACCTAGAAACTTGAAATAAAGTATATATGGACCCGAGTGAGTGGGAAACCACAAGTGTGGGCTTTTTGGTACATTTTCTATATTCTAATGGTACTTTTTGAAATTTCTATAACAATGGACTTAGGAACATGAAATTAAGCATATGTGGTTCTAAGTGAGTAAGAATTCTAGGGGCAGACTTGTTGGTACTTTTTCTTTATTCGAATGGTACTTTTTGTAATTTCTTTACCAATAAACCTAGAAACATGACGTAAAGCTTTTACATGGGCCGAGTGGGTGGGAATCCACAAGTGGCTGCTTTTTGGTACTTTTTCCATATTGTAATGGTACTTTTTGAATTTTCTATAACAATGAACTTAGAAACATGAAATTAAGCATATATGGTCCTAAGTGAGTGAGAATTTTAGGGGGAGACTTTTTGATACTTTTTCCTTATTCGATTGGTACTTTTTGTAATTTCTTCACCAATGAATCTAGAAACATGAAATTAATGTTATATGGACCGAGTGAGTGGGAATCCACAAATGGGGGACTTTTTCTTTATTCTAATGGTATTTTTTGAATTTTCTATAATAATAAATATAAGAAGAAAAATTTTAAAATTATTTTTCCTATAAAAAAATTATTGTATATCAGTTCTCTCTATAGAAATATTTTTGTATAACAGTTTTTTCTATAACAAAATTGTGTATAACAGTTTTTTTTTCTAGAAAATTGTGTATAACAGTTTATTCTATAAAAAAAATTATGTATAACAGTTTCTTCTATAAAGAAATTTTGGGTATAACAGATTTGTCTATAAAAAATTTGTGTATAACAGTTTTTTCTATAAAAAAATGTGTATAACAGTTTTTTTATAAAAAAATTTTGTATAACAGTTTTTTTATAAAAATTTTTTTTTTAATAAAAAATTTGTCTATAACATTTTGTATAACACTTTTTTCTATAAAGAAATTTGTGTATAAGTTGTTTTCTTAAAAAAGTTGAGTATAACACATTTGTCTATAACAAATTTGTGTATAACAGTTTTTTCTATAAAAAAATTGTGTATAATAGTTTTTTTTGTATAAAAAATTGTGTATAACAGATTTTTCTATAAAGAAATTTCTGTATAAAAATATTTTCTATAGAAAACTTAGTATATATCAGTTTCTTCTATGTATAAATAAATTTTGAGTATAACTGTATTTTCTGTAGAAAACTGTGTGTATAACAGTTTTTTCTATAAAGAAATTTGTGTATAACAGTTTTGTCTATAAAAAATTTGTGTATAACAGTTTTTTCTATAAAAAAAATTCTGTAGAACAGTTTTTTTTTTATTAAAAAATGTGTATAACAGATTTTTCTATAAAAAAAATGGTTGGTTTGCGTGGTAGTTCTCTGCGTGGGAACAATCAAGTAGGGTCGAAGGGACCCCGTTTTGATAATATAGTTTATAACAGATTTTTCTATAGAGAAATTTCTGTATAACATTTTTTTCTATAGAAAAATTTGTATATATCATTTTCTTCTATAAATAAATTTTGAGTATAACAGTTGTTTCTATACAAATTTTGAGTATAACAGTTTTTTTTCTGTAGAAAAATGTGTGGATAACAGTTTATTCAATAAAAAAAATTTGTGTATAACAGTTTTTTTCTATAAAGAAATTTGTGTACTATATCAGTTTCTGTTTTACGTGATACTAAAATGTACATAATTCATTTACGTGCTAAATGTATATCACAGAATATTAAAAACATGTTAAAATTTTCGGTAAACAAAGCAGAGTGAAAGAAAAACAAAATCTAGGAAATATTTATTAGATTCAAGCAACTAAAATGAAAAAAAAATATGTAAAATAAAGAAAGAGATTTATTTTTTTGCATCAGCCATTATTAGCAGCGGTAATTAAAACAAATTTGTATATAATTATTTTAAAACGACCTTCTATTTAAACCCCTACTAGAGAAAAGTAAATAATTCAAAATTGTTTTTTTTTTATCACCATCAAATTCTTAAACAAACATTAACCTAGCCTGGGTTTTCTTATTGCTGCTCAGTATTGCCAGAAAATTCTTTTCAAAATAGGTATGTATGCTAGAACGTGAAAAATACAATGTTAAAATGTTTTACAGAAGAAAAAAATTAAAAATTTGGTTAATGTAAAAACCAAATTTTAATGTCACAAAACAATTTATTGCAAATGCTACAAATATATATATGTTATTGTTTAAATCTGGAGAAAAATATCAGTATTAATATTAACATATTAACCGTGAAAATAACATAGAATGCGAAATTAATTTCTTTACTTATTCCGACACATTTTTCTAAAAATGTATCAAGTAATTATGCTAAAAATCAATTATTAGCTAATTTTTTAAAAACTTCAATGCATTTTCACTAAATCTACATAGCACTGAAAGTGCATAAACGGCAACACTGTTTGTTACTGCTTGCTGTCATCATCAACCTCTTCGTCATTCGAATGAAAAAACGAACGAACCTACATCAACAACAAATTCATTTTGACGAACTCATGCCTAGAGAGTGAGTCTAAAAAGAGATTGTTTTTGAAAAATTGTCACAATTAAATACAAAAATACTAAAATAAAAATCAACATGAAATACAGAGAGCGAGTACGAAATTTTAATTAAATTTATTTAAATTAAAAATTTGTTTGCTTTTATTTCTATTTTTTTTTTTAATTAATTGTTTACATTTTATTATTGATTTTACAGAAACAAAAAAACATACAAATGTAAATATTACTTTGCTTGATCAGTTTGATGGTTTACTTACTGTAAATAATAATATTCGTAGAGATCTCTCACTTATAAAAATTTACTACTACACAGTGTTTGAATTTGTATGCTGTTGTTGTTGTTGTTATTCTTTTGATTTTTAGCCAATCAAAATGGATTTTTCTTTAATATAGTGGTTTGCCGAGAGAGTGGGTATTAATTTGTTGTCTATTGATACAACATTTTTGTTTTTGTTGTTGCTGTAATTTCAATAAATTTTGTTTTTGTTTTTATCTTGTCTTTCTTTACATACGTGCAAGAGGGGGGTTACCATTAACTGCACTGGCATTGGTTGGTGCACTTTTTGACATAGTAAAGTTTGTATATGGATTAAGTTATTAATTCACAATAGTTTTAATTAAAAAAATATATATGTAGGTATATATAAATAAAATGGAGTTCAATTTAGTTATTTAATTTTAAAGGAGAAGAAAGATATTAAAGTAAATCGTACGTACCTATTTTCCATGAGAAATTAAAATGAAAAATCATTTTAATGAAAGAAGGTGATTTTTCTATGATTATATTTTTACTTTTTTTTATTTAATCACGAGAGTCCTTGATATGTAAAAATGCTTCGATTCTAATTGAACAAACAATGATCTATTGTAATAGGTATATAAAAAAATTAACTAACCATTCACTAAACTTTTTTGACAAATAAACCAAATCGGTTAATTTTTAAACTTTCTCTGTGAAGAAAATTATAAAAATAGTGCATAAACCAAGGGAACAATTAAAAAATTAGCTAAAGGTACACAGAGAAAACAGATTCGTAGTAGCAACCGAATTTGTAATCAATCGAATGATTTTGCCTTATAGTGATCGAATTTTACAGTTGTAGCTACAAAATTTTAGAAGAAGTAACAAAAGTTTGGTTGCTTCAACCGAAATTCTTCTTTATCAACTGATTTTCTGTTGATAGAACCGAAAATTTCGATGTGTGCAACCGAATCATTCGATTGGCAACAAATTTGGTTGCTACTATAGTAGCGAATCTGTTTTCTTTGTGTAATATTTGAGAATTAGTTTTGTAATGGTATTAAAATCCATATTTTTAATAATAATTGTTTGAGTAAATATTACACAATTATGTGCCACTAGAGGCTATCAAATTAAAACATTTTTTAAGCTTTCAGAAAAATATAAAATTTTTTAATTTCATTTCTTCATATTTTTGCCACTGTGCTCCTTGGTAAAAATTACATTTCAAAGTAAGCAGAATTTCAAAAACATTCATGAACTAAGTACCTACACCTGTAAAAAGTAGTGAAAATGCGAGTTCAAAGGGCACTGTGAATGATCTAAATTGACAATATGTCATTATAATCTAAGTAACACAAAGATATCGTTATTTTATGACATTTTTAAAACAGTTGTCAACATTGTCTGCAAAATTCTGATTGTTTACCAAAACATTTATTATCTAGTGCAAATTAAGTGCAAAAGAAAAAATAGGTCAAGAGATAAAGAGAAACAAAATTCAGTAAATGATGTTTAAATAATAATAAAAAAAAATTGCTTAAATGTCAACCAGTTCTTAAATGTCAACTAATTATTGAATTTAATAAATTCTAAGGAACACTTTTAAAATAATTTAAGATTTAATTAAAATTGTCCTCTTCATTTATTATATCTACATTACTATCGATCGACTTCCGGTAGTATTTTATCTAAATCTAAAAAAAGCTTTATGCCACAACAAATAAGAGAGTTATGCTCTGTCATGAAAACTTAAATATAAACTTTAAAGAGTAGAATGAATAACAAACTGTAACTCTTAAATTTTAAACATTAAAATTTACTCTTTTATTTCTGTAGTTAAATACAAATTTTTTTATTTGTTTTTAATTTTCAAGCAAGCGAACGAACAAGTGCGTCCGTTTTTTTTATATTTTTTTTCATTTTCAGTTCACCGATCTCTACCGAGGTGATCGTTTAGAAAAATTTAATCTACAATAATCGGCTGTTCGTTACAAATCCAAGTATCATTGTTAGATTTTACTAATATTTTATATCATTTACTACTACGAAATACATACAACGTAGTGTAATCGTGGCTTTTCGTGGTCGTGTTTACCTTTTAGTTTAACCGTTATTTACAAATCCATACATACATGCATACATTCACATGAGAGATATTAGTGCGTGCTGTAGTAGTGTAAACGTGTGTTTTTGTGTGTTTACACTTTACAACTTTGTTGTTGTTTCTTTTCTTTTGAGTGATAAGACAGCATTATTGTAATAACAATAACAATGCACGCGTCTCTTTATGTTGAGAAAAAGTAAACAATACAAACAAAAACAATTAGAGTAGTAAGAAGCAGCAGCAGCAGCAGCAGCAATCATAACAAAAAATATCATCAATTTATAAAATTATTATTTAAAATTTCGTGCGTGTAGAGGAGTATGTGTGTGTGTGTGCCGTAAGTCTCTCCTCTTTCAAATACAATAAAGTAAACATCATCATATTCGTTCGTCACAATCATGTGTCTGTCTTCTCTAATTTAGTTTACTTATGAATGTGGAAGTAAATAAATAAAATAAATATTAAAGAAATAATAAATTGAAAATGTACCACAAATATATATTTTTTTGATGTATTGTATGTAGTCTTAAATTATTATTTTTTTTTAATATTTACGATTTATTGTTGTGAAAAACAGGTGATTTTTAGGAAGTTTGTATGTAAGCAAATAAATAGTTTTTTTTTGGTTGAACAAATTTTATCTAAAGTTTTATACCTAATTCTGAAGAATTTATTGAAAAAGTAACACTTTTTTAATATTCTCTAAAAAAAAAAAGCCAAAATTGTATAACTTTTATAATAAAAAGTGTTTAAATAAATAAAAAATAATGCGAAATTTGTAAATTATTTGTATATTTGTTAAATCTTTTGTTAAACTTTTAAAAATAGTACTGTGTCGATTATAATTGTAAAATGTAAATAGATGAATGAAATATAATTGAAGTAAGTGAGAATTTAAATGAAAACTAATGAAAATAGCTCGTCAGATTATAAAAGAAAAAGACATAACATACATAACTTGTTATATTCTTTTCCATGTTCTCTTTATGCCGAACACTGATTTAGATACATCTTATAATGAACTTCTGCCTATAAATTACATTTAACACTGGAATTAACACTGCTAAGGTAGCTATAATTGCCTGTAAAAATTTGTAATAATTCGTAATAGTTCTTTGTTATTGAACAAACCAAATTTTTTAAAATAAAAGCTAAACATTTGAAGAAAACGAAAGCAAATAAACAAGTACTGCTGCAGTATTTTTGATATTACATATTACGATCGCAGATGTTGGAAAAATAGTTCAAGAATTGCACTTTTACTGCTATTATGGCAACACTGGACCGATCATTAACATAATCAGCGCATAAAGATGTTGATTGGTTATTCGTCGTCGTTAATATTTGATCAATACAACGATGACGGTGATGACGGCTACTACTACTACGATCATTATTAGCATCATTAAGTGTTGATGATCATTTGGTTTGGTTGTCTCGTTTTCATAAAACCTCGTCGTTTTCTCTTTCTTATTACAATTCAATTCAATTTCGTATTGTTTTTGTTGTTTGTCATTTAAGAAGTTTATCTTATCGCTAGTGGTCTGCTGAGTTTGCAAAACGCGTTCTTACTCTCTTAGTGCCAGTCGTAATAAACGTAACTTTCGACGTCGTAGTAAAACTAAAAAGTAGTCGTTATTTGAAAGTATCTTCCTTCGTATCTACCTACGGTCCACACCGAAACATAACTATTTTATACTATTATTGTGTGCGCTTGTTATTGTCAATAGTAAGCTCGCTAATTTAAGTAAAGAAAAAAAAAGTTCATACAATTTAAACAAAAAATTGTCTTATTAATCACTTCAATTCTACTTCAATTGAATTTAACATAGTACGTGAGACAAACGAACATATTCACACACATAGAGGAGAAGAAAAAATAAATAATAAAAAAAAATAAAAAAAAGTATATAAAAGTGATGAGTGTCAAGATTTAAGGCTCGATCGTTGTTCGGTATTTCAGTGTGTTTATTCACTTGTTCTATTTTACTCAACATTCAGTTGAATGAGATCTTGTTTGAGTGCCAGTAGTAATGGAGTGATGATGTTTACTTTATCTGGATTATTATTATTGTTAAATTTTGTTTTTAAACATGTTTAAAAATTCGTACGTCAAAATAGTATTTTTAACTCAACTACTACTACCTACTACATAGTACAACTACTATCAGCAACAAAAACAACACTACCACAATTACCACCCTAACAATTGCTACAACTCTGTGTTCATCTCGGCGAGTACAATAACAGTACAAAATAACAAAAACAAACAGCTTAAAACTTAACAAAATATTAAAAAAAGAAAACAAATTGTTGGAATATAAAAAAAAAATCTACAAAACTCCGTCGGTATTAAAAGAAGCCGTAGTTAAAATTTCATTTACAGTGTTAATTACATACTACATGACTACTACTACAACAATAACAAAATCAACATCATCACCAACAACAACAACAGCAATTAAATCACCATCTTACAACTTAAATCAAATTAAATTTAATGTAAATACAAATTTAAGAGAAATGTCTATAAAATATTTGTTAAAATCAAAAATTTCATAAATAAATATAACAAATTTAAAACAAACAGGCATAAAATAGGTACGAATGAAAGGAATAAGTCATTGTTCTACATTGAAAAGTGATCGATTCTATTCTAAAATAATAATACACAGTGAGAAATAATATTGAAGAAGTGCTCTTTGGAAGTTTGGTGTTAAGAAATTATTTAAATATTTGGGATTTCTATAAAAATTTAAACAATTTGCTTTTGTTAAGCAACGTGTAAAGAAGTAATTTTTTTTTTATAAATAAAAATAATTTGAAATAATAATAATTTTTATTACAAAGAAAAGTCTGAAGGTAAAGAAAATAAATAAAAATTAAAATAAAAAGTTACAATAAAACAACAAAAATTAATCTCTATTAAAACTAAAAATTTCGTGTGGGTTTTTATAAAAAAAATTTTTAAATTTTTTTCATAAAATTGCAGAATTTAAAAATTGTTTTAATTTAAATAAAATTTTAAAAAAGAAAAATAAATATTAAAAAGTAGTACATAAAGTTTTAACAAAAATAAATAAAAAAATGTTTCAAAAATATAAAAATTTGCCATATTTTAAAAAATATTTTAATTTTCATAAAATTTAAAAAAAGAAAAAATGTAGTGTATAAAGTATAAAAAAAATGTTTCAAAAATATTTATAAAAATTTCCAAAATTTTAAAAAAATATTTTAATTTCAATAAAATTTCGAAAAATAAAAATTAATATTAAAAAGTAGTTCTTACGGTTTTTTATAATATTGTTTTTAAACTTAAAAATTGCAAAATTTAATAATAAAAAGTTTTTAAAATTTTAAATAACAAAAATATTCAAATAAAATTTAAAAAAAAAAAATAATATTAATAATTCAAAGTTTTGTTTAGCTAATTTTAAAAAGAAAAATACATATTAAAAAGATTATTAATAAAATTTTGAAAAATAATATTAATTTTTTAAAGAAGTTATATTTGAAATGCTAAAAATTTTAAAGAAATTATTATTTTAAAGTGAAGAAAAATGTGCTAATTTTCATTATGAAAATTTACAATTTTATTAATTTAAAATATGAAGTACATAAATTTATTATTCTGGCTCAAGTTTATTTATTTGTAATAATTTAAACACTTAGCAGACTGGCAACATTTTGTAGAAAAAAAGTGCAACATACTTTTAAATTTTTCTAAAAATGAAAGATTTGTACATATTATTCTAATATTCCAGATCTTTTCTTGTACTTGATCTTTTAAATTCCTAAAATGTTTTTGAATCACCACACTTCCTAGTTTTGAACATTTAACTTAAGTACATAGTACATACATAATTCACAATACATTTGCCTCAATTATAAACTTTATCTGAAACTTCCTTTCATTTTCTTAAAGTATTAAAACTTGTCTTGTTTTGTAGATTTTTTTTCTAGAAAATTTCCTTTCAACAACAGAAAAATAAGAAAGAAAAAAATTAAACATACAAACAAAAGTTGTTGGTGATTGTTAAACTTTTCAAGGTATACATCCTTATTTAATACAACATTTTTTTTTGTTCCTTTTCAACTCACTTATTAGTATTAAATTAAATTTAAAAAAAATACTATCCATTCCAATATAAAAATGTAATAAATAAATAAAAACAATAACAATTACATTAAGAAAAATTTACAAAAAAAAAAAACTGAAACATTTTTGCTCTGATTTATCATTTCTGGTTGTTTATAAAGTTGAAATGTATTGAAATGAACATCATGATTGCTTTTATCATTATCATCCTCTTGTTTTAGGTTGTTGTTATTTTTATTAAAACAACAGCAACAACAACTTGTATTTTTCTTTGCCTTCCTTAACTTGTTGGATTCTTTATTTTATATATGTACTTACATTACATACTTGTATCAATGTTAAATACATATACAGTTATGATGTATACATTTATATATGTCTGTACATATATATAAATAAAATATAATGTTAAATATTTATATAGTCAGAGATATTTTGTTGATATTTTTGAAACACAAAACAAAAAAAAAAAAACAATAACAGAGAAATAATAAAAACACAATGTACATTGGCCTCAATACAGATGTATCAAAGTGTTGGTTCTTTGTTTACATTATTTACACCAACTTACCGTTATTTTCATGAGAAGTGAGTGCATGCAAGAGAATACATTTTTTATATAACAGAGTTGCATTGCAAATGTACTTAAATACACAGTAGGAAATGAAAGGCTTACAGCTTATACAAAAAAATATAACGAACCGAGAAATTAGAGCAAACATATTTTTAAGATTTAATTCTTTGAAATGTTTATTTTTTCCATATTATTTATGTGTATTACAATGCAATTTCTGATTTAGGTTTTTTTCTGGACTTTGAACTTGAAAAGTTCAAAATTCTTGAAATAATTTTTTGTTAAAAAATAATAAAAAGTCTACTAAATTTAAAAGAAAAATTGAGATAAAATTTTGTTGTTTTGTAATTTTATTAAAAAAAAAAAAAAAATAAACACATTTACAAAATAGTTGCCTACCTCACGAGATAAACACGATTTTTGTTTTAATAATTTAAATTTGTTTCTCATTAATAAATTTGTTTTTTTTTTTTTTTTGTAGTATTTAAACGCAAAAGACTATATAAAAGCATAAAAAAAATTAAGAAATTATATATATTTTAATTTTACAAAAAAAAAAAAAAAAAAAACACCAACAACAATAGTTTCAGTGAGAGTGTTAAAAAAAACCAAATTAAAGAAACAAAAATGCGTTTCACTTATAATCAATACAATTATTATGAATCCGGTTATCGGATTCCATCCAAAATGCATCATCACAACAACATCGGCAATAGTAATAGTAATAACAATAATAATAATAATAATAATAACAACAACAACAGCAGCAGCAACAATAGTCATAATATAAGCATCAGTTCCAGTAATTCAGCCTCCAATGTTTATCATCCCCACCATTATAAAAGTAATTTTGGTAAGCACACACAAACATAAATTTTGTATATTAATAAAAATTTATTTAAAAGAAACATTTTTAAACTACATAACATGAATTTCTTTAACGATGCACTGAAAGAAAAATCACAGTAGTTTGCATTGAAATGCATTCAAATTTTAACCATTTTAGATTTTTGTTTAAATTTTTCTTTTTAATTTGAATATTTTGATAAATATTCATTTGAGGTATAATTTTGAGTCCGTATTTTGCAATCTACTATATCTCATAGGTTTTCTATGGGATTGATAACCGGCTATTGGGAAGACCACTTCCAAACACGTATCTCATTGGATTGTAACCACTCGTTTGCAACCCTAGAGTTGTGTTTGGTGCTTCAAATTAGGGGCATACTTTTCTCAGCGTATGGATACATAACATCGAATAATTCTGATAAATCTGATAGAAACATTTTTTGGTACAGAAATATTTAAACATTTATGATTTGCAATTTGTTTTCCTTATTCCATACATAATTTTATATTATTTAATTAAAATTTCAACATTTATTTGCTCAGTTTTAAAAATTTAACAAATAAACTTTAGTTTTAACACTTTATAAAATATAGTAACGAGTGTTACTGTACTTAAAATTTCTTAGAAACATTTAACAATAAAATACATAATTTTTATAGTTTCTTTGAATTGTCAACATGTTTAGGCAAACATTTTTCTTCAAGTGTATGGAAATGTTTGTAACATCAAGTGATTAAATAAATATCTGCTTAATTATTCAAATATAGGTTTGGTAAAATAGTTTCCTTTAACTTTTTTTTTTTTGGAAGTTTCTTTAAATTTTAAACATGTTTGACAAACACTTTTTTATCTATGAATATTTGTGGCAGCGAAAGCCTTGATACAAAAATGACCGCCAGTTTTTTTTAATCAAAGTGTTTGTGTATGTTTTTCTCAAGTTTTTATTTTATAAAATAGTTTTCTTTAGTTTTTTTTTTGTTTCTATATGTATGTCAGTTTACACGTTTACAACACTATTTTATTATTATTTTTTTATTATACATATTTGTAGTTGTTGTTTATTAGTATTTTATTTATATTGTAATCTCACGTGTGTGTCAACATTTTATTTGATTTTGATACTTTGTTTTGTTTGTTTGTTTATTGTGTTTCTTCTTCTTCTTCTTGGTCGCATCACTTGTTGTTTGTGTTATTGGTTAATTGTGGTGTGTGTGTGTGTGTGTGTGAGTACGTGGAATCAGAGATGACAGATGATTTACAGATATAAATAACCTGTGTAAATAATAAGTGCAGCTAAGCGTCAGTGATGGGATTTGAACATTTATATGTAATTAGTGCCAAAATGATGTATAAATTCAGCCAAAACTACTTTTCACAAAATAAACAGAATTTTGATCCCCTTTGACACAATTTTGTATAAAATTTGTTAAAAAGTAGTGATAATTCAATTGATATATACTGTGTCATTTGATTATACATAGCTATTATACGGGTTTTTGACTGGAAGATTGGTTATTAAATTAAGTTTTATATACGGATGTTGTTTTTGGGTTCTCCTCGATTATTTAGTTTTATTTAAGCGTCTAATATTAGCGGCTTAATAATAAAATAAATCCAAAAGGAAAACATAAAAATTGGATCATTGCAGTGCTAAGGAAGATTGAAGAGACTTGAAAATATATTATTTAAATCAGACATCGGCAAAGAGCCACCTTAAGAGCTCTCTGGTTTTATTTTCTTTCCAAAACCATACAAAAACTATACAGTGGTGTTAGTGTGCAAAGGCAATTTTACGCTCTGCCGATGTCTGATTTAAATAGATTTTTTGTTTTAATTAGCTTTTTGAATTTTTTCCGATTTATTTATTCATATTTTACTCATTGTTTTGACAACAAAATGCGACATTTTCTGCCGTTATGTATGGTAATACATATTACGAAGTTTAAATTAGTACCCAAAAACATCAAAGTGGGTTAAAGTTAGATTATTTTTATTTTTAGACTGATTTTGTTCAAACTGTATCTGATCGGATTGATAGATTAGATTTACCATATTATTTTAACTGTTCTAAAAAATTGCTATTATTGTATTTATAGCCTTTTAGTCAATTACTTTAATAAATTACACTTTTGAAATTATGATCGCTTTAAAATGGAATTTTGCATTAAATAGCTATACAAAATAAAATGTTAAATATTCTTAATCATTTCTACATTATTTCGTTTATTTATGAACATTTTCTAATTAATTAGAAAATTCTACAACCTTTTGTTTTTGGGTATATTTTATGACAATCAGTGATTTTTGCTGAAAATCGAATATATTTAACAATAATCGAACTTTCGTATTGTTAGTTGAATGACTCAATTTGAAGTAGTATTTAATCAATAACATTATTATACCCTTCACCTTCGTGAGAAGGGTATATATAAGTTTGTCATTCCGTTTGTAATTTCCACAATATAATTTTCCGACCATATAAAGTATATATATTCTGGATTGATATAGATAGCGGAGCCGATTTAGCCATCTCTGTCTGTTGAAATCAATTTTCTGAAGACCCCAGATATCTTCGGGATCCAAATCTTCAATAATTCTGTCAGACATGCTTTCGAGAAGTTTCCTATTTAAAATCAGCAAAATCCGTCCATAAATAACGGAGATATGAGCGAGAATCCGAGACAACCTCTATTTTTGGCCTATTTTTGATCAATATCTCGATTACTAAGTCATAAATATAGACAATATGGATATCTAATGATAGATATTTCAAAGTCCATTGCAACGATGTCTATCGGGAAAAATAATTTTTAACCCGAATTTTTTTTCACAAAAAACGTTTTTATGTCATACACTTTTTTCACTAATAAATTAAAAAAAATAAATGTTTAAATTTAAAAAAAAAAAAATTATAAAAAATTTGAAAAAACTTAAAAAAAAATTTTTAATTTTATTTTAAAGTATAATTTGGTGAAAAGTATATAAGATTCGGCAGAGCCGAATATAGCTCTCCTACTTCATTTTAAATTCTATTTGTATTTTAAAAAGTGAAGCTTTGTTACTTTTGAAATATTGCTCAACAAAGAAAACTTGAAAGTTTTTAATATCCATTTCCGAAATTCATGCTCAAAACTATTTTATTTTCATTTATATCGAAAGCTATAAAAAGTGCCAAAATACTCGTACAGACTCTGCCATTGTGACACTCAAAACGTAATAATGACAAAAATGGCACAATTGTGCGGCAAATCCTAGCACTGCTAACCATTAAAGAAGGCACGATAAATCTAACCTTTAATAGTTAATAAAACTATATTTTAGCTGGTAAATTAGCTAATTATAATTTAAGCTACGTTTACACGGTTGTCAGATCTTACAACGTTGCCAGAAAATGGTTAACAACCATGGCCCATAATCATAGTCAAAAATAAAGTATATTTTAAGAGAAATAAAGTCGTCTTTATTTAAGAGTGGACTTTAGGTCTACCATAGACAAGTTAAAGTATACTTCTGACGTTAAAGTCGAATGTAAATATAAAACTAGCTGAAGTTGTTTTTAACAACATCATCAGCTGTTCATCGCCATGTAAAAAAGTTCGATAGAAAGTCAAAAATGTTTAAGTTGCAAGATATTGGCAGAGATTTTGCAATTATTGAATATTGAATCAATAAAATTAGTACCAAAATAGAATACATTTGATATTAATCTTTCCTTCTCTATTTTTCGATCACAACTGTTTTTTTTTAGCTTCCCGGTTACATTTATTGTTTGTCACTTTTTGTTGTTTTTTTTAATTTACTAAGTCAGCTGTTCAGCGATGCCACTTGTCTATATTTTGTTGTATATTGTATGAAAACATTTTCTACATTAGAGGTGACACCCAGTTAAAGTCGGTTCAATTTAAAACATACTTTAATTTGACTATAGTTAGAAAATAATAAAAAGCGGGTTTTTATTTTTGTTTTTAAAAAGAACTGACTTTATTTTTTGACTATGACTATGGGCCCATATGTTTCAACATAAGTTCACATGATTGTGTTAACCATTTTCTGAGCATTTTTCTGACAAAGTTGTAAAATCTGACAACCGTGTACACGTAGCTTTACTCATATTTTTGTATTCTAATATCAGTAATCTTTAAATTCTTAAAATCCAAAATTCCTACACCTATTCTATTTAATAAGCCTTTGCTGTTTACATGTAGGTATTTAAAAATGATAAATAAAACTCCCATCAAAACTATGTATTAAGATTAGAACATATGTATAAATGTAGTTATTTATTTATTTTGTGTTAGTAAAAACAAACTCAACATATTTGATAAGATCTCTAATAAAAAAAAAAAAAATATGTAGTATATAAAAATATGACTAAGCAAAATTATTAAACACGAGGTTTACTCTTATATAAATAAATATTAGAATGGCTGGGTGGCTGTATCTTAATTTTATGCAATTATTATTGTTTACAAACTATTAAAGCCTACAAAAATAATACTGAAATAAACAAATAAATTGTTTTTATTACTAGCTTTGAATGAAAACAAAATTTTATAATAATTAGCTGTTTACAGCAGCTAAACACATTTAATCTATAAATTGTAAATTATAATTATACAATAATAATAATATTTTTTAATAAGCCAAGTTTATAAAAGCGGGAAATTTTTTTTTTTTTTTAATACTCGTCTCATAGTGCTCTATAATTATTATTTGTAGTGGTTTTGAATAGATTTGAATTTTTCATTCAATAGGTATACATATTTACAAAAGTCAAATGCAATTAATTAGGTTTCGTGCGAAAATATTACTCAGAGATTTCGATTATTATTTATTTATTATGTAAATTTGTACTATATGTAGATTACAATGGTATTGTAATTTTACATATTTTTAACTTATAAAATGTTTATCAATGTTTGTTGTTTGTAAGAAAAACATTAATTTTTTCTACTATGTTTAAAATGAACTATTTTTTTTAGAAATTTATTATTAACTTAATAATTGGCTACTTAAAATTTATATTTATGTATTTTTATTTGTTAATATTTTAGTTTTTTAGTCATTGGCTTTAGTGTACCCTTTTCTAACATTTAAACAGTTGTTTTTTTTTGTAAGTAAATAGCAGGAAATATATAATTTTTCGTTTTTTAACTAAATCTATTCTACATGTTAATTATCTGTTAAATAAAGTACGTGCGTTAGTAAACATATGTTTAATTTAAAAGTATTTGATAAAAAAATAGTTAGAAATATTACGAAAACATTAATTAAACATAGAGAGGACAAAAAATAACAACAATCAAAACAATAACATTGACAGAGTTGCTTATTATAGTTACAGTAAGTATTAAACTAAACCAGAGTTGTATTTTCTGGTAAGTATTGTTCTAATTGAACAAGATAAACGTAATTTGTATTTTAAATGAAATATATGGAAAAACTAATAATAATAGCCTAATAGTTTTTAGATAATTTAGTAATTTTAATAAAAAAAGAATATGTTTTTGTTAAGGAATAACTTATACAAGTCATCAAGGATTTTAAGACTTTTTTTAATTGACGCTGGTTCCCGGTATAAACCGTTCTATAGAAAATTAAATTTGTATTACATATTTTAGCATAATTCGAGAACAATTAAGCCTGTTACACATTTTGTTCGGAATGGTTTCAATTACGTTGTTTTAATTCCGATCAATTTCGTTTTGGGTTCTTCAGATTCCAAAGAAATATCAATTCCACTTTGAAAACTTTTTCTGAAGAATCGAAATCCGGAATTATGACACTTTCGATCAGAATGGAATTCTGACAGGCCTGAATGTGAATTTTAACTTTATTTTTTATATTTCTTAATATTGTTAGACATGTTTTTTCTAAACTCTTGAGCAGATTAAATGAATGTTAGTACCTATAACAAATGGAGGTAAATTGAATTAGAATTTTTAATATTTCGCTTAAATAAAACATGCAAATCGTTCTTGAGTTATTCTAACATATCTATGTTGGGCATATTGATTTATCCTAGAAGTAGGGTCAATCCAAAATTTATATTCAAATAACTTTATTATGATTCAAAAAAGTTATGTAGCACAAAAAATATTTGTCTCCCTGTGGTATTTATAATAACTACATCAAATTAGTACAAAAAACCCTTTGACACTTAACAAAAAATCATTTATTTATGTAAAAGAGATAAACTTTGAATTAAAAATAAAATTATATTTAGTTAAAAGCTACTATAAATTTGATTAAAATATACAAAACTACATAATACTTTTTTTTAACTAAGAGAATTTCAATTTACACTCTTCTAAATAAAACCCCAAAAAAATACTCTTTTATTTACTGAGATTTTTACTCTTTTTTTTAAATGCTTACAGAGAACAAAAAGCTTGTTTGTGTTGATTTTTCTCTAAACTCTCGTACTTTACGCAATCATATGGTTGGCAATGCGGGGTATTTTAGATAATTTTGTTAATGTTTGTTTGATTACCTTCGGAAAACTGTGGTGTTGTCCTTTTTTACTTAGATTAAAATGATTTTTCTACAGAAATTTTTCGTTACTTTCGTAATTTATTGAAATATAAATTCGTTTATTTAATGTTCATATATTTATTTTTTGTATTATTGTAGAGAAGATAATAAAGTTAATTTTTTTATTTACAAGATAAACATTGTGAAATTCAGTAAAAAAATTATATGTATATAATACAGAAACAAAAAATAGGCTGTTTATACGCAGGAATTTTAAGTGTTTCATTTTAATCACAACATCACATGATCGTACCACACAAAATATTTTGGAGGTTTTATGCATCAGGTGTTATAACACTATTCTCAAGTTAACTATTATATTAGCTAAAATACATTTTAATTTATCTAAGATTTGACAATTAATAATCTTAAACATTTAGGTGGAAGAAGATTTTGAGATCTTAAGAGCACTTTCTTTACATATTATTCATATAAATTCAAGATATTTTAGATTTTAAATATTAATCTAATTTAATTTGTAGTTAATTTTTTATAAAAAATTAATATTTTTAATAATTTTACTTTAATCCTTTATCCTTTTTTAAACGCAATTGGCATCACTGTAAAATAGACGTTTTTGTGTTTGCCACTCAATGTGAATGGTTAACACAGCGATGTTTTCCATTGTAGTGGACACACAGTTGCTAAAACAAGTACTAAAAAATTAATTAGCACTCAAATATTTTAATATATATAAATTTTTCTAAGATTTTTAATGATTTTTAAGTGTTAGCATACTGATATCATCATTACACTTATTTTCAAACCCAATATTAATTTTATAATTAAAAAGGCTTTAATAAAACATCTTGAGCAAATTTAATATTATTTTCGTCACCTTTAATTTTATCTCTGCAATATTTACCTACAATTTAATAAATATTTTTGTTTTGGTCCATTTGCTTTACCAATTTCCGTTTTTCATTTTCAAGGTACAAATTTCATACAAATTAATTTAATATTTCTTTTGTTGGTTCGAATGGTAAATATGTAGTAGTAGGGATTTAAGCGAAATTTCTTTTGATCATTTTTCGATAAATGCCATAATAAACAATAACAACAATAAATAATCCCATAAAATAATAAATAAGAAATCTGAAATAAATATTTATTTTTTTATTATTTTTTTTTTTTTCTTTACTCAAGTCAAAAAACAAACGCCCATAATTTTCTACATCTGATAAGCAAAAAGCCTAACGCGAAATAAATAAATAAAAATCGATAAAAACATATGTATATATAAAATGTTAAATAAAAAGAAATTCGCAATATATTTTTTAATGTGCAAAACAAAAAAAAAAAGAGGTCAGAGCAAAATTTATTTAAATAAATTTGTATAGTATGTTTGTTTTTGTTGATTTTCAGCAAGAAAAATGTTTTCACAATTTGTTTATAAAAACGGCATAGTTTGGAATTTCAATTGATGCAAGGGTTTTCCGAAAACTCCCTACAGTTTGAACAGTTTCCGGCGTTTGTGTTATAATTCGTAACGTGTGATTACATACGTCATGTGTCAAATATCTACGCTATATGTATATGTACTCTCCAATTACGCACCTTTTTTTTTTTGAGACATCAAAACGTGTAATTCTAAATTTATATCAATTATTTACTTATGTTTTGCTTACGTTAATTTCATTATTATTTAATTAACATTAGTTTGTGGTATATGAAAATTGTAACAAATTTTAAGTTTTTTTTTTTTTTTTAACACCACTAGCTGCTAGGTTATATTCTACAGCTTCTGGGTTTAATTATCATTTATAAACTTTTAAGTTATACTTAATAAGAGTAAAAATGTAGAAAATAGTTCTGATTGTATTTGGTGTGATTTCATTTCAGGCCCCACTATAAAACGTATATCTGACGTACATTTAACACATAATATAATATTATTGAAAGCCCACGCACTCACTATACACATGATAATTTATTTTATTTGTATGTATATTTTCTTTTTGTGTTCTTTTTTCTTTTTCGTTTTAAAACATAAAATTCCTAAGAGGATATTAAATTTTTATGGCACTTAAAATCGTGAAAATTATACGTTGTTAAAAAATTTGTGTTAAAACATATTCGTGATTTAAATTGCCAACAGTTTTAAGTTAAAAGGTGTAATGCGTTGTATAGAAATTGTTTTGTCAACAATAAGTGCCAGGTTTTTCTGATCTGAAATATATATAAAAAACTTAATTTTCTAATTTGCTATATGTTATTACAAACATTTTAAATAAATAATAAATTCTTTCTAAGAAAATTAAAATAGTAATTCTGTTTGTACATTCGATGGCATCCTTAATAAGTGGCATCACTTTTGCAACTGCAACTCACAGTAAATTGATGACTTAGAGAAACACTCACTTGCAATTGATGTCCCTACAGTGTTGCCAAAACAAGCAAGTAGCGTTAAACTAATAAGTATTCATTTCTAAAAAGTTTTTTAAATTATTTTGCTTTGTTTTTGTCTATATAAAAAATAGAATATATTTAATTTTAAATACATTTAGGTATATGAATTGCCGACGGAATAAAATGTTTGCGTGATGCACGAGACTTAATTTCAAAATTTGTTTTCTTTTTTTTTCATAAATAATTAAAAATTTTAAATGCTTGCAAAAAATAAAACACATGTTCAAATGCTTAATATTGTTATAAATAAAATATTATTTTTAAAACAAATATAATAATAACAAAAAAATATGTTTATATTGTTATTTTTAGTTGACGTCAGTTGGCAAAACATTTTATAAAATATTTGTTTTGTTTTGCTTTTTCTTTATAAAATAAACTATGTATTTTATTTCTTCTTAATTTTATAAATAAAATTAAAAATAAATATACATTTTATTCTCTTATAGTTTTAATACAAAAAAAAAAAAAAAAACAAGAAAATAAAAACATTGATATTTTAGTAAAAACATTTTAATAACAATGATATTAATTATTATATAAAAGAAAATAATAATATTAAATATGTACCAAGAAACCAGACAAATAACAATTTAATCATCATACAATTAAAATCCTGGTCTTCTTATCAAAAATAAATTGAGTTAAATTAAAAAAAAAAAATAACTGATTATTCAATTGTAATGAAACATATAAAAACACCCTTTCTGCCTAAAAAATCTATAAATATAAAAACTTTTTCTTCAACACGCTTTATAAAGCAGACAATTCTTATCATGAAATTCTAGTATAGTTTTAAAATTATTAAAAAAAAAAAATGATGCAAAATTAACAAACAGTGTTAATTCATTAGCAATAAGCAAAAGCAAATTAAACATACATACATATCGTTACCTTAATATGGAAAGGCCCTAACTCGTGTTTTTTTGTAAGCCCAGAATTTCGTTTATGTATTTCAGTAAATCATATATCATATTTAGCCAAAAAATCTCGACTTAAAAAAAACACGATTTAGGGCCTTTCCAAATTAAGATAACGATATGTATGTATGAATAAACTTTTAAAAATCTTGCAAGTAATGGCTTTTTAAGATTAGTTTTGAGAAGGAAACACATACAACATATTAAGCGGTTTAAAGCGCTTTAATACAAACCTTGCAAAGGTTAAAATAAACAAAAATTATATAAGACCTAGTCGAATTTATTAAATTGTTTTTTATATTTTCACTCAGCTTTTTATTTGTTATTATTATTATTTTCTTTCTAAAGCACACTTATTTAATTACTTTTTTTTTTTTTCAATGGTTGTTTATTTTCATAAAATTTATTTGCAAACTTAATTTTTATCAATTTTTTAATCTACTACTCGAAATCCTTCAAAACTGTATGTTAATATTTTTCATTTTATTTCATTATTATTATTAATATTATTTTTGTTTCTAATCACACTGAGCCATTTATGACATCAAATTTATAAGTGGCACGTGTCGTGTGACAATTAGAAAGAAAAAAAAAACAAAAAAACATTAGTACTCATAATGTGAGTAGTACAACAATAAAATTATTCAAACAATAATAAACTAATAATTACAAATTAATTTTTTTATTTATTTTTTTTTTTAGTAATTTACATTAATTATAATTTGATGTGTTTTTTAGTGATTGAAATAAATAATAAAAATATGTATGACCTATTTTAGTGTTATTTTATCCAAAAATTTAAAAATGGTCAATAGAAAATATCATGTCATTATTTCCAAGGAAATTGCAGAAATTCATTTTTTTTTAATATGAAAAGAAAATATTGTAATGCTTTGCCTCAAGTAGCTTTCTAATAGTTGGCATCATTGTAGATGAGTACAATATAGTGGCAGCTAACTCCTATTAATAATGGCCCATAATCATAGTCAAACAATATAGTCGGTTCTTTTTAAAAGCAACTTTAAAATAAAAACCCGCTTTTTATTATTCTCTAACTATAGTCAAAATTAAAGTATGTTTTAAATTGAACCGACTTTAACTGGGTGTCACCACAAATGTAGAAAATGTTTTCATACAATATACAACAAAATATAGACAAGTGGCATCACGGAACAGCTGACTTAGAAAATTAAAAAAAAAAAACAAAACAAATAAATGTAACCGGGAAACTAAAGAAAAAAACAGTGGAAACTAAAGAAAAAAACAGGTGGAAAAATAGAAAAGGAAAGATTAATAACAAATGTATTCTATTTTGGTACTAATTTTATTGATTCAATATTCAATAATTGCAAAATCTCTGCCAATATCTTGTAACTTAAACATGTTCGACTTTTTGTCGAAGTTTTTTACATGGCGAAGAACAGCTGATGCTGTTGTTAAATGAATTAAAAACAACTTCAGCTAGTTTTATATTTACAGTCGACTTTAACGTCGGAAGTATACTTTAACTTGTCTATGGTAGACCTTAAGTCCACTCTTAAGTAGAGACGACTTTATTTCTCTTAAAATAAACTTTATTTTTGATTATGATTATGGGCCAATGTCTATGCTACTAATCAGGTGATCGGTTTTTTGCTCCTTTGTGTTTACATACCGTGCTTGTCAAAATGTTTGTTTATGTTGGATGGAACTGTAAAAGTCATCCTTTTGTTTTTGTTGCTTTTAAGTATGTTTTATTTGTTTGTAGTATTCGCAATAACAAACTTTAGTGAATTGGCTTCGTATTGTAGTCAACTGTTGTTGACAAGCTCAGTATAGTTTTACACAAACAAAATGTCTGTTTTTCTTTTTGTTTTTGTATTGTTGTAGAGTTGCACAGATATTATTATGGTGGCAGCCATGTTTCAACTAAAACACAGAGTTGCAATATTTCGTACTATGCGAATGGTAATGCATTATTATTGAAAAAATATTATTAAGAACCAGGACAAGTTTAAATATGAACAAACAAAATTAAAATAAGCAAACAAATAAGCCTAATACCTTTCCACAGTTTGGTGGTACATAATTGACATTATTGTTTGCATACCACTCAAGGGTATTTTTTCCATAGTGGCATGATGTCAAATCGGGGCAGAAATATGAAGACACTCTGTGCTGTTTTAAGAAAGGTAAAAGCCGTTTTTGTAGACACTCCGTAATATATATTTCTGTGTTAATCGTGCCTTATGTCACAAATGATAGGCTTCTTCTTGGGGAATTTTGTTTGTTCCTCGTCCACCAGCCACATACAAATCTTGACCCGGAAGTTGTGAAAAGTCTGCCA
The DNA here is from genome assembly GCA_942486065.2 of Calliphora vomitoria. NCBI lineage: Eukaryota > Metazoa > Arthropoda > Insecta > Diptera > Calliphoridae > Calliphora > Calliphora vomitoria. Next base: position 7,536,321 of record OW818032.2, read on the forward strand.
GTACATTAGTTTCATCTTTCATCACACAACAGGTGTATTTTTTGTATAAAATTTGACCTACATTTTTTCGCTCATTCTTTTGGTTCTAAGTTCTTTAGCGCATTGAGATTTGGATGGAATTTTCTGAACATTATACGTATTCAACCCAGCATTATAGTGTTTTCACACCTAAAGTTAAAACATGGGTTTAACGTTAAAACCATAATTAGCTGATTTAGCGTTCACACCATAAGTTTTCATAAATCTTGTTTTAACATTTATTGGTCAAACTCTATGTTTTCGTCCCACATTTCAATAAAACCTTTTCGTTTTGTTCTGTTCATAAGCTTATTTTCTAGTTTTACTCTTTGTCAACGGCTTTCATCGTTTTTATTTTTGTTTTCTTTTACCAGCTGTTTTCAACATTTTCATGTTGGTAGCACTGTATTTAGTACATAGAAAACAAGGTTGTATTTCATAAAACCTACTTAAAACCAATTCAAAAAAGGTTTTAAGGTGGTTTTATCATAATAATTTTGTATGGTAAAACCAGGTATAAATATTGGTTTTAACGATAAATCCAACTTTTGCATTAAAACCAGTCAGTGTGAAAACACTATTAGCTTCGGCTCTGCGCCCAAAAAAAATCGATTATTTAACTTTACGAGCCGTTTTTCTCATAGAAGTGTTCGGTGCTCTTCGTAAGAGTTGTTCCACTTCTTTCGCCATACCAATACCCCTTTTTTCTTCTAGATCCAGGTTTTCTTTCAATGTGCAAGTCTTCCTTATACTGTTTAATAGCTTTTAAAACAGTCTGACGATGATCCTTCACGTACGTATGATTTTTCACGAACTTTTGTTCAGCGACCTTTTTGACCGAAATAACAGTTTGCCCTGTTCTTAACTGTCCGGCCGAATACAACATGTATATTTTATTGTCTAAGCAATGTCTAAACATCATGTAAAAAACTGTTCCTCAAAAAAAGTATACAGTTCAAGATGAAAAAACAAAACTAATGATGTACACAATATAAGATGAGTGTAAAATGAAACTGAAACATGCTCTAACATGAAAATAATAATGAAAATTCGGTTTGATTCGGATTTTTTGGCCGTAAATTAGGTATGGTTCGGTTCGGTTTCGGCCATAGTAATAAAACTTTTATTTTTACCAAATATCGTGGTTATTAGAAATGGCGCCTGCTAAATAGATAATTTATTATTCTAATAAAAATTCAACGAATATAATTATATTTAATTATTTTAGGTTTTCCACATACAACCAACCGCCATAGGGTGTGACACAGCCATAAACAATTTGATAAAATTCACTATCAATTATTCAGTATTGGGATGGTCAAAATGGGTTAAAACAATTTATGGTTTTTTCATTAATATAACAAAATGAAAGTCATCAACTTCTATGATTGTAATCTAAAAATTACAATATAAAAGGATGATACCAGCCAGTTAGATAACAATAATATCAAAAATGTATTGTTGTATTAAAGAAATTTCAAAAGAAAACATATTAAGAAAAAGGAAAACAAAAATATCAAATCAATAAATTATGTTCAAAGTAGGTTCAAGTTAAAAAAAAAATTAAATAAGAACTCATTCATAAGTATTAAACAATGATGTAGATTTGCCTTTCTTTAATTATGTGTCTGAAAATAACCAAAGTTTTATGATTTGGAAAATATTATACAGTTAACCTTAACTTTTTAGCTTAACTAGCATTAACGCAAAAATATCGTTGCCGAAATAATTGAATAAAATTTTCAAATTTTATTCTTAATTCAATTATCATTAAAATACCGTTACCGAAATAATTCAAAATAGCGTTTCTGTTACATTTTTACCGTTTCAAACCTGATGATGATTTGACTCACATATATGCAGCAAATGACAGTTGTCAAAAATTTAATATCGAACCTTATGATTATTTTATTTTGGTGTTCTACAACATTGATGCCCATTTCATAGCACATATTCTTATTCTCTTTGGTTTAGTAGTCACTGAGACAGCGACGAATGAACATGCTAAGCGGGTGTATTGCTATTTTTTTATTTTTCTTAAATTTTTATTCATGATCACTGAAAGAAGTCTTTGGATTGCTTAATATATTTAGGGCCGTTTTCTCATTAGGTGATTATCTTTTTTCCCAACGAAAAACTGCAGATTAAAGAAATTTGGTTTTCTCAATGTCTCATTTGCTTCTATTCTGTCGCAAAGCTAACCCGACCTCACCTGCCAATTATTTATTTATCGTACAGATAAATAAATAACAGCTGACTGCTGTTCATAGTTTTTATGTGTTTGTGTTTTTGTAAACGAAATTAAATAGATTTTATAAAAAACGTTTAATAACATTAATTTAATGGAGGATGAACTCAAAGAACATGAGTTCGAAGTGAATGCTGAAAGAGTTTATCATGCCAGGCCTAACTACCTGGCAGACATGGAAGATAATGCATTTTTCAAAAGATTCCGGCTGTCGATGGCCACATTTAACAGCTGATTTATGTAAACATGTTGTCACTTGAAGGCAGTGTTCCCACCTTTCACATCTATTAAGAGAGGTATTGCCAACAGAAAATTATATTTTTTGTCGGTATATTGAGAAAACCAAAATTGTTAACGGACAGTTTATCGGCCTAATAAATTTATGTCGACATTTAAGCCTAGTACTCTGTTCATACTTGCGAAAAATTATAGTTTTTTCATGCGAAAAATTTTGTATGGAACAAATGATCAGCTGTTGGTTTTAATTTCGTGCGAAAGAAGTGCTGCTTATGTTATTTCGTGTGGAAAAATAAGGTTGCCAGATGTATTTCACATGTTTTCCACAATAAGAACAGAGTACTACTTTTGCGAAATTATTTCGCATATATTTCATTCCAAATATTTTCTATGTAATTTGACAGCATTTCGCATGAAATTTTGAACAGAATACTAAGCTTTAGTAACAGGCAGTTTGTCGATACATTGAGAAAACGGGCCTTAGAACTTTAAAAAATCACTGAAGTTTTGTCTGGTTTTTTATAACAATTTCTGTGAACAATTTTTTTCAGATTTCTAATGATTTAATCTAAACAACGTAATAAAATAAGCAAAAAAAAATATTTTAAATATTTACAAATTTGTCGAAAATGATTAATTTCGAACTCTCAATTAATAAGCTATGATAATATGTATCAGACAATTTGATTAAGATTGTTGACTTGATTATTATTAACAAATTAAGCCTTAAACATATTGACATCTTTTATTTAGTTCACTAAACTTTTCTTTCAGTGAACCTCTCTTTCGCTCACCAACACAAATACAGTTTTAGCTTTGGGCATCTCTGTTCTACAACCACTTTTCAATGTCAACCATTTTGACATTATCTTTTCGTTTCTTTACTATTGCCATATTACTGAAACCAGCTGATTCATATCTGTATGTGATTATTCGGAGAATTCAAAAAAAAAAGTATAATTTGTGATTTGAATTTTGCAGTTGTGTACCTATAAAATCCTGTTGACACACGGAATTTCTCATTGTTTTGACAAATGTCAATATTACTAAAAAAACATTTCTGTGCTACAACATATTTTTGAAATTTTTTTTGTTCTGCTGACATTTGCAAAAAACTATGAGAAATTAAGGGCTGTCTATTGGATTATATAAGACCACAGTTCAAAAGAAAACTTGTTTATGATCAATTTCATTACGATATTAATTATTATAAGACAATTATGAATGTTTAAGTCATTTTCTGAGGGGGATCTGGTATGAGGACTAGGGACAAATATTGCCCGATTTTCGTTATACTTTACAGTATAATTTCATAGTACTAAGAACTAATTTGTGCAAAGTTCTATCAGAAGGGATATTTGTATGGGGGCTAGGTAAAATCAAGGATCGATATTGCAGATTTTCAATACCAAACAAACGTCAACCGAGACAGTCAGTTGAACATACGGAGAATCTTATGAAGACCCAGAATATACTTTTAGGTTCTACGTCAAATATGTTACAAACGGAATAATCAATATACCTCCCAACTGTTATTATGGTGGGTATAAAAATACGGTACTACTCGTATACAATTTTCTTAAGAACATTTAAACCGTTTTTTAAAAAAATATTTTAGCTCATTCAATTCGTTACAGTTACGAAAGAAATTTTGTTTTCGACTTTATTAAAATAAGTTTATTACTTTATAATTTATATAATTTATATATTAAACAAGATCAATGGACTGAATCCAGCTACTGTCGAAAATACTACAATTAAAATTCCATATTTTTTGTGGTGTAAACAACATCATCATTATTAATTTTTGTCAATTATCATCTCTGCTTTTCGCACTCAATATCACACATAGAGACATGTTGCTGTTGTACGTTCGTTTGCTCGGGCTGAAAGATAAATGAGCAACAATAACAACAAACAAAAAGTTACAAATAAAATTGTTGCTGATATTTAGAACGTTCAAGCACAAACATTCAATCCACTTACAATCATAAGCAGAATGTGACAATCACAGCTTGTCAGTAGGGTTTCTAATTTCCCCGACCTTTTTTGATTCACAGGAATCGGGATCTACATAAAGTCTTACAAAATATAAAGGTTTAAATACAACATAGATACGTACTGCTTCTGACGATTAATATACATATATGTCTGATTGAAAATCTATGAAATTTTGGAGAAAATGTGTTTTCGTACGACTTTAAGTGTATGAATAGCACTTTGAAATTTCCAAAATTTTCATTTAGTCTGCAGGGCAATATCCCTATGTCTTTAGATAAACATTCCATAAATCCCATATAACTAATAATAAGTGGCCCATTATTCCCCAGAAAATAAGTGAGAAACTATAAAAAAGACCTTTTCACATATGGGCAATTCCACGAGAATGACTACCATGACTGAAAAAATAAAAACCCTTGAAACTTTTTTCAAGACGATTTGAATAGGAGAAAACACTAAAATGTTACTATATGAAAGTATTTAGAGCTTATTACAACATTTTAAGTGCAAAAATAATAGTTTAAACTGACTTTATTTAATTTTTTAATTTAATTGGTATGTTTTAGGGTAAAATTGCGGCGAAAACAAAGCTCCCAATTAGCATGTAGTATGAAATGAATTTGACTCTGATTGTTTTTTTGCTATTATGAAATTGTTTAATAGAACCGAATATATATTTTCATTTTTTTTTTTTGTTTTGTATACATATATTTACAGAATATACATTGTTTTACTATAAGAGAAAAATCTGTCACGTACGGCATGTCACGTACGATATTAAATTGTGTTTATTATAAAATCATCCAAAGATTGTTTTTATTTAAATATGACGGATTGCAAAGGAAAAATATTTGGTTTAGTGTAAGAAATTAAAAGAAAACATAACACCTCTCACGATTCGAAAATTTTCGCATATTTCTACATGTACCTAAAAATGACTTCCGTTTTATGTCACGTACGATATACCCTTATTTCGCTCGATATTTTGGACAACAATGTTTCGAAAGAGCTTATTATTTTTTTAAAATATAGTACCCTCTTAATGGAACATAAACACCAAATTATTTTTCAGATACTCTTATATATGCAAAATCTATTCCACTCTATAGGCGTACAAATGTCACGTACGATGACATGGAATTGCCCATATGTTATGGTTCCAACTTGTTTTCTCTCTATTTTCTTCAGTTTTAAATTCTCGGGTAGTGAAAAATTAGTAAAATTCCCGGGATAAAAACCCTTACTTGTCAGTGAATGAGTGCATGTGTGTGTGTGTTTGCGTCTGTACTTTTGCATTTTTTTGTTGTTGTTGTTGTTGTCAACACAAATCTATCGTAATAGAGATGATAAGTGAGTGGACTAGTTGCTTTACAGCAACAACAAATAACAACAACAGCAATAATAATAATAATAACCGAGACCACTACGACAATATTAATATGGATGGTGTTTGTTGTCGTAGTCATACATTCTGCCAGCCAGCCAGTCAGTCAATCTATTGTGTTGTATTAGTAGCAATTGTTGTTGCCATCTGATTTTTGTTTTGTTGTTTACTTTTGAATACGATGTTCTGTTCGCGACCAATGAATGCATGCTACTACTTACATACGTTCGTAAAATACACATATTGTTGTTGTAAATGTCTGATATTTTACTGATTTTTGTTGCTGTTTTTTTTTTATTATGAGAGGGCGTTGGACTTTTGGCTTTATCAGCAGCTTCAGCTATTGACTACAAAAGTTGTATTTTTTCCTTGAGGGTAAATTTAAATCATGCGTCAAATAAAAAAAAGAACAAAAATGTTAAAGAAGAAAACGAAATGAATTGAAAACGCTGAAAATGACACTAAATCGGTTGGTTGTTGAAAACGCATTCACAATGAGTTTAATTTTTGAAATTGATTTAAATTTAATTGTATTTTAGTTTTAAACTATATATATAAACTATATATATATATATTTGTTTGCTATTGTTATTATTCTATTGTTATTTATATTTATATTAATGTATGTATTTTTGTTGTTGATTTATCTAATTGCAGGTATGCGTACCACTATGTCTACCATGTCCACAATGAGCCCGCGTATACATCGTAAAGGTTTTCGAACCCCATCAAAAAGACATCCAGGCAAAGCTTTTCCCGGCAAATTGCATTCAGTATCAAGGGTAAGTTTTTAAATACTTATAATTAAACATAATTTATTAAATTGTTAAAGAATGATATTAATTGAAGGTTATTTTGTATAAAATCGGACTACATATATTATAATGACCTATGAATGTCAAGGCTAGGATTTTGATTTGAGAATTTTATCCTCCATAATGGATGGCAACCGAACTTCAGTTGCCTAAATGGTATTACAGATGGCAACTGGCAGCTATTATTTCTGTTGCTAATTTCTTTGTTTTTTTTTACTTTTATTACTTAAATAAATTAAATGTGTATGCATTGATCACAATGAATCATAGAAAAAAGAAATTTTACATTAATGACAATTGAACTGACACCTTATTGCTTAGCAATGGATTGCTACATATGACAATTTGCGGTCTACACTCTCAAATTTCATTGACGCAATCAAATTTGACAATTGCAGCAATAAATAATGCTAGGTGGAGACCTAGGGTTAACTATTTAGTACAATAAAAATGGCTACTATGTTTTGAACTATTTTAAAATTATATAGAGAGAGTGACAATACAATACAATGGAAACTTTTTTGAAAACTATATTCCGTAATTTCATGACATTTTGTTAATTTTTAAAATAAATTAAAAATTACGTTTTTAAACATTAAAGTTTAACAAAAAATACATCCATAGTATCAATATACTCCTTAGCATTGGCAAAACAATGAAAACTTTTTAACTTCTGCCATAACGAAGACTAAAACAAACATAATACAGTGCACTCGCGGTAACGTGAACTAATTAAAACCAAGGGAGTTCATGTTAGTGAAATTGTTCATGTTAGCGATTGTCGAATTTCATAGAAAAAATATAACATTTTATAATATAAACCTGTCTTTTACACTCTTGAACGTGAAATTCTTTTATTATCTTCATTATTAAAATATAAAACAAAAATTATTGATTAAAATGCATTACAAAGCAAAACGAGATCACGACATAAAATTACACATTCGTTGCCATACAAAAAATATTAATTTAGAGGTTATAAACACATTTTTAATATAAGGGGATTCCCTAAACTATAAAAATCGAAATTAATGTTGTCTATATGCTTAGAAAACAAATGCAGTGAAAAAATTGTTCACGTTATAGAGCTTTCTGAGTTTGTTCACGTTACAGAGTAGTCAATGTAAACAAAAGCTTATTCACGTTAGGCGGTGTTCACGTTAGACGGTGTTCACGTTACCGCGAGTGCACTGTATGTAAGTGCACCGTGTGATACTTCAACAGTAATCTGCCATCTTAGGTTTATTCCAGCGACCATGGTATCTATGTTCCATCACTTTTAAATCTTGATGGAATTGATTGTTTTTGTTCTTCGGTATACGATTTTCAGGAAACTTGTTCACCACTTCCCCACTGTCTTAAATGTTTACAACACACTTTACACACAATGTTTGGCACTCACCCCTTATTCAGGGTCTTAATCTCCATCTCAAAGTAATTTAAATACGTGTTTCTCTGGTTGTTACTAAATCTCGACATAAATTTATTAGGTCGATAAACTGTCCGTTAACAATTTTGGTTTTCTCAATATACCGACAAAAAACATTATTTTCAGTTGGCAATACCTCTCAAAATATACGTAAAAGTTGGGAACCCTGCCTTCAAGTGGCAACATGTTGACATAAATCAGCTGTTAAATGTTGCCATCGACAGCCGGAATCTTTTGAAAAATTCATAATCCTCCATGTCTGCCAGGTAGTTAGGCCTGGCATGATAAACTCTTTCAACATTCACTTGGAACTCATGTTCCTCGAGTTCATCCTCCATTAAATTAATGTTAATTCCTCTATTAAACATTTTTATACCCTTCACCTTCGTGAGAAGGGTATATATAAATTTGTCTTTCCGTTTGTAATTTCCACAATATAATTTTCCGACCATATAAAGTATATATATTCTGGATCCTTATAGATAGCGGAGTCGATTAAGCCATGTCCGTCTGTCTGTGTGTTGAAATCAACTTTCCGAAGCCCCAAATAACCTACATACACGAATCATACGTCAATATCTCCGGAATTCTTCCGGCTCGGTTGCTATTTAAAATCGAGAAAATCGGTCCACAAATGGCTGCGATATATGGAAAAAACCAGGACAACCTCGATTTTTTACCTATTGTTTGACCTATATCTGGATTACTAAGTCATTAATATAGACAATATGGATATCTAATGATAGATATTTCAAAGACCTTTGTAACGATGTATATAAGACCATAGTAAGTTGGACCTACAATGGGTCAAAATCGGGAAAAAATTTTAACCCGAATTTTTTTTTTCACCAAAAGTTTTTTTCGCTAAATATAAAAAAAAAAAATTTTAAATTTAAAAAAAAATTTATATATAAAAAATTTAAAAAAAAAATTTAAAAAATTTTTTGGCAAAAAATTAAAAAAAAAACAAGTGGAAAAAAATAAATTTTGTTTACCTAAAAATATTTAAAATTTTTATTTTGAAGTATAATTTGGTGAAGGGTATATAAGATTCGGCCCAGCCGAATATATCTCTCTTACTTGTTTTTTATAAAATCTATTTAATTTTGTTTACAAAAACACAAACACATAAAAACTATGAACAGCAGTCAGCTGATTGAAATTATCTGTACGATAAATAAATAATTGGCAGATGAGGTCGGGTTAACTTTGCGACAGAATAGAAGCAGTTTTTCGTTGGGAAAAAAGATAATCACCTAATGAGAAAACGGCCCTAAGTCTATTACATGTGTTTTAAAATGTTTGACTCTGAATTCAGCACCAATGTAATCAAATATATTGCGGTCATTGCGACAACTTTATCGCGAAGAGGATATAATGTTAAAATAAATTTACTTATAGAAATGTACATTTAAGATTAAGAAATGGGCACACAAATTTACTTATGACATCCACAAATTTTAAAACAATGCACACCTAATACAAAACCGCTGAAGATATCTCGGCAACAAATTTGTTTGTCTATATTTGTTGACCTGTGTAATTAATAAGCTACAGAATACCGTTCTCTTTTGGACGAATCCAAATACAGTTTAAGACGCAGTGGTGGGAGAACATTTGTAAGACGGTCTGTAACGTATGCGGAAATAAATTGCAACAAAAATTTTGTTACACCCAGACGTTTTTGGTGTTTTCCAGCTCCCTTCGAATTCAAATGTTCCAATATTTTAAAATTAAAACGAGTTTAGGGTTTCAAATAAGAGCTCTGAAAAGTGCTAACATTGATACGAGTATTTTAAACCCCTGTAGATAAAATCAATCAAAACTGCATGGATGTGATCCATTTTTTGCTTACATTAAATTAATACAATGGAATTTAGTTTAATGTTGGAACAAATAGAACGTTTTCTGTTTTCTTGCAATTTTTTGCCGCATACGTTTTAATTTGATATTATGAATGTCCGAATAACGTTTACAATGACTTTGAATACTATATTTGGAAAAGTTTATTTGTTTGTTAATATTCATGATTTCGACAGAAAAGATTTCAATTCTGGATGTCAAAATGTAGGATAGCATGGAATATAAGAGTGATAGAAAAGGCCTGTGAATATGTTTATTTTTAAAAAGTTTCCCAAAGTATTGTTTCAATTTACAACGTAAAGTAGAGTTTTAAGTTGGTTCCAAGGTGGAGTCAGTCAATCAGCTGATTACTTTTTTTTACGCTTGTTTGGTTCTAAACTCTGTCAAAGATTGTTTTTACATTCCAATATCTACATATTATATGCTTATTAATAAAATATTTATTTTTTACATAAATAAGTAAAGTCCTCACTATTAAATAATCTACACTATTGGTTTTAATACATATTTGTTTCTGTTTTTTGACATTCGTTAAAACCAATTGTTGTTTTTGTAGAACTGCCACCACATACATATCAGAGATGTGCATGAATACGATTCAAATGACATATTTTTTATTTTGCAAAAATGAATACTGAGTTATCACTATACATAAACAAAACGAAAACTGTCATTGCATGATTCACCACAGCAAGTGTTTTGTTACAAAATGCATGTAATTGCTTGCATATTCTGTAAACTCTTACCATTCACAAAAGCAGCGAATCAATATGAGTGTTATGAATATAAGAAGAGCATTTTGAGTTAATATACACTCTCCTATATGAGTATGTTTGAATTACTTTAAGACTGTATTTAAAAGGATTTTTCCTGCATATTTCTATTTTTAACAATACGGAAAACACCATTTCCAATATTTTTTACTATTTCGGAGTTTATTGTATCAAAATAAGACGAAATTTAGTTCTTGAAAAGTTATTTAAAACAAATTAATGCACTGATTTTGTATTATGCATTCAACTTATCATCGAGCTTTTGTGAATCATTTGAATACTTTCCATACAAATCAAAACACAGTAATCATTTTTGAGTTGTTATTGCTAACGGCATTTATAAAATGATTGAGAAAATGGCAATCAATTGTGAGACCGCAAGCACTGCAAGCAATATAATTAGCACATGTTGATGATTGAAAACACAACAAATGCAGTGATTTCATTCATATAGAAAAAAAGAGAATCAACTCATGTACATCTCTGATACATATGTATGAATTCGCCTTGAGTTGTAGAAAATGTTCTTCTTTTTGTAATATGTCATTCACTATAAATTGATAACAATTCGGTAGTGGAGTTAGTGTAATTTACCAATCTGATTTTTAGATTTAAGTCCGTTATGACATCAATTATAAGCATCATATACATATATGCATGTAATATATGTAAAACATGTCAGTTTTCAGTGAATACCAATTAAAAACACAACCCAGTATATGCAGGGTTGTGTAAGACTACAACAAAAATAATAAAAGTTGTATATTACAAAAATTTTTTCCACTCCATAATCCAAAATTATATCATTATATATTCGCTTGCCTTGATGATAACTATTATACTATTAGTCTGGGTTTAAATTGTTTTATATGACTAACGTCGCTTTCCATTAGAATTAAATATCGTAAATAAATTAAAAACTTATTTAATATTGATTGTTTGTTATTACAAATAAAATTGCTTTAAAATTCCAGCAATTAACCCCGGCAAAATTGAAACTAGCCGTTTAAGATTAGTTACATGATTAGATGGAAATCTTTTTTCTCATATAAACACTGTATTCATTAAAAGTTAAATAAATAATAATAATAACAATATAAAAAAATATCGTTATATGTAATAAATTGTTAATAGGTCAACAGGTTTCTTCTCTTACTATCTATCTATTCTATCGATTGTTCGAAATTGTTCGACTTAATTGTAAAGTTTAAGTGGATTTTTTAAGTTAATATTGTATAAAACTGTGGCAATTTTTAATTTTTGTCTCATTACAGATCGGTCCGGGCAAAATGGTGCCTGGTAAACGTTTTCCCATACGACCACATCCACCACCCTGTGATAATTCAAATGATAGTGGTTTCGGTTTCGATCAACATGTTGAAGTCCAACAACAACATCAGCAGCAGCAGCAACATAGCCAGCATCAACAGCAACAACAAACCAGTAGCCCCAATTCAAGTACAAATTTATCAAACTCCTCCTCCTCCTCCTCCTCCATGCATCATCACAATCATCATCATAATAACAGTCATCATCAGCAACAGAGTTCAATGCAAAATAGTCCAACATCACTGAACAGTAATACATCATCGTCGTCTTCGTCGTCGTCAGCCACAAGTCTACCACATTCACCTCAACAACATTTGATCAGAGCCATACCTGCCTCAAGGTGAGTTTCATTTCAATTGATTAATTTTATTTTATTTTATTATAATTTACATTTTCAATTCAAACCAATCTACACATATATATTTTCAATTGATTTTAAGATATTTTTTCAAATTTAATTCAAGAAATTTCCAATTTTTTTTCTCAATTTCAATTGGAAATTATGTGTAGTTATAAATTCTATTTAGTTTTTTTTTTTTTTTGTCTATATTTCCCATTACTTTTTTATTTTGGTATCAAATTATATATTCATGCTCATTGTTACTTAATTTTTTCTTTCAAATTAAAAGTATTTTTAGTTTCTTTTTTTTTTTTTGGTTATTTGCTTTTTTATTGTGGTAAATTTTTTTTAACTTAATTATTTGTATAAATAAGTTTTTTCTTTTTTAAATTTTCCTAGAAAAATTGAGAAAAAATTGCTCGATGTGTTAAGGTCTTGTGTACCTCAACTACTTAACACTTTTCACACTTTGTGTATAGATTTATTTTTTTTTAAATAATTTTTGTAAATAATTTACAGTATTTTTTTTTTTTGGGGCCACTTAATGTTTGCTTTAGTTTTATGAAGTCTAAAAATGCCAAAGATTTGTAGGAGAATAAAAATGTGACGTTTTATTGTTTACGTTGTTTTGGGAGTTATGTTAATGTTAATGTCTGAGTTGATAGCTGGACATAAATATGTCGTAGAATAAAGTTAATTTTATGTTCATGATAATATGAATTTGTCAAGTGCTCTTTAGTTTGATTAGTTATGAATATGAATATGCCTATGACGAAGCACAGTTATGACTATTAATTTCTGTGAATTTGGCACGTGTTTACCTACGTCATGTTATGATAACAATCAATTTCAAATGTTTACTACCTTTTAATTGTTAAATTTCTTATATTCATTTAAAATGTTATCATTATTTGCAATAGCAAGCTAATACATATTTCATATGTTATCATTTTAGAGTTGCAAAAACTTTTGATTGACAATTGAAAATGACAAACTTACAAGTATTTTGCAAAATTTAAAATCGAAATTTGGTTCAGTTTGCAATGATGTATTTTTATTGTCATATTTAGTAAAACTTTAAAAAAATTATACAATACAATGGAAACTTTTTCCAAATATTCAATTAATTTTTTAGTATTTCATTAATGTTTACTTTTATTTCCTTATATATTAATAACATAAATTAAGAACATAAGGAGTGAGATCGAAAAATTTTTAACATACATATATGTTAATAAAAATGAATATTTTCTTATTTGATTGAAATTATTGTTAGAATTTACAAAAAAAAAAAAATATTTTAAACCCTTCCATTATGGTTTTTATAGTGATTTGTGTGAACAGGTTGTCCATCTCCGTTTAAAATCTACCACACTTTTGGATACCTTTTTTTTTGCTCTTCAATTCTCTTTTAACAAGAGCCCAATATCTATACACTGGACTCAGCTCCAGGCAGTTTGGAGGAATTACCTCTCTTGGTACAAATACCACATTATTGGTCTTGTACCACTCAAGACCTTTCTTACCATAGTGACAGATGCCAAATCAGGCCAAAAGTAAGTGGACACATTAACAAGTCTTATAAATGGAAGCATCCTTTTTTGTAAACATTTCTCAATTTAAATTTCGATATTTTTAGAGCCCGTTTTGTAACAAATGTTTGCCTTTTTTGCCGCAACTGCATATTGCTTGCCATACCAATAACTTTTTGGGAAATTTTTGACCAGGAAGTTGCGAAAAATCTGCCAGACCATACTGTTACGTTTTTACCTTTTAAAAACGAGGTTTATTTCCTTTAAATAAACCGGGTACTTTTGATTGCAAATAAAAAGCAGTTTCAGTAGTTTAAAATTGTAACAACTCTTTATTTATTTAAAATGTACAACAACAACAGTTCAAATATTCACTCAGTGTCTTTATACACGTTTATCAATTCGCAGAAATGCACATACACTCTATAACGTACAACCTTAAATGTACAAGACAGTTGATGTTAACTCTAACAACGCCAATAATCAACACCACTCACTACTGCCACCTCTGCCACTATTTATACACGCGCCATCTATCGTGGATCTTCTACAATGCTCTTAACGGACATACTAGTACATTCGAATTCTAGAGCTTTCGATGTTAATGTTAGCAGCTTAAACATTTAGTGTTGCCATACTTTCAAACAATGCTAATAACCGCATGCTATCAACATTGTTGATAAGTAGAGGCTTCTACTAATGGACGTGTTCATAAACATGATGAATGTTACAGGCAGTCGTTACAGATTGTTAAATTCAAATTGCTATTGCACATTCGTAACAATACGTTTCGTCATCCATTATGCAGCAAGAATATTTTTTTTTTTATAAAACTTAACTTTAATTTTCGTGCTCTGTTTTTGGCCTCTAAATTTTTAGCAGCGTTCCTGTCAAGAATTTTTTGAGCCTTGTATGTTTTTAAACCTGCATTAGATTTAACTTTTCGTACCAAATAGTCCGAGCACTGAGCTAACCGGGCTGCTTTCCTACCGGATGTGTTGGGAACTCGTTTGAAAATGCTTTCTAATTTTTGGCTTTATAAACATCAGGTGGACAATTCCTTCTACCTGAACAAGGTTTTCTATCAACGCACAAGTTCTCCTGGTACTGCTTAATAACATTGGAAACAGTTTGATAGCAGAGCTTTGTTAGTACGCACTTTTTTCTGGTCACTCATTTTAATCAGATTAACAACAAATGAACATAATTGACATTAAACATATGGTGTTTTCTTTTCTAAAAAAATGATGCCTTATAAATGTATAATATTATTATCATGTTACACACATCCTTGAAAAATGAAATATTTTTTTCTATTAGAATGGAACAAAATAATTTCTTGATTTTACACTTAACACTAATGTATATTTAGCGTGCCAAATATTGAATTGGAAATTTGTACTAAAAAGCGATATTTAACACTGTTAAAGCGACTTTCGACATTCAATTCTGTGTGTTTGCCAATAAGCATTAACAACACTGATTTTCAATAATAGAAATCAGCTGTTGTCAAAAATTTTTTGCATAAAAAAAGTACTTAACGCAGCTGCAAAAAAGGGTATTATCTTACACTGAAATATAATTGTGGGTGAGATATGGAACATATTTACTAATTATTTATGCAACATATTTAGAAAGGAAAATGACAACTTTTCACCCCTGCGGCAATGGTAACATAAATGGAACATTTTTATCAGAAAAGAAAACACCAATAATAATAACTTTAAAAAAAAAAAAAAATTAAAATAATACTTGGGTTAAAAGTTTTAATAAAAAACGTGTGTTAAGAATTTTACGATCTCACGATCTCCTTAATTAATTAAATTCTGAAAATAGTATTCATTAGTATGTCTTAAAAATGCGGGATTTACAATAGATGACGTATCTTTTGAACGCGGTTTTTGTATCTGTCATTTATTCTCACTTGGTTATTGAACATTATAGTGTAAACAACAAAGTTTTTTTTTTTTTCTTGCTTCGAAAATGTCGAATTTTCTGCCAACAAAGCGTCATTTGCGGGAAGTTTTGCTTTACTTCTTTAATTTAAAAAAAGTGCCGATGAAACACAACGATTGCTCACCGAAGCTTAAGGTGAATGTGTTTCAACGTGCGAGAGATGGTTTGTGCGATTCAGAAGTGGTGATTTTGACGCGGAAGACAAAGATCGCCCAGGCCAATCATAAAAGTTTGAAGACCAAGAATTGGATGCATTTACTCCATGAAGATTGTTGTAAAACTCAACAAGAGCTTGTAAAATCATTGGGAGCTACTCAAGCAACAATTTCAAAACATTTGCGAACAGCAGGATTCATTCAAAAGCAGGGAAATTGGGTACCATACGAATTCAAGCTGAGCTATAAAATAACATAATTTTTCCAACGAATCATTACGATAACCCGAAGTGTAAGAGATCGATTGTGAATCTCGGCCAATCAGCCGAGTCGACACCAAAGCAAAATTTTTATTGCGAATTTTTATACTCTGTATTTGGTGGAAGCAAAAGGGTCCTAGCTGCTGAAATCTGGCCAGACTTCACTTCAGAACAGAGTATCCGAAATTGGCTTGATTCGCTCTTGGTCTCAAAAGATGAGCAGTTCTCTTGCATTGTATTAATTTTATAAAATCTAACAAAAACTTAAGCAAAATCTCAATAAAAAAAGCTTTAACATTAGTAACATGAGCAACGAAATGTTATTAATTATATAATCATTATCATACAACCATGTATGATTAATTTTCTATGTTTACAAGTTCCTTTAAATAATATCGATCATTTTATATGCACACTAAGTGTTTTCTTTATTTTTTTTTTATCGATAATTTTCAAATTATACATTAAGAAACTTGCCAAGAACTGTTAAATGAAATTCTTTTCTTGTCAATTCTCTTAAAAATTTCATTTAATCATTTAAACATTTTATATAAAAAAACAACAACATCAAATACGAAATGAATGAAAACACAAAATATAAATAAAACCTCTCAAGGTGATTTAACATTTAATGAAATATAGTACTAAACTATACAACAAATATAAGTAGGAGAGACTACGAAAGAAAACAACAACAACAAAAAAAAAAAAAATAAATAAAAATAAAATACGTTGACTCTAATATACAAATAAAATAAACAATATCTAATCTAAATAAATACTAGTTGAAATACAAGACACGTGTCGTTCAACTAAAGAAAACAAAACAATATGAAAGAAAAGCGTAATTTTTTTGTCAACATAAAAACATAAACTTGTTTTTATGTTGACTAATTATGAGAGAAATTATAAAACACTTAAAGATACATGCACAGGAAAACTTAATAATTAATTTGTCATGTCACCAAGAACATGAAATTTAATTATGTTTTTTTTTTTTTCTTTTAAATGACAAGAGAAATAATACAATACATGAAAAGTAATTGTGCATAAATTTATAATAATTTGTTGTGTTTTTTGTGGTATTTTGTTTTTTTGATTTTCCCTTTGACACCAAACTAAAAAAAAAGAGGTTCAAAATGTCTAATTTGACGGAGAGGAATTTGTACTTAACCCACACTTTTGTCTTCTTCTGTTTGTTATGGTGGATTGTTGCGTTTTGTTAATTGTAGTTGACGACTTCACATTCAATATTAACACATTCACAGTAGCATCGTTATTTAATTATTTTTAATTTAACTCAATTTTGTGCATATTATATGAAAGTTTTTGTTTAGAATTTGTTGATGTTTACTAGAAATTTGAGAAATTGTTTTTAAAAAAATAATACGAATGTATTGCTAAAATAAAATTCTCTTTATCGTGAATGATTTTTTCCTTTTTCCCTTTAATTTATTCACTTTATTTTTGCTGGGGAACAGAACAGAACATTTAAGTACTTCTTCTTATAATTCGAATATTTAAGTTTACAAAATTTATTTTAAGGGCAAGATCTGTTAATAAGGCACAAACAAACTGATATATTGAATAATAAATTGAAAAACAACAGGTTTTCGAAAGACGTGGTGGTGGCAGAATTTTGGATATGTCTTACAAAAGATCTGTATAGCGATGATCAATTCGCTGCTGCTTGTTTTCCTCCACTTGCAATAAAATTATTGTTCCAATTCTAAACATTTTGTACACTTTAAATGTTGGATAACCGAATTATTTTACTATATAAAAGTTAAATAGTGAAATAAACTAACGTTGCAATCAAACTATCACTTCAATATTAAATGTTTAGCTTTGTTTTATAACTTTTCTTTAAAATGTTATATACAGGGTTTTCCAACAAGAGGTGTTATTTCGGTATTCAAAGAAAAATTGCATTTTTTGAGATAAATGATCGGATGTTAATTTCATAATAAAGAGGAAGGTATGCGGTTAATAATGAAATACAACATTAGCCAAATGGCCACCACGACCATGCTTACAGGACCATATCCTTTTCATGAAATTTTCCATAATCAAATCGCAAAGTGGCTGCCCTATCTCCTCGATTGCCTCATGAATTCTAGCTTTGAGGTCTTGAATCCACGCTGGACTTTTGGCGTATACCTTATCTTTCACGTGGCCCCAAAGGAAGAAGTCTCAAGGTGTTAAATCACAAGATCTCGGTGGCCAATTGTAATCACCTCTGCGAGAGATAACACGGTCCGGAAACTTTTCCCGTAAAAGAGCAATGGTTTCGTTGCTTGTGTGGCACGTAGCGCCGTCTTGTGGAAAGTAAACGTTGTTCAGATCAATATCATCCAACTCCTACCATAAGATACGGTGTAATGACATTTGTGGAATGCCCAATTGCCAAAGAACAACGAGGAATGGACAAACCTGGGTTTTCTGTGACTGCAAGATTTTCACCATTTTTTTAGTGAATTTTAATAATTTCAATGTGTTGTTAAAGCGTGTATCGTTCCATTTTTAGTAATGGCGTAGTTTCTACTTGTCCAATGTCAAATACTAAAAGCTTCAAAAGTGATTTTTAATTCTTTTTAATCTTCCTTCTTTTTTTTACATTCACTGAGAACTGATAGCGGGAACAAATTTTCTCGAGAGATTCACAATAGCAGTTTTTCCTTCGAGGGGAATGCAAATTTCAATTGTTATTCATGATAGGAGTGAAAGTAAACAATAAATTTCAGTGAATTTATCAATAATTAATTGGGAAATTTAGCACAATTCTTACTAAAATTTTAATTTTGTATTCCCGTATAACTCTTTGGTAAAGATTTTTATTTCAAGTAATATTAGCTGCTTTTTCATGTACATGCCATAATAATAATTAATAATTTAATAGCAAGAGAGTTTAAAAAATGCCCAATAAGGTTATCAATAATCCAAAATTGGAAATAAGTTCTCGAACTGTTAGCCGGAAGACAAATGAGGCTGGTCTTGCTTGCTATCGCACCGCGAAAAACTCTAATTTCTATATAAATCCCTACTGTTCGTACAATTTTCCAGAGAACATTTAAACTGATTGAGTCACAAATAGAATAATACTTCTCTCTTTTCGAATGAAACCAAATGCAATTTAAGTGGCAGTGATGGGAGAACATATTTAAGACGGATGAAGGTAAATAGACTGGAACCCAAGTACACAAATAGGACAGTCAAGTTTGGCGGTGGCATAGAGCTGTTTTTAGGGCAATACATGGGTATAATTCATATCTTAAAAGATACTATGATTGAAATCGTAAACAGATCCGTTTTAAACTATGTTATGTATTCATACGCAGAGGAAAATATGTCCCTAGTTTGGTGATTCTAGTACGACAATTATCCCAGACACACCTCTGGGGTTGTAATCCTATGAGGTACGTGTTTTGAAGAGGTCTGCAAATCGTCAGATCTCAATCCCATAAACCTATGGGATGCAGTTATAAGGGAATGGTAAAATAAAAAACAAGGGATATCCAACAAAATACTGAATCACTAAATTTCCATTGTTTTGTCAATAACATAATCACTCCTATCGGCAATAACATGTGAAATTTTGTTTCCATGAAATATCCATTCCCCTCGAAGGGAAAATTGCTATCGTGATATTCCCATGAACTGTTCACTCACAATAGTTAATTTTGTTCGTAACAGCTGTTTATTGTTTATTCCATCTTAAAAATTTCACAACATGGGGAATTTTTTCACGTGAACAAAGTTGATGAACGAGAAATGGGAAAAGGGGACATATTTCATGTGAAATATTGATCGCGATAGGGGTGAATAATGAATGGTTTTAGGAAAAATTTTATCAGACAATTTATTTTGCTTCAATTTTAAACAGAGAATTTTCAAAGTTAAGGACTTTAGTTAGTGCAAATTTCAGGTTAAGTATCTCTACGGAAGAATATAGAATGAATGAATGAATGCGATAAATTAAAAAAAATCGGCACTGCTGTAATTTTGAGCCCTGCATATACACTCATAGCCACCAGGGGTCGAACATAATCGTTTATTTACCTGTAAACAGTAGGAATGTCAACCAAGTTCATTTAAAGTATCAAATCAATAGCTGGTCAGATTTCAGCAGCGAAAGAAAGTCCATAACATGTTATTATAATCCATATTCCATGATCTCATTCTGCCGATCACTGATATAATTAGCTCTCCCACTCAAAAAATCTTAAATAGTTGTGTTGTCATTGTGTATTCTTTTATCTCTTTGGTCTTTTTTCGAATGATTATTATTGAACTTTTCTGAAATTTAACGTCGATTAAAAACTCTTGAATTTGAATACGATAGATGAAAATTTATTTGATCTGTGACATCTGCATAGAGGTCAAGCTCAAGAAAGTAGGCAACCTTTAGGATGCTGTGAAGTCGGATTAACTGGACAGTTATACATATGGAGACCCGAACCACATTCGGAACACGATTTATGTGGGATCAGAAGGTATTAAGCCAGTTGTTATGACAGAACGACTCTAGTTTTCTATGGCAGAATCTGATGAGAATCTACTATTGGAGGTGGGCGACTTCCAAGTACGACATTCATACAGCGACAGTGGAAGTGTTGGTGTCTCTATGAATGCCATTAAATCTGTCATGATGGAGGTGTTTAGTATGACTAGTTCTGGGCTTGGCCGTTGAATGACAGTACAAAAATTTATTTAAAAAAATTGGTTTATTTTCTTCCAAAAAAGTTCAGTTCTCTGCCTTTCATTGCCATTTGAGTTAGAATATTAGAAATTGTTCCTGATGTAAATAAAAGAATTATCAAAAAAATTACAAATCTTAGTTTAAGGTAGTTCTTCTTTTGTTAAAATTTTCAAAGAACTAATGAGAGTATTTTTCTTAACCCAGCGTCGAAATTTGTTACATTCCTAAAGCAAGTGTTGTGTTCCTTCAACGATATATCCTTAGCTTTTCCTTTCAGTTATTTTTTTTTTTTTTGTAATTCGTAAGTGAACTACGACAACTTCAATTTGTTAAGTTGTTAAATACGCTTATCGCAAATGATAATTGTTTGTCATGATAAACGTCAAAATGGTTGTCAAGATAAAAAATTATCAGGTATAGTCTCCATGTATTAGTATTATTGCTTCAAACAACAAACGTCATTAATTGTTATGATAAATATTTGTCAAGTATAGACAGAGGGTTAACTATTTCGAATATTTATGCATTCTGAAATCGGAAATGTTTTTTTTCACTCTCATAAATGTCAAACTTATTCATACACTAACCCGTCTGTCAACACTGGTGAAAAGAATATGTATGTATGTATTATAAAATAAATTTAAACAAAGAAAACAAATCAAAGCAATTTCAAATTTAAAATGCAAAACATCTATTATAGGTCTTTGCCATTTGTAAATTTTCAAAATACATAAAAACAAGACAGCCAGAGACCGAGAGAGCGGCAAGCAGAAACCACAAAATACATAAATGACAATTTAAACAATTGAATTTTAAAAATAAATTCAAATAAAACAATTGCTGATTTAGTGAAACACTTACGATTTGCTATTTATAAATATAAACAAGAAAAAAATTAACAATTTCAATTTAAAATACAATTTTCTGCATTAAGCTACAGAATAGAACACATTTAAAAATATACATATATATTTAATTTGAGGGTTTTTTTTTATGAGGGGTTTGTTTTAATTTCACTTTAAAACACCTTGATTTTGTTTATTTTTTCTTAAGTTAATTTGTTTATAATTTGTTGATATAAGTTGCTGTTTTGACATTTTATGTAAAAATAAATATTATTTTTATTTAATTTAATACAACATTTTATTATTATGCAAGCCAAGTTTTGTTTACAACATTTTAAGAATAACATACAGTGGTGACATTAATAGTTTTGAGGAAGCAGAAATAGTATATTTTTACTGCAAGTTTGAGATTTTTTAAACATTTTGAAACAATTTAATTAATTTTCAATTTCAACTTTCTTCAAAAACTTTCTAAAGAATGTGTTTTCGAACATAAAAAAGTGAAACATAAACGCTTGTCAAATGTCAAAAGTGACAGCTACCGAAATACCGTGTGATTCGAAATAACACCTCTTGTTGGAAAACCCTTTACATGCGATTATATTTTTGTACAAAAATTTCTTTGATTTTTAATTTATTTTAATATTCCTTCTTTTTTTACATTCACTGAGAACTGATAGCGGGAAAAAAATTTCACGGGAGATTCACAATAGCAGTTTTCCCTTCGAGGAGAATACAAATTTCAGTTGTTATTCAAAGTAATATTAGCTGCTTTTTCTTGTACATGCCATAATAGTATTAATAATTTAATAGCAAGAGTTTAAAAAATGCCCAATAAAGGCAGGAGGTTATCAATAATGAAAAATTGGAAATAAGTTCTCAAACTGTTAGCCGCAAGACAAATGAGGCTGGTCTTAATTTGTTTATAAGTTGTCGTTTTGAAATTTTGTGTAAAAATAAATATTTTTATATAATTTAATATTACATTTTGTTTAAATATGATTACTATTTTATTATTATGCAAGCCAAGTTTTGTTTACAACATATTAAGAACATACAGTGGGTAACATTAATAGATTTTAGGAAGCAGAAATAGTATATTTTTACTGCAAGTTTGAGATTTTTTAAACAATTTTGTAAATTTTCAATGAAACTTTCTTCAAAAACTTTCTAAAGAATGTTTTTTCGAACACAAAAAAAAAGTGAACCATAAACGCTTGTGATAAAAAATAGCAATTTATTTATTTGGCTTTAGTTTACTACTTCCTTATTCTTTTAAAAATAAGAAAATTCTTATGTTTTTATTTAAATCTCTGTTATACGAGTATGTATGAATTTAAACACTTGTCGCTTTCTTATCTGTGTTTATCTTGGTAGCCATATAATCAGCTGATAACTTTTTATGCCTTCCAGAACTAGCTTAAACATTTTAAAGATAAAAACACAGATTTCTAAACATTTCTTTGATTTTGGCCGAATTTACAGTTAAATACATAAATACATATTTAAATAAGTAAATTGTTATATTATTTTTAACACCGACTGTACCCAGTATAACTGTCTGTCTGTCTATACGAATATTTATATTATTTTTTTTTTTGCTAAATTAATCTCATACTGATAAGATAAATATAGACAGCGACTCTTTGTAACAAAAAAAATAATAATACTCTGTATAGAATAAAATTAAATAAAATGATTTTTTTTGTGGGCAAAAAATTTTCAAATGTTTTTTTTCTACTTATTGCATTTTTTTATAATCTAACCATGACCTATAATAAATAAAATGTTATTTTTTTGTTTAAATAATTTCTTAAGGTGACAATATTTATTTTATAGAATTGTTTTTTAATGATAAAAACGTTTGTCTAAATATTAAAAAGAATTTTTTAAATTTGTTTATAAAACCCTTTTTGTAAAAAAAAAACACAAGGTGTTCTTTAGGTGTCTGAACAATTTGTACACAAATTAGAATACGTCATTATAATTTATATAGATTTCTGAGTAGTCTTATAAATTCTACAAAATATAAATAAATAAAAAAAAAAACATTTGAAAACATTTGCAAAAAGCGTGCCATTTTATTATGAGTGTAATCCTGGGATGGAAAAGTTGCTACAATCATACTTTTATCATGTTGAAAAGTACCTTGGTACTTATGTGACTAATTTGGTACTCTTAAACTATAGACACATTTTGTGTTGTTGTTTCTATAGAAAAATTTGTTTATGCTATGTTCACATTTGCAGTAGGGTTCTATAATCGAACAATCGACTTTTTGCTGAAAAAAGAAACTGCAAAAGTTTTTTTCTACATAAAAATTTGTGTATAACAGTTTTTTATAGAAATATTTAGTTATACAGTTTTTTCTATTTTAAAATGTACTACAATTTTGTGTATAACAGTTATTTCTATAGACTAATTTGTGTAAAAATTTTGTATAACAGTTATTTTTCCATAGAAACATTTGTTTATAGCAGTTGTTCCTATAGAAAAAAATGTGTATAACAGTTTCTTCTTTAAAATAAATTTGTGTATAACACTTTTTTTATAAAGAAAAAGCTGTGTATAACACCTTTTTTCTTACAGAAAAGTTAGTTTACAACAGTTTTTTCAATAGAATAATTAATTGTTTTTTTTTTTTTTTGTTTTATAAACAAATTTTTGTATACCAGTTTATTCTATAGGAAGTTTTAAGTATAACAGTTTTCCTATAGACAATTTTGTGTATAATACTTATTTCTATAGACTAATTTGTGTATAACAGTTTATTCTATAGAGAAAGTTGTGTATAACAGTTTTTCCTATAGAGACAAATTTGTGTATAACACTTTTTTTAAAGAAAAAGCTTTGGCATAACATTTTTCCTATAAAAAGCTGTTTACAACAGTTTTTTTTTTAATTTGTGTATAGTTATTTTATAGAAAAATTTGTGTACAACAGTTTATTCTATAGGAAATTTTAAATATAACTGTTTTTTCTATGGACAATTTTGTGCATGATAGTTATTTCTATAGAGTATTTTGTGTATAACAGTTTCTTCTATAGATTAAGTTTTGTATAACATTTTTTTTTTATAGAAAAATTGTGTATAACACTTTTTCCTAAAGAAAAAGATGTGTATAACAGTTTTTTCTCTTGAAAAATTTGTGTATAACATTTTTTTCTGTCGAAACATTTGTGTATAACAGGTTTTCTATAGAAACATTTGTGTATAACAGTTTTTTCTATAGGAAATTTTAGGTATAACAGTTTATCTATAGATATTTTTGGGTATAAAAGTTATTTCTATAGACATATTTGTGTATAGCAGTTTTACTGCAGATAAATTTGTATATAAAAGTTTTTTTAAAGAAAAAGTTGCGTATAACAGTTTTTCTGTAGGAAAATTTGTGTATAACAGTTTTTCCTATAGACAAATTTGTGTATAACACTTTTCTTTGAGAAAAAGTTGTGTATTACAGTTTTTTCTGTCGAAACATTTGTATATAAGAGGTTTTCTATAGAAACATTTGTGTATAACAGTTTTTTCTATAGACAAATTTGTGTATAACACTTTTTCTTTAAGAAAAAGTTGTGTATAACAGTTTTTTCTGTGGAAACATTTGTGTATAACAGTATTTCTATAGAAAAATGTTTGTATAACAGTTTTTTCTATAGGCAATTCTAAGTATAACAGTTTTGGTATAGACAAATTTCGGTATATTATTTCTATAGATAAATTTGTGTATAGCAGTTTTTTTTAGTATAACTGTATTTTCTATAACACAATTTGTTTATAACAGTTTTTCTATAGGAAAATTTGTATATAACAGTTTTTTTCTACAGAATAAGTTGTGTATAACAGTTTTTTCTATAGACAAATTTGTGTATAACACTTTTTCTTTAAGAAAAAATTGTGTATAACAGTTTTTTCTGTGGAAACATTTGTGTATAACAGTTTTTTCTATAGGCAATTTTAAGTATAACAGTTTATCTATAGACAAATTTGTGTATAACAGTTTCTTCAGTAGAAAAATTTGTGTATAACAGTTTTTTTTATAACACAATTTGTGTGTAACAGTTTTTCCTATAGAAAAAGTTGTGTATACCAGTTATTCCTAAAGAAGCATTTGTATATAGCAGTTTTACTACAGATAAATTTGTGTATAACAGTTTTTTGTTGTAGAAAATTTGTGTAGAACAGTTGCTCTTATAGACAAATTTGTGTATAACTGTTTTTTTACAAGAAAATTTGTCTCAAACAGTTTAAAAGTATGTAGGTACTATTTTAATATTAATTTTTTACTGAACAAATATTTTATTTCCCATTCCTGGTGTAATCTAAAAATATATTCAGTGACCCAAATATTTGTTTTTGTAAAATCAAAAAAAGAAATTAATTTCTTTGTTTTGCTTAGAAAATGTTTTTGATTTAAATTTTATAATAAAATTTAACTAAAATTTTTGATTCCATAAATAAATCACAAACATTTTGAAAATTATATTTAAGCTAAATAACTTTTTATTTATTTAAATTATGAATGAAGTCCTTTCTATCTCGTTATAAACTCTCATTAACTGTTTCATTAAATATTCTTGTTAAATTGCAACCATAAATTTATTACTACTTCTCTTTGCTATTCTAATAAACCTCTAAAACTTTCAGAGTTTTCATATCCTCTATCTATTCAAAATTTCAATTCTAACCTCTGTGATAAAAAAATTTACAAAAAACAAAACTAACCTAAAACAGTAAAAGTAAAAAAAAAAAATTAACCAATAACAAAAAATAAAACCTTATCATAGATCAAGACCAGCTAAAAAATTACCCTTCTTAAATGATGACACTGAAAATACTGAATCGGAAGATGAAGATTTCTGTACCGACGATTCCGATGACAATTATGGCGGACGACATCGTAAAAATCTCAAACTAAACAATCAACAGATATCATTATCGTCATCATCATCTTCGTCATCGTCGTCCTCGTCTTCAACGTCACCCAATTCCGATAAATATCACCATCACCAAAATCACAATCATCACCACAACCACCATCATCACATGGGACTTGGTATTAAGCGTAAAAAGATTGAAGCCATAGCGGTTGATTTGGATAACGATGATGCCTGCAGCGAAGATGCGTTCATACGTAAAATAGCCAGTGCTACCAGTGCCCAAGTGCCGGTTGCAAGTGCGACGCCAGCACGACCGGCACAGCTTCAATTACAGGCACACACACACAGCTCTCCAATAGCTGGACCAACAACCTCAAAGTAAGAACATTTTTTGTTAAAACTCAATGATACAAAACTTTTTATGTACCTAGTACCTACTTATTTTTCTTATTATACTCGTTTGGACTATATTTATGTAGACACACAAAAAAAAAAAAAAATAATAATGAAATGTAATAGAATTGAATTGAATTTATTTCAAACAAAAATTTAAATCTCTCTTTTTGTTTTGTTACTATAAAGGTTGTTTTTGTACAATTACATATTATGTTTTATTATATGTTTGTGTTAATTTCTTTTATAATTACTTACATACCAAAATCAGAACCAATGATTTTAACCCCCGCTTTTTACTACCAATTATATAGAGAGGTTTTTTTTTGCTGCCTTGGAAAACTAACACACTATTTTTATGTAATTAGTTTAAGTTTTTTTTTTTATTATTTTTTTAATATTCTCTCAAAATCATGACCATTTTTTATTCATAATCATTTATTTGTTTTTTTTTATACCAACTTTTTTTTAGTGATTTAAAGTTTAATATGTGTTTAGAATCATTAAAAACATTAATTTTTAAATATTTTTTATTCTTAGATTTATTGCCGCTAGTGCTAGGGGCATGAACAGAGTGGCTCATAAAAGGCAGCCGGCTACCCCACCAAATAGTGTGGCCACCTCTTCAAATGGTCGCATACAATTGGAAATTGTTTCTCAACCGGAACAGCAGCACAGAGCCAGGTTAGTTAGATTTTCCTGAAAAAAAAAAATAAAATTCTCTGAAAATATTTTTAATGTTATCAATTCACAGTGATTGGCTCACACATTCATACATACTTTATATTTATAAAATAAACTGAAATTAATTTGTTTATATTTTTTATTAGATACCAAACCGAGGGCAGTCGTGGTGCTGTTAAGGATCGCAGTGGCAATGGTTTCCCCATAGTTAGATTAGTTGGCTATAATAAGGCCACTTCGTTGCAAGTATTCATTGGCACCGATATTGGCCGTGTGGCTCCCCATATGTTTTATCAAGCCTGCAAAGTTGCCGGCAAAAATTCCACGCAATGTAATGAAAAGAAAGTCGATGGCACAGTGGTGATTGAAATTGATTTCAAGCCAGAGCAAGATATGACCATAACATGTGATTGCGTGGGAATATTGAAGGTAAGTTTCTGAAAACCAAAAAAGAAAACATAAGCTTAGAAATGGTCGTAATCAACAAGATAAATATAAGGACTGAGATTGAAAAATTCTTAACATACATATATGTTAATAATAATTAAACCACTAAACTTACAGTTTTTAATCTTTTTTTATTTGATTGAAATTATTTTTACAATTTACAAAAAAAAAAAAAAAATATTTTTATAGTTAATCACTAGTGATGAAATTTTGAACCTTTTTGGGAAACCCTTCCATTAAGGTTTTTATAGTGTTTTGTGTCACTTTGCTCGAACAGGTAGTCCATCTCCGTTTAAAATTTACCACACTTTTGGACACCTTTTTTGTGCTCTTCTATTCTCTTTTAACAAGAGCCCAATATCTATACAAGAGCCCAATAGCTCCAAGTGGTTCTTGTACCATTCAAGACCTTTCTTACCATAGTGACAGATGCCAAATCAGGCCAAAAATAAGTGGACACATTAAGAAGTCTTATGAATGGAAACATCTTTTTTTTGTAAACATTCCTTGAAGTAAATTTCGGTATTTATAGAGCCCTTTGTAACAAATGTTTGGCTTTTTTGACGCAACTGCTTGCTTGCCTTACCAAGAACTTTTTGGGAAATTTTGTCTGCTTTTGGGTCCTAAAATTTTCTTCAACATTCCCTCGAGCATCTGCAACATAACATTTTTGACCCAGAAACTGCGAAAATTTTTCCATACATACATTTCGTCATCCATTATGCAGCAGGTATATTTTTTGTATAAAATTTGACTTCAATTTCCGTGCTCTGTCTTTGGCCTCTATATTTTTAGCAGAGTTCATGTCAGGAACTTTTTGAGTTTTGTATGCTTTTAAACCTTGATTGGCTTTAACTTTTCGTACCAAATAGTCCGAGTACCGGGCTGCTCTCCTACCGGAGGTGTTGGGAGCTCTTTTAAAAATGCTTTCTATTTTTTTGGCTTTAGAAACATCATGTGGACCATTCCTTCTACCTGAACCAGGTTTTCTATCAACGGGCAAGTTCTCCAGATACTGTTTAATAACATTGGAAAAAGTTTGATTCTTTGGCCAATTTTTGGTAGGACCACGTTGGTTTTTGTTGAAAATATTTAATAATTTTAGTGCGCACTTTTTTCTGGTCACTCATTTTAATCGGATTAACAACAAATGAACACAATTGACATTAAAAAAAAAGATCAAAAAATACTTGGATTAAAAGTTTTAATGAAAAACGTGTGTTAAGAATTTTACGATCTCAGTCCTTAATATATACTTAAGTAAGAAGTGTCTGATTTATTTTTAATATATCGGTCCAGCCATAGAGAAATACACATAGAGCGGAAACTAGAAAAAAAAAACACAAACAAAAAATTACTCAAAATAATCACACATACCAGTGATGTTTTTGTTTTCACATAGTTATTTTTAATACATTCTCAGCACTAAGGTTTTTGACAACTGAGTTAGGTCTTTGACAGAAGAGTTTCCGCTCTATGTGTATTTATCTATGGGTCCAGCAAGAAATATTTATGTTCTGGTTAGAGAAGCACATTTTTTTTCACTTCAAAAGTGCTGTTCTTTTAAAGATATTTTCAACAATTTTCAAATTATTTAAAATAAATGTATTTCGTACTAATAACGACAAGAATTACTTTAACAATAAAGTCATAAGGTTCGAAAGAATTATTTATCAAAATCAAAATGAATTTCATTAAACCATTCCGCACGAATTAATTCGTTGTCTCAATTCCTTTGTACTCCAAACGTATTAAATGAATACCTTTAAGAATTCATTATTATTAAGAATTAATTCCTTATTGAAACATTTAGGGTTTCTTTATAAAATAGCTTAATAAATATGTTGAATAATTAACATTTTCTTCAAATCTATTACAAATAGGCTTAAGCCAATTTTTTCAATTAATTTTGTAAATGATTAAAAATAAAACGAAAACAAAGTTTTTACTATAATTTTATTTGTTTTCAACAGAGGTATGTATATATACATAATTCACTTATTAGATTTGAATTAACAACAATTGAATCATTCAAAGGTTGAATGAATTCCATTAAGAATTTATTCAACAATTAATGAATTATATTTAAATAAAAGCCATTGAATGAAGCTAAATAATTAGGTTTTCGGAATGTATTTATAAAATAAATGACTGGCATTTTTAAATTCCAAATTAAGATTTTAATGATTAAAGCTTAAATTGAATTAAACAATTCGAAGTTCTGGTGAGGACTAAGCTGGAAAATTATTACTTAAACATTTCACATTATTCAAGCTATCCCTTACATGATGCAGTTATATTTAAGCAATTCATTATGATTTAATCTGGAGATTGGCGAATGCCCAATAACTGTCTTGTATCCATATGAATATAATATAGCGAAAGGGTTAAACAAAAGTTCTTCGAAATTCACCTAAATTAAATTATTTTTGTTATTTTCTTCTCTAACTGAATTAATTTCCCATTAATTACTCAAAAAAAAAACATCTACATACGTAATAAAAAAAAGAACTCTGCTTAAACATGTTAATTAATTATCGATTGATGAATGTTATATCACTTTCATTGTCTCTCTCTCTCTCCTCTCTCTGTTCCACAAAAGAAAAATAAACATTTTCCCTTTTCATTTAGAGATTTTATGATTAAATTGTTCAACAAGGTTGTATTTTATTGCTGAGCCGTTAGTGATAATAAAATAAATGTTTATATATTAATTCTGTGTTGTATACAATTAGTCTGTTTGTTACCTTACCTTATCTTTTCATGACTACAAACATATAATGTTTATTATCACAATATTTTTTTTTTCTCTTCCCTGAAACCGTAGAGTTATGTACATATACCTTTTTTCAATAATGACATTAGAGATTTGTTTTAGTTGAAATTAACCCTATTGTGTAACATGGTGTCTAAAGGGTATATTGGATATTTTTGTTATAAATTTATAAAATACTAGCTGACCGGGTGCGCTTCGCCACCCCAATTGGATGAAATAAATAGTACTATTAAGTCTCCGTTTTTGAATTAATACTAATTCAGGATAACATGTCTCTAGTATCATATTTATTAATTCATTACAAAAAGTACCATTCGAATAAAGAAACAGTACCAAAAAGTCTCCCCCTAGAATTCTCACTCACTTGGGACCATATATGCTTAATTTCATGTTGCTAAGTTCATTGTTATAGAAATTTTAAAAGGTACCATTCGAATAAATAAAAAGTACCAAAAACCCCACACTTGTGGTTTCCCACTCACTCGGGTCCATATAAACTTTATTTCATGTTTCTAGGTTCATTATTGGAGAAATTACAAAAAATACCATTCCAATAAAGAAAAAGTACCAAAAAGTCTCCCCCTAGAATTTGCACTCACTTAGGACCATATATGCTTAATTTCATGTTTCTAAGTCCATTTTTATAGAAAATTCAAAAAGTACCATTAGAACAATAAAAAAGTACTTATAATTCAGTTCTCACATTTTGGTACCTAAATATTATCCCCTATTCCTAACACTAACTTCACTCAGATACATATCAGCTAACTTTAATGTCGATAAGTGAAATAATGTAAAATATTAAAAAAGTACCATTAGGAGAAAAGTACCAATTTCCTCCTTAAACACCCCTCAAGTTTGAAATTTAAAAATATTCGATTTTGACAAAATTGTTTATGCTAAAGACATGTCTCAAACGATTAAAATCTGTGTTAATGTGCCCAAGAAAAAATATGTTTTAATAAAAGTACCAAACTGTTTACCCGGATTTGGGCCAATATAAACCTTGGCACTCGAGTTCCAAATAACAACCTGGCTTAATAATTTCAAATAAAATGTTGGCTTAATAATTTCAAATAAAATGTATTTTCCCGATTTTATCCCCTTTTTGGTACCTTTTTTATCCCCATTACGGTGGTAAAATTATATTCAAATAAATTTCTGTATCGTGTTGGGAGCTCATAATAAAATATTCGTATCTCTGTCAAATTATAAAAAAAAAAACATATTTTATGAAAAAGTACCAAAAATAAAGACAATTTTTATCCTTTAAGGGTTCGAATTTCCAAAAAGTACCAAACTTATATTTTTTATTTTTTGATAAGTAAAGAATACGATTTAAAATTTGTTTCTATGTTTATTAGCTTAAAAGATACATAGGGTGCCAAAAATTACCAATATAGTGTTTTTACCCGTTTTCTCCCCTAAAAAGTTCGAATTTCGAAAAAGTACGAAACACTTTATTTTTTAAACGGAGTAACATGCAATTTTAAGTTTTTTTGTATCTTTATTAGTTTTGAAGATATAAGGTTACCGAATTTACCCGTTTTTACCCCCTAAAGTTTCGAATTTCCAAAAATCCCTTCTTATCGTTTTGGGGAGTTAAAATTTCATGATTCTAGCTTCAGTCGTTTGGGCTGTGCGATGATGAATCAGTCAGTCAGTCAGTAACGTTACTTTTTTATATATATAGATAATTCTTTCTTAATAGCAGACAATGGAAAGCAATTCGCCTAAGAGTGCACGTTGTTTTTAGTTTTTAAAAGTCAGAGCCTCGAATTAATTCAATTTCATCTTAATTCACTAAAATCTTAATTCGATATAAAAAAATGTTTACATCATACTCCTTCATCTTCTAGGAACGCAATGTCGATGTTGAACATCGTTTTCCCGAGCATCTTGCACAAAAGAATAAAAAGAAATCTACACGATGTCGCATGGTATTCCGCACACAATTAGCACATGATGATGGCACCGTCGAAACCCTACAAGTCTGTTCCAATCCCATTATTTGCAGTAAGTATATTTGTAATGCTATTTTTTCAATCTATTTAAATTTCATTTAATAATGCAATTCTTTTGCTTACAGCCCAACCGCCCGGTGTACCAGAAATATGCAAAAAATCCCTTAACTCTTGCCCAGTGGATGGTGGTCTGGAATTATTTATAATCGGTAAAAATTTTCTCAAAGATACACATGTGATATTTCAAGAAACCTACGACAGTGTCAATGGCAATAATGATGATGATCTCAAGTCAGCAGCCTCAGCTAATGATATGTCTATTATGGGTGGGGCATTGTGGGAACAAACAGTGTTGCCCGACAAAGAATATTTGCAACAAGTAAGTTGACAACAATACAAAAATTTCACTTTCATCTATATAGAAGTAGCTGTAATAAAATATATTAATTCTATTTATTGTTTTTATTATAGACCCATTTAATATGCACTGTGCCACCGTATATACATCAGAATATAATGAAACCAGTCACTGTGCAAGTGGCGATTATTTCGAGCGGCAAAAAAAGTGAACCCCATACATTTGTTTATACGCCAAAGGGCACCTATACACCATTAGCGGCAGCAACTACGCTAAGTAGTACAAATACAATACACAGTAGCTTATCATCGGCCCAAGGTATTTATTTTTGTTTATATTTACTTTTTTTTTTAATATATACATATATACATATATAGTATATCATTACATACTCGTGCTACTATGTACGTAATACTGCAACAACTAGTTCTACGTAGACGCCAAGTAATTACAATTACAATTACGAATGTTTTTAGTCGTATTTCGTTTCGTATTCGTATTTCTATTCGTTTTGTATTCTATTAATATTATATTTGTTGCTACACTACGGCATTATTTTTGTATTTGAAACGTAAACCGTTGTTGCGAACAAATAATTTTATTAAAATCTAAGAGAATACCTACCTACCTACCTCTACAACAATATATTTAACAAAAAATAATAAAAAAAATAAAAAAACTAAATACTTACATATATAATTTGTTATTGTTTCGTTAATTTGTTCGTTCTTCTATTTTATTTTTATTTAATTTATTTTGTTTATATTGTTTTTATTTGTTTCTACGATCACGTACCAATCATTCCTCAATCATTTTCTTGTCAATAGTATAGAATATTTAGACGTTGCTTGCCGTTGTCGTATTCTTGCCAACGAACATTTGCTAATTTCTGAAATTAGTATTTATCTATTAATTACACTAACTAATGTGTAATATTTTCCCTTTTTTGTTTTACTTAACACCATTTACTATATTTGATAATTTTCAAATTCGTCAATGACAATCAGATAAACTAGCTTTACGCAGCTATTGCATTAACCAATCTTAATCATTTTGAAAATTATATATTCAAAGAGCATTTTTAATATAGATTCATTGTGTCATAGATAAATTGACATAGATAGGAAACTCTCCTGTCAAAGACCTAACTCAGTTGTCAAAACTTAATCATTTTGAAAATTACTTTAGCTACAAAGTATCTATAATCTAAAAATGGATATTTTGAATATTTTCAAAGAGCATTTTTAATATAGATTCATTGTGTTTTTAAATGGATTTTAAGTAAGCCTGTTATTGACTTTTCTAATCTGTAGAGTATTCAAAAACCGAAATGGGAAATCTGTTAATCGGTTTATTTCTGTTTGAAAAGCAGGTTTCGAATGTTTTATATTTTAGAATTATTCGAGAGAAAGCGTAACCACTTTTTTATACCCTTCACTATCGTGAGAAGGGTATATATAAATTTGTCATTCCGTATATATTCTGAATCCTTATAGATAGCGGAGTCGATTTAGCCATGTCCGTCTGTCTGTCTGTCCGTCTGTTGAAATCAATTTTCTGAACACCCCAGATATCTTCGGGATCCAAATCCTCAATAATTCTGTCAGACATGCTTTTGAAAAGTTTCCTATTTAAAATCAGCAAAATCCGTCCATAAATAACGGAGATATGAGCAAAAATCCGAGACAACCTCTATTTTTGGCCTAATTTTTATCTATATCTCGATTACTAAGACATAAATATAGACAATATGGATATCTAATGATAGATATTTCAAAGTCCATTGCAACGATGTATATAAGGCTATACAATGGGTCAAAATCGGGAAAAATATTTTTTAACCCGAATTTTTTTCACAAAAAACTTTCTTTTGTCATAAATTTTTTTCACTAATAAGTTAAAAAAAAATTTTTTTTAAAAAATTGTAAAAAACGTTTAAAAAACTATTTTGAAAAAAAAAAAAAAATTAAAAAAAAAAAATTTTTAATTTTATTTTTAGGTATAATTTGGTGAAGTGTATATAAGATTGGGCACAACCGAATATAGCTCTCTAACTTGTTTATCACAAATTTGTTTGACGTTGTTTACTCTTACAAGTGTTTTGAAAGATCAAACAGCATCAACTAAAATAAAACTAAATATTTATTTTGAATCATCCTAAATAAGATACCTTTTTGAAATAAATAAAAGAATTCAAAGCCTTTACAATACCTAGAGCATAGATGACAACTAGATAGGTAACTGAGAGCCAAAAACCTAAGTCTGTTGTCAAAAACCTAATTCATGAGAATGTATAGCATGTATTTTGTTATTGTAACACCCGTATGTGTGAAAAGAGAGTAATTTTTCCATTGATATTACTCTCTATTACTCTGTTCTATGTGTTTATTCTATGACCTAGAGCCTTATCAGAGAGACATGAAATCAAATGAATGAATTTTTCTATTTCAGTGAGCGACATGATCATGATCAATCAAGCTCTCAAACAAACTAATGCAATTTTTGTATTCTGAGTAATTGCCACTAAATTTCGTCAATTTCATTTTTAGAAAACTGCTATGGTGAGTGGAACACCCAATAGTGGTATCAAGCATGCTTTGTTTTCTACTTGGAGTAAAATATCCAAGAAGACACGCATAAATCTTCTACGGCAGATCTATCTTCATTTTCTGGATCCAATATATCAATCTCAGATTGCTTGTTCAATATATGAATTTAATCACCCCTATCGCGAATCAATATTTCACATGAAATGTGTTCCCTTTTCCCATTTTTCGTTCATCAACTTTGTTCACGTGAAAAAATTCCCCTAGATGAAATTTTGTAAACAATAAACATCTGTTACGAACAAAGTTAACTATTGTGAATGAAAAGTTTAAGGGAATATCACGATAGCAAATTCCCCTTCGAGGGAAATGGATATTTCATGGGAACATAAATTTCACATGTTTTGCCGATAGGGGTGACATTCTAATTCTTTTGGATTTAAAAAAAATGTTTTATTCTCTTATAGATCGTCGAACCTGATCAATGTTGTTTAAAACTGTATTTTTCTGTTGGCATAAAGCTTCCAGTCTACTGGGCTTACCATTTCTCTTACTTTATTCGCAAATAAGTTTTACAAGTATGTATATGGAAGGATCTCAAGAAAATTTAATTGTTTATTTTAAAGTAAATAACAAGAATCGAGATCTAAAACTATAATTTCGATAAAATTCACCCTACCTTAACAACTTTTTTTAATTTTTGGTAAAAAAAATCAGAAAATTTTCTAACTGTATGCTTTGCATTGGCCATTTTTCTAAATATTCTACTGATTTGATACAAATTTTTCTGATACTTAGAGCTAGTTTCTTACTTGTCAGTTAAACGTAGCTTAGCACGCTGTTATAATAAACCTGAAACATATTTAGCCGGGCTTTAACCAATGATTGTGTTTCTCACGAATGGATTAATTTTGTTAGCATTGCCATACTTTTCAGTCAAATCACATCAAAATCACTCAAAATGTTTCATATAAATATGGCAATACTTTAAATTTTATAAGATAAAGCAACAGCGTACATAACTTTTTTTGAAAATTTTAACTTTGTAAAAGAAAAAGTGACATTAAAGTATATAAAATGTATATTAACAATTATATTGATCAAAACAAAGAGCTGCTGTGCTGAATTGTTTATTTTATTTGTCATCTGTTTGTGATTTGTCATTTTATACTTAGGTTTAACTCACCAATGATGCTCAGTTAAACCTAGATTATATGGGAAATAAGCAATAAGTGAGAAACACAATTTTTAGTTTAATATAGGTTTAAACGAAGAATGTAGATTATCTTTATCCTAGAAACTAGCTCTTAGTATCGAAAACAAATTTTTGGAATTTATTTTTGCTCAAGTTGTTTTTAACTATACCAATCTTGAGAACACTAGTTTTTTTTTAGGTCACCAAAAGTTAATGTGATAAATATTAAATATGAAATAAATATTTTAATTTATTAATCAAGTATATACAGTAAAGTCCCCTTGTAAATGGTGTCAACAATTTAAGATGTTATTATGCATGCGTTAAAATATTATCATTGAATTAAAATAAAAAAGAAAAAAATAATTATCAACAGCATTTAGGCGTTTAAATTGAACAATAAATACATTAATAACCAGAACAACAACTGAATGAAAAAAAAAATATTTATCAAAATCTTATAACATTATAACGTCAATTATAATAGTTTCAAGCTAAACGCTTAGAAAAATGCTCTTATTATTAATTTATTTGTTTGTGTTACAAGACAACAAATGTGTTTAATATTCATTGTACTAGTTGAGTTGTTGTTTTTCACTTCTTATTACTTATTACTTATAATTTTATTATTTTTTTTTTAAACACTAAACGAAACGAAACAATAACAATTATATGATTGCAAAAAGATTATAAATAAAATAGATTGATTCTCTATAGAATAGAATATATATATATACTTACGATTCAAGTCAATTATATATAAAAAAAAGCATACGTCAAATATTGGCACGTTCTTATTAAGTGCATTTTATAGTGCTTAAAAGCAGATACAACTTGTTTAGTTTGCTATAACAGCATTTGCAGAAACATTAAGGAAATCTGTAGCTGAAAGAAAAACAAATTTATATTCAACAATTCAAATTATCAATTACGTTGTTTGTTTTTTTTTTTTTAAATTTTTTTTTAATATGAATTGTAATACATATTTTTTATATAAAACAATAATCTTTTTTTTTTTATTTGCTTTCATAAGAATCAATCTAGTTGAATATTTTTCTATAAATAATTTATAGTTTCTTATTACAATTGAAAAGAAGTATAAGAATATGAATTGTAATGTTTGGATTTTAGTTTTATTTATGCCACATAAATATACAAAAAAAAAGACAACAACAAATAACGTGCAGCCACAGCGATAAACAGCGAAATTATTATTATTATTACATATTATTTTCCCAATAATTTACTATTTATTTATATATATATAAAATAAATATAAATCTATAATCTTAAAGAAAACAACAAAAGTATAAATATTAAAAAAAAAAAACAAAAACTAAATTCATAACTATGATGCGATGACAGTGTTTAATAATATAGAGAGATTAATGTTAAATCAATGTAATCAAATTTAGTTTAAATATGGAGTTTAAGGGGCATATACAAAAAGTCTCGAATGGGCACAAATGTCTGGTGCATAAGTGAAAGCAAATGTTTGGTGGGTAAACAGAAATTTTGACTTTTATAATTTGTTCAGTTTATATCATTTAAAACAATCCAGCTCTGGAACGACCCGAGTCTCACTTGACCAGCGACAGCTGTTCCAACCGAAAGTTTTTCCCTAGGAAAATACTCTCAATAACACACAATGGTTTAGAAACTTTTTAAATTGGAACGAGTGGAGATATCTTGATGCAAACATAGTAAGTTATTTTCAAAACTTTCAAAACCCATTGATTAAAGGACCTTTCGTTCTATACTAAGGAGTGAGATCGAAAAATTCTTAACATACATATATGTTAATAAAAATGAAACCACTAAACTTACAGTTTTAATATTTTTTTTATTTGATTGAAATTATTGTTACAATTTACGAAAAAAAAAAATAATATTTTTATAGTTCTTATCACTAGTGATGAAATTTTTGAACCTTTTTCGAAAACCCTTCCATTATGGTTTTTATAGTGATTTCTGACACTTTGTTCGAAGAGGTTGTCCATCTCCGTTTAAAATCTACCACACTTTTGGACACATTTTTTATACCCTTCACCTTCGTGAGAAGGGTATATATAAATTTGTCATTCCGTTTGTAATTTCCACAATATAATTTTCCGACCCTATAAAGTATATATATTCTGGATTCTTATAGATAGCGGAGTCGATTTAGCCATGTCTGTCTGTCTGTATGTCCGTCTATCTGTTGAAATCAATTTTCTGAAGACCCCAGATATCTTCGGGATCCAAATCTTCAATAATTCTGTCAGACATGCTTTCGAGAAGTTTCCTATTTAAAATCAGCAAAATCCGTCCATAAATAACCTCTATTTTTTTGCCTATTTTTGATCTATATATCAATTACTAAGCAGAGACCAGCGCCGGCAAAATTTTACGGCGGCGGCGGCTCTCAGCCGATAATAATATATAATAATAACTACTCAAATTCTAAATAATTTAAAAAGTGATATTCTAAAAATTTTATGAAATTAATAAGGAACTTTAATCAAAAACGGCGGCTATTTTAAAGCCGACTTAAGCCGAAAAAAAAAAATCGGCGACGGCGGCTTTGAAAATTTATCGGCAGCTCGGCTCAGCCTTCTTACAGCCGTTCGGCGCATGTCTCTATTACTAAGTCATTAATATAGACAATATGGATATCTAATGATAGATATTTCAAAGTCCATTGCAACGATGTATATAAGGCTATAGTAAGTTAGACCTACAATGGGTCAAAATCGGGAAAAATATTTTTTGACCCGAATTTTTTTCACAAAAAACTCTTTTTTCACTAATAAATTGAAAAAAATAAATTTTTAAATTAAAAAAAATTTGAAAAAACGTTTAAAAAAAATTTCGATTTTTTTTAAAAAATAAGAATTTTTTAAATTTTATTTTTAAGTATAATTTGGTGAAGGGTATATAAGATTCGGCACAGCCGAATAAAGCTCTCTTACTTGTTGTGCTCTTCAATTCTCTTTTAACAAGAGCCCAATATCTCTCCACTCGCCTTAGCTCCAGGCAGTTTAGAGGATTTGCCTCTCTTGGTACAAATACCACATTATTGTTCTTTTACCACTCAAGACCTTGATTACCATAGTGACAGGACACATTAATAAATCTTATGAATGGAAGCATCCTCCTTTTGTAAATTCCTTGATGTAAATTTCGGTATTTATAGAGTCATTTGTAACAAATGTTTGGCTTATTTTGCCGCAACTGCATATAGCTTGCCATACCAAGATTTTTTTGGGAAATTTTGTCTGCTTCAACATTCCCTCGAGCATCAGCAACATCAAAATTTTGACCTGGAAAGCAGTTTCAGTAGTTTAAAATTGTAACAACTCTTTTTTTATTTAAAATGTACAACAACAACAGTTCAAATATTCACTCAGTGTCTTTATACACGTTTATCAATTCGCAGAAATGCACACACACTCTATAACGTACAACCTTAAATGTACAAGACAGTTGATGTTAACTGTAACAACGCCAATGATCAACTCCACTCGCGACTGCCACCTCTGCCACTATTTATACACGCGCCATCTATCGGGAATCTTCTAAAATGCTCTTAACGGACATACTAGTACATTCGAATTCTAGAGCTTTCGATGTTAATGTTAGCAGCTTAAACATGTAGTGTTGCCATACTTTCAAACAATGCTAATAACCGCATGCTATCAACATTGTTGATAAGTAGAAGCTTCTACTAATGGACGTGTTCATAAACATGATGAATGTTGCAGGCAGTCGTTACAGATTGTTAAATTCTAATTGTTATTGCACATTCGTAACAATACGTTTCGTCATCCATTATGCAGCAAGAATATTTTTTTTTTTATAAAACTTGACTTCAATATCCGTGCTCTGTTTTTGGCCTCTAAATTTTTAGCAGAGTTCCTGTCAGGAAATTTTTGAGTCTTGTATGTTTTTAAACCTGCATTAGCTTTAACTTTTCGTACCAAATAGTCCAAGCACTGAGCTAACCGGGCTGCTTTCCTATCGGATGTGTTGGAAACTCTTTTGAAAATGCTTTTTATTTGTTTGGCTTTAGGAACATCATGTGGACCATTCCTTCTACCTGTACCAGGTTTTCTATCAACAGACAAGTTCTCTCGATACTGTTTAATAACATTGGAATCAGTTTGACGGCAGACCTTTGATTGTTTGGCCAACTTTTTGTAGGAGAAAGTTGGGTTTTGTTGAAAATATTAAATAATTTTAGTACGCAATTTTAACATAATTGACATTAAACATAATAACTGACATGTTTTACAAAGGTAACTTGATAAAAAATAAATCAAATAATACTTGGGTTAAAAGTTTTAATGAAAAACGTGTGTTAAGACTTTTTCGATCTCAGTCCTTACTACTTTCTATGCTATGTTTATTGTGTTATCGTAACGAACCAGCAGAGACCAACGCCGAATACCTAAGAGTCGGTTAAGCCGAGCCGCCGAGTCGTGATTTATTAGGACATTATGACAATATGACTGATAAGAGACCAGTTGTATATGAATCAACTAATGGGATTTGTAGTTGTATTTTTATGTTACTAATGTTGTGGTGGTTTATAAGAGTTATAATTTAGTATTTACAGTTTTAGAATCACTAACTCAATACTTGGGAAGAGTCATTATTATTGTCTGGTATGTTTAAAATACAACATTTTTATTAAAACTTTCAGCCTAGTACTAAACTGCCTTCAGAATTATATTCTATCGAAATTTTTTTTTAAATATTTGTATTTTTCTGGATTTTGTACTCTTTGCCCTCTTAGCTTCATCTCATAAACTGAAAAAACATTGATTTAACATTACGTTTTGTATTTATTAGTTAGTGAAATCCAAATCGATATTGAAAATTCGGCGTTTAAAATAATTTTAAGCTTTAGAAACACCAAAATATTGCATAAATTTTAAGAAACCAAATTTTTGTTTAATATTAATAGAAATAATTAAAAGAAAATAAATATATTTTTTTCTAAATAAAGCAACTATAACAATCAACAAGCAGGAGGCAGCAAATTCAAAACTAATCAAAACAACTCTGCACGGTATGATTGAGTCAATAGTTTTACTATGAAAAACTAATTCAGGGAATAAAATTGAAA
The DNA here is from genome assembly GCA_942486065.2 of Calliphora vomitoria. Taxonomy (NCBI): domain Eukaryota; kingdom Metazoa; phylum Arthropoda; class Insecta; order Diptera; family Calliphoridae; genus Calliphora; species Calliphora vomitoria. Next base: position 7,578,559 of record OW818032.2, read on the forward strand.
AAAAATATATGAAAATAATAAAACATTGATTGATGCTTTTTAATTTGCATTAGGGGAATTTTGATTTGCAATTTTTTCTAGAAAACAAAAAATGAAAAAAAAAAAAATTGAAATTGAAATTATAAGCTGTTCAAAATTTTGCCGTGAGTTTGTGTGAGTGATTGAGTTTTTTTTCTAGCCAAACGTAATATAATATTGTTTCACTTTCGCTATGAGTTTTAGTTAATTTGTTTTGTTTTCAATTAAGGGCGGATTTGAACCATAGATAAATACACATAGATCGGAAACTCTGCTATCAAAGACCTAACTCAGTTGTCAAAAATCTAAGTGGTGAGAATGTATTAGTAGAAAAAGCTATGTGGAAACAAAAACAACACTTGTACGAGTGATTATTTTGAGTCATTTTTTTGCTTGAGTTATTTTTCTAGTTTCCGCTCTATGTGAATTTCTCTAAGGTTTGTACCATGGAGAAACAACAAGAGCGGAAACTAGAAAAAAACTCAAACAAAAAAATTACTTAAAATAATCACATATACGAGTGTTGTTTTTGTTTTCACATAGCTTTTTTTACTAATACATTCTCACCACTTGGGTTTTTGACAACTGAGTTAGGTCTTTGACAGCAGAGTTTCCGCTGTATGTCGATTTCTCTATGGTTTGTACAATTGGATTATTACAGCAGAGCTTGAGAAAGTGTGAATCAGTTGGTGGTGAATGAGTTTATGTGTGTGTGTGAGTTCTAAGCAGAGTTTTCTTGGTTACGATTTTGAATTTTTGAAAACAGCAACGTACAACGAAAATTCCAGATTTTTATTTAATTTCATTTAAATACAAAAGATTTTTTTAGCATCATAACAAACAGTTTTTCATCTTTATTTGAAATTTAAACTTTAAACAAATAAACGCAACAAACAAACAAACAAACAACAATTGGATATAATTTGTTAGAAATTTTTATTTCAATAAATTTTGAAGTTTCAACACTAGAAGCTAAAAAAATGAAAAACAGATGAAATGAACAAGATCAAGGGAATTTTTCTAAAAAAACAAAAAAACAAAAAACTAAAACAAAGCAACTATAAAATGTTTAAGAAGTAATCAATCCCCCCTCAAACTAAAACAATGATACAAAACCAAAACAATTATGCAGTTTATAAAGCAATTGTAAACTTGAAATGAAATCAACGCACCAATTGAATTGATTGAATCATAAACAACCCCTTAAATGATTTTCAATTATTCTTAAACAAACAAACAATCAATCAAACAAAAAAAAAATAAAACCAACAACTACAATTGAAAATATCCACTAAAAAAATAAAAAAAAATAAAAAAAAATAAAAAAAAAAAATTAAAAATACAAACCAGGATTTTTTAAACAACATTAATCTGAAAATGTTATTTTTACTTTATTTTCCTTCTCTTAGCAATTTAGGTTCGTGAAATGCGATTTATTAAAAAAAAAATATTAAAGAAAATATACTTAAACAAATATTACTATAAATAATATAAAATATAGATAAAAAAACAAAACAAAACGCAACAAACAGATTTAGACAAAAATATAGAAAATGTTGAAAACACAAAATAGAAAAAATGCCAAGAAAACCAAAACACTAACAAGATCCACCACCAACCACCAACCATTAGAAAGAAACACGGCTGGTTAATTTAATAAGAAACTCGCTTAAAAAAGCCAGCAAGAAAAATTTTCTTAAAAATGGATTAAAAAAAAAAAATAGCCAGCCAGACAAATCCCAAGATTTTCCAATATTACACACTAATAGAATGGAAAAGTTATAATGGAAAACAAGAAAACCAGATTTGCTATATGAAAACTTAAAGTTGATTTGAAGGAAGCTGGATTTAAAATAGAAAAATGGAATAATAACCAGACCTAGCTGTTTGTTACACTGAAAATGAAATTGACGATCATCACTCCACTACTCACCTTCATCTCTAAGTCATCATCCTTCCTTCCCCTCCTCCAGCTGCTGAATGTATGTGTATGTGTTCTACTACCACTACCACTACCAACACTTGTTGCATCCACTGTTTTGCTGCTTTGGTGCTGTTCATCATCTGCTGCATCTTCTGTACATTAGGGTACTGGTTTAAAAAATACAAAAAAAAAAAAATAAACTGAAACAATTACATTTTTATCCAATATACATATTTTTTTGTTAAAACATTTTTATGCATTTCAAATATAAATTTTATCTACTATACTACATATTTAAACCAAAACCAAAAAAAAAGAAACCCCCCCTTCATAACCTCACATTTTATTTAAGTAAAATAAATTACAAAAATAGTTAAACAAATATTTAAAAATCAATCTTTTTTAAGCCACTCTTTTTTTTTTTTTAATCAATGTTACTATTAGTGTTACTAAATTATGCTAATTTACTACTACTAATACTTACCACTACTACTGCTACCCTTATTCCTACTACCTTTTGCTTTTCTACCACTTCTACTACTACTATTACTTTCCTGTTGTGTAATCCCTTTCCAAAACTTTTACCATTCCTTTAAAACCAATTTTCTGTTTTAATATATATTTCTGTTTTAGTTTTCTTTATTCTTATTAACATTTAACACTGGTAACTACTTGAAAACGCTCATTCATTCTAAATTTGAAAGATAATTGAAGCTAAATGTTATTGTTATCGAAAGCCTAAATCGTTAAAATTCAAAAATCAGCCATTATATGTCTGTCTGCAACCATTCCCAACAAATCACATTTCTTAGCTTCATTCAAAGACTTATTGGAATTCATTCATTGTTGAATTAATTAATTCAACAAGTAATAAAAATCATTTTACTTTTGAATGACTAAATTTTTGTAAATTCAATTCAAATCAAATACAATTTTATTTTTATACCCTTCACCATAGATAAATACACATGATCGGAAACTCTCCTGTCAAAGACCTAACTCAGTTGTCAAAAACCTATGTGGTGAGAATGTATTAGTAAAAAAAACTATGTGAAAACAAAAACAACACTCGTATGTGTAACTTTTTTGAGTAGTTTTTATGTTTGAGTTTTTTTCTAGTTTCCGCTCTATGTATATTTTCTCTATGCCCTTCACCATAGAATAAACGAATAGAACGGAAGGAGATAGTAATATCAATTAAAAAAATTACTCTCTTTTCACACATACGGGTGATAAAATAACAAAATGCATTCTCATGAATTAAGTTTTTGTCAACAGACTTAGGTTTTTGGCTCTTGTTACCTAGGCATAGAATTATACATGGAGCGGAAATTCTGCTGTCAAAAGCCTAACTCAGTTGTCAAAAACCTTAGTGGTGAAAATGTTTTAGTAAAAAAAACCTATGTGAAAACAAAAACAAAACTCGTAGGTGTGATTATTTGGAGTAATATTTTTGTTTGAGTTTTTTTTCTAGTTTCCGCTCTATGTGTCCTCTATGGGCAGGGGTATATATACGTTTGTAATTTCCATATTTTCATTTTCAACTCGATATAGACATGTTGGGCTGTCTGTTGAAATCAACTTTCCAAAGCCCCGAAATAACTTGCAACCTTGATCGATACATCAATATGTTGGGTACAGTCCTGGTTTGGACGCTATTTAAAATCGAGAATATCTGCCCACAAATAGTTAAGATACATACAGGGTTTTCCAACATGAGGTGTTATTTTGGTATTCAAAGAAAAATGGCATTTTTTGAGATAAATGATCGGATGTTTATTTCATAATAAAGAGGAAGGTATGCCGTTAATAATGAAAAACAAAAACACGCTTAAAGGACCATATTCTTTTCATGAAATTTTCCATAACTAAATCGCAAAGTGGCTGCCCTATGTCCTCGATAGCCTCACGAATTCTATCTTTGAGGTCTTGAATTGACGTTGGGCTGTTGGCGTAGACCTTATCTTTCACATGGCCCCAAAGGAAGAAGTCGTAGGGTGTTAAATCACAAGATCTCGGTGGCCAATTTTAATCACCTCTTCGAGAGATAATAGCAAGGAACCAATCAGCAAAGACACAACGTTGTTGATGATCCGCCGGCTTGAGTTCTTGTGTTAACTGAACTTTATAAGCCTTAAGACCCAAGTCTTTATGCAAAATACGGTGGAAAATACGTTTGTGGAATGCCCAATTCCAAAGAACGACGAGGAATGGACAAACCTGGGTTTTCTTCAACACTTTGGGCTACAGCAGCAATATTCTCAGTTGTTCTTGAGCGACGTGCACGAGTTTTATTCTTTCCATCACTAACTTTTCCCAACAGCTCGAATTTTTCCACCAATTTCTGTATTGCGCTCCGACAAGGTGCTTCACGACGAACCAAAAATGTCTTAGTTTTGCGAACTGTGACTGCAAGATTTTCACCATTTTTGTAGTGAATTTTAATAATTTCAATGCGTTATTGAAGCGTGTATCGTTCCATTTTTATACCCTTTACCACGAATGGGAACCCACAAAGTATATATATTCTGGATCGTTATACATAGCGAAGTCGATATAGCCATGTCCGTCTGTCCGTCTGTATGTTGAAATCAACTTTCCGTAGCCCCCAAATAACTTACAAACATAATTGATACATCAATATATCGGGAATTCTTCCGGCTAAGTCGCTAATCGGCCCACAAATGGCTGAGATATAAGGAAAAAACCGGGACAATCTCGAGTTTTTGATCTATATCTGGATTACTAAGTCATTAATATAGACAATATTGATATCTAATGATAGATATTTCAAAGTCCATTGCAACGATTTATATAAGGCTTAGTAATTTGGACCTACAATAGGTCAAAATTATTTTTTAAACCGAATATTTTTTTTACCACAACAAATTTGTTTTTATAATTTTTTTTCACTAATAAATTAATTTTTTTTTTTTTTTATAATTTTTTTTTTCACTAATAAATTTAAAAACTTTTTTTTAAAAAATAAAAAAAAAAAAATTGAAAACAATAAAATTAAAAAAAAATAATTTTGTAATAAAAAAAAAAATTTTTTTTTGTTATTAAAAATTTTGAAAAAAAAAATAAAATTTTAAATTTATTATATTATAAAAAAAAATAATTTTTTTTTCACTAATAAATTTAAAAATTTTTTTTAAAAAAATAAAAAAAAAAAAATTGAAAACAATAAAGATTATAAAAAAATATTTTGTAATAAAAAAAAATTCGGTTTAAAAAAAATTTTTTTTGTTATTAAAAATTTTAAAAAATAAAATTTTAAATTTTGAAAAACAAAATAAAAATTTTTTTTATAATCTTTTTTCACTAATAAATTTAAAAAATTGAGCAAAAAATTAAAAAAAAAATTGAAAACAATATTGAGAAAAAAATTTTTTTTCTAAATTTTGAAAAACAATTTAAAAAAAATTTTTTTGAAAAACAGTTTTGAAAAAAAAATTAATTTTGTTTACCTAAAAATATTTAACATTTTTATTTTAAAGTATAATTTGGTGAAGGGTATATAAGATTCGGCATAGCCGAATATAGCTCTCTTACTTGTTAGTAATGTCATAGTTTTTACTTGTCAAATGTCAAAGAATAATGTCAGCTACCGAAATACTGGGTGATTCAAAATAACACCTCTTGTTGGAAAACCTTTATAACCAAAAAACTGTCTGTTGATAGGTTTTGTTTGGTATTGAAAATAGGTAATATCAGACCATTATTTCACCTAGCCTCCTTACAAATGTCCCCCCGGAATACTTTTTGAGCATACATACATATGTTGATTATGCGGCAATCTTGCTAAAAATCGGGCAACATGAACATACATTTTTCTTAAAACATTTGTGAGAAGAATATTTTATTGTCACATATTGAAGACATATGATAAATATTTGATTTATATTTAAAGAAAGTCCTTGTTGGAAATGTTTTTGTCTATATCTCGAATTCTAAGTTATCTGCAAAGACAACTTTACATATTAAATTGAACTATTTACTAAAATCAATATATTCTTTAATGTTGTAAATTTGAATGAAACGCAAATGATATTAATTCTTGGAATGATTCATACAAATAACATTATTACATACCAAATATGGACAACAGAAGCAACGTCCTCGTTTAGAGCATTCAAAACAGTTTTGGGCAATTTTGACCCATGAGTTAAAGTATGAGCAATTTGAAATTATATTTATGTGATTTCAACGTACTACTATTCTCGATAACAATAACATTTTTACATTCATCTTTCTTCACTTCTACTTCAACTATTAAAAAATTATTACATATTATTTTTCTTTAGTTTTTGTATATATTTTTTTTATAACTTTGTTACCCCAAAATTCTTTTCTCTGTTTGTATTTCTATCTTTTATTATTATATTTTTGCCCAAATTTAAATTTCCTAGCATTTAGGACTAGTATTTCTTCCAAAACTCCCCTCCAAAAAAAATATAAATTAAACCAAACAAAGGTGAGATGCCGTCTTCTCTTCTACCACTTGCTACAACTAAAACTACTACTGCGTTTTTGGTAAAGTAATATTTGAAAAATTTATTATATTTATATATAATTTTTTATAGTTTTGTGACAAATAATCTCTACCTACCCCAACGCCCCCAAACCTTTTTCCACTAAATATTTGTATTGTTTTTTTTCTTCTTAAACATTATTATAAATAACAAAAATTCATTAATTCATCTTTCAATATATCCATGCCATTCATTCATTCATCCATCAACTTAACCTTCTGTCTTAATACACTTTTCTTTAAACAAAAACCAAAAACAGTTTTTTATTTCCACTTACTTAAATTTTGATCAAACACACGTGTCTAAATTTCCTCTCTAAAACATCAGTGGCTTATATAAACTTAAAGAGAGACCAAGACAGACATAGAGAGAGAGATAGAGTAAAAGAGAGCTAATAAACCTGGACTTTGAGCAGAAGAAATTTGTGGAGAAACAGCAAATGATCGACACTTAAGGCTAAAGAAGATTTCTAAACAACGTTGGTTACATTTTTCTTAATTTTTTTTTTGCTACATACGACCTTTTTCTTGTTCTTTTTGTTTGTCTTTTTTTTCCAAACAGGTTCCCTACAGTGTTTATCTGATATGAGCTCTCTTTAAGATCAAAACTCGTAGACACATCTCAATTATAAAACCATACACAAGTAAAAAATTATATGAAATATTAACTATTTTTCAAACATACACCACCCAATTTAAGCAAATTTTACGCTTAAAAAAAAATACGATATTAAATTAAATCCCTCAAAATCAACCAACCAACCAACAACACTTTATATATTTCACCATATTTTTCATAATTTATGTCTATTTATAGTTTTATAAGTACTTATTTTAAGAAATGGATGCGGTTTTTTATATTAAACAAATTTAGTATTTAAACTTTACTTTAAGCTTACGAAAATGACATGAAATTACTTGATTTGAGTGAAAAATAAAAAAAAAAAATAAGTCTGAATGTTTGCTTGAGTGTTGAATGTGTGTTTTGGAGTGAGAGATTTGAGATTCAATATCCAATTGGGTTCTTGAGTGAGGCAGACTGTATGAATGCCTTGAATATTGAAAATGTTGTGTCATTTCTGTAAAAAATATTTGGCTTTGTGTGTTTGTGTGTGTGGGAAAAAGTCTTATACAATTTTTTCAGTTTTTACTCAAATATTTTTGCAATTTTTCATATAGACTTTTTCCAAATTGTGCTATTTTGTGAAAATAAAAAAACAGGTAATTTCTGTCAACTTAGCAAATAAATGGAAATATTATTCAAATTCGTTTAAAAATTTTTTCAAATTTTTTCAATCTGCCCATTTTTTTTTGTACCAAAATTTCTCTAAATTTCATTTATTTGCCAAGTTCTTTTTCGTATTTACTATTAATAATAATAATTATAATAATATATACATAATCAGTTTTATTTAAATTTTAAGCAAACAAAATTATTTGAAATAAATTTATTTAGCTATTTTTCGTTTTTGGTTCCAATCGAAAGCTTTTATTCTTTTTTTTTTGTTTAATTTAACTTTTTTTATTTGATTATTTTTATTTTCTATTAATTACCCCATAAGCAACTCATTTTAGTCATTTAGTTTAGTTAATTACATATTCTATAAGTGACCTTCTTTAACCAACCACTAGGGAATTTATGGTAAAAAAATATTTAAAAAAAATTTTAAAAAAGAAAAAAAAAAAAATTATTCTCCTTAATTTTTAAGTCTTTCTTCTTACCAACAACACTAAAAAAACCTTGTTTTTATTAGCAATTCTACTTAAAAAAAAAGATAATAGAAGAAAACAAAAAAACAAAATAATTTATTATTTATTTTTCATTAAATAAAATTACTTCCTTTAGAAAAAGACCCACCAAAATATAAACAAAACGAAACATTACTATTTCCTACCCTCGGGCTTTATTAATTTATTTCCCTGTATATTTGTAGATGGCTCCTTTATGGATACAACACCTGCTGCTGCTGTAGCAGCGGGCTCCACTGGTCTATGGCCTCCCACAGAAACAAAGCATGAAATTGATGCTGACATGATGCCACCACCCATTACCACACACATGCCCATGGTGGTAAGACGGCCATCTTTGAATACCACACAACCTTTGATAACGGACCAGCAGTTGGTGCATCTCAATGCTGTGGTAGCAGCTGAAGCTTTAAAAACCGAACTGTTAGATGAGTCCTCACAAAACTCCTTGGCCGATGCCATACACTCACCCGAATCGGTAGTGGCTGCATGCGGGGTAGCCGGACCTCAAAGTCCCACAGCTTTGCAGTTTCATTCACGTTATGGCCGTAAAGGCAGCCTGGATGCCATCATGTATGATAATAACAGTATGCAAGGTTTCCCAGTGGCCCCAGCTGCTCCCACTACCACACCCATGGAGGTGGCTGTGGCGGCGGCCGTTGAAATGGCTGTGAAGAATGAAATTGCCAAGGCAGTGTCAGTGGCAAAAGTAGATAAATTTATAACAGATTTGGCCAAGTCGGCGAATGTAGCCGATGCCACAGATCCAGTGCAAGAACCCTCTTTATTTGGTGTCACAAATAACGCTGCCATAGATCATGCTCTCACTGATATTCTGACCACACCACAAACCACAGCCGTGGCAGCAGCGGCGGCTGCAGCCGTAGTACTCGAACGTAGCCTATCAAATTCATCGGCCAGTTCTTCATCAGCTTCGGGTTCACCTATGTCGGGCACATCTCCTTCCAACACGCTCTCCAGTCACAATTCACCCATAACCCAAGATATTATCTTGAATTCAGAACCTTCCGTACAACTGACACCTTCTATGCCGCTGCAGCAACTACTGCCAAACGGCTCCACACCGTCTGTCGGCGTTAATCCCGAAGTTAGCCAGGCAGCCGGGCTTTCCACAGACATCATAATGAACCCCTCCGTTTCCCCGTCGACCATACTGTGTTCGGATAATGGGGCGGCCACCGCTGTGGTGCCCAACATTATGGCTCCCCATCAGGTCACCATGGCCAATTCCATACTCAACGACATCGCCATGCAGGTCCAGCCCACACAACAAGATGCTGCCGTGGCGGCTTTAGCTTTAAGCAACATCATTATGACACCACCCAGTGATACAACAGCTGCAGTGCCGCCCACACCCAGCTCAATGCAACCCGAAGTTACCACAGCCACCTCGACGGCTGTCAGTAATATGATCATTAAAGCTGCTGCTGATTTTATTTCTAACCAGGAACAACAGACACAACATCATCACCACTGTCACACCAGTCATTCGCCACAACAGCAAATAATGTCATCACAAACAGTAACCGCTGATCCGTTGTCCTGTAATCCTTTGAATTTGCTGTTGAATCACTCGGATGTGGTGCCCACGACACAGGCCAATGTAACGGCCGCTAATGGTGTGGGTAATGAAACGGTCACGTCTCAATTTCCATCGTTAGGCATGTAAGTAATTAAGTTTTTTTTTTTATTTATTTTTTTTATTGATTTTTCATTAGCTAGATTTCGTATATTGTTAAAGAATTAAAGAAAAACTAAAGATCGGTATAGAGTAAACAATACATTTATCATTTGTAGCCAAAAGTTCGTTAGAATTCATACGTGGTCATAGTTTCTTAGTACAAGCTTATTGAATTCATCTTTTTTGAATTCATTCTTTATACAATTAATTCCTTATTAAATCATTCAAGTTTTCTGTAATTGAAATCCATTACAAAATATCTTAATAAAAAGGTTATGCTTAAAGTCATAAACAAATAAAATTTACATGGCTACTGGACATAAATTGCAACATGTGGCCGTACATTGTCATGATAGAATATTACGGTTTCATGTCTGGGCGTTTTTTAGACCAATGCTAGCTTCAAACAACTCAGTTGCGTTCGGTACAGGTTCCCTATGATGGTCTGACCAGATTTCAGCAGCTCATAATACAGAGCATTACCTTAGTGCCATGGATATTTGGCTATGATATCGATTCGGCTGGTTGGCCGGGCTTCACAGACGATATCTTACGCTTCGGATTATTCTAATAGATCCATTTTTTATCGCAAGTAATTATTGGGTACAAAAATGATTTTCTTTTATAGCGTTTAAGCATCATTTCGGAAATGTTAAATAGTTTTTCAAGGTCTCTCGGCTTCAATTGGCAATATCCAATTTCCCTACTTTTGTATGAATACTGCTGCTTGCAAACGTTTTGAAATTTCTGCTTGAGTAGCTCCCAATATATTTTGCAAGCACTTTGTGACTTTGACAACAATATTCATGGAGTAATGGGCGATTGTCTTCCGTATCAAAATCACCACTTCTGAACAGCATAAACCATATCTTGCACGTTGAAACCGATAATACACATTCACCATAAGCTTGAGTGAGCAATCGGTGTAGTTCAGCAGTACTTTTTTTCAAATTAAAGAAACTTCTCGCATATGACGCTTTGTTGGCACAAAATTCAACATTTTCGAATCAAAATAAAACTTTGTTGTTTACACTATAATGTTCAATAACTGAGTGAGAATAAATGACAGATATGTACCCTCAAAAATGGCATACAAGTTATTAAAAACAAAAACGAAATCTAAGTACTGAGATTGAAAATTTGTTAACATACTTTCAGTTTTGAATCTTTTTTTATTTGATTGAAATTATTGTTAAAATTTACAAAAAAAAAAATATTTTTATAGTTCTAATCACTAATGATGAAATTTTAAACCTTTTTCGAAAACCCTTCCATTATGGTTTTTATAGTGCTTTATGTCATTTTGTTCGAACAGGTTGTCCATCTCCATTTAAAATCTACCACACTTTTGGACAACTTTTTTGTGCTCTTCAATTCTCTTTTAACAAGAGCCCAATATCTCTTCACTGGACTCAGCTCCAGGCAGTTTGGAGGAATCGCCTCTCTTGGTACAAATACCACATTATTGGTCTTGTACCACACAAGACCTTTTTACCATAGTGACAGAATGACAAATCAGGCCAAAAATAAATGGACACATTAAGAAGTTTTATTTGTAAACATTCCTTGATGTAAATTTCGGTATTTATAGAGCCCTTTGTAACAAATGTTTGGCTTTTTTGCGCAACTGCATATTGCTTGCCATACCAAGAACTTTTTGGGAAATTTTGTCTGCTTTTGGGTCCTAAACTTTTCTTCGAGCATCTGCAACATAAAAAAATTGACCCAGAAGCTGCGAAAAATTTTCCATATGTACATTTCGTCATCCATTATGCAGCAGCTAAATTTTTTGTATACAATTTTACTTCAATTTCCGAGCTCTGTCTTTGGCCTCTAAATTTTTAGCAGAGTTCCTGTCAGGAACTTTTTGAGCCTTGTATGTTTTTAAAACTGCACTGGCTTTAACTTTTCGTACCAAATAGTCCGAATAGTGAGCTAACCGGACTGCTTTCCTACCAGATGTGTTGGCAGCTCTTTTGAAAATGCTTTCTATTTTTTTGGCTTTAGAAACATCATGTGAACCATTCCTTCTACCTGAACTAGGTTTTATAACAACGGACAAGTTCTTCCGATACTGTTTAATAACATTGGAAACAGTTGATAGCAGACCTTTGATTGTTTGGCCAACTTTTTGTAGGACCATGTTGAGTTTTGTTGAAAATATTTTATAATTTTAGTACGCACTTTTTTCTGGTCACTCATTTTAATCAGATTAATAACAAATGAACATAATTGACCTTAAACATAATAACTGACATGATAAACTTGACTTGATAAAAAACTTGATAAAAAAAAAAAAAATCAAAAATCAAATAATACTTGGGTTAAAAGTTTTAATGAACAACGTGTGTTAAGAATTTTACGATCTCAGTCCTTATTGTAAATCCCCCAATACAAATATTTTTTCAAGGTAGTTCATAAGACGAGATTTTCAAATAGTTTTTGAAAGTATTATGATAAAACATCACGTAATTCATAGCTCAAGTATTTTAACTTTGGCCAGGATTAAAATTCTTTTTTCAAAGAGCTGCTGTGCTCTGGCATTTTACACATAGGTTTAACTCACCAATGATGCTCAGTTAAACCTAGATTATATAGTAAATAAACAATAAGTGAGAAACACAGGCCCATAATCATAGTCAAAAGTATAGTATATTTTAAAGAGAAATAAAGTCGTCTCCACTTAAGAGTGGACTTTAGATCTACCATAGACAAGTTAAAGTATACTTCTGACGTTAAAGTCGACTGTAAATATAAAACTAGCTGAAGTTATTTTAAAGCCATTTAACAACAGTATCAGCTGTTCTTCGCCATGTAAAAAAGTTTGACAAAAAGTCAAAAATGTTTAAGTTACAAGATATTGGCAGAGATTTTGCAATTATTGAAATCAAATTAGTACGAAAATATAATAAATTTGATATTAATCTTTCCTTTTCTATTTTTCCACCACAATTTCTTTAGATTCCCGGTACATTTATTGTTTGTCACTTTTAGTTTTTTTTTTTTTTTTAATTTTCTAAGTCAGCTGTTCAGCGATGCCACTTGTCTATATTTTGTTGTTTATTGTATGAAAACATTTTCTACATTTGAGGTGACACCCAGTTAAAGTCGGTTCAATTTAAAACATACTTTAATTTTGACTATAGTTAGAAAATAATAAAAAGCGGGTTTTTATTTTAAAGTAGTTTTTAAAAAGAACCGACTTTATTGTTTGATTATGGGGCACAATTTTTAGTTTAATCTAGGTTTAAACGAAGAATGTAGCTTATCTTGTCCTGAATGTCAAAGTATGTATATGAACAAACTAAAAGTCAATAAATTACCATCATCAATTGATATGTTTCACCTCAAACCATAGAATTTGTAGGTTTGTTTTTTGTTAAATTAATCATATAGATATTAATTTTGGTTTTTTTTCCCCATTTATAGAACAACACCACCCCAAGAATCTCTGATTGTGGCATTGGCTACTGAAAATGCCCTACAGAAATCTGTAGCAGCGGCCGCTATTACCACCAATGGAGCCGTCGTTACCCAAGAAACAGCAGCACCACCCACACCATCCAATTTACATCCAGTAGCTGCGGCTGCCGTGGGAGCTGTAGCAGCCGCTGCAGCAGCGGCCGCTGTGGCACCTCTGGCCCCCATACCCCAAGACTTGACCACAATGTCGGATCAGGATCTATTGAGCTACATTAATCCCAGTACATTTGATCAAGGTATGTAATCGGAAAAGACTGGTCGATGGACACAGAAGAACTATCGTCTCGATAGTTGAGTAATTTAAATTGTTTTTTTCAATAGTGTCTTTCTTTAATTGCAGTCTAAGAGATGAACCCTCTGCGGGCATATTTTTCAACAGTCATGTGGACCAATACCGAAATTGACCACAACGAATAATAATGGAAAACGGGATAAGAAAGCAGCAGCTGAATGTAATAAAACTGAAAAAGTCTTACAAAATTTTACCACGGAAATCTAAACGTTATTTCGCTATGTTCAGAAAGTATTGATAACTTAATGCTTTCCTAAATTTGAAAGAAAACAACTAAGAAAATAATATCAAATTATTAACATTTTTCTGCACAAGAAGAATCAAAGGGAGACAAACTGAAAATTTAATATTAATTGTATGTACAAATACTATACTTATACAAACAAAAAAAACAAACAAAATTGTCGTTAAACTAAATTAAAATTAAAAAAAAAAAAAAAAACTAAAAAAAAAACAACTAACTAAAATTAACAAATGGGATCATTATTATAAAAATTAAAGTCAGTGTTATACAATTGATGTTTTATTATTACATTTACCTTATACTATATATATATATATATATACTATTAATATTACTATACATACATATGTTTAAAAAGTTTAACTGTTTTCTTATTATATTTACATATTACTTATATATACATATTTATATACATATATATATTTTTTGTTTAATTTTAATTTCATTTTGTAATATTATTGAAACACACTTTAAAGTCAAATTAATTATTGTTAAATTATCTCATTTCTCTATAAATATATATTAAAAATTTATGACTGCCATATGAAAACACTATTTTTTAAAACAAACAAACAAACAAACAAAACATAAAATTACTATTACAGCAGATATATAAGTTATAATTTTTATTTTTTTTACTTTTTACTTTTTACCTAAGTTATACATGCATATATACCTATTTTTATTTTAAATTAAACTATGTAACAAACAAAACTAATGTGTCTATTTATTTTTAAATAAAACAATTCAAACTAAAACTGGAACATAAGGCTTTAAAAGCACTCGAAATTTAGTTGAACAAAATATTAAAAAATAAATTATAGAAATTTACACTTGTAATAAAAAAAAAAAAACAAACAAAAGAAAACAAAAAAAGAAAGAAATTTAATGAATGCACTTGTTGGTTTTATATATATAAATATATAGATTAACAGAAAATTTGAACTTAATTCTATAAGTAACGGTTAAATGTTAAATGTTTTGCCCCTAAAACTATGCTAAATATTTTTTTTGCTTTCCTTTTTATTTCAATTGTATGAAAGTCTTTTCTTCATAATTTGTATTTAATCTACTTTTACTTTACATACAATATACATATATAACTACTACTATTCTATACTATTCTATAGTGCATAATATACGTTATATATATTTATTTCCTTTTGTTTTTTATATACTTTTGTGTCACCTTTTTTAGAAATGCTCAAGTCTGAATTATGTTATTTTATTTCTTGTAATACATATGTTTTTTTATTTTACTACATTTCTTGTTCATATTTAACTATTATTTTACCCTAAAAACCTCCCAAAAAAAAGAGTAAATTTTATTAAAAAAAAAAAAAAAAAATGAAGAAAAATAAAAGAAACTTGTAAGAAAAGAAATATTGGCAGAGAGAAAAAAATTTAAAAGACTTTTAGTTTTATCTTTTAATCTTTTTGTTATAAATATACTATATATATATATATATATTTTTTTTTAATTTTTATTTAAAATAAGTATTAATTAGTCATGTTAATTTGCTAAGTCTTTGAATGTAAATTTTATTTTCTTTTTTTTTCTTTATTAAGGCTTTATAAGGTTTTGTTAATAATTAATAATTTTTTTTTTTTTTTTAAGTTGAATCAACAAAAAAACCACAATTTGTTAAGTAAAAAATTTCTATAAACAGAACTAAAAAAAGTCTACACATTTTTATTAAGGGAGTTATTCACCCTTATTCTATGTGGCGTCGTCAACATTGAGTCAAAAAATGGTATATGTATCGCAGATAACAATAGGTAACTTTGTTTTGAACTCTAACCCGACTTATAAAAGTTATCGATATCGACGAAACATATACCACTTTTTTACTCAATATTGACGACGATGTCGACTATGCCAAATAGAATAAGGGTGATTATTTTGTAATGCAAAACTAACAAACAAGTTCGTACTCCAAGTTTTAACAATTCCCGACCTTAATAAAGCGACTTACATGGTATTGAGATGAAAAATGTGATTTGGTTACTTTTCTCAAAAAAAAAAAAAAAACTTGTTTTGTTTTATGATGTTTCCTAACAGTTCGTGAGCTGAACCATTATTAGAAAAGCTTTTTTATACTCAGCATCAAAATAGATGATTTTTTTAGAACCAAAAAGTATATCGTTATCTAAAATACAAAATAACGTAACAACAAAAATACCAAACTCGAATTTTTGATAGATAATGATGAATAAGTTAAAAAATAATAAAAAAAGCAAAATTTTAATTAAGAAATGTGTTTGTTATTCCGTTTAATGATCAAATGGAAGAAATAAAGTTTATATCATAGATGCTTTTAAACATTTTGGAAATGATGTTACGTTATTTTGCATTTTAGGTGACGATATATACCCTGGGGGCAAATTCTCGCACTCGTAATCGAAAAAAATTTGGAACGCTTATTAGCGTTCGAGTAAAAACTCGTTCGTTTTCGAGCTCAATCATTATAATTTTCTATACATTTTATTCGATATCGAGTAAGAGAATCCCAAAAATAAAAAACTCGTACGTTCGAATTAGTATTGGATTCTAAGACGATCTAGGCATAGACTAAAGTAAACGCATTGAGCGGAAGGAGAGAGAAGTATCAGTTGAAAAAATTACTCTCTTTGCATACATACGGGTGATACAATAACAAAATACATAAATGCAATTCTCATGAATTAGGTTTTTGACAACAAATATAGGTTTTTGGCTCTTAGTTCCTATTTAGTTGTCATCTAGATATGTCCGTCAGTCTGTCTGTCTGTCTGTATGTTGAAAACACGATAGGAGCTAGCTGGCTGAACTTTTCCACAAATGCTCTCTGTTGATAAGGTTTGTAGCCCCCCCATACAAATGTTTCCCCGGAATTCTTTTTGAGCAGTCATAAATATGCTGATTATACAGCAATCCTAATAAAATTTTGCACAAATTAGTTCTAAGTACTCTGAAATTATACTGCAAAGTAGGGAGAAAATCGGGCAACATTTGTCCCCAGTCCCCATACAAATTCTCTCAGAAAATAACTTGAAAATTCATAATTTCTTAAAATAATTAATATCGAGACCCTACCCCCCATATAACCCCAATATTAGAAAAATAATTCGATGGCTTAATATAGAAAGGTCGTATCTCAACTTTTAGTTACTTTAAAGGAGAAGGAAAAAACTGAATAAAATCTGAAAGTGAAAAATAAACAACTAAAAATTTGTAATATATCGAAATATACTTTTAGAAAAGTTATTTGTTTTAATATAAACCAAAAATTATGCATTCAACATTAAATTAGTTGGCGCTTTTTCTTTCAAACTATTATTGAAATGAGTTAGGGGTTTTTTTTAATTACTGTAAATCTGTTATTCGTCAACATAGGTAACTGAATTTTTTAGAAGAGGTGTATTTGAGTTGTGTCTACCAGAATATGTGAAAAACCCGATTTTGAAAAAAACGACCTTTCTATATTAAGCCATCGATTTGATTGTCACATATGGATGGTGGGTATACGAGATTGGACACAGCTATAACACTGTTACTTGTTAGTATTGAAATATTCCACAATTTGTATGATTTTTCACAAGGATTTTTTATGAAAATGTTTAAATTTTTAAACGCTGGGCATGACGACCGTTTGATAGGACTTGAAAAACCCTTTCAAATAATATTCTATATGTTGTCATGGGTGAAACAGTAACCACTAAGTCCAAACTATTTTGGGAAAACATCATAAAACAAACCAAAGTTAATTTAAACAAAATCGCTTTTTCCTGTGAGTCTGTGAGTATATCGTTAGTCTCATGTAGAAAGGCCCTAACTCGAATATTTTCGAAATTGAGGTTTTTAGTGATTCCAATCTATTTCACACCTATAAACCCCGTCACAAAAATTTAATGCAATAATATCAGGGGGGTTACTCTGTATTGCGATGCGAAAGAAAAATTGAACAATTGGTACCCTTTAATGCGTTTTCTATTCGCACAAAAAATTTGTTTAAAATGTTTTTATTTACAAGTTTTGATATTTCATTTTGCAATTCTACGCTATTGTTTATTTTGTGGTGCCAGTGTTGCTTCTTTTTGCGAAATCATTTGCGCAGACGATGCAGGGTACCAAATTGTATTCTTATCGCATTTACCTTTCACATCGCACTTGCTTTCACATCGCAATACAGAGTAACCCCCCAGAAATAACGGGTTCACAAGCAATTGTATAATGAAAGTTACATTTGGATAATTACAGTTTCTATTTTGTTTTGTAATATATCGGACGTATCTACATTAGACCAACAATATATTAATTTGTGTTCAGTCGGTATAGCGTTGTACGTGTGTTTTTCTAAGCTCTCAGATATATTGATTATAATTTTGGTATTGAAAATCATAGAAAATGGTTCATAAATAGCGGAGTTATAGGCAAAACCAAGACTATGTCGATTTGTTGTCATATTTTGGTTTATATATCGGATACTAAGTTCTGTACACAGATAATATGTATATCTAATGAAAGGTATTGCAAAGGCCTTTCTGGCATACCATGACTTTGAAATTTAGATAGACCGAGTACCAATTTTGGGAAAAATTAAGTAAGAAATTCAAAAAATAAATATCATTGCTCCTAGTATAAGATCTATATGTATTTTGCTTTAAGACCGAATTTAGTAAGATGTTTATGGAAGCCCTCAAAGTAGTCTCGTAACAAAAAATTTCAGCCTTAATCATTCCAATGCATAATGAAAGGTTTTGTAAAGTTCATGGATTTTATCCACTTGTCTATTTTAATTTCGTGTTGAATAGTGGGGTCGATTTAAACTACAAATTGTTTTATAAATTTTATATTGGATTTGAAAGCTCATAAAAAAGTACCCGTAATAATTTTTGAAATTTTAAAAGATTGTTCTGTTTTTAATGAATAATAGAAAGAATAATTTTGAAAACATAAATGTTTGTATAATTTTTATGCAATTAATGAAATGCTACTGAAAAATGTACTATTTTTACAAAATCAGCTCCCCTGTTGTAATAATTGAGGCTAAAGAAGATAACTCAAAAGTTGCTGCTGCTTACAACTGTTTCCCATCTTGTAGATAATTTTTAAATTTATTTTTATATCACTGATAATGGTATTAATTTCACTTTCAATGAAAGCTTTTAATATTTCAGTATATTAATATTTTAAAGTCTGTTTTAAAAGTTATTTTCAACTTGTAAGCTCAACCGGCATCAACAAAGTTTTAACAATATAAAGTTTAAAAATATTAAACAAGTAAGAGTGCTACATATATTCCGAATCTTAAATACCCTTCACCAAATTATAATTTACAATTTTTAAGTAATTTTAGGTAAAGAAAATTTAATTCTTTTTTTTTTTTCAAAATTGTTTTTAAAATTTTTTTTCGATTTTGTTTAAGTAAATTTTTTTACTTTTTCAGAAATTTGGGAGCCGTACGCCAAAAGCTTTCGATGTCGCAATATCAAAACATGTTAGCCTTACAAATCGACCCATCACTCTACTGTCCATCTATCTGTATTTGAATTATTCAGGCATGTGATGAAAAACGATCGTTTTCAATCGCAATCTCAAAAACGATTTTTGTTTCATTACGTATCATTTTTATAGCAAAAAACAACAAAATAAGCAACTCTGCATTTGTTTACATTAATTAAGCTGAAAATTTAATTTCGATAATTTCCCTTTGAAACTATTATGATAAAACGATTCAAAAAACACGTCACACCTTTTGTCGTTTTGAAATCGTTTTAGCATCTAAATTGTTTTTCATCACATAACTGATTATACTGCTTCTTAAAAATCCAATAGATTTAAATTGAAAGAATTCTAGTGCCTACCTTTAGGATGTTACAAATTACAAATATGAACAATAAATACATTTTTTGTTTGATTCAGTATCACGAACGTAAAACAAGCAGAATGCGTTTTTTTTATAATTAATACAATTGATTTAGATTCTAGGCTGATGCTGAAAGTTCAGTTTTAATTTAATAATTAATTTCTTATAAAAACTACATTATTAACAAACTGATCTCAAGCTTTATTGAAATCATTACTACATTATTTTATGAAATAATTTAACAAATCATACAAGTCTCATTGGACCAGGAATGTATCTAATTATTAATACTAATATACAATACATAAACTATTTTTTATAAATATAGTTTTTTTCCAATATTCATAATCAAATTTTAAATTTATTAAAGGTTTATAAAACAATATTTTTATAAACAATATCTGTTTTATAAACCTTTGATAAAGTTAAAATATGATTATGAATAAGGCCTTAATAATCCCTTTAATGAAGCCTATTTTATTTAATATATTTTATCAATGTTTTATAGAACAAGTATTTAGGTATGTTATGGAAATAGATCGGTTTCATAATGATCTATTTGAAAGACTGTGATGCATTTTAACTTGTGGGTTATTATTTCCATATGCCAAATATAAAATTTTTATTTGATTAACATTGGTGGAAAAATTATTAAATTGGAATTTTAAACAATACACAAAACCAAAGTAATAAAATCACCACAACTTCTATCGGTTTCAAAACGATTTGTTTTCAAAATCGATTTCCATCACATACCTAATTGTTTTATTAATGTTTGATACAAAATTTCGTTATAAATAGGATATTAATACTCGTAGTCTACAATACAACC
Source organism: Calliphora vomitoria (assembly GCA_942486065.2). Taxonomy (NCBI): domain Eukaryota; kingdom Metazoa; phylum Arthropoda; class Insecta; order Diptera; family Calliphoridae; genus Calliphora; species Calliphora vomitoria. Next base: position 7,599,186 of record OW818032.2, read on the forward strand.
ATCAATTTGTATTTTAATTCCTAAGTTTATTTAGTTTCCATTTCTATTATTGAAAATTTTGTGTTATTTGATTTAATAAATCTTTTTTTCGTTAGAATTAAACCGAAACAGAAGTAAACATTTAGGTTAGTCTTCTAATAAATAATTTTAATTTTTATTGTAAAATTTTTAAGTAAAATTCTTTATTCATAGTTTTTTATATATTTTTGGACTAATTTTAATTTTTATTGTAAAATTTTTAAGTAAAATTCTTTATTCAATTTTTTTTTATATTTTTGGTCTTGTATTAAATTTTATATGTTTGTATCTTATGTTATAATGAATAGAAAATGATTTTTTTTTAAAGATAGAAATAAATAATGAAAAAAAGGTTAGCTGTTAATGAAATAAAGAAAAACTGCTGAAAATAAGTCAAATTAATGTGTTTTAAAACTAAATCTTAAAGATTTAGTTATATTGTGGTGTTATATTGAAATGTTTCAAAACTAAAACGAAAAAAAAAAACTAAACTTTAAAAAATAAAATGTATGACTGTGTTTAAATTTGAAATGTAATATTTAATGTTTAGCAAATAAGTGTTTTTAAATGTTTACACACTTTATTATACAGCCTAATTAACGAATGGAAAATAAGAAATATTAAATGGTTTCTTAAATTATACAATATAATTATACTATATATATATATATATATTATACACATAACTATTATACACAATTGTTAAAACTATATAGAATTTATTAACAAATTAAAAAAAAAAAATAAAAAACAAACTATAACTAAAAACTGAACTTAAATGTACAAGGAATAGAATAAGTAAATGGTTTCAAAAAATAAAAATTTATTTAATTTAAATTAAAACTACATAATAATAATATTTTTATTACTAGGGCATGTTAAAGTTTGTTTATTCAAACTACATATTTGAATTTAACGCTAACATTTCGTTTAACATTAGCTAGAGTTGCCAATTTGTTTAAACTTTAGTTAAACTGTTAACAATATCAACAAGTCACTGGTAAACACAACCGTGTGTTGTTTTCTTTTAACAATGCACTTCACACAGTTATGCTCTGAGAGGGCCCAATGAGTGCTAGTGATACTCTGGTTATTTGAGCCATATTTACCTCGAACAACAGTTGGACATTTTAGTTAATAAACGACTTTCGACACGTGCGGTTCATTTGTAGACGGAAAACGGTCACATATTTTTAAATTACATATGTATTTTGAAAATTGTGTGTAAAAAACCCAAACAGTTAAATCAAATACAATAACTAAAACTCGTTACAAAGAGAGTGAATTTAGTGAAGCAATGAAAACCACAACAACAATATAATACACTACTAGAAAAAGAAAAACAAAAAAAGAAAAAAAAAAAACTACGCGACATTTTAAAACAACGGTTTGCCAGTTAGAAAACTAACATACAGTGTGACTACTGGCTGGCTATGTTGCTAGTTTTCTATTAACCACAAATTTTTATTCATTATCATGATTTCTATGGGAATGTAACCCTACCCCACATACTCACAACACAGTGAGAGTGTATGTGTATTTTTATTATTGCTGTTGCAATATAGTGGAACACTACAAAAAATATATGTATATGGATATGAATATGACACATAACGCTGCATAATAATCAAAAAAGTAATACATTGTACTACCAACAATAATAACAACAACAAAAAAGCAAATCATAATAACATACAACAACAACATTTACATTGTTACAAAGTGGTACCTAATAATTATTTACATATATATTTCTATTTATTTATTTGTGTTCTTTTGTTTTCATCATCATCTTCTTCTATACCATTCCATTTACCGGAAGGTAGTATGTAGTAGTGTTGTTGCCTCAACTACCTATAATCATAACATTACTGTTTTATACTTAGTTGTTGTTGTCTTACAATATTGAGTACAATCATAATAACAATAACAACAACAATAATAGTAATAATAATTATCATCATCATTTGTTTACCTTTATTTGTTCTCATCTGTGTAGTGTGGGCGAAGTGGAAACAAACAAAAAAATAACAACAAAAACATAATTGTAACCCAAAGCAAATCAAAACAAAACAAATTTATTCATTCACAGTGTTGTAATTGCTATTTTGCATACAAAAATCTCTAAATAAAAAGAAGGTAAAATATTAAAATAAATTGGAATATAGATAGAGTGAGTGTGAGTTATAAAATTAAGCGAAAAAAAGTGAAACTAATGAATTTTAAAACAATTTTGGATTACTTTTATATAACTTGATATTGTGTTGGTATGTAACATAATTTAAATTGGTTTAAATTAGTATTCGATTTGAGAAATACTCTGTATGCAAAAAAAAAAAAAAAAACTTTAAACTCTACAGATTTAATGTAAAGTGTTAATTTTGCGTGCATTTATTTGATACCTAAGTATTACTTGTTAAGTTTTACTATATAAAAACATTTTCGGACAAAAAGTAGTAAAACCAATATGCAAATAGACTGAATTTTAATATTACGATTGCGTTATTTAGGAAAAATTACATTTTAGTCAAGATTTTAGTATTTTTACAGAAACATTTACATATATAAAATCAAGTTAATGAGCTCGAATAACTTTTGACATTTAAGATTCGTTCTCAAGAGTTCGGGTACCGAAATTTTGTAAAGTTTTGTTATTATTTTTACTACTTATTATTAGATAGACAATCAACATAGGTATCTGATGGCATGAATGACGAAGTTTTTTTTATCTTTCAGTATTTTACTTAATTTAAAGACAAATGTAGACAGAGCTTCAAATTAATTAAATTTCCTAACCATTTCTTTTATATGAATAAATTTTATTCATTGTTGATTGAATTAATTCATAAAGGAAATATTTTATAAATAAATACAAATCGAACGATTTGAACGAGTGTGATGAATTTCGTTCCACTTCAATTATGATTTTTTAACTAATGGGTTATTATTTCCTTCCTAAATACAGTTCAGATGACAAATGTCAAGGAATTTAAAATAATTTTGTGAAGAAATTTGATAAACTTTGGTGGAAAATGTATGAAATTGGAATACCATGGCAGAATCAACCAGGTACAATTATTGGAAAGTATGTTCTCAATTATAATTTTCCTAAAATGTCAAACAAAAGAAAATGAAAAATATCAAAAAGAAAAAAAGAAAATTTCAGTTTTGTTGAAAAAATAAATTTTGAAACGTTTATGTGTAAAAAAAAATTAAGACAATTATACCTATTTTATGAAATGAAAATGTGAAAATTTAAAGTTTAGCGCTAAATATGTCTAGAAACACTCACAAATCAAATGAAAATATAAAGTGGTAACAACCATAGTTTGACGTTGTAGGGGTAAATATTGACAACTCTCCCTAATAATTGTACTCCTTTCGGATTTAATACGATTCGTTTTCAAAATCAATTTCCATTAAATACCTGTAAACCTTTGAATGATTAAGTTTTTTTTGGAATTTAATTCAAATCAAATAAAAATATTTTTTTTTCATTCAATTTGTTTTTTTTTTAATCATTTAGAAAGTGAATGGATAACAATTGTTTTAACCCTCTAATGCCAATTCGTGAGAAGGGTATATATAAGTTTGTCATTCCGTTTGTAATTTCCACAATATAGTTTTCCGATCCTATAAGTATGTATATTCTGGATCCTTATAGACAGCGGAGTCGATTTAGCCATGTCCGTCTGTCTGTTGAAATCAATTCTCTGAAGACCCCAGATATCTTTGGGATCCAAATCTTCATAATTCTTTCAGACATGCTTTCGAGAAGTTTCCTATTTAAAATCAGCAAAATCCGTCCATAAATAAAAATATTTTTGTCCTATTTTTTTTATCTATATCTCGATTACTAAGTCATAAATATATACAATATGGATATCTAATGATAAATATTTCAAAGTCCATTGCAACGATGTATATAAAGCTATAGTAAGTTGGACCTACAATGGGTCCAAATCGGGAAAAATATTTTTTAACCCGAATTTTTTTCACAAATATAATTTATTTGTCATAACTTCTTCACTAATAAATTAAAAAAATAAATTTTTAAATTAAACATTTTTTTTTCAAAAAATTTGAAAAAACTTTTTTTAACCCGTATTTTTTTTCACAAATAAAATTTTTTTGTCAAAATTTTTTTCACTAATAAATTAAAAAAATAAATTTTTAAATTAAAAATTTTTTTAAAAAAAAGAATTTAAACAAATGTTTTGTATATTTTATTTTAAAGTATAATTTGGTGAAGGGTATATAAGATTCGGCAGAGCCGAATATAACACTCTTACTTATTTACGGTAAATTTGGGCATCTGATTTCAAAAACATTTAAAAGCTTGTACAACCAATGGTTTACCTGTCAGGTGGGAAAAACTAAGTGAGTGCCTTAAGGCACCCTTATGGCTTTAGAGATTGAAACATAGTCGGGTATTAGTATAATTTGTCAATTTTTATTGAAAACAACTTTTCTAATTGTTCAGCACTCAAATCAGATAATTTGAAAAGTTTGTTCACTCGATTAGCCATTTCTTAACATTTGATATATATAATTTGAAATTAAAGCAAAGAAAATCAAACAACATTTTGCTATATATCTGAAAAACTTAGGCAGCAAAACTAGTCTACAATGCCCAAGAGTGCCTGAAGGCACTCATCAATAAATCACGTCTCTAAAGAGTAGCTTACCTTGTTTTTACATAAATCTTGACTCCAATATTTAACACATATATATACTTTTTAAGAAAAAAAAAAATAAGATTCCAATCGGGAAACTTTAAAACACTTTAATCAACGTTTGAGAACACAACATGGACTTTCCATATTTTGTTTGGGTTGTTAATGCACTTAGTTTGTAAAAAGTGCAGTAAATAAGAAAGAAGAGAGCTCTAAAGAGCTTTCAAGACTTATTAAGTACGTTTTTTAGAAACTGTGGCAAGAGTTTTTGAAATGAAAAATCAGTTATATATGCATTTATTGGCATTTTTGCGATGAGTGCCTTGAGGCATGCTTAAGCATTAGAGCCTTAAGTATATTTGTAATAAATTTGAATTGAAGAAAAATGTAATCATTAAACAAATTGTGTAAATTTATTTGGATTTGAAGTAAATTTAACTTGATTGATTCAATAGGGAATTATTTCTATAAAGAATGTTTTCTCAAACGAATGAATTCAATACATTTGAAGTACTAAGTAATTAAGTTTATGAATTAATTCTTAATGAATTCTTTAATGGAATGGTTAAGTGATAAACGTTTATTTGATGTTAAAAGTTTAATTAAGAATTAATTCTTTTAACCTAGTTTTACAATATTCCTCCTGTTCTGTAAATCGAAACCGAGTAACGAATTCAAATATTTTGGTGTTCGGTAAATTGAATCCATATGAATTACTTGTTTTACTTTCGAGTAAACAAACCTGTTTCAATGAACAAAATCATGCGATTAGCAGAATATAAATTTTTCATCACATGATTAACAGTACAGAGGAGATTCTTTTGCGACCCCATATTGTGGATTCTAACACCCTGTCTATACTTGACAAATATTTATCATAACAATTAATGACGTTTGTTGTTAAGACAAAGTTGTCTGAACAAAAGCACTAACAATTTTGTCATAACGAAGCAATAATACTAATAAATGAAGACTATACCTCATAACTTTTTATCTTGACAACCATTTTGACGTTTATCATGATGAAAATTTATCAGGTATAGACAGGGGGTAATATGTAGGAAAGTCAATATAGTGAATTCCGTTATGTTGGTTGAAATAAATTTTTTAAAAGCCCCATTTATCCAAGGGACTCATGTGGTATCAATATACATTTCAGTTATATTCTTCAGAATTTTCAATTTGTATAGACATATTTGTGTCTATATCTCGCTTAGTAAAGTTCTGTATGAATGAAGAGATTTTCCTGAATTTTTTTAACAGATTTTTAAAATTTAGATATATTTAATTGTCTAATATTCCTTTTAGATTCAAAACAAAGTATTATTGTTGTATTTAAATTGTTTCTAATTGTATATACGTAATTAATTTTATTGTTCCCACACTCAAACAGAGTTCATTAAGAAACAAACCATAATTAATGACAAGAGTTTCTACCTGACAATAAATACTTGCAGATTTAAGAAACAATTCTTAACATTTTAATGATTAAATAATTATTTGTTTAAACGTTTAAGAAACAAACACTTTAATGAATTAAATCCCAAACTTAGAGGAAGAACAAACCCCGGCAATAAAAAATGAACAATTCGTAAAAATTTAATATTTTTAAACAACCCACTACACCTGTTACATCTTGATATTGTGATTATAGCATCAATATTTGATGTATTCGATTAAATATTTACTTATACTTAATATCACAATATACAATTTTGTTAAGTATCAAAGCACTTAACTTTAACATACAGTCAGGTGCTAGAGTTTTGAAAATTTACAAGTTTGTATAATTCTATTTACACTGAGTTAAACAAATGAAGACATGCGAAAACACAAGAACTTCTAATAATTACAATAACATAAAGAAAAATCAGATAAATCGGATGAACTAAATACTGTAAAGGTGAATTTAGACACTGTATTCCCTTTATAGATGAAAACTTTTCGTATTTTGATTCTTCAGAAAAAATATGTAACTTCTGAGAGATTTGCTCTATTTGGAAATTAATTTGATTTATTTTCTTTTTATTCTGAAAAAATAAATATTTTTTTAAATGAAGTTATAATAACTTAATTAAAACCAATTTCCAGGACTTCGGAGAGGTTCTGAAAGCTCTGGAAGTACATAATGAGGTCTTAGAATTTTGAAAATTTATTTTCCTTTTTTTTAAAGATGTTTAAATGTTTATTGGTTTATTTCGTTCTATAATTTAAGAACCGGGAACTTGTTTCTTTAACTTTATTACAATTAAATAAAGATGAGGTTTATTTTTGAACAAAAAAAAGCAAAATGATGATAAAGGAACAGAAAATGAAAATTATATAAAAATAGAGAGAAAAAAAAACAAATAATCATGATGTTACTATTAGATAATACACGTTTTGATTAAATTGTTTGAACAAATTTTAAGAAAATAAAAATAAATTACTTTTTTTTTTGCGCAGTAATTACAACAAAATTGTTTACTTTTTTTGTTGGATATACCCTACACAATAAATATAAGGGGTAATATATTGAAGCAGCAGTTTGTTACATTTAATAAAATTATAAAGCAGGCGAAATTTTTGTATATTCTATTAATAATAATAAAATTTTAGCAAAACAGCGCGGATTTGTTAAAATTTTTAGCTTTTATTTTGAAACATTTTTTCAATATAAATTAATTCAAAGTACTGGTCATTGTTAGCTATGACCTTTTCCCATCTTACTGGCAACATGTGGATTCCGAGTCAAATGAACTGCTCATGTTTTGAGACCAAGAACGAATCAAGCCAATATCGGATACTCTGTTCTAAAGCGAAGCGTACCCCAGAGAGAGCGTTCTGCCTCGATCGAAACTTATAGCAGTCGGACGGGGCAAGTAGTGGACTATAAAGCGGGTTAGGCAAAACTTCCCAACCTCTTCATTCTAAATAGTTTTTACCAGGTATTTCTGTATATGGCCGGGTGTTGTCATGATGGAATATTACAGTTTCATGTCTGGCTGCATATTATTGTCGTTTTTCGTCCAATGCTGGCTTCAAACGAATCAGTTATATTCGGTACAGGTTCCCTGTGATGGTCTGTTCACATTTCTGCAGCTCATAATAGATAGGACCCTTTTGCTCCCACCAAATACAGAGCATTACCTTACCGCCAAGGATATTTGGCTTTGGTGTCGATTCGGCTGTTTCGCCGGTCTTCACGTATGCTCTCTTACGTTTCGGGTTATCGTAATTGATCAATTTTTCATGGCAAGTAGTGATTCGGTGTAAAAATTATTTTCTTTTATGGCGTTCAAGCATCATTTCGGACAAGATATCTTAGCTTCAATTAGCATGGTAGCCAATTTCCCTGCTTTAGGAGGAATCCTACTGCTCGCAAAAGGTTTTGAAATTGATGCTTGATTTTGCAAGCATCCTTACAACAATCCTTATGGTGTAACGCCTACAATTCTTGGTATTCAAACTTATTTGGCTGATCTGAGCGATATTTGCCTTCCGTGTCAAAATCACAACTACTGAACCGCACAAACCATCTCTCGCACATTGAAACCGATGAAACAACCCAGCAGTTAAGTTAGTAAATGTATCCCTTACAGACAGTAATCGTCACAAATGTCTTACCACTTTGCAATTTATATATTTTGGCCATTTGACACTTATGTGCTCTTTGTAGTGCAGAGAGAAAACAATTGGTTATTTTATACATCCTAGGTAATGTAGCTTGAAGACAATTGTCACTTAAGTGTCTCTAAGTAATCTGGAGTGTAGTCACTTTAAACGTTTTGAAAGTAATTCGTAGAAAATAGTTTTATACAAATCGAGACAGTTTATTTATGCTTAAGTATACTTATATCCCATGTAACATAGCATGAAGTCAATAGTTACTTTAGTGTATCTTAGTAATCTATGGTGAAGTCACTTTAAATGTTTATTTTGTACTGCACTTTAAAAAGTAGTTATTTTACCCACCAGAAGCAATCTATTGGTTAGTTGTCGAAGGAAAGTTTGTTTACAAGCAATCGTTTATTGCATTGTCTATGATATGTTTTTTTAGCTGACAATTTGAGGTCAATTAGCAGTCGTACATGTTAAAATAACTAGTTATGTAGCTGACCAAGTTACCAGTTAAGTAGCTAGTAAGGTAACTGACGCTATGTAACCAGCTATCAGAAAGTCTCATTGTAATCAAAAAGGGTCAATTGACCCCCTGCTTAGGACATTCACGTGTTAAAATAACTAGCCAAGTAGCTAGTTATGTAACTAGTTATCACACTAAATGATGGGTAAAATCACTAGTTCGGGACTGTCTCCTAGAACTGCTGGGACATTCACCATAAACCAGGTGCGCATCTAGGTCAACCATTTTGGGGGGAGGGGGTAAATCAAAATTTGTTCTACATTATTCTTTTTACCTTCTTTTTTGTATGAAAACATTTCGGTTTTGGAGGGAATTCCTATTTCACCCCCTTTGGATCAGCGCCTGCCATAAACATCGATATGCTTCAGCCGCAATTTTTTTGAAATTAAAAAAGTAAAGCAAAACTTTCCCCTTATGGCGCTTTGTTGGTACAAAATTCGACATTTTCGAAGCTAAAAAAGAAACCAAGTTGTTTATAATATAATGTTGAATAACTAAGTGAGAATAAATGATTACTATATACAAAAACCGCATTCAAAAGATTAAGTCTTACACCCAATCTAAAAAAGTATTTACTGAATGTTGAAACATAAATAATTGGAAAATTGTCTTAGAACTGGGAAATTTTCTCGATTAGAAACCCCAATTGGTAGCCATCCTTGCAATTTCCTTACCAATCATATAAAATATATCTATTTAACGCGGCAATGAATCACATTTTATTCAACATTTTTCAAACTCGAGTTGGCCAACTTTGAAAATTGCTGAAATTCCCAGCAAAAACTAGGCAATTACTGAACAGCTTATTGTTCAATGAGTACTTCATACCATCTGCATTACTTAGCAGTAGTTTGGTAATAGCTAACATATAATATTATATATAAGTACTTGTTGACGAAATTCTGAATTAATTCACAATAATTCAACCTTTGAATGATTACGTTTTTTATAATTTTAAATATTTTTAAATGACTTATTTTCTGCCTATTTGTAAGCGTTTGTGGTAAGTTCTTGCCTCAAAGACATTACCGTATTAAAATAATGAGTTAAAATGCCAATGTATAACTAGTGAAGATCAATTAAGGAGTGAGATCGAAAAATTTGTTTTTGGCCTCTAAATTTTTTGCAGCGTTCCTGTCAGGAACTTTTTCAGCCTTGTTTGTTTTTAAACCTGCATTAGCTTTAACTTTTCGTACCATATAGTCCGAGCACTGATCTAACCGGGCTGCTTTCCTACCGGATGTGTTGGGAGCTTTTTTCAAAATGCTTTCTATTTTTTTGGCTTTAGAAACATCATGTGGACCATTCCTTCTACCTGTACCAGGTTTTCTAACAACGGACAAGTTCTCCCGGTACTGTTTAATAACATTGGACACTGTTTGACGGCAGACCTTTGAATGCTTGGCCTACTTTTTGTAGGACCAAGTTGGGTTTTGTTGAAAATATTTAATAATTTTAGTACGCACATTTTTCTGGTCACTAATTTTAATCATATTAACAACAAATGAATATAATTGATATTAAACATAATAACTGACATGTTTTTCAAAGGTAACTTGAACAAAAAAAAATTCAAAGTTTTACTGAAAAACGTATTTTAAGAATTTTACGATCTCACTCCTTATGTTGGCATTTTAACTCATTACTTAGTAATGTTAGTTTTTGCAAGATTGGCTTTCATGCTTCATTCTCTTAAAGCTTGTGGCTAAGTTAGTTATTGCTGCCTTTTCTAACACGATTGTCTACTTTATGTTGTGGGCGTAAAAGCTTTAGGGCGTAACTAATCGAATCATGCCAGAAGATACTTGTTTAGCTGTTTATTAATTGTTTGCTTAATAAGTTAGAAAAACTAACTTATTAACTTGATTAATTGTAGTTAGATACATACATAAATACGTAACATTTTTATATAATCATGTAAATAAACAAGTTTATTTATTTAACTTTTTGTTGTCGTTGATTTTGTTAATAAAACAACATTTATTTTAGTTATTGTTTTTCAGATAAGATTAGCAATATTATTTGTTTATTTATTTACACTCTTACTTGTCGTATGTACATAAATATTTACTCGTACTCATATTAACTTATACATACTATACTTAAAGCTAAATTGCAGCGTTTAAAACTAGTGAATGGGTTGGTGGTGGTGTAAATAATAAAATGATGATTTTAAGGAAATAAATAAATATAATTGGCACCATTTTGGCATTGTTTCTTCAATACTGGTACCATAAATAAATATTTATGGGCAAATAAAGTTTAACGAAAGTGAATAAAAACTGGTGCAAATTAAGGGAAATGGCCATGTACTGCTTACTACCACAACTACTTACTGTTTGAATTTTATTTACATTGTTTTGTTTTTTTTTTAAATCAAAATCAATTTGTAACGGAAATATTTGGATTATGTAAACCACAGTAAAACTACCTGGTTTAATTTCGTTATAAAAACCTTGAACCTTTTTATTTGTTTCAATATGATTAAAAATCTGTTCTGAAACTTTAATGTTGGAAATTTTTATTCTTTATTTTTTTGATTGTTGATGAAAAAAATGCTAAATACTCATCATTTAATTTAAATCTGTTGTTGTAGGTTTCAAAGTTTTAAATTTATGTTTCTTTTTTTGCTTGGTTTAGGAAGATTTTCTGTTAAAGATTATTTGCCTTTTAAGCAGGTAATTAAATAACGATTTTTTTTCGTAAAAAATGCGAAATTAAAAACAAATTCCAAATGACGTCATGTTTTGGTTCTATGAAAAGGAATATATTTCACTATTTTTTATGTACTCCCTCGTATGACTCAAAAATTGTTGGCTAAAAAGATGGTATTTATCATTTTAATGTTTAATCATAGAACACAAAAACAAATGTTTATCTTTTGTTTTGTTTGTTTATCAACCAGAACAAAAACCTTAATATTTATTTAATAATAGTCATTAGAGTTGCTGGTAAGCCTTACTATGTAGTATTGTTTTATAAATGTTTTTGGAAAAAATAAAAATAATTAGTTCAATTTTATTTACAATACATGAAAGTTTCCAGCACAATCTAAAGGAATTTCCTAAACAAACATTGTAAACTAATAAAATATTTCAACATTTTTGATAAAATACTTTTCAGAAAAGGAATTTCTTAAACAAACATTGGAATAAAGGCCACAAAATTAAACATCTTTGATGACAAACCGGTATTTAGAGGAATTTCATACTTTTCAAAATGTTGCTAGCAACATGTTGCTAAACATTTCGATAATGAAAATACTTTGTAAAAGTCTTTAAAAGCAAGTAACTTTTAGAAAGTTAGTGCTTGACATTTGTCTTCTTTAATTCATAAGAGAGATAGAAATTAAATTGTAACTAATTTTCTTAAAATAAATTAAAAATTTTTCGAATTTTAATATTCAAATAAAAGACTTTGGTAAAACTTTTGTTCAATAAAAAATCTCTGTAATGTATTACTATTTTTTCACCATTATTTTTGTTAATCAATTTTATAATTTGCTTTTTTTTTCAAATCTTTTTTTCCCCTCTGCTTTCTCGGTTTCGGTTTGGGTTATTTTTTTTTTCTTCTGTAGTTTTGAGTTTTTTAAACTCTTAATCCATTTGAAATCATTTTGTGTGTATGTGACTGACTGACTGAGTGCATTTGATTGTCTTGCTTGTTTATTTAAAATAGTTTAAAGGTTTCTTTCTCTAAAAAGTGAAAAAAAAGAAACAAATATTATCAATATAATTTTTATTGTGGCTTTTGGGGAAAGGTAATAAATAAATGATATTAGATTGTGTGTAGTTTTTTTTTTTACTTTAATTATAAACAGGTTTCTATTTTCACACGCTTATTTATTTTCGAAATTTTTGTTACGAATGCATGCTGTTGTCAAAGGTTAAAAATTGTTTAATAGTCAATATATTGAGTTTGTTAGAAGGCTGCTCGTAAAATATTTTTTATTTGTAATAAAAATTAAATCGAATTAATTTCAAAAATGCAAGTGAAAAAATAAGGTTTTGCTTATATAAATCGATAAAATTGATGAATTCACAAAAAACAAGTAAGAAAGCTATATTCGGTTGTGTACTCTTCAGCGAAGTATACTTTAAGATAAAGAATAAAAATATTTTTTTGTGAAAAAAAATTTGTGTTGAAAAATATTTTTTTATTTCCACACAAAAAATTTTTTTAACAAAAAATTCTTTTTCATCCATATTATTTATTCATTAATATTTTTTGGTGAAAAAAAATGTTTTTTGTGAAAAAATATTTTTTTATTTCCACAAAAAAAAAAAAAATTTTTAACAAAAAATTCTTTTTCATCCATATTATTTATTCATTAATATTTTTTTTTTTAAATAAAGATATGGGTGAAAAAAAAATTTTATTGTAAAAAATTTTTGAGTGAAAAAAATTCAGAATAAGAAATATTTGTCCTGATTTTGAACCATTGTCGGTCCAAATTCCTATGGCGTTTTATAGTCATTTGAAAGGTCTCTGAAATGTCTATCATAAGATATCCATATTGTCTATTTTAAGAGTTAGTAATCTCGATATTTATTAAAAATAGGTAAAAAATTGAGGTAGTCATGGTTTTTTGCTTATATCTCAGCCATTTTCCCGAATTTAAATAGCAACCGATATGGGACTTTAGCGGATATATTGATGTATGAATCATGTATGTAAGTTATTTGGGTGCTACGATAAGTTGATTTCAACATACAAAAGGACATACGGACATGGCTATATAATATAAATACTTTGTGGGGTCGCAAATGAAAAATGTAGAAATTACAAACGGAATGACATACTTATACGAGGGTGGGTCAATAAGTCCGTGACTTTTTGAATTTCCCGGCAAAACTGCTGCTGTTAACAGGCATCTGTCAGTTGACTCCTGGGGGGTTACTCCCTAATTCAATTCGAAAGGAAATCTTTTCGAATTACAATGTATTTAGTACACGATTTCGAACATTTTCGTTTTCGGATTGAGTTACGCAGTACAAATTTCAACAAGCTGCGTCATGTAGTTTGTGTTTGATAGCCATTGATAGCAGACTAACTCAATAGGAGAAATTTGAAAAAAGTGAATTTTGTCTCATTTAACTCAAATAAATGCTAAACTTGAAAATACTGTTACGTTTTTACCTTTTAAAAACGGGGGTTTGTTTCCTTTAAATAAACCGGATACTTTTGATTGCGAATAAAATCCGTTTAGTAGTTTAAAATTTTAACAACTCTTTATTTATTTAAAATGTACAACAACATCAGTTTAAATAGTCACTCAGTGTCTTTATACGCGTTTGTCAATTCGCAGAAATGCACACACACTTTATAATGTACAAGACAATTGATGTAAACTCTAACAGCGCCTATGATAAACTCAACTCACGACTGCAACCTCTGCCACTATTTATATACACGCCATCTCTCGGGAATCTTCTACAATGCTTTTAACGGACAAACTAGTATGTTCGATTTCTAGAGCTTTCGATGTCAAAGTTAGCAGCTTAAACATTTAGTATTGCCATACTTATAAACAATGCTAATAATCGCATGCTATCAACATTGTTGATAAGTAGAAGCTTCTACTGATGGACGTGTTTATAAACATGATGATTGCTGCAGGCAGTCGTTACAAACTGTTAAATTCAAATCGCTATTGCTAATTCGTAACAATACTATGGGAACTCAATGGTAAAAAAGTGGTTTACTGAATTTCGGTGTTGACCAATTGAAGATTGTAGAAGCCATATCCATCGCACATGGGTCAGTGGTTTAAATTTTGAATGATCCGTAATATGGCTGCCGCGTCTGTTCACAATCTTCTGCACAATTAGGCTACGAAATGCTCCATATTTTGCCCGTTTTTCAATAAATAAAACGTTTTTTAGCAAAAACCTGTTTTTATCAATGTTTGTATTATATTTTTCCTCGTAAAATTTTGTCAGCAACATTGTACCATTTGAATTTGTGTGGAAATTTGTCAAAAATTAATTAAACACAAATCAATAGAAATTAAAAATGAATGAAAATGTTTTTACTGGCATCAAGTATCTAAATAAATAACTATGCTGCTGTGGTTAGAAGTAGGTTGTTGCCAGCTTTACAATTAAATGTTTAGCAACATGTTGCCATTAAAATGTTTGTAAATTAAATAAAGTAAGATAAAATAAAACAGAGCGATAAGTATTTTGAAATGGAAATTATGATGCTAGCAATGATATCAGCAACATGTTGCTGGATGATTTTTCTAAAAAATATTCAATAGTTAAATATTTAGAATTGTTTAGTACATTTTTTATTCTAAAGTCTTATTTTAAAACCTTTTCATTATGTTGATGAGTAAAATTATTAAAAAAATATTGTTAACAAAAAAACTCAAATCTGAACATGAGAAATAAAATGATAGAAAATAGTCTGCAACATGTTGCTAAACTAAGTTTATTTTATATAAGCTAAATCACATGTTGAGGATTAATTTAACTAAACAATGTAACTATGTAGTGAATTTCGAGGTTGTCAAAGTCAGATTAATAAACCTCATAAGTCCATAATTGAAAAAGAAAACTTTTTTTGTAGAGTGGTGCTCGTAAAACAAGTGAGGTTGCAAAAATCAAAATTGAACGATTTCAAATATGCTACTCTTATTACAATCAGTTTTTTGGTTCAGAAGACATAGATAGCCCTTCAAAGTTGACTGAGTTTCAGTTTTCAAAAAAACATACAATTTTTAGGTAATTTGTTCCGCTTTCAGATATAATATCTCGAAATCTAGATAACGGATCGTCATTATTTTTGATTCTGTTGATAGATCTATTTGTTAAGAAAAGAATACAAAAATATTGTATTGTTTGCTTTATATTTGTCCCGGTAAAGCGACATTTACCAACTATCCATTTTTTCAATATTTTTCAACTTTGATGGAAAGCACTGTGCGTAATTTTTTGAGTCATGGAAAAAAACCATATACGGACAGCACTACGTGATTAAAGAAACAAAAATAGAAAAAAGACCAGTGTCTCCCAATTTTGCCCAAAGTCATGCATGGTTTTTTATGGGCCCCCAAAGATTTGGGGCCTCGGTGTCATTTTTCCAAAAAAAAGTAATCATTTTCTCAGGCTGATATCTTGCAAACAGTTCGGAATTTTGATTTACTCTCTGAGGCAAAATTGTAGCCCTTGTCATAAACATATGTCATAAAATCAAAAAAACTTCATCTTCAAGATCAAAATCGCAAAAAACTTTAAAAAATTCGAAATAAATTTTGTTGCTTCCTAAAAGTATGCTTCAGTTTATAATAATTTAATAAACTGGCCCAAAACACTTAATTCCTACCTAAACGGCATTAAGAATCATTCCTAGGAAGTTCATATGTTCTAGAAAGTTGTTCATTGAGATTTTAGGTATATTTTTGTAGTTGATTGTTTCCTTGAATTTTGAACCTATGGACCTGAACAGGGGAAAAAGGAAAAAATCGAATTTTTTAAGTTTTTTGCGCTCGTGTTGCTCTGTGAAATAAAAAAAAAAACTATCCATATTTTCAAAATAAGTTCCTTGGTTAGTCTTTTACCTAATGCAAAAATGTCTAGCTGCCCGTTCTTGCCTGATTTTTTGCTAGAGGTAAAAATTTGAAAACAAGACATGGTTCCAAAAATGTGTTGCATGCATTTTTGGGCAATTTATGATATATAACCGTGAAAACCCATAGGTATTCCTTTTTTTTACGGATTGTGAGCAATATTTTACAAAAAATTAAAAAAAATATTTTTTAAAAAAAAATATTTAAAAAAAAATTATTTAAAAAAAAAAAAATGTTTGAAAAAAAAAAAAAATTTTAAATCTTAATTTCAAATCATAAAAAGAAAAATAAAAAATCAAACATTTAAAAAAAAATATTTTATTTTACTTCCCATAAAATTGATTTTTTAACAAATTTCAACTTTGCTAACCCATAAGTATGCACCTAAAAGGTTCATTTCATAGGTTGATCAATTATCTATCATATGCATTTGGTTCAAAAGTTATGATTTTTGCAACGAAAAAACTCAAATGGCGCCACTGGGCATTGTAGCCCAAAATAAATAAAAAAAATTGCGACATACAACGATACAACTAGGGTTTGGGGTCCGGGAATTCCCGACCGGGAAATCCCGGGATTTCCCGTAAAATTATTGTCGGGAATTCTCGGGAAATTTTAATTTTTTTCCCGGGAAAAACGGGAAATTTAAAATTAATTAAAAATACTTATATATTAAAAATACTATAGATTTAAATATAACATCTATATTTGATGAATGGCTTGTTCCAAATATTAGTGGAGGTTTTAAACCCCATTAAGGATACAAGCATTAGAGGTGATGCTATAATGAACACTCTTTATGAACAGATGTTATCTAAAAATGCTACGATTTCTCAAAAAAATGGTTCATGCAATAAAGTGTTAAGTTAATAAATAATATAACAGCAGACTTATTTATATTACGTAACAACTTCACAACATAATAAGCTAAATTATAATATAAAAAAAAGACAATATTAAAAATTTATGGACAGCAAATGTATGAACGCCTATTTGACCACAATCTTCTCTCATTTGTTCAAAGCGATGATGTTTCCGAAATACAAATGGAGCAAAATTTGAAGAACGAATTAGAGTATTCAATCAATATTGAAAAAGAAACCCTAAGTATTTGAAATCAAATGCTGAAAGTCGTTTTAAGCGGGAATTGGCTTTATTTGTAGCAAGTAACAATCGGAGAAAAAAGTTAGCTTTACTAACGATAAAGCCAACACTTGTTTAAAGCAAAAGAGTTTTCTCGGTGTCTGGAAACTTTGCCATTAAAATAAGAAATCGGATGTCAGATAACTTATTGAATGCATTAGTTATTTAGAAAACTCAATATTTTCAAATAAATAGTTCTGTGATGAACACATAACATTATTTCTATGAAATAACTTTAGAGTACTTTCTCTAGCAAAGTACTAAAAGAGCACTTTATTATAGCTACTTTTTCTTCCCTGCAGTTCATTGAACCAGTTTTTTGAACCAGAATTTTCAACCCAACGTTATTGACTGGTGAATTTAACACGGGGATGTCATAGCAGGTGGCCGATTGGCACACTCTGAATAACACTTCACTATTAAATTCAATAGTACAAATACTCCAGCATTTGAGAAAAATAAGGAAAAATAAAATTTTCAGTGAGCGGGATTGAACACATAACCTCTTGTTTTATAGTTAAATGCCCTAATCATTAAGCCACAAAGCTCTTATTTGTACTGCTATCTATTTGTTATTAAGAATTACACGTGAGGCTACTCTCAATTTTTGCTTTTTTTATCATCAGAGAGAACGAAAATACCACCGGCCACATTCAGCATTACATGTGGCAATCGAAGTGGTATATTTTAGAGGATTTTATTTTACTTTAATTTATTTTCAAAAACTTAAGGCGAATATCCGACTATTGTTTGTTACTGAATACGCTGGGGAAATGTAGTGCAAATGACTACCACTTTAGCAGACACAGTGAACTAGTTTGTTGTACAAGTAGTAATATAGCTAGTGTAAGGTGTAAGGTTTAAGGCACTTTTCATACTGCTGGGTTTACACTCTTGCTTTTTAAGTTCATGACATTTAATATTTCATATTTTTGTTTTGGAAATGAATTCAATTTTAAAATCAGAAGAATGAAGCTAAAAAGTGCATTACCAACGCAATTAACATATTAATCGACAGCGAATTATAAAGGTACGTTCATAATTTATAAAATTTTGTGACATCTATTTACTCTATTACCGGGGCAAGAGCTCTACATATTTTATAGTAACAAATGATCTCCAAATATTTTAACCAACTTTTTGTTTGTTTTATGTTAGTACAATTGAATTGTAATGTATTGTTTTTCTATTTTTTTTTAATAAAATTACATAATTTTATAAAATAATTTTATTGTTTACTTATTTTTCTAGTTGAAAAAAATTCCCGGGATTCCCGGGAATACCGGGAAATGAAATTTTTCATTCCCGTTTCCCGGGAAATAAAATTATCCGGGAAACCCCAAACCCTAGATACAACGCTACGATACCGATTGTGAATTGGGCAAATGTGTCTGGCAACAAATAATCTATAAAATGTAACTATAGAATGTTAAAATTAACAAACTAGAAGTTTTTTTATTAAAAACTTTCTCATCATAATGCTAAATCAAAATTCCATGGTTTTACAATTTTATAGCAATTAATTATAATCTTAGAACACAAGAAATTTTGACACTTTACATTAAAGTAATAATTTAGTTTTAAAATTCTTTAGTATTTGTTTAAAACCTTAGACAACAAAACACACATGAGGCGGTAAAACTTTAAAGATGACCCCTCCCTTTCCACTTATAAAACGAATTTCTTTGTTTCGCTGGAATTTATCTAAAAATGAAATCCATGTTTTAATAAATTATGTAAAATAAATTTTCTTGTTTTTCTTCGCCTCCCTACACAAATTTAAATAAATTATTTTAAAACCTGATCTTAAGTTGTTTTAAAAATATAAATAAAAATATGTTTTATAAGGCTCAAGATTAATGTGCATTTTTTTTCCAACTTCTTTATCGTTACAGAATTATATCATACTCAACATAAATCAACATTAAAATACCTTTAACGAAAAATAAACAAATAACTTAAGTGAAAATATCCAAAAAAAAAAAAAATATTTTTAAAAATGTTAAGGAGGTGTGTCTTGGATTTCTGCGTCAGACAATAATGCACCAGTGACTTTCTTTTCCATTATTTTTTTATTTTGTTTAAAAACAAACTACATTTTCAAAGAAAAAAAAGTGAATTTAAAATAAAAATACAAGTGTTTTACCCCCCTCTCAACAAAAAAATAGTAACAAAAGTTGAAGAAAAGAAAAAATATTTGTGTTAACAATTTCCGTGTTTAAACATGAATTAAAAATTGAATTAGTGCATAAATTGAAACAACAAATTGTTACTAATAATAAGAAATCAAAAACGCTTTAAAATCATTTTAAATGTGTTTTTTAAATAAAAAGCGAAATTGATAGCTTTTCGTATTTTTCTTCTCCGCTAAATTATTATTTTTATTAAACTTTTACTCTTGCAACAACAAGTCACTATACTACTTCTTCTTAATTTTTGTTTTGTTGTGTGCAACATTTGCAACACATACTCATAAAATGGATACAACCACTTCAAGTATTGATACAGCCAATAGCAGTGGCATGAGCACATTAAGCAGCAACAACAGCAGCACAGGCAGCAGCAACACAAATCCAACAGATACCACAGATGGTTTGCCGTTTTGTTTTATACGGGTAAGTTTTTCATATTTTTTCTGTTTATTAATAAGTAAATTGTAACTGTAAAGAAATATGATTTTTTTTTCTTTGTTTGTTTGTTTGCGATTTAAATCACTTTTGTTTTTTACAATATCATTTGAAGTTCAAAGAAATTTGTAAATGTTTAATGAAAAAAACAAAACCTAGGCCTGACTGACTCACTCACTCATTCACTCACTTTAATGTAAATCTATTAATTTTCCAATATCTCTCTCTCTGTGGCTGACAAGTTGACAGCTGTCATTGATTGTTGACATTCCAGTAGCGAAAGTCTCTAATCTCTTTTTGTAAATTGATTGATATTGATATCGTGTTTGAATTTTTAAATTTTAGGAAATAAGTTTCTTTAGTGCATTAAATGTGCCCAAACAATATTCCAATGCAGCTATATTAATGCCAAAAGTAAACATTTAAAGAGAGAACAATAATTTTGGGTCTATTATGTACATATTTTTATGAATGAATATATATTACTATTTTCAGCAGCTGGTTCTTGAGTTTAGTTTAGAAACTATATAATTTGCAGTTTATTTTCTTTGCAACATGTTGCTATTAAAAAATGTCTATAAAATTTAGGTTTTAAAAGTCTACTTAATATAATGAAAAATATAATAGTTTATGGAAATTAAGATGCTGTCATTACTATTAGCAACATGTTGCGCAATGATTTTGCTAAATAATAATGAAATAATCACAAAAAATCTTATTTATAAAATTTAATAAATAAAAACAACTTTTCATTATATTGCTAAATAACAGATTAAGAATCTTTGAGAATAGGAAAAGTGTTGCTGGCAGCATGTTGCTAAATATATTTGTACATGTCTGTTTAATTAATATTTAATTGTAGCAATTTAAAAACCAGAAATATAATTAAAGAAAATAGTTTCTAAACAAAGTTGAAATAAGCCAAAATGTTGCTAGCAACATGTTGCGGAAAATCTTAGTTTACGTTTTTTACTAGAAACTGTTTCATTATGGTAATGGATACATTTTTCATCGCAAATAATGATTCAGTACACAAATTATATTCTTTTATAGTGTTCAAGCATCATTTCAGACATGCGAAATCGTCTTTCAAGGTATCTAAGCTTCAATTCGTATGGTACCAAATTTCCCTGCTTTTTGATGAATCCTGCTACTCGCAAACGTTTTGAAATTGCTGCTTGAGTAGCTCCCAATGATTTTGCAAGCTCTTGTTGAGTTTGACAACAAACTTCATGGAGTTATGCCTCCAATTCTTTGTCGTCCGTGTCAAAATCACAACTTCTGAACCAAACAAACCATCTCTCGCACGTTGAAACCTTTTTTCAAATTAAAGAAGTAAAGCAAAACTTCCCGTATATGACGCTTTGTTGGCACAAAATTCGAAATTTTCTAAGCCAAAACAAATTTAGTTGTTTACACTACAATGTTCAATAACTAAGTGATAATAAATGACAGATATGTTTCATTCAAAATGACATATACGCTATTAAAAAAACCGCGATCAAAAGATACGACATCTATTGTAAATCCCGCACACACCCAATAGATAAAATGTTGCCAGCAACATGTTGATATATATTTTTGTACACGTTTATTTAATTTAACATCAAAGAACAAGTTCATCAACATGTAGCTAAACAAAGTTTATTGTTTATTTTTGCTGATAGCAACATATTGCAGAATGATTTTTATATATGCCGGGTTGTTTAAAATCGTTTTTTGTTCGCTAAAAACTGATAAAAAATAAATGTTTGCTATATTTTACTATAGAAAAAATCTTATTTAGAAAGTTGTATAAGTTATTTTACTAACCTCCATTAACACAAGGTTTGGTTATATGTCGACTTAATATTTCCTTACTTAATAGTTATACTGTCGTTTAAAATATTTTTTGTATGAAAACTGTCAGTATAACTTTAGGTTAAAAATGAGAAATAGGATCTAAAATGTAGTCAGAAATATGTTGTGCATATGTTGCCAGCAACATGTTGCTGCATATATTGTTATGAAATATTGTTATATTTAATTGTAAAAGCCAGCTACATATAAAAAGTATAATCAAATAAAATAGTCTGTTGAGAAATTGTTGTTGCATATAATGTTATGAGATAATGTAACTGAAGCAATTAAACAAAAATAGTAAAATTAAAGAAAAAAGTCTGAAACATTTTGAGAAAATGTTGCCAGCAACATGTTGCTAAATAATTTATTGCAATATAATTTACAGCAATCACATTTTGAGAAAATGTTGCTGGCAACATGTTGCTAAATAATTTATTGTAATTAATTGTAAACTAAAAGTGTAATCAAAGAAAATAGATAATTTAGAAAATGTTGCCAGCAACATGTTGCTGAATATAATGTTACGTGATTATTTAACTGATATTTAATAGTAGCAATTTAAAAGAGAGCAATAAATTCAAAGAAAATGTTGCCGGTAACATGTTGCTGAATATAATGTTAAGAGATTATTTAATGCAAGCAATTTAAAAACGAAAAATAAAATTTAAAAAATAGTCTGAAACATTTTGAGAAAATGTTGCCGGCAACATGTTGCTAAATAATTTATTGTAATTAATTGTAAACGTAAAGTGTAAACAAAGAAAATAGACAATTAAGAAAATGTTGCCAGCAACATGTGATCCAGTGCAGGCCACCAAGATTTGTAAGATATTGGGACCAAATTGGATCCAATTGTTACTGGATAAGCGTTCATTTACTTTTTACTATTTTTGAGAATTTTAGAGAGTAATTTTGTAAATTTTGATTTTATTCTCTCGTTGCAAGTATTTACTGGGAAAGTAAATGAACAGACCTTATGTTGCCAGCAACATGTTGCTCAATATAGGTTTACTACATATAGCGAATTGTATAGTCAAAGAATATATTCTGTAAAGAAAATGCTGAGATTATTTATTTAATTGCAGCAATTGCAAACAATTTCTGAGAAAAGATTGCCATGAGACATGTTGCTAAATATTTGTCAAGTTTATTGCACTTGTAACTCCTATGGCGTTTTCTATTCAGACACAAACTTTTGACTGCCACAGCAATTTTCAGAAAACTGGCCAAAAATTACATATTGATTTTTTCACATTATATTTCTAGATCATAGGTATCATCAAAAAGCAAAAATTATGATTTTTTTTAGGAGAAAAAGGACCTACGAATTACCTCGTAGTTGGCTTCTGTTGTTGTTAATATTTTGATATAATACGGTTTTATTCGAAGCTACAAAGGTTTTGTGAGTACGAGAAAACTCGTAGTTGTCACCCTAGAAGGGAACACAATCTACGAGTTATTTCGTAGTTGGCAGTCAACGAGTTACCCACACCCTTATAATGTATTACATTTTTAACGATCACAATAGAACAAAAATCATTCACAATTATGCAATTTTTTCTTCTATAGCTTCTAAATATTATAAAACTTTACTGTTTGCTTCATTTTAAATCTTTTAATCAAGAAATACAACAACTATTTCATTAACAAAAACGAACATCAAAAACAATACCAAGAAATGCTGCTTTAAAAGTCATGCCTTTCTAACCCTTTGATAAGATTGAGTGTGAAACATGTAGCATATTTTCGGGGTTTTAGGGCAACATTATGCGCTTACCAAACAAAGAAGGGTAAAAGGTAGAATAAAGGCATAATTTTTGCCAGAAAATTAAACGCCATAGTAGTGTAAAAAAGTTTAGAAACAATGGTTTTAATTTAGTGAGCAACATTTGGAAATTTTAAAAAATAAAAATTTATTTCTTAAAATTTCTATTTTTTTTTATTTATTTGTTTCTAGCAACATTTCGCGATGAAAATCAATTTTAATGAAATTTTGTGAAAAAATTTCACAGCAATTTCTTTGGTGGTTTTTTACACGGTTTGTGACATATTTTTTCATGTGAAATTGAACAGAATACCAAGCTTAATACTTAAACAATCCGAAGCAAATTAAAGAAAAAACATCTGCAACATGTTGCTAAACTAAGTTTATGAAAATCATAATTCAAAATAAATTCTCAATTATTTAGTTGCAAATTACTTTTTTTTCTGAAATTTAATGCTATTAGCAACATGCTGCGGAATAGGTTTAACTATGTATACATTCTAAAATCGGAGGCGTTTAAAGGAAACTTCATTTGCTGCAACATGTTGGGAATGTTCTTTAAAAAATATTATTTACTTAATAAAATTTATAAAAATTATAAGCAACATGTTGCTGACCTAAAAATGTATACTGAAAAACATTTTTCTACATATTTGTCTCTTTATAAACCATGATGACGCCTTTATCATAATGTATCAGCAATTTGTACATTCTATAGTAATTATTATTAATATTAAACATTTCTGAAATGTACAAAATAATGTTAAAATTAATCTATTATCAAAAAATGCTTGTTTTTTTTACTGTTGCCCTTAATTAGCTTTGTTTTTATATTAATTTACCTCAATTCAGCAGCATTTAGCCTAAAACATTTTAAAGTGTGCTAAAATATTTAAAAAATTTTGTTCAACAATGTTTTCAATAATTTACTTTTGTGTTTTTTTTTCAATATAAAATACAAAGTATGTACCAGTATCTATCTATTAATGTGTATCAAATTACTTTTTATTTCTGTACTAATTTTAAAATAATATTTTTTATCTTTTTTTACGTTTGTGTTTATTTTTGTTTTTGCGCAATCTAATTTGAAACAAAGTGTTTTTACCCTTTTTTTGAGGTCCCCCTGCCCAAAAATTCATTGATAGAGATTTCGATTGTTCAATAAACCGGTATAAACAGATTTAACAAAAGTTGCACTGGCTTTTTCAATTGCGGAGTGGTTTTTTTCTGCTCATTTTCTGTGTATTATTTTGGTAAATTACTTTTAATGGCATTTAAAATTAAGGTTTTATGTGTGTTTGTTGTTTTTTGTGCTCTACACGCGCCATTCACTATTTTAAAAAGCAATTTTGAATTCGCTTGTTTTTTTTATTATTATTTTGGCTTCAAACTCAATTTGGTAAAAACCGCAAAGTTTATGTTGTTTTTCTTTCCCGATATTGTTGCTGTTGTAAGTCTAATTTGATGGAATGACGATTAAAAGGCAAACGGTGAAATAGTGAAAAAAAATATCATTAGCAGCCAAAAAAAAACTAACAAATATGTTAAACTCTTATAGAGTCGAGTAAGTACCAGTATTATTTAGTATTTTAAATGCGAGTTTTGTGTATCAATCAGAAATTGTAAACTTAGATTTATTGCTGGTTTTTGCACAAACAGCCACAGTAATCATCATCCTCATACATACATCGAATGTGGCTACAAAGTAATGTAGTTGCAATTGTTGCTGTTAGTATTTGTATCTAATTAATGGTTAATGAGTAGTTTTAAATTTCATTACGCCAGCCAGAAAACAAGTGCCATAATTTACCCACAACAAATGTAGAAAGAAACCTTTGCATGAAAAATACATGCCAACAGTGAGAGACGAAATAATTTGTAATGTAAGGATATTTGAGAAAATTATGGATTTAATAAATACCTTCATTGTAATATGTTGCAATGCTGAGATTTTTTAAACTATGTCTGTTTTAATTCCACATATTTTAACAAAATTTGTGAAAAAAATGTTGCCAGCAACATGTTGCAGAATAACATATTGTTACGTTTTAACCTTTTTAAAACGTTGGTTTATTTCCTTTAAATAAACTGGATACTTTTGCTTGCAAATAAAAGCAGTTTTAGTAGTTTAAAATTGTAACAACTCTTTAATTATTTAAAATGTGCAACAACAACAGTTCAAATAGACACTTAGTGTGTTTATACACATTTATCACACACACTTTATAATGTACAAACTTAAATGTACAAGACAGTTGATGTTAACTCTAACAGCGCCAATGATAAACCCAACTCACGACTGCAACCTCTGCCACTATTTATACACACGCCATCTATCGTGAATCTTCTACAATGCTCTTAACATACTAGTACGTTCGATTTCTAGAGCTTTTCGATGTCAACATTTAGTGTTGCCATACTTAAAAACAATGTTAGTCTCCACTAATGGAAGTGTTCATAAACATGATGAATGTTTGCAGGCAGTAGTTACAGACCGTTAAATTCAAATCGTCATTGCACATTCGTAACACTGTCCCCACTTAAGCCTGTTCGTCCCGAATAGGCACAGATTCACCTTTCCAGTGGTCAGCTAATCTTCTACAATGCTCTTAACGGACAAACTAGTATGATTGAATTCTAGAGCTTTCGATGTCAATGTTAGCAGCTTAAAGTAGAAGCTTCTACTGATGGACGTGTTTATAAACATGATGAATGCTGCAGGCAGTCGTTACAGACTGCTAAATTCAAATCGCTATTGCAAATTCGTAACAATATTATTTAAAACTCCTAAAAATATCGTTTAAATAAAATCTTGGAATGGCAATATGTTGCTGGAAGCATATTTTGTAGATAAAACCAATATGAAACCTGAATATTTATGAAATTTTCTTAAGAAAAAATGTTGCAGACAAGTGCAGAAATTAATTCAAATTTTTATTGCAACATATTGTAAATGATTTTATCTTGAAATTATTGAAATGAAATTTAAAGATTGCAACATGTTGCTGGCAACATTTGTTTGATAATTGATGATATTTCTTTGTGGCTGATACATGTTGCTGATAATAAAAAAATATTTCTATTGCAACTTATTGAAAATGTTTTTATTTTGTATCTCTGAAACCCTTTAAAATACAGTTTAAAGTAAATATCTGAATTGCAACATGTTTCCAGCAACATTTTCTGTGGAAACAAAAAAATTTTTATAGAAAATATTTTTTTTTTAAATTTTAAGCTTTTATTTTGAAAGCTTGACCATTGTTAGCTCTGACCTTTTCATATGGATGCCGCGCCAAAAGAACTGCTCATCTTTTGAGGCCAAGAACGAATCTAGCCAATGTCGAATACTCTCTTCCAAAGTGAAGCATTTGCCAGATATAGCATTATGTTTCGATCGAAAGAAATAGTAGTAGGACGGGGAAAAGTCTGAACTATACGGTGGGTGAGGCAAAACTTCCCAAACACTTCATTCTAAATAGTTTTTAACAGTTATTGAAACATGTGTCCGAGCGTTGTCATGATGGAATATTATAAAACCGCCTTTCCTGGTCTCTGCTTTTGAATGAATCCTGATGCTCGCAATGGTACTTGAGTGGCTCCCAGTGATTTTGCAATCTCTTGTTGAGTTTGACAACAATGTTCACAGAGTAATGCCTCCAATTCTTGGTCTTTAAAATAGTTTGGCTGGCCAGGGCGATCAATGTCTTCCGTGTTAAAATCACCGAATAAACCATATCTAGCACTTTGAAAGCGACGAACCACATTCACCATAAGCCATGACAGTTCTCATACAAAAATTATATTTATTGGAAGAATATCATTAAGAACAAGTAGGAGAGCTATATTCGGCTGTGCCGAATCTTATATATCCTTCACCAAATTATACTTTAAAATAAAAATTTTAAATATTTTTAGGTAAACAAAAATAATTTTTTTTTTTTTCAAATTGTTTTTCAAAATTTGAAATAAATTTTTTTTTTCAAAATTGTTTTAAATTTTTTTTCAAATTTTTTTTTAAATTTTTTACCAAATTTTTTTTTTTAAATTTATTAGTGAATAAAAAAATTATAGGAAAAAATTGTGGTGAAACAAGTAAGAGAGCTATATTCGGCTGTGCCGAATCGTATATACCCTTCACCAAATTATGCTTTAAAATAAAAATTTTAAATATTTTTAGGTAAACAAAATTAATTTTTTTTTTCAAAATTTTTTCAAAATTTAAAAAATTTTTTTTCAAAACTGTTTTTCAAAATTTAAAAATTTTTTTTTTTTCAAAATTGTTTTCAATTTTTTTCGGAATTATTTAGATTTAATTTTTTTCAGATTTTTTTTTTAATTTTGAAAAAAAAATTTTTTTAAATTTATTAGTGAAAAAAAATTTATGAAAAAAATTTTGTTTTGGTAAAAAAAAAATTCGGGTTAAAAAATATTTTTCCCGATTTTGACCCATTATAGGTCCAAATTATTATAGCTTTATATACATCGTTGCAATGGACTTTGAAATATCTATCATTAGATATCCATATTGTCTATATTAATGACTTAGTAATCCAGATATAGATCAAAAATAGGCCAAAATTCGAGGTTGTCCCGGTTTTTTCCTTATATCTCAGCCAGTTGTGGGCCGATTTTCTCGATTTTAAATAGCGACCGAGCCGGAAGAATTCCCGATATATTGATGTATCAATTATGTTTGTAAGTTATTCGGGGGCTACGGAAAGTTGATTTCAATATACAGACGGACATGGCTATATCGACTTACTCTGAAATGTTGCTGGCAATGGTTACTTTCATTAGCAATTATGTGTCCAAATTTATGTGCGTAATGCAGCCTATTTTTGGACACCTTATAATTTTTATTTTTTCAATTTATTTGGAGTAAAATTAAAAAATGTATCCCTTTTTATTGTTACTGACTGTATGCCTTAAAAAGTATTTTGTTAAACCTGATACCTGATATATGTCTCTGTAAGCCTCTTGTTTATGAACAAACAATTTACCATTGATTGTGTAATAAATTAATCATGATTTTACTTTAGCATGTTAAATAATCTCTGGTTAACTGGTCAGTTAGTTAAATTTAACAACGAGACTATTACAGATTATAACACATTGTTAGAAATAAATGAACATGCAAATGCTTTTTCATACAATTGGCAACATTGTAGGCATTAAGAGAAAATTCGAAATATTTTTCAAATTTAATAGACATTATCAACATGTTGAGCGATATTTTAAGAAGGATATAATGAAAAATTAACAATTTGTAAATAAATTCTTCTTTTCTAATCTGTTGAGCAACATTTTATGAACAAGAAATTAAATAATAAGATTTAAAACTCAGAAACATGCTGAAACAATCATCGAAATAAATTGGAAACATTTAAAATTTGTTAATATTTTTCCTGTCATTTTATTTAAGCAACATGTTGCAGGAGGAGTTTAATGACATTATAATGTTGCTTTCATTGAGCAACAACATGCTGAAACTAACATTAAAATAAATTGGAAACATTTAAAATTTGTTAATATTTTTCCTGTCATTTTATTTAAGCAACATGTTGCAGAACATTAAAATGTTGCTTTCATTGAGCAACATATTTGCCTGCAACATTATAATGTAACCTATAGTGAAGAAATAATGCGCATTTCATTACTTTTGTTTCTAATTTTAATTTACTAATATTCTTTTGTCAACAGCAACCATATTTACAGAAAAAAAATTGTTCTGCAACATGTTGCTGAAACTAAAATCAATTCATTTTTTATATATTTATTAGGCAGTTGAAACTTGCAATTAAAACTTTGTATTAATGTTGCTAGGTTTAAGCAACATGTTGCAAATTTATTTTTTTAATTATAAAGAATTTCTTTGTTATAAGTTTGCAATATATTTTGTTTAAGCTACTGAGATTTTTTTTGTAAATATTCCTTAGCAACATGTTGCCAATAATTTTGCAGGAAACTTCTTTGTTGTTAATGCTGCTTAAGAATTCTTTAGCGAAACTTTTTAAACTGCACAGATTTTATTGCTATTGTTTGTTAGCAACATGTTGCCGATACATTTTTTATTAATTCGTATTTCCTTTTCTTTATTTGGTAATAATATTGACAACATTTTGCCAATAACTATGAATGAAATTTGCAAGTTTATATTGTTAGTTAAGAACATCTCTGTAAAGCTTTTTCATTTGCTTATTTTATTTCAACATGCTTCCGCTGAATCAAAGGAAACATGTCGGCAACATGTTGCCAAACATATGAAATGTTCCTGGTTACTTTATTTTACTTTGTTGGAAAATAATATGACAACATTTTGCCTAATAAATTGTTTTCTTCTTTTTATTTGTAAATAATCCTCTTGCATAAATGGAGTAATTTCTCTTAGCAACATTTTCCCTTAATTTTCTTTGTTTTTTGTTGGAAACTAACGTTTACAGCTACATATTTCTTTCCGCCTGTAAAACAGCTTAGTCATTTGCCAAATTGCATTTATTACACGAAAGAAATTCAAGCCATTATAAATTTCACACAAATATTAAGAAACATTTGTTAACTCTAAATTATAATTATCAGTGTCGGCCATAATAAAAAAAAAATAATGAGCAAAACTGCAGCAAAAACAAAAAAAAAAAAAAAAAAAAAATTGCGAAAAACTGAACTGTTTGCCAAGACAAGACAAATCTTTAAGACATTTGTCAAGTAAAAGCGCGAGTGAAAAAAAATAGTGTTTAAATTAACATTTCTTTCATTTGTATGCATTTGCTAAGAAAACGAAGAAAATGTATTTTGAATACTAACAAAAAAACAGAAAAAAAGTATTTATGAAAGCATTTGCTTTTGAAAAAAAAATAAAGAAACAAACAAGCAACAAGTAGCTGTTGCAACAAGTGAACAAGCAGCAGCCAAACAACAAACTGGCAGACATACAAACAGACAAATATCTACAACATTTAAAACATGTTAGCTTTCACAAAACAAACTAACTTGTTGCTAAATGTATGTATGTACTCGTATGTACATACAGTAAGTAGTATGCAACAAGTTGCACGTAGTAAGTATCTAGTATACCAATGGCGTGGTTATAACATCTCCTCCTGCCTCTTGTCGTTAAACTAAAAGAAAACAAACTCCACTTGACTTTGTTGGCTCTTCAAAAAACAAAAAACAAACAACCAACAAAAAAAAACCTGCAGCATCAAACGTTGCTCTACGCCAGCAATATGTATTTGCAATTGCAAATGACGCGGCTCATAAATTGCTTTTAAATTACCAATTATTTTTATTGAGCGTTATAACAAAAACGCATTATTTTCCACAAAAATAAAATAAAAAAAGAAAGAAAAACAAAAATAAATTCAACTAAACTCACAGCGAGTAACATAACATATCACAACGAGGGAGAAGATGTTGCGGCTTAAAAACGTTTGTTGCAACTAAGAAAAAGGAAAACAAAACAAAATAACATTCAACTAAATAATGTTTATGTTGAAGATGTAAATTAGATAGGTTGTTGGTTTTTGTTAGTATTCTAGCGAATTGTTTTAAGCCCTTTCATTCAACCAAAAAACAAACAAAAAAAAGTCTACACAATCGACAGTAGTTAAATTGCCAGTAATGTTGTACATTAAAGATAATTCCCATTGTACGAGTCTTCAACATGCTGCACCATACAGGAAGTGCTGATTAGGAAAAAACATTATGAAAATTACACACAGATTTCTTACAACGATAGGAATAAGGAATCATCATCATCATCTAACCCAAGAAATTTTCCAGCAACTACCAGCTAGTCATTTGCAGTTAAATTTTATTCATTATTAATCATATCCATGAAATGAACTGAACAGCCACAGGTATAACGAGTTGCCAAGCCATAGACTAATTCATAAATTAAGATATAAATTGAAAGATGTGGCAAATATTATTTGCTTTTGAAGCAGCCTCAAAATAGCTAGAATTATGTTAGAGACACAAATTCAATTAGCAAATCATTAGGGAACTACTAAAACTAATTGCGGCATCTAGTTGCACAAGATTTTACAATTAGTAACAAGTATAAAGTTATTATGGAATGTAAGACAACATTAAATCATAATGAACAATTAAAGCAACAAAGTAAACACTAAAATAAATACCTGGCAACATGTTGCTAAGAATTAATATTAATTAAAGTTGTGTTATTTTTAAAATAGAATTGTTTTCTTAATTCGAGCTACAAAAAATACATTAGAATTAGTTAACTTTAGACTATCCTTAGCAACATGTTGCTACAAATTTATATTATTTGTCTGAAATTAATATTTATTAATAATGAATGATTTTTCGTTAGCAAAATGTTGCCAGAAATTGCGGAAATTAAATTGGCCTGGCAACATGTTGCTAAACATTCAGACTTATATAAAGCACATATATATGTATAATTTAAATTTTTATAAAAATGAAAATTATTCCTTGGCAACATGTTGCCAAAAATTTTGTATAATAAAATTTGTTTCTTTCATATTCAAGTTATTACTTCTTAAATATAGCTTTTGTTGTTGTTACTTTACACAATGTTGCTAGGTCTTAGGAACATGTTGCAGTTAATAATAGTTGAAACTAAAATATATTTTGTTAATGAAAAAATATATTTAAAATAATGTTCAAATTAATGTTTAGCAACATGTTGCAGATAATTTGTCTAATTAAAAATAATAATTGTATTAGTTTACCTTATAAGCATGTTTATACCCTTCCTAACGGCCTTATTTTGCAGACACAAGGCATATCAAAATCGTTTAAATTTTACACGGCGTTACAGCGCTGATAAAAGGCGTACTTAAGATTCATTTTAGAAGGTATTATTAAGGGCCTGTAAAGAGACCAGCTCCGTAATGTCTCATACAATGTTTACATAAGAACTTCTATTAAAAGGCATGAATATGAAAGTATATTATATATATATATTAGGGAAACTATTCTTAA
Organism: Calliphora vomitoria; assembly: GCA_942486065.2. Classification (NCBI taxonomy): domain Eukaryota; kingdom Metazoa; phylum Arthropoda; class Insecta; order Diptera; family Calliphoridae; genus Calliphora; species Calliphora vomitoria. Next base: position 7,631,920 of record OW818032.2, read on the forward strand.
TGAATTCAGCATAAAACTTAAACATCACGCGAACTTCACAACATCATATGTTAAACAAGTAAAAGAGCTATATTCCAAATTATACTATAAAATAAAAATTTTAAATATTTTTAGGTAAACAAAATTAATTTTTATTTTTTTCAAATTTGTTTTCAAGAATAAAAATTTTTTTTTTTTTTTTCAAAATTTAAAAATAATTTTTTTCAAAAAATTTTTTTTTATTTTTTTTTTTTTAATTTTTTATTTTTTTAAATTTACTAGTGAAAAAAATTTTTTTTAGTAAAAAAAAATTCGGGTTAAAAAATATTTTTCTCGATTTTAACCCATTGTAGGTCCAAATTACTATAGCCATATACAGATCGTTACAATGGACTTTGAAATATCTATCATTAGATATCCATAGTGTCTATATTAATGACTTAGTAATCCAGCTATAGATCAAAAATAGTCCAAAAATCTAGGCTGGCCCGGTTTTTTCCTTATATCTCAGTCATTTGTGGGTCGATTTTCTCGATTTGAAATACCTAGAATTTGAAAAAAGGTTTGTTAGACCTTCTTTTGTAATGCAATTGTGAATGTGTATGCATTTTTTTAGAAAGAGAAGCAGAGGCCTTCTCGAACATCTTGTGAAAACACGAATTTTCGAAGGCCTACAAAGTGAAGTCCTAGCATTTCTTCCCGCCCGGAAGTTTATAAACTAAATTTGTATTTAAATATTGAATTGTTCAAGTTTATAGTTCTTATAATGTAGTTTTTAAGAATTTAAAATATTTGTAAATCGAAGATATCATTTTATAGATACTAATACTAAGTAAAAGCAACATGTTGATGTGAGTGTAAGCAACATTTTGATAAATAAATTAGTTTCTTTAATTAAATCATGTTTTTGATTAAGTGTAAACAAATTGTTTTGTTCTTAAACTTTCTGCTGCTTAAAATAGTTAAAAAAACATTTAAACATCATTAGCAACATGTTGCTGGTGAAAAATTATCTTTAACATTTAATTAAAACCAGTTTTTCTTTAGTTTCAAACTAAATTAATTTAAGATTAATGAAATAATAATAGATATATTTAATTTTAAAGGTTGTAATAGTGTTAGCAACATGTTGCTAACATCCATGTAATGCTTTAAATACAAATATTAAACAAATGTTCATATAGAATATATCATTTAATGAAAATAATGATAATAGTACCACTCTGTTATTAAAATGTTGTTAAGTATGTTAACAACACTTTGGTGAAGCGATTTTTTTATTGAATCAAAAAATATTTTTGATTAAGTGTAAAAAAACTGCTTTATCTGCTGGAGAAAAATTATCTTAAACATTTAAATTTAAACTAGTTTACCTTTAATTTCAAACCAAATGTTGGAGAAAAATTATCTTAAACATTTAAATTTAAACTAGTTTACCTTTAATTTCAAACCAAATTCGTGTAAGATTACCAAGCAACATTAAAATTAGTTACTTCATGATTGTCAATCGGGGTTTAGGTGCAAAACGAGTACTACTTCCTTGCTTTTTGTTCTAATTGGCAACCTTAGGAGTAATTTCCTAGCAAGGGTGTTTGTGTTTTCTTCTCTTAAGACTTTGCCAAATCTTTTGATAGAGTAAATCATTTGCTTTTGATTGAAAAGTTACATAGATAATATGGTTTTGCAATACAAATTTGAACTTCACTATTTGAAATTGGTAATTATAGAAATATTTTCAAATCTTGCTTTAATGATGTATTCAAGTGATATTAAATTCATGTTTAGCAACATGTTGTTAACAAGTTTAACAAGTTCTACAAATAGTAAATTAAAATATTAAAGCATTTTCGATTGAAAATAAAAAAGATTTATATGAAATGTTTTAATTGTGGTTTAGCAACTTTTGCTGTACAATGTTGCTAGCATTTAGAAACATGTTGCAATACAAATTTGAACTTCACTATTTGAAATTGGTAATTATAGAAATATTTCCAAATCGTGATTTAATGATGTATTCAAGTGATATTGAATTCATGTTTAGCAACATGTTGCTAACAAGTTCAACAAGTTCTACAAATATTAATTGAAAATATTAAAGCATTTCGATTGAAAATAAAAAAGATTTATATGAAATGCTTTAGTTGTGGTTTGGCAACTTTTGCTGTACAATGTTGCTAGCATTTAGCAACATGTTGCACACAAAAATATGATGTTTAAAATTGGCAGTAATAAAAATATGGTAAAATCTAGCGATTAAGATATTGAATTGATGTTTTAATTATGGTTTAGCAACATTTTGGGGAACAGAGAAGTTTATTATAATTGTTTTAAAGATTTTAAATAAATCGAATGACGAATCTTATATACCCTTCACCAAATTATACTCTAAAATAAAAATTTTAAATATTTTAAGGTAAACAAAATTTTTTTTTCAAAATTGTTTTTCATAATTTAAAAAATAATTTAAATTATGAAAAATTTTTTTTCAGAATTGTTTTCAAAAAATTTTTTTTTTCGAAATTTTTTTTTTATTTTTTTTAAAATTTTTTAAATTGTTTTTTTTTTAATATACTAGTGAAAAAAATTTATTTATGAAAAAATGTTTTCCCGATTTTGACCCATTGTAGGTCTAAATTACTATAGCCTAGATCTAGATCGTTGCAATGGACTTTAAAATATCTATCATTAGATATCCATATTGTCTATATTAATGACTTAGTAATCTAGATATAGATCAAAATTAGTCCAAAAATCGAGGTATTCCCGGTTTGTGATATTCTCAGCTATTTGTGGTCCGATTTGCTCGATTTTAAATAGCAACCGAGCCGTAAGAATTCCCGATATATTGATGTATGAATCAAGTTTGTAAGTTATTTTGGGTCTTCAGAAAATTGATTTCAACAGACAGACAGACGGACATGGCTTAATCGACTCTGCTATATATAAGGATCCAGAATATATATACTTTATAGCGTCGGAAAATTATATTGTGGAAATAAAAAATGGAATGACAAACTTATAAATACCCTTCTCATGAATAATGTTGCTAGCGTTTAGCAACATGTTGCAGATAAAAATATAATCTTTCAAATTGGCTCTAAAAAAAGTAATTGTAAAATCTAGGCATTAAGATGTTGAGTTGATGTTTGGCAACATGTTGCTGAGAGTTCTATGCAAAGGTAAAAATTTACTATTGTTAGAAAAAATGAATAGGAAACCAGCAACATGTTGCTTAAAATTTAATTGAAACAATCATAAATAAAATTTCTTACATATTTAAAAAAATTTAGGAAGCAACATGTTGCAGATACAAAAATATGTTGCTAAAAACAATATTTGTATTTTATTGGAAAACAACACTTAACTTTTATATGTATATTTTATATAAAGAACATCCTGCTTTAGGCACTATACATATATATTTATTAAGCAACATGTTGCATTAATGTTTCATTACCACTTTGAATTATTTAAGCCAATATATGGCTAGAAGACAAACAAAAACCCGGATAATAAGAATGTTTATTGACATTTAGCAGTAAAACTAAAATTCATTAAACAAAAATTATAACATAATTAAATTGACACAAACAAAAAAAAAAAATACGATTTTTCCTTCCATTAATCCTTTACAAACACTAGTTGAAGTATTTTTTTAAAATTGCTTTAAATTGCATGTGATAATAAAAGTATAATTTGTTTTCTTTTTAAAACCATTACCAAAGTCATTCTATTCACTTTAGCACATTATTAACACACAACAGGATCCATTTCCTCTTTAACAACTTTAAACAAAAAACACACCCAAGGATAACTGAAAAGGTGTTAAAGCATAAAGAGATGGAGTCTGAGTCTGAGTCTTTTATTTTGTACTATTTTTCTTTGTTTTTAACATTTAATGAGTGGCAATGAAGCCATTAAAAATGCATTTTGCAACCGTGCCAAGTTGTTAAAACGAGACTGTAAAGTAGACAGCTACGACTATAAAGCGGTTAGACGGACAGCAACATGGTGTACATGGATAGACAGCCTTAAATATAGAGTGAAACTAAAGTAGATTTCAAACAGCATAAAGAAACATTTAGAATGTTTAACTTAAGACAGCCAAACAGCCATCAGAGTGGTTGTTAAAAAAAAGTGTCTTAAAAAAAAACAGATTTTTTTCAGAGATTTGCTAACGAATGTAGCTAATATTTTAATGTCCTAAAACCTTGAATTCAATATATAGTAATAAACTAAAGTCATCAAATATTTTTATAACTTTTTTTATTGTATATTTTTGTTTTTTTTATAGATTTCAAATTATTTTCCCATTAAAATGAAAGTGAATTTTTATGTCTTAATGATCACACACAAACGAAACCCCATTCAATTTGAATTTTTTAAATCATCAATCACATAATTTTCACTTCACTGAATTGATATCATAATTTGAAATTAATATTCTACCTAGCTATAATATGTATGTATATGGATTGATTTCCCCAAATTTAAAAGATTAAAATCATATTCAAAATTTGCGTGTTTTTATAAATTTGGGAAACAAAAAAAATTTCTCCTTTACTTTTGAAATAAAAATATTCGCCGCACCTTTTTACTAAACATATTTTCGTAGGAATTATTTTGTATTTAAAAGTTTTCCATTAAATTCCTGCAACTGCACTCAGCATTGTTATTACAATTTTCAAATATTTTTTTTAGTTTTTGCTTTGGCAAATATTTACCAAATTTCGTTGTTTCTAACACCTGTTAAATTTTTATTATTATTTTTGCCTTTAACTTCCCCATTTTATGGTTAATTTGTGTCTGTTTTGTAAAACCAAATAGACAATATAATAGTTAGACGTTCAGACAGACAATTTAGACAGAAACAAAAACCAAAAAAAAAAATAACTTTGAGTGTAGGTCTTAATCAAAGGTGAACTAATTTCAAACCAGTTCAATAGATTTTAAATCTATTTTATATCTCTTTTTGTTGTTGTTGTGTGATTTGTAAAACTAAACAAAAAAAAAAAAAAAACCAAAATGTCTTAAGATTTTCCATGTATTAGTTTAAAGTGAAATTTGTGTGTTTTTTTCGGCGGCATAGCAAACAATTTTGGAGCCAGTTTTGTAATCTTAAATGAATTTGGTTTGAAACTTAAGAAAAACTAGTTTAAATTAAATTTCTAAGATTATTTTTTCTCCAGCAACATGTTGCTAATGTAATTTTTTGTTTTTAGACAGCAGGTAGATTAATGCCAAAATTAATTGTTTCCTTTTAATGAGAAATAAGCTTTAATTAAACAAACGAATCTTTTTATAAAAATGTTGCTTACAAGCTTATCAACATTTTCAGAGCAACATGTTGCTATAAATATCATTTTCTAGTGAACTATATATACAAACATGTTTTAAATAAAAAACTTTAAAACTTTTTTAGCAACATGTTGCTAACATTATTGTCTACTGTAAAATATAGCATTATTGCTATAATTTTATTATAACATAAAAAACTGTTCCAATTAAATCTGTTCATACACTAATCATAAACTTTACAACATTTTACATGCAACATGTTGCAATAAAATTGTTTCATAAAAGTGGTGTGCCGTTTCATTATTTAAAATTAGCTTAAAAACTTATAGGAATGTGGTTAGCTACATGTTGATATTAACATAGTTAAAGTTTTTCAAAAACAAATTACATTTTATAGCCTTTATATTGTGGTATTTAAATTGTAAAATTTCTTAGCAACATGTTGCTAACCTGTTAATTCATGTTTTACATATGTTACTGAAATTTTTGCTTAAAACTAAAAATCTTTATTTTTTTTTCTTATTGAAACATTTTCAGCAACATGTTGCTGTAAACATTATATAGTTAAACACTATTTAGCTGAGAACTCAGTTTCACGTATGTTTAATAATAATTTAATGACTTCGTTTGTACAATAAGCAGTAGTTGAAATCATTTGCAACACGTTTCTATATATTCAGTTTGTTTTCATTAACATTAAAAACGAATATTTATTTTAGGTTGGATACTTGAAAAAATCTTTATAGCTTCATGTTGCTAATCATTTGAATAAAATTTTAAGATTATTATTGGGTGTACGACTTAAGAATGCAGGATTTTTTTTTTTTAATGTTTAGCTTTTATTTTGAAGCATTTGTATAATATAAATATTCAAAGTATTGGCCATTGTTTGCTATCACATTTCCCATCTTTCTGGCAACATATTGATTCCGAGCCAAAAAGAACTGCTCATCTTTTGAGGCCATGAACGAATCAAGTCAATATCGGATATTTTGTGCTCTCTCTCTGCGTCGCTCGAAACAAATAGTAGTCGGATGGAGCAGGAACTGGACTTTAAAGCGGGTGAGGCAAAACTTCCCAACCACCACGAGCGTTGTCATGATGGAATATTATGGTTTCATGTCTGGCCGCATATCCCTGTGATGGTCTGCTCAGATTTCAGCTGCTCATAATAAATAGAACCCTTTTGCTCACACGCGATTGTATGTGAAGCCCGTTTGTATATTCTAAATTTTTCTTAATATTCTGGATCGTTATATATATCGAATTCGATATAGCCATGTCCGTCCGTCCGTCCGTCCGTCTGTATGTTGAAATCAACTTTCCGTAGCCCCCAAATAACTTACAAATATAATTGATACATCAATATATCGGGAATTCTTCCGGCTCGGTCGCTATTTAAAATCGAGAAAATCAGCTCACAAATGGCTGAGATATAAGGATACAAACCGGGTCAACCTCGATTTTTGGCCTATTTTTGATCTATATCTGGATTACTAAGTCAGTAATATAGACAATATGGATATCTAATGATAGATATTTCAAAGTCCATTGCAACGATTTATATAAGGCTATAGTAATTTGGACCGACAATGGGTCAAAATCGGGAAAATTATTTTTAAAACCGAATATTTTTTTTTACCACAACAAATTTTTTTTTTTTAATTTTTTTTTTCACTAATAAATTTAAAAAAAAAATTTTGAAAAAATTTAAAAAAAGTTTGAAAAAAGTTAAAAAAAAATTTTGAAAAAATTTAAAAAAAAAATTTTAAAATTAAAAAAAAACTATTTTCAAAAAAAAAAAAATTTAAATAATTGTGAACAGCAAAAAAAAAAAGTAATTTTGTTTACCTAAAAATATTCAAAATTTTTATTTTAAAGTATAATTTGGTGAAGGGTTTATAAGATTCGGCACAGCCGAATATAGCTCAAAATTTCCCGCATATGACGCTTTGTTGGCACAAAATTCGACATTTTCGAAGCAAAACAAAACTTTGTTGTTTACACTATAATGTTGAATAACTAAGTGAGAATAAATGACAGATATGTAACCTTAAAAATGACATATAAGTTATTAAAAACTTTTTGCTTTTAATAACTTAAATGTGTTCAAAATATACGCCATTTATTGTAAATCACGCATGTTTAAGTCATACAGCCAATATGTTTAATTTTCCAATAAAATACAAATACTGTTTTTAGCAACATACATTTGTGTCTGCAACATGTTGCTTCTTACATTTTTACAAATATGTAGGAGTTAAAACGCAACGTGTTAGGGTGGATCTTGAAAGAGAAAATGTGTATATTGTTACGAAATTGCAGTATCAATTTGAATTTAACGGTCTGTAACGAATGCGATTAGTAGATACTTCTGCTTATCAACAATGTTGATAACACGCACAACAGTCTAGTTTTGTCCGTTAAGATAATTCAAGAAACTGCTGAAAGATGGCACTGTATGGAAATAGTGGTAGCTGTTGCAGTGAGTTTTGTTTATCATAAGCGTTGTTAGAATTATCCTCAGCCGCATTACCAGTGTATTTTTGTACATTATAAATTGTATAATATATGTGTGTGTATTAAAAGTAACTGACTATGTAAATTGTTGTGCAAATTTCAAAAAAATAAAGAGTTTTTACAATTTTAAAACTACTAAACTGCTTTTTTTGCATTTAAAAGAATACGGATTTATTTAAAGGAAATAAACCAACGTTTTTAAAAGGTAAAAACGTAATAATATATTGTGCATGCTGCCAATAACGTGATCAACATTTAAATATTAAGAAGTCCCGGTCCACACTGTGAAACATTTGCTGCAAAACATTTTTAAATTATCTTTTCAAACTGTATTCGTGTCCACACTGTGAAGTTTTTTCTTTTAATTTTTTGACATTTCTGTACAGAACGAATATGAACGAATAAATGTGGATGACATATTCAACATAAACTACAGGTACATGAAACAGAGTACCCTTTTCCATTCATCTTTCCTCTTTCATCGACAAACTCAAATGTTTTGCAGCAAATGTTGCACAGCATGGATGGGGACAAATATACAAAATTGATAATAATTAAAAACACAGTATTTCTGCAACATTTATTTCAACATAATTGTTACATTGTCAACATGCAGTATATTTGTAACATATTGATAAAACAATTGCTGCATGTTGCTGAATTATTTTTAGAAACATTTAGAATTTTTTTAAGCAACATTTTACTGAAACTTTTTTAAGAACATTGTAGATAAAGATGTTGCTGAAATATTCTAGATCCATGCTGTTGACAAGTTTTATGAAATTTTTTGCTGCATAGTGTTTCTGCGTATTAATTAAGAACATGTTGTTAAAATTTATAACTGTTTAAGAACATGATGATGAAAAATGTTGCTAAAAAATTTCTAGGACCATGAAACAATATTTTCACACAAAATGTCTTATTAATTGATAATATTTTATTCAAATGTATTTTTTTTACCTAAAACCCTTCATTAACATTTCAGAATGTTACCAACTCTTTACCCAACATAACACTGCCTTATTTACTGTAGCCCAAACAAAAAGGTTTCAAAAGTATGTCTCTATTGTTGGGTTAACATAAGTAATTTTGGGTTTCTTTCCCATAATTATGGCTAAAATTAATTTGTAACTAAAGTTCAGCTTAAAGGTGAATGTTGTGATAAAATGCAACAAAAACACAAACATTTTTAAGCAGATATAAAATACAAACCAAAAAAAAAACAAAAAAACTTTTCAAATTATTTAAAAAAAAAAAAAAAAACTATGTTTAAACCAACAGTCATGAGTAAAACCCACCAGCATTTACACAAATTAATGTCAATAACCGAAATACAAGCAAAATTTGGGGAGACCCAGAACAACAGAAATAAATTACTACGTAGATGTTTTTTGAAGTCAAGAATTTTTAAGGAAAAATAAAATTTACATTTTAAAGAGATAAAAATAAAAAGAACTTACATATTTAACACTATATTGAAATGTTTATACAAATGTTGCTGAGCAACATTTCAAGTATTATATCCTTAATATTATGCTTGTTTTCAGTTTGTGTAGAAAATTTTCCATTGAAATGTTTTGCTCCTGTAAAAAATGGTTTTAATTTTGAAATTTTGGTATTTAGTTTTCAAATGTTACTAAGAAACATTTCAAGTATTAAAATGTTGCTACAAGTGATAGAATTTTCCATTATTTGTTTCTGTTTTAATCCCAAAATTTTAGGATTTATTTTAAAGTCGTAATCCCAATTGTTTACTTTGTTGTGGCTAGTGGTTGATTGTATTGCCATAACAAAACCGAAAGGTCATTGTATTATTTTTCTTTAATAAAACATTAATTTTAACACTTGTTGTGTGCTTCAAATATAGTTTCTTTCTTTTCCTTCTTTTCTGCTCGTTTAAGCCATAAGAGGGGTTTAATTTTTACACGCTTCTTTGATTTGTTGGTAAAGAAACCCCATGAAATGAATGAATTTGTTTTCATACAAATTATTCTGTTTTTATTTTTTTAACATTAATTTCCTCCGGTAGCCATCATTATTAAAACACAATTACCAAACACCCGCAGATTCTTTAAAGCGTGAAAAACAGAACCTTTATTATTATTATTTTTTTTTTTCATTTGGTTTCTTGACTCGTTTTTAATTTATTTTCTTGTATTCTGCTGCAACAACTGCTTTCTTATATTCTATTATGTACCTGCTACACTAGAAGAAAAGGTAAAAAAAGAACTGAGTGAATGATCTTGCTTTACTACCTATCTCCTCTTAAGCTAGGGTGATGATGATGGTTACACTGGTACTTTGAACATCAAATAAAATAATGTACAACTACTTTAGCCAAGGAATTATATAATTTTCGTTTTATTTGTTGCTGTGTTCTTGAGTTTTTTTTGTCTAAGGTCACGGCTGGTTGCTTCAAAGTTAAAGTACTTTAGATTTTGAACTTTTCTTTTACCAATTTTGTGGTTAAAAAAAACACAAAACACAAAACAATAATATCAAGTAGAAAATTCAAAAGAAATTAAGAACAAGTTGTAAACAACGTGTCCAACAAGCCATAGATCAAGTACTATATATATCTAAATTTTGTTGCTCGTATGCAGAAATAGTGGTGGATGTTTTGTAGAAATAAAAACAAATGTTCTTCAACAACAAATTAAATTTTACTATAAAGGTTGACTGATTTCTTTAATTTTTCTTTTATATTTGTTGGTGATAATAATGATGTTGCATAAAGTTCCATTTGAAAGATTCTACCTTTCAAATGGAACTTTGAACACTTAGTTCTTGTACTTAGTGTTGCTCACTCCACCATGATTTTGGTGAAATTATGAGGTAAAAGTAAGAACAATAAATTAGTAAGTTTAATTAACAAATTAAATGATACATACGACAAAGAATATAAAAGAAAAAGATTTAATCTTTTAAATTTGAAAATGTTTACAAGCCTAAACATGTTGCTAAACAGTTGAATGATTCTAAGCACTTAGTGTGTTAGTTGGGTTATTATTTCAAATAAATAAAAATATAATGGTTTTGGAAATTTGTTTGTAACATATTCTACTTATTATTTTTACTACGTGCAATAGAAACAAGTTAATTAATTTAATAAAACCCGTTTGAATCTGAAACTTCTGTTTTGGATCTTGTAAATAGGCAATAATTCCCATAGAAATGGTAACTCTCTAATGCTTAAGCATGCCTCAAGGCACTCATCGCTAAAAAGCCAATAAATGCAAATAAAACTGATTTTTAATTTTAAATGCTCTTATAGCGGTTGTTAAAAAACGTGCTTAAATATTTCAAAAAGCTTTTAAAGTTTTTGAAATGTAAAATCAGTTATATTTGCATTTATTGACATTTTTGTGATGAGTGCCTTGAGGCATGCTTAAGCATTAGAGCGTTAAAGAATTATTTATAGTGTGAAAATATATTCTTCATCATATATGTTTGTTAGCAACATGTTGCACAACAATTTAAATAGATGTCCATTAATGAGAAACAACTCATTGGTTAGCAACATGTTGCTAAAAAATATTTTATTCATGCATGAATTCATTTAAAAATATAAGAAATTGTTGACATATTTTGTTAACTACATGATGCAGACGATTTTTAATGGTTTCAAAATGTTTTTTATTAAAGTATCTTTAGAAAAAAAGGTGTTTCAAATAATTTATCTCAGCAACGTGTTGCAGACAAATTTCATTTATGTTTTGTCATTAATGTTTCTTTATAAAACAAATATTGTTCAAAATATTGCGCAACATACTTGTACAAATGTGGATAATTTCTTATTAAAATATGTGAGATTCAAGGAAATCTTTGCAACATGTTGTAGAATATTACAAGAGATATTAATTATTTCACTTTATGAAAATAAGTTTTGTTTCCTTAAAAACTTTAAATTTAGTTTTTGCAACATGTTGTGAACAGCATATTTTGTCTCTGCAACATGTTGCTACAACTTTTTTTTGTTGCTATTTAAATGTAAGAAAAAGTAGATATTTTCTAAAACAAACACAAATGTTATTTTCGCAACATGTTGCTAGCAAAGTAATATGTTATTAAAAACATTTTCTATATTGATAGCAACATGTTGCTAACCTCATTTCTATAAAATTATAAGCTAGTATTAAATCGCTTCAACAAACGTCACACCACTTTAAAAAAACAATTTTATTGCAACATGTTGCATATTTTGTCTCTGCAACATGTTGCTACAACTTTTTTTGATGTTTGTTGCTATTTCAATATAAGAAAAAGTAGATATTTTCGGAAAAAAAACAATACAAATGTTATTTTCGCAACATGTTTCCAGCAATATATTTTGTGTCTGCAACATGTTGGTATATATATTTTTTGCAAACTTAAATGTTTGAAATACTTAACAGGTATATAAGCTTTTAATGTGGTCAAAATTAAACAAATAACTTTTTCTGTTCATTCATTCAATTGTTTGTTTTTCTTTATTTTTTTTTGATTTAATGAAAGTCCGGTTAATAAAACCACAAAAATATTTCGCAAAATTTTTTTTCAAAATAAACAAATGTTGGAATGTATGAATGATAAACTCTCAAAGCATGTTTCTGAACTCTAGCAACATAATCCTGAACTTTAAAAAAAATGTTAGTGAACTCTAGCAACATGTTCCTGTACACCAGCAATATCTTGCTGATGTCTAGCAATATGATTCTGAACTCTAGAATTATAATCCTGAACTTTAGTAACATGTGACAGAACTCCAGCAACATGTTTACATATGTTTAGCAACGTCTTCCTGATCTAGCAACAATTAGCTGAAGTCTACAAATACGTTGAAACATGTTTAAGTCGGCAAATATGTTGTAGAACTTTAACAACTCTAGAAACTTGTTGCTGATGCATGTTTAGTAACATGTTGATGATGGATCTTTAGCAAGATGTTGCTGACAAATGAATAGCACAATGTTGCTGACTTTTTAGAGCAACATGTTGCTAAAACATTTGAAAAACATGTTGCTGAAACATTTAAGAAATTAGGGAATTTATTTTAGAAAAATGGTAAAAGTATTTTTAAAATATTTTTCTAGCAACATGGAAACATGGAACAATCTACAACATTGATTTATTAACAGCAACATATTGCTAGCATAATAATTACATCATAAACTCATAAAATTTTGGCATTATGTTGCACTTGAATTACTCACTAGCAACATGTTGCTAACACAATATGCATTTTGTTCTTCCGCAGCATATATGCATAAACATATAAGGGTTTTCTAGAGTTTTATGAATTTAGGATTAAATAAAAAACAAAAGTTAATAAAAATATGTTTTTTTTCTTATATAAATCAAACTTGTAAAAGTTGCTAGCAACATAATTATAAAATTTTGTATGCCTCACTTATAAAACGTGTTATAACTATAATTTATAATTTAAACTAATTACAAATTATTGAAAATTATCAAATTATAAAAAATATTTCCTCAAATTATTATTTCTTAAAATTTATGATCCTTGAAACAGTTTTCTTCATAAAGCTATTATAATTCACATGTTTCAGTTTGCTGCAGTTGCTTGTTTTTGTTTCTTAAAATACTGGAAACTTTTCTTCACAAACTCTTTCCAAGACTCACTCGTACTTACTCTATGATTTATCTAATATAACTTGTTTGACTTGTAAGATAACGAAACAAAAAAAACTAAATATATTTTATAAACCAAAGAAACAATAACAAATAAATACAAAAAATAAATAAACTCCACATATTCAGACGTATTTGTTGATGTTCGTAAAACTTTTTTTCTTCTTGTATATTTTTAAAGAGAAAGTTGGTGGTTTTTTTTTCGAAAAAAAGACAAGAAATAAAATAAAATTGTATGAAAAAAAAAAACACAAATATTAAATATAGCCAATAAGTAGAGGTATTAGCTGCACTTGCATTTAATTTGGGCAAAATCCAAGGAAAGATATACAAGCTTTTTAACGTTATTACCATTTAAATGATGTTGTGGATACAAGTAATCATCGAAAATATATTTTTTTTCGGCCAAACCCTGTTTAAGCTTACATACCACTGAGTAGTGGTCAAAATTTTTTTCATTTTTGTTTTGTTTTGATTTAATGAATGTCCGGTTAATAAAACCACACAAATATTTCGCACCTTTTTTTTTAATAATATAACCAAACGATGGAATGAATGAATGAACAATCAGGCAGCATCTTTAAATAATAATAATAATAATAAATATCTACTGTCATTGTCTAGTTAAATAAACACTTGCATTTGTGGTGATATAAAAGTATTTAAAACATTTTTAACAGAGTGAAGAATATGGTGTGGAACAAAAAAATTTTATTTTTTAATATTTTCAAATAATAAATCTTTAAAACCCTTAAAAATCTTAATTATTTATTAATACAAATCTTATCAGGAACATGTTTCTCCAAAATGTTGCTAGCACCCATTAACACGAAGTCTGGTTATATATTAACTAATAGTTTTACTGACAGTTTTCATACAAAAATAATTTTAACCTGCTAGTTAACACATAACCAGACTTCGTGTTAATGGGTGCTAGCAACATTTTGGTGAAACATGTTCCTGCAAAATTTGTTTTATAAATCTTAGAAGTAATTCAATGTCACTGCAATATTTTTTGTAAACAATTGTAAAAAACTGGGAGATTCTAGCTGAACTCTAGGAACATACTGCCGAACTATATTAACATGTGATAAACTCTGAAAACATGTTACTGAAGTCTACCAACATAATCCTGAACTTTAGTAACATGTAACTGAACTCTAGCAACATGTTCCCGAACTCCATAAGCATGTTGCTGCTCTCTAGCTATATGTTCCTGAACTCTAGAAACTTTAGTAACATGTGACTGAACTTCACCAACATGTAACTGAACTCCAGCAACATGTTCCTGAGCTACAAATGTTTAGCAAGGTCTTCCTGAAGCCTAGCAACATTTTGCTGAAGTCTACAAACACGTTGCTGAACTTTAAAAACTCTAGAAACATGTTAAGTTTGCAAACATGTTGCTGAACTTTAAGAACTCTAGAAACATGTCGCTGATGGATGCTTAGTAACCAGTTGCCGGTGGATCTTTAGTAAGATGTTGCTGACAAAAGATTAGCATAATGTAGCTAGGACTTTAGAGCAACATGTTGCTAAAAGATTTGAGAAACATGTTACATTTAAGCAATATGATGCGTTATTATTTAAGAAATTTTGTACGCAACATGATGCTGAAATAATTATACCAACATTATAATAAATTATAATAATATTAGTAATACATTGCTGTAACATTAATAGCAACATGTTAAACGTAATGTTGCTGATGTCGGAATTAAACGCTAAAAACATGTTGCTAAATCTGGTAAACTTGGTGATGGACTCTCGAAATATATTCCTGAAGTCTAGCAACATGTTGCTGACAATTGTTTAACAACATGTTGCTGACAAATATTTTGGCATCATGTTGCTAACAAATGTTTAACAACATGTTGATGACAAATCTTAAGCAACATGTTGATGACAAATGTCTAGCAACAAGTTGCTGACAAGTGTTTAGCAACAAGTTGCTGACAAATTTTTAAAAACATGTTGCTGACAAATATTTAGCAACTATTTGCTGAAAAATGTTAAGCAACATGTTGCAGAAAAATGTATAGCAACATGTTGCAGGCAAATATTTAGCAACATGTTGCTAAAAAATATTTTTCCATCATGTTGCTAACAAATGTTTAACAACATGTTGATGACAAATCTTAAGCAACATGTTGATGTCAAATGTTTAGCAACAAGTTGATGACAAGTGTTTAGCAACAAGTTGCTGACAAATTTTTGAAAACATGTTGCTGACAAATGTTTAGCAACTTGTTGCTGAAAAATTTTAAGCAACATGTTGCAGAAAAATGTATAGCAACATGTTGCAGACAAATATTTAGCAACATGTTGCTAAAAAATTTTTAACATGTTGCTGACAAATGTTTAGCAACATGTTGATGACAAATGTTTAGCAACAAGTTGGTGACAAATTTTTAAAAACATATTGCTGACAAATGTTTTTGCAAAATGTTGCTGACTAATGTTTAGCAACATTGTAATTATAGCGATTTTGTTACTAGCAACATGTTGCTGAACAATTTTTTTTTATTCAATAATTTACTGCAAATTATTATTTTGGAATATAATTAACAAAATGTTGCTGCAAAATGCTTTTAAATATTATAAGCAACATGTTTATGATATAAATATTACTATCAAATTAATGTATTTTTCGTTAAATGTATTTTTTCTGAGTCTTAAAATGAAAATGAATGCAGACTTTATATTTTGTCACCCTGTTAATGTGTGTTTCTTTCAGTTTTCTTTAACTTACCAAACTGCTGATTACTGTCGTATTTGCGCTAGCCATTTAGTGGAACTATAAATATTTGTTACTATTGTATTTGAGTTTATTAACTGACCTTTTTGGCAAGATTACCGTCATTTAAACCACCTAGCACTGTCTCTAATAACAACAGAAACCGCCAAAAGAAACACAACAAAAAAGCTAATTGACAAGTGTTTTGAAAAAAAAAAAAAAATTTGTTGTGTTGTGTTGAGTTAAGCGTGGGTCGTTTTCACACCACAAACAAAAAAACTATGGGATTTGAACTGTTAAGTTTCTTTTTTCGTTTTGTTAAAATGCCAATATTGCATAGAAAAAAAAAAGTAGAAAACAAAATACCTTTAATTTTAAATTTCACCTGACAAATTTGTCTTAAAAATGTGTTAAAAATATGTTGGTTTATAAGGAATTAATCATGTGTATGTAATTTATATAAAAAACTGGGAATTTGAGTAAGTTTGTGTTTGAAATATTGGTTTATTTCAATTCATAATTCGCCATTTTCTCATTTTGAGTTTTATTTGCTTGTTAACTTTTAATTAATTAACTGATAATGTTTTATAGGAATTTGAATATATATAAAAGATTTTAATTGATTTCTGTTCAAAACCACAATTCACACTTGATAAATTTTAATTTATTGCTGGTTTTTGTGTGTTTTTTTTCTTAATTAATTTCAGTTATCTTGATTTTTTATTATTCAAAATATTTTCAATATTCAATTGAATGTGTAGTTTTGTTGTCTTAATGGTAGAAAACTGTTGAACAATGATTTTAATGGTTAATTGTATGCAGGCAGCTGTTTATAACATGTGCTTTTAAATGCTAATTGAAATAAGTTTTTTTTTTTTTATTTTATTTTAATTTGATTTTATTATTTTAGTTTAAAAATTAATTGTTAATGATGAAATTTGTATGGTTGTTTAGTGGATGGATAAACAAATATATAATTATATCTTATTGGATGATTTCATTAACTTACTTTTTAGTACTTTCAAGTATCTAAAGCACAAGTGCTGAAATGTCATGAAGACATTAGAATGACTTAGTAGCATTTAAAGACCTATTTCACGGTTTGATTGTAGGACAAAGGTTTTTTATTTCTATAAAACGAAGCATTTTGAAAAGTAAGAAATGTTTATGTAGAATATATTAAATTTTTGAAAAAGGATTCCAGCAAATCCTTTAGAAAATTCCGTTTGTATACTCTCTGTTGATAATTTCACCTAGCCCCCATACAAATATCCCCCCGAAATACTGTAAAGTCCCCATACAAGGTCACCCTCAGAAAATGATTCACAATTGTCTTATAATATTTAAAATCGTGACGAAATTGAACATAAACAAGTTTTATGTGAACCTAAATCTTTCTACTAACTTTTAGGAGTATCGGTCCATAATTGACCCTAACGTCCATATAGCCTATATCAGACAAATATTTTAATGACAGATATTGATGGTGGGTATAAAAGATTTGGCACAGTCTTACTTGTTTTAGTTTGGTGTTTGTAAACAGCCCTTGATCTTTTTTTTCATGTTATAAAATGAGGCTCACTAGTGTCCAGCTGTTTTTAAATAAAGCCCAATTTAATTATATTGATATTAAAACGCAGGTTTTAATCAATTTAGCCCAGCCTAATACTGCTCAATGACTTGTTAATTTTAACCTTGTTACGTTTTTAAGCCCAACTAAAAACAACATACAATTAAGTGTTTAAAACAACATTTTGTCTTACAACATTTCTGTTACTGCTACCAATGGCGGATGACTATTTGACCAATTTGTCATAGCAGTAACAGACAAACAACAAAATGTTTAAAAATTATTACCAGAAATACCAAAATTGCCTAATCAAAATGCGGCTGTAATATGGTTAGTAACGCACATGGCACGAAATAAAAAAAAAAAATAAATAAAATAAAGAAAGACATCATGCCCATTATCTTTAATAAGGCGTGTAATAGATAAAGATTGTTAAAAAAACATGAGCTGTTGTAAATTTTATTAAAAACGATGTCAAAAAAAAAAATACTTTTTTCTTAATCAGTGTAAGTAAGTAAGTAATGCATTAAATTTTGTTAGACCTAAAAAAGTAAATGAAAACTTATCGTTTATATTTGACATTGACACTATTTAAGTGCATTAAAGTTTAATTGTTTGTTTATTTTTTTGTGTTATAAACAAAAATTTCTCTGTCATAAAAAAAAAATATTTTAAAAAGTAAATTTTTGTTTTTTAACTTAAATATTCTTTGATGTTTGGCGTTATCATAATTAAATTTAAAGTGACAAATATGTAGATATTTTTATCGCAAAGTTTAAATGGGGAAGGTCATTTTGTTTCCAATAATGGAAAACGTTAACTTTACATAGTAAATTACTTAAGCTTTAAAGGAATTTAAATAGAAAATTGATCTATTAATCTTATGAAAATTCAGTATAACTTAATTTTCGTCGTTGACTACTGACTCATTGCAAAGAGTAAGTGAACTGCCATGGATTGATTACATTGAACCAGATAGCAAACTCTCTCTTTGTAATCTATGTAGGGTCAATTGAATTCCTCCAGTGATTTAGCAAAGGTTCATTTTGTTAGCTCCATTTCAAAACTATTCGATGATTGAATTTTCCATTAAATGTTCTCCACTCTCGGCCTCTTGAAATGTATTGGGTCATAAGGAAAAGTTAACTGCTAAAAAAGCGGAAACACTCATCCAAGAACATCAGCCAAAGTTCTGTCAGAAATCTTATGCAGAATAGAATGCAGATGTTAAAATAACTATTGAAACACCATATTCGGTAACAAAGGGTAGGTCAAAAGCTTGAAACCAGTCTAGACTACAAGATAGAAATATGACATGGCTGGCTGTAGGTCATGTTTTTAAAAGAAGCTTAATTGCATTAGTCTAATATTAATATACTCATACATATTGTTACGAATGTGCAATGACGATTTGAATTCAACGGTCTGTAACGACTGCCTGCAGCATTCATCATGTTTGAAGGCACGTCCATCAGTAGCATGCGTTTATTGTCATTGTTTGTAGGTATGGCAACACTGAATGTTTGGGCTGCTGGCAATGACATCGAAGTCTCTGGAATTCGAATGTACTAGTATGTCCGTTAAGAGCATTGTAGAAGATTCCCGATAGATGGCGCGTGTATAAATAGTGGCAGAGCTGGCAGTCGTGAGTTGAGTTGATCATTGTCGCTGTTAGAGTTAACATCAATTGTCGTGTACATTAAAAAGTTTGTGTGCATTTCTGCGAATTGATAGGCACTGAGTGACTCTTTAATTCTGTTGTTGTTTTACATTCTAAATAAATAAAGAGTTGTTACAAATTTTAAACTACTAAAACTGCTTTTATTTGCAATCAAAAGTATCCGGTTTATTTGATGGAAGTAAATCCACGTTTTTAAAAGGTAAAAACGTAACAATATGTTTAATTTATTGTGTGTATGACTTACAAATGCGCTATTTTTTCAAATTTATAGCCTTTATTTTGAAACATTTATACAATATAAATTTATTCAAAGTATTGACCATTGTTAGCTATGTACATATTCTCATCTTTCTGGCAACATATGGATTCCGAGCCAAAAGAACTGCTCAACTTTTGAAGCCAAGAATATAACGTTCTGCATCGATCGAAACAAATAGTAGTTGGAAGGGGCTAGGCCTGGACTATAAGGCGGGTGAAGCAAAACTTCCCAACCACTTCATTATAAATAGTTTTTAACAGGTATTGCTACATGTGGCCTAGTGTTGTCATGATGGAATATTACGGTTTCATGATTGGCCCCATATTCTGGGCGTTTTTTGGCCAATGATTGCTTTAAACGAATCAATTGCGTTCGATAGAGGTTCCCTATGATAGATTTCAGCTGATCTTTTACTCCCACCAAATACACAGCATTACCTAAGAAACATGGATATTTGGCTTGTCGATTCGGCTGGTTGGACGGGCCTCACATACGATCTCTTACGCTTCGGATTATCATAATGTATCCACTTTTCATTGCAAATAATGATTCGGCGAAAACATGATTTTCTTTTCTAGCATTCAAACATTATTTCGGACATGCAAATTGTTTTTCAACATCTTTCGGCTTCAATTCCTATGATACTCAATTTGCATGCATTTGAATGAATCCTGCTGCTCGCAAACGTTGTGAAATTGCTGCTTGAGTAGCTCCCAATGATTCAGCAAGCTCTTGTTGAGTTTGACAACAATCTTCATGGAGTAATGCCTTCAATTCTTGTTCATCAAACCTTTTTTGGCTGGCCTGGGCGACCTTTGTCAAAATTCTTCTGAACCGAATAAACCATCATCACTAGCACGTTGAATCCGATGTAACACATTCACCATAAGCTATGATGAGCAATCGGTGTGCTTTAGCGGCACTTTTATTCAAATTAAAGAAGTAAAGCAAAACTTCCCGCATAAGACGCTTTGTTGGCAGAAAATTCGTCATTTTGAAGCAAAAAAAATAAAAAATTTGTTGTTTACAATATAATTAATGTTCAATAACTAAGTGAGAATAATTGACAGATATGTGACCTACACAATGACATATGTATAAGTTCTCAGCAGTTAAGCAGGTAGGCAATATATCCCTTATAGACAGTAATCGTCACGAATGTCTTATCACTTGGCTGACTCCATTTTATATATTTTGGGTCATTTGACACGTAGTTCAGAGATCTTTTTAGTGCATAAAGAAGACAATTGGTTACTTTATACATCCCAGGTAATCTAGCGTGAAGATTATTGTCACTTAAGTGTCTCTAAGTAATCTGGAGTGTAGTCACTTTAAACGTGTTGTGTGATAATTCGTTTAAATTGGTTTTATACAAATTGTGTTAATATAAATACTCAATGCTTAAGTATACTGATAACCCATGTAACATAGCATGAAGTCAATAGTCACTTTAGTGTCTCTTGGTAACCTATAGAGAAGTCACTTTAAAAGTTTATTTTGTAGTGCACTTTAGAAAGTAGTTATTTTACTTACCAGAAGCAATCAATTGGAGAGTTGTCGAAGAGAGGTTTGTTTACAAGCAATCGTTTATTGGACTGTCTATAATATGTCTTTTTAGCTGATTATTTGAGGTCAATTAGCACCCGTACATGTTAAAATAACTAGTTATGTAGCTGACCAAGTTACCAGTTAGGTAGCTAGTAATGTAACTGACGCTATTTAACCAGTATGTGAATCCAATGCGATGACTACTTTGGATCAGCTATAAGACAGTCTTATTGTGGTCAAAAAAGGTCAATTGATCCCCTGCTTAGGGCATGCACGTATTAAACTAACTAGTCACGTAGCTATTGAAGTTACTAGTTCCCACCCTAAATTATGGGTAAAATCACTGTCTCCTAGAACTGCTGGGTTATTAAAAACAAAAACCGCGTTCAATAGATACGCCATTTATTATTAATCCCGCATTTTTAAGATATACACCCAATAAATAGCTTTAATTTTTAGTTTATTAAGTTCATACCGGTCTGTTTTGTTTTCATTTCATTTATCTAGTTTCTTAATTTATTTTGAAAATGTCTGTCTGTACATTTGTCTATCTTTTATTTATTAAATGCATTTTTTTTATTTTTTTTTGAAAATTAATTTTCTTAAATATTAGTTTCTTTAATCTTTCAATGTATCATATTGCAGTGCATTGCGTTTTAATTTTTTTTTTTTCTGATGTTGTCTGGATTTATGCGGATATTTTGTTATTTTTTTGAGGAAAATTTGTTAAATTTCTTTCAAGTTTTTATGGGGTTTTTTTTATAGACAGTCTGGCTGTTATACACAAATATTTACTATACATAAATAAAATGAAATTTTTTGGAATTTGTTTGTAGAAGCCGGTTTTTGATTATGTAATTTCCCTAAACATGTCTTTAAAAGTGTTAAAGATTTATGGAGAAAATTTAAAAAAAAAAAACACCAGTAAAAATAACTACTGGATTGGTGTAAAAAATTTATAATGGGCAATGCAGTAAAACTAATAAAATTCAAAGACTTACAAAGATATTTTCACACTATTATTGTTAAGGTACTTTAAGGCAGTAAATATTTTCTGTTGTAAATCTATAAATCTAGGTTCACACTGTTCAAAAGTATCTGGGGAAATAGGCCTAACAATTATTTTTAGCCAAAACTTATTTGTTTTAACAAGACTTTTGTAAAAGCAAATAATTTTAAACAATATAATAATGACTCTCTTTGCTGTTTGCTCTCTTTACAAACGTATAGAGGGAGAAACTAAAGGCCATCACGATATCTCATTGAATTGATGTCTATTGCCCTCTTGGTAACATTTCTTACTTTAAACTTGTACATACAAAGTTTCTTTAACTTCAAAAAAAGTCCCTTAATAACAAGCACAAACAGTTAATAACAATATCTTTATAAAATATACATTATTCAAGTATTTTTTCTCTTTTTTTTTTTCTCATTTGAATATTTAAATTTTATACAATATATTTTCTTATCTTTAATATTCATCTCATCCTGTCATTATATCTTTTTCTTCAGTTATTTCTGTCTTTTTTTTGTGTTTGTGCATCTCAAGATGAGAGAAAAAAACTAAAAATTTCACCATGACCACAAAAATTTATGAAACGGTCAAAGTCAAGTCATTGTAAGCAAAAATTGTTTGTTAAAAGAAGAGTTTTTTTTCTCATTTTTTTTTTTTATTAAAGAACTCATAAAGGAAAAAAAAAACTTTTGCTGCATTAAGAAAACAACTGCAAAATATTTACAAACTTTAACAATTTTTCCACACGTAATTGCATTATATTGTTTACGCCTGAGAAACTTTTTAAGTACAAAATACCCGAGTCATAAATAATAGTAGATATGACCGTTTTATTTGTTTTTTTGTTTATTATTTATAAGTATTTAGTTTTTGGTTGTTGTTTGTTTTTATTTTACATATTATTATACAAAAATAGTTGGTTACAAATTTTTTCACCCACCAGTTAGTTGGACCCATAGAGTCTCTAAACTCAAAATCTATAATCTGCATCTTTTTTTTTCCTCTTAATAATAAATGGCAGAACTTAAAAATTAATCTGCTTCAATAGGTCTGGAATAATTTTCTTTTAATTTTGAAAAATTCTTGCTTTAATTCAAGAAATAATTAATGAAAAATAATGAATTCAGCTCAAAATTTGGTTCAATGTATCATCTCATCTGTTAATATTCTCACTACCCATCAGTTCTAGCAGACAGTCCCGAACTAGTGATTTTACCCATCATTTAGGGTGGGAACTAGTTACTTCAATAGCTACGTGACTAGTTATTTTAACACGTGCATCTCCTAAGCAGGGGGTCAATTGACCCTTATTGACTACAATGAGACTGTCTGGTCCCAAGTAGTCAATGCAATGGATTCACATACTGGTTAAATAACGTCAGTTACATTACTAGCTACCTAACTGGTAACTAGATCAGCTACATAACTAGTTATTTTAACATGTACGGGTGCTAATTGAACTCAAATAATCAGCTAAAAAGACATATTATAGACAGTCCAATAAACGATTGCTTGTAAACAAACCTCTCTTGGACAACTCTCGACTGATTGCTTCTGGTGGGTAAAATAACTACTTTCTAAAGTGTAGTATAAAATAAACGTTTAAAGTGTCTTCACTATAGGTTACTAAGAGACACTAAAGTAACTATTGACTTCATGCTATGTTACCTGGGATTCAGTATAATTAAGCAAAAATAAAAATTAACTGTATGAGAATTATATCAACACAATTTGTATAAAACCAATTTGAACGAATTGTCACACAACATTTTTGCACCAAATCATTACTTTCGATGAAAAATGTATCCATTACAATAACACAAAGCGTAAGAGATCGTAAGTGAAGACCCTCCAACCAGACAAATCAACAACAAAGCCAAATACCCATGGCGGTAAGGTAATGCTCTGTATTTGGTGAAATCAAAAGGGTCATATCTATTATGAGCTTCTGAAATCTGAACAGACCATCACATAGAACCTGTATCGAACGCAACTGATTCATTTGAAGTGAGCATTGCATGAAAAACGTCAGAATATGAGGCCAGCCATGAAACTATAATATTTCATCATGAAAATGCTCGGCCAAATATTGCAATACCTGTTAAAAACTATTTAGAATGAAGTGGTTGGAAAGTTTTGCCGCCTATAGTACGACTACTATTTGCTTTGATCGATGCAGAATGCTTTCTCTGGAATACGCTTCACTTTCGAACAGAGTATCCGATATTGGCTTGATTCATTCTTGTCCTCAAAATATAAGCAGTTCTTTTGGCTCGGAATCCATATGTGGCAAGAAAGATGGGAAAAGATCAGAACTAACAATGGCCAACACTTTGAATAAATTTAAGTATATTGTACAAATGCTTCAAAATAAAAGCTAAACATTTGTAAAAATCCCTAATTTTAAAGTCATACGTCCATAAAGAGGTCCGTCACATCAAAAAAAAAAAAAAACAAAAACATAAAAAAGTCAGCAACATATTTTTTACAAAAATTTGCCAACATAAATATATTGTTAGGTTTTTACCTTTTAAAAACGTTGGTTTATTTCCGGGAATCTTCTACAATGCTCTTAACGGACATACTAGTACATTCGAATTCCAGAGCCTTCGATGTCATTGCCAGCAGCCCAAACATTTATTGTTGCCATACTTACAAACAATGCCAACAACCTGATGGACGTGCCCTCAAATATGATGAATGCTGCAGGCGGTCGTTACAGACCGTTAAACTCAAATCGTCATTGCACATTCGTAACAATATCTTCAGTTAAAAGAAATAACTTACACATGTAAGCACATTTTCAAGTACTATCTACATAAATATAAAATATCTTGACATTCGGATAAGAACTGAATTTTTGGTGATTTTATAGGCCCGAGATGAACAACTTTACGGGTTCGCTTACTAGCCCCCATTTCAACTGCGAACTCTTGTAAGTACAAATCAAAAACTCAAAAAACTCAGCATTGAATACTTGAAATTTTATTAAGATATCTCCAATCGTTCACGAGCTAACGAAATATTTCAAAAATAAAATGTTTCTAAAACACTGTACGTTGGAACGACGCCATATTAGTTTGAAATGTGTGATGATCGAGTCTTTGTATTTTTATATTTTTATAGCCTGTAATTCTCCTCCATTTATACGTATGTATATCAGTTCCGATAAATAACTTAAATAACTCAATGTTTATATAGAATATGTTTGCACTAGGGCTCTATTGTTGAAAAAAGTCGACTTTCGATTTTTAATAAGTCGACTTTTCGAGTTTTTAAAATTTTTGAATTTGAATAATTCGACTTTTTATCATATTTGAATGTAAAATAAGTTAGAGAGCTATATTCGGCTGTTCCGAATCTTATATATCCTTCACCAAATTATACTTTAAAATAAAATTTAAAAAAATTTTAAAATTAAGAAAAATTTTTTAAAAATTTTTTTTTTCTAATTTAAAAATTTTTTTTTGTGAAAAAAAAATTGGCTTAAAAAATATTTTTCCCTATTTTGACCCATTTCCAACTTACTATAGCCCAATATACATCGTTGCAATGGACTTTGAAATATCTATCATTAGATATCCATATTGTCTATATTTATGACTTAGTAATCGAGATATAGATCAAAAATAGGCTAAAAATAGAGGTTGTCTCGGATTTTTGCTCATATCTCCGTTTGATTATTCGAACAATCGACCCTAGTTTGCACTAAAATAAGTGCGAATGTTGCCTGGCAATTGATCGTTTATATAGAAATCAACTTTAAAAATCGTTGTTTAGTCTCATCAATGGAACTTAAAATCTTAAGAAGCTGTATTAAATTTAATTTGTGTACTCAACGATTTCGCTTGTAGTCACAATTCTGGGTTAACTCCAGGTATGTCTAAATTTATAGATACACTTGTGGTTAAATGTTTGCCATTGTTTTCATTATTATTATCTTCAATATTTAATTTGCCGCTAATTTATTGTTTTATACGAAACCTAATATTCATAAATCAATATTTGTTTAAAGCTTTGTTTTTAATAAACGAGTAGTTGAAAACCAATAAAACGTTTTTGAAATTAATTTGTTTGAAGAAACAAGTAAATATCTGGTTTATTAATAAACATTTTGTTGAACAAAAAACATGTTTAAAGAACTAAAGTTAATAACAAGAAAATTATGAACAAAAAATCTGTTAAATAAATTGACATTTATAAAAAAAATCGAAAAAACAACCTTGAGCATAAAAATAAGTTTGCCTGTATGAAAAATAAAGCTAGACAATGTTTTATAAATAAAACTAATCATTAAACACACTTGTACATAAAAAAATTAAAAACTTTACATACAATAATAAAACAACATTTGTTAATTTACTAAAACTCAAACTTCCATATATTCTTATAAATGTTTATATATTTTTTTGTAATTACAATGTCAACCTACCTTTTCTGTAATGATTACCAACATTTTTTTTATTTTTTTGGTTGTAACTGTTGGCCAAAGTTTAAATGTCAATAAAATTTACGTTTTTTTTATTTACAAACTTCCCAAAAAAAGAGTGTTAAAAATATTATATAATTTTCTTTTAAGTAATTTTTGTTGTTCATTTCTTATGTTTAAATATTTGTTTTTTTTTTCCTCAAAATATTTAAACTTGGTAACAATTAAACACATGTTAATTTTAGGCTTTCTTTTGTATATAGTTTTTGTTTTTTCTTAATTGCATAAGTTTTATAAGTTTTAAAACATTTACAAAAAACTACTAAAACGTTACATTATTTGTTATATACACTAAAAAAAAATAATGGTTTATTAAGTACACTTTACAAATAAAAGAATGTAACATATCGTAAGGAAATGAAACCAAATGTAAAGGTGAAAACAAACATCTAAATTTTCGCATTTTTTGGATTTTTGCCCAAAAAACATTTCAAATTCAGTTATTTTCAAATTCAAAATCGTAAAAGATATGACTTTGAAATGTTTTCCATATGGTTTTCTTATTTATTTATTGTTTAACTGCTAGAAAATGCTGAAATTTTAATGAAATCTTTCATACATTGTACCCAATACTATGTAAAACAAGTGAGAAAGCTATATTCGGCTGTGCCGAATCTTATATACCCTTCACCAAATTATACTTTAAAATAAAAATTTTAAATATTTTAAAGTAAACAAAATTAAAATTTTTTTTTCAAAATTTAAAAAAAAAATTTTTTTCAAAATTTTTTTTCGAAATTGTTTTTTTTATCCAAATTATTTTTAATTATTATAAAATTTTTTTTTAAAAATTTAAATTTTTTTTAAATTGTTTTTCAAAATTTAAATTTTTTTTTTTTCAAAATTTTTTTTTTAATTTTTATCCAAATTTTTTTAATTTGGTAAAACAAGTGAGAGAGCTATATTCAGCTGTAACGAATCTTATATACCCTTCACCAAATTATACTTTAAAATAAAAATTTTAAATATTTTTAGGTAAACAAAATTAATTTTATTTTTTTTAAATTGTTTTTCAAAATTTAAAAAAAAAAAATTTTTTCTTCAAAATTTTTTTTTCGAAATTGTTTTTTTTATTTTTATCCAAATTTTTGTAATTATTATAAATTTTTTTTTTCAAAATTGTTTTTCAAAATTTAAAAAAAATTGTTTTTTTCAAAATTGTTTTTTTTTTATCCAAATTTTTTTAATTTGGTGAAAAAAAGTGAGAGAGCTATATTCGACTGTGCCGAATCTTATATACCCTTCACCAAATTATACTTTAAAATAAAAATTTTAAATATTTTTAGGTAAACAAAATGATTCCTTTTTTTCAAAATTGTTTTTCAAAATTAAAAAAAAAAATTTTTCAAATTTTTTTTTTCGAAATTGTTTTTTTTATCCAAATTTTTTTAATTATTATAATTTTTTTTTTTCAAAATTTAATTTTTTTTTTTTCAAAATTGTTTTCTTTTACTTTTTATCCAAATTTTTTTAATTTGGTAAAACAAGTGAGAGAACTATATTCGGCTGTGGCGAATCTTATATACCCTTCACCAAATTATTCTTTAAAATATTTTTAGGTAAACAAAATTAAAATTTTTTTTGTTGTTGTTTTTCAAAATTAAAAAAAAAAAATTTTTTTCTTCAAAATTTTTTTTCGAAATGGTTTTTTTATTTTTATTCAAATTTTTTTAATTATTATAAAATTTTTTTAAAAAATTTTTTTTTTTTTTTTTAATTGTTTATTTTTTTAATTTTTATCCAAATTTGTTTAATTTTTATAAAAATTTTTAATTTTTGGGTAAAAAAAAATTCGGGTTGAAAAATATTTTTCCCCATTTTGACCCATTGTAGGTCCAAATAACTATAGCCATATATACATCGTTACAATGGACTTTGAAATATCTATCATTAGATATCCATATTGTCTATATTAATGACTTAGTGATCCAGATATAGATAAAAAATAGGCCAAAAATCTAGGTTGTCTCGGTTTTCTCCTTATATCTCAGCCATTTGTGAGCCGATTTTCTCTATTTTAAATAGCGACTGAGCCGGAAGAATTCCCATTATATTGATGTATCAATAATGTTTTTAAGTTATTTGGGGGCTGCGGAAAGTTGATTTCAACATACAGACGGACTTCGCTATATATAACGATCCAGAATATATGTACTTTGTGGGGTCGCAAAATAAAAATGTAGAAATTACAAACGGAATGACAAACTTATACTATATACTCTTGCCACTCAACAGAGCTCCCAATGCTCATCTGCTATGCCTTCATGTCAATCGGATCAGCCAGTTAGAAATGGCAGCTTTATTCCCAAAATATTTTGATTCTGCTTCCACTGTGCAGCATTGCCAATTAATGGCGTTTTCTTTTCTGATGCATAATGTTGCCCTCATAATGTGTTACATCTTTTACGATCACAATAGACCAAAACCAATTACATATATGCAAGTTTGTTCTAAATGTTGCTTCTAAATATTATAAAACTATAGATTTTGCTTCCATTTTAACATTTTTAATCAAAAAATACAAAAACTATTTCGTTAACACAAACAAACTTCAAAAACAATAAAATCTGTTTAAAAAGTGCTGCATTTCTAACCCTTTGATATAATTGAGGGTGAAACATGTAGCATATCTTTGGGGTGTTAGGGCAACATTATTTGAAAAGAGCACGTTATACGCTTATCGAACTACATTTTTTCAGAAAAGAACACAAAAAAGGCTAAAAGGCAGAATAAAGGTATAATTTATGCCAGAAAAGAAAACGCCATAAGCTGTTTTCAATGACCCAAAAATCTTATTTTTGCTTGAGTATTTTTTCTTTAAGTGTACATATTTTCCTAAACTGTTATTTATAACACTCTGCTTTTAGAGGTTGTTACTGTAACTGCTGCTGATTACCAGTTAGTTGTGGTGTTAACTTAAAAAAAAAACTTTGTTTAATTGTTTTCTTTTGTTACATATGTGTGTGTAAGTAAAATAAAATAATGATTAAGTTGAACTTGACATAATAATTTAAATTAAGACACAAACAAACACTTTTATTTATATAACAAAAATAAAAAAATAAATTTTAATACTCGTTCATACATTCCAACAATGAAAATAATTTTATATTAAAAATAAATAAATTCATATAAATAAATATTTTCTCAGAATAAATAATTTTGAACTTTTAACCTTATTTTTTTTTCTATTTTGAGTTTTTTTTTTTCTTGAGCTTCCGTTTTGTTTTAAAACACATGCACATCTACATAGCGCATATTCATAGGCAACTTCAAACCAAACACAATTACCTAGAACATGTTTAAGGTGGTTCTTGTGCAAAGAAAAATGGAAAATAAAAATAAAAACAAAAACAAAACAATTTCCCTTTTCCTGTTAAAGTAGGTTTTGAAAACAAAACAACACCTCTCTAGCTCTTCTCCTCACTATCAATCAAACATTAATTTGTACTCATTTCTTCAGTCAGTCAGTCATTAATTTCTTCACTCATTCAATTATGCATTATATGTATTACAAACCAAACACCTTTGATTGACAGCAATACTGCAGTAAATACTACTTAAATCGTGTATTTAGCTGTTTGTCTATTTGTCTGTCTGTCTGTCTGTCTGTCTGTCTCTCTGTCAGTTTTGTTTTCTTGTA
Source organism: Calliphora vomitoria (assembly GCA_942486065.2). Lineage (NCBI taxonomy): Eukaryota > Metazoa > Arthropoda > Insecta > Diptera > Calliphoridae > Calliphora > Calliphora vomitoria. Next base: position 7,662,290 of record OW818032.2, read on the forward strand.
AATCTAATTTGTTTGTTTATTTCTAATGTTTTTTTTGTATTTTTTTGTTATAAAACCACAATTATCTTTAAACACCACATATTAATCAGGCTTTGTAATTATTTAAAGAAGCACTAAAGAGTTCGTTGTATTTGGAGGGAGTATTTAAGCAGAGAGCCGGCTACAAAACGTGTCTGCACTTAAAAGTTATTGTAGTGTATCAAACTGTTATTTAATTGTTTTACTTACTACAACACCAGCGCCATTGGTAACAAACTATTAACCGGAAGTCTAGCGGGTTTTTTGTTTGTTTTCTATTTTTGGGAAGTTCTACTCATTGAATTCTTCTCGTAACATTAATTTTATTTAAAGACGTTTTCGTGCTGGAAAATAATGTAAATTAAAACAATTAAAACAACAAAAGCATTTTTGAATACTTATTATTTCCAAATACTATAATATGGATTAAAGTAAACAAGGCCTAATTGATTATGCCTAAAAAAACATGGCTTTTTCTTTAGATTCTACAAAAATAATTTGCATAAGATATCCCAAATTTGCATTTTATAGTTGCATTATTTGAAGGTTATATTATTTAGTCTCTAGTTCCATTATAATTCCTTATGTTTTCGCCTCCTCATTGGGAAAAAAGCACTAACCCTCTGTTAGTCACAATCTTTTTCAATTGAGAATAATCGCAATGTATCAAATCGATATTAAGGACTGAGATCGAAGAAAACTTTACACTCGTTTTTCATTAAAACTTTGAACCCAAGTATTATTTGATTTTTTTTATTGATCAAGTTACCTTTGTAAATCATGTCAGTTATTATGTTTAATGTCAATTATATTCATTTGTTGTTAATCTGATTAAAATGATTGACGAGAAAAAAGTACGTACTAAAATTATTAAATATTTTTAACAAAACCCAACTTGATCCTATAAAAAGTTGGCCAAGCATTCGGTCTGTCGTCAAACTGATTCCAATGTTATTAAACATTATCGGGAAAACTTGTTCGTTGATAGAAAACCAGGTTCATGTAGAAGGAATGATCCACATGATATATCTAAAGTCAATAAATAGAAAGCATTTTCAAAAGAGCTCCCAACACATCCGGTAGGAAAGCAGTCCGGTTAGTTCAGTAGTCGGACTATTTGGTACGAAAAGTTAAAGCCAATGCAGGTTTAAACACATACAAGGCTCAAAAAGTTCCTGACAGGAACTCTGCTAAAAATTTAGAAGCCAAAGACAGAGCACGGAAATTGAAATAAAAGTTTATGCATAAAATAAACCTGTTGCATAATGGATGAGGAAACGTACGTTTGGACAATTTTTAAGTTGCTGATGCTCGAGGGAATGTTGTAAAAATGTTTAGGACCCAAAATCAGAAAATTTTCCATAAAAGTTTTTGGCATAGCAAGCAATATGCAGTTGCGGCAAAAGAAGCACAAGAACAATAATGTGCTATTTGTACCAAGAGAGACAAATTCTCCAAACTCCCTGGAACTAAGGTCAGTGGAGAGATATTAGGCTCTTGTTAAAGAAGAATTGAAGAGCACAAAAAAGGTGTCCAAAAGTGTGGTAGATTTTAAACGGAGATGGACTACCTGTTCGAACAAAGTGGCAGAAAGCTTAATAAAAACCTTAATGGAAGAGTTTTTGGAAAAGGTTCATAAATTCATCACTATTGATTCGAACTATAAAAATAATATTTTTTGTAAATTGTAAAGATTTTTTCGATCTCTGTCCTTAATAAAGAATAATAGAGAAAAACTCGCGTTTCAAAATAATCCCTTCACATTTTATTTCGTAAACATTAAAATTAGTAAGAGAGCTATATTCGGCTGTGCCGAATCTTATATACCATTCACCAAATTATACAATAAAATAAAAATTTTTAGGTAAACAAAATTATTTTTTTTTTCAAAATTTAAAAAAAAAATTTTTTCCAAAATAGTTTTTCGACATTTCAAAAAGTTTTGAAAATTTTTTTTTATTTTTTTCAAAATATTTTTTTAATTTTTTAAATTTACAAAATTAAATTTAAAAATTTTTTTTTCAAAATAGTTTTTCGACATTTAAAAAATAATAATTTTTCAAAAAGATTTGAAATTTTTTTTTTATTTTTTTAATTCTTTAAGAAAAAAATGTTTTCTTAAAAAAAAAATTGGGGTTAAAAAATATTTTTCCCGATTTTGACCCATTGTAGGTCCAAATTACTATATCCTTATATAGATCGTTGCAATTAAAAATTAAAAAAAAAATTTACAAAAAAAAGTTTTTTGGTGAAAAAAAAAAAATCGAGCCGGAAGAAGAATTCCCTATATATTGATGTATGTAAGTTATTTGGGGCTACGGAAAGTAGATTTCAACATACAGACGGACATGGCTATAACGACTCCGCTATCTATAACGATCCAGAATATATATACTTTGTGGGGTTGCAAATAAAAAATGTAGAAATTACAAACGGAATGATAAACTTATATATACCCTTACCACTCATAGTGAAGGATATAAAAAGGAAAAAGTAAATTTTTAATACTTCATTTTTAAAATTATGACTATAGTTAGTGCTAACTTTCTGTTGAGCTTTTATTGTTAATGGAGGTTAATTTTTACAGTAAATTTAATGTTCTGGCTAAAGCGCTACGGGCTTCAGTTGTTGAAGATCTCTTGAAAACATATATATTCAACTGACATTTGTTGGGAAATAGAATTCGGGCTAGATTTGACAGCTGCCAAACAACAGTTTCGAAAAATTTACTGTATTATTTGTGACTTGTTTTTATATAATGATTAGTTATGTATTATATTTGTACAATTGATGTATTGTTTACAAACTATTAAACAATTAGTTATATTATATCTATAATTTAGCTACAATTATATCAATTATACAATGTCCTATATAAGTTACATTTCCCCCAATATTAAATGTTCTTTGTTGCCTTAAATGTAATTTCCTAATAATGAAACTGTCAATTTTTCCTTTTTGAAAAGCAATGCTGATAGTCATCGATAAATACATAAATTAACCTTTATGAATCATAAATATTACTCGTAATTAATGGCAGTTCTGATATTTACTTACCTTGAATAGAAATGACAAAATAATTATCAGTATTAGACCTTAAATTTATACAAAAAAAGTGCTAATTAGCGATTCATGTCTATAACAGAACAATTCCGCTGGAACATTAACTCCGTTTAATTTGTTAAAACTTTTAGCTTAATGTTGTCAATGTTAATGTTAAATTTGTTTAATAAAACATTTATTTAAAATTTTGTTATGAATATAGACTTACCTGTAGATCGGAAACTCCATTGTCAAAGACCTACTCTCAGTTGTCAAAATGATAAGTGGTGAGTATGTAGTAGTAAAAAAAACTACACAGCAGTAAAGCAAGTCGATGTATCCCTTATAGACAGTAATTGTCACTAATGTCTTATCACTTGGCTGACTCCAATTTATATATTTTGAATCATTTGACAGGTATGTGCTCTTTGTAGTTCAGAGAGAAGACAATTGGTTACTTTATACATCCCAGGTAATCTAGCGCGGAGACAATTGTCACTTAAGTGTCTCTAAGTAATCTGGAGTGTAGTCACTTTAAACGTTTTGTGAGTAATTCGTTCAAACTGGTTTATACAAATTGTGTTAATATAATTCTCATACAGCTTATTGATGCTTAAGTATACTGATGTCCCATGTAACATAAAATTAAGTCAATAGTCACTTTAGTGTCTCTTAGTAACCTATAGTGAAGTCACTTTAAACGTTTAGTTTGTACTACACTTTAGAAAGTAGTTATTTTACCCACCATCAGCAATCCATTTGAGAGTTGCCGAAGAAATGCTTGTTTACAAGCTATCGTTTATTGGACTGCCTATGATATGTCTTTTTAGCTGACTATTTGAGGTCAATTATCACCCGTACATGTTAAAAGATCTAGTTATGTAGCTGATCAAGTTACCAGTTAGGTAGCTAGTAAGGTAACTGACGATATTTAACCAGTATGTGAATACAATGCGTTGAGTACTTTGGACCAGCTATTAGACAGTCTCATTGTAGTCAAAAAGGGTCAATTGACCCCCTGCTTAGGACATGCACTTGTTAAAATAACTAGTCACATAGCTATTGAAGTAACTAGTTCCCACTCTAAATGATGGGTAAAATCACTAGTTCGGGAATGTCTCCTAGAACTGCTGGGTAATTGAAAACAATATCAACACTCGTATGTGTGATTATTTTGGGTAATTTTATGTGAATATTTTTTTGCAAGTTTCCGCTCTATGTGTATTTCTCTATTAACCTTATTCCTTATTCTGAAACATGAACGGAAAACAATTTTGAAATTTTTGTATGAAAAACACTCAAACATGATTTCAAAACTGGGTGATTCTAAATGAGGCCCTTAATTGTTACAGATAACAAATAATAAAATCCAAACCAAATTACCTATAAGTTCACTTGAATAAATTTACTTACATACATGCAAATTTAAGAAGAAAAATCAGATTCACGTCATTTTATATACATAAATGTATTAATTGATCTCTTCAATTTACACATTGTAAATTTAATTTGAAGTGTTAACTTTTGGCTAATGACTTTTTAATGAATTAAAAAGTCATCTCAGTTAAAGTTTTTCTCATGTAACACTTGAGCAATAATTGCTAAAATGTCAATAGCCCTACAATATAGTAAGTTGTAAAGTATTGCACTACCATACATATTTTTCAATAATACTTGACCCACTTAAAATTGTTCTTTATTTTGTAGTTTTTTTCTTTTCTATTTTATTTTGTTTATTTGCATACAAAAATGTTATTGTTGTTTTTAATGAAATATTTACACAAAGAGAAGTAAACAAAATAAATAAAAAACTACCTTGTCGAGTAGTTTAGAATTTTTGCATTCTTTAGCTAAATATAAGTACATATGTATGTAAAAATGGAAAATGTTTAACAACAACCATCCAACATCATAATGGCGGAATTGTTTCAAACAAATACTAAACATATTTACATTCATACATTTATACAACAAAATTATTGACTACTTATGAGTCGAAACCTAAATTCACACCTGTCACAAATAATATTCATAACTAAACATTTGTTTAACAAAAGCTATGGCCATTTAAATTATGATAAAAAAATAAATAAAACTACAAATATGTAAATATTTAAGATTATAGTGTTATTGAATAAAATATTGAAGATTTTATGTTAAACAGCTGCAATTTTTAGTTACCGAGTTATTATATGAAGATTGATAGCAGGGCTTCTAGCTGACCTTTTATTTTTTAATGTAAGTAACAAATGATAATAACTTGAACGTCTTGCAATATTTGAGTTATTATAAGGAGTGAAATCGAAAAAATTTAAACATACATAAATGTTAATAAAAAAGATTAATTTTTTCTTTTTTGATTAAAATTATTATTACAACTTACAAAAAAATATTATTTTTATAGTTCTAATTAATAGTGATGAATTTATGAATCTTTTCTGGAAACCCTTCCATTAAGGTTTTTATAGAGCTTTATTTCACATTTTTAAAATCTATCAGCTTTTTGGACACCTTTTTGTGCTCTTCAATTCTCTTTTAACACAAGTCCAATATCTCTCCACTATATAGCTCCAGGCATTTTGGAGGATTTGCCCCTCTTGGTACAAATACCACATTATTGTTCTTGTTCCACTCCAGACCTTTTATACCATAGTGACAGGATGCCAAATCAGGACAAAAATAAGTGGACACATTAAGAAGTCTTATGAATGAAAGCATCATCTTTTGTAAACATTCCTTGATGTAAAGTTTGGTATTTAAAGAGCCCTTTGTAAAAAATGTTTGGCTTTTTTGCCGCAACTGCATATTGCTTGCCATACCAAGAACTTTTTTGGAAAAATTTCTGATTTTGGGTCCTAAACATTTCTACAACATTTCCTAGAGCATCAGCAACATAAAAATATTGACCCGGAAGCTGCAAATAATTTTCCAGAACATACGTTTCGTCATCCATTATGCAGCAGGTTTATTTTTTTTATAAAATTTGACTTGAATTTCCATGCTCTGAGTTTGGCTTCTAAATTTTTAGCAGAGTTCCTGTCAAGAACTTTTTGAGCCTTGTATGTTGTTAAACCTGCATTGGCTTTAACTTTTCGTACCAAATAGTCCGAGTACTAAACTAACCGGACTGCTTTCCTACCGGATATGTTGGGAGCTCTTTTGAAAAAGCTTTCTATTTATTGGCTTTTATTTTATTCAAAATGACATATAAGTTATTCCTTCTACCTGAACCAGGTTTTCTATCAACGGACAAGTTTTCCCGATACTGTTTAATAAAATTGGATTCAGTTTAACGGCAGACCTTTGATTGTTTGGCCAACTTTTTGTAGGAGCAAGTTGGGTTTTGTTGCAAATATTTAATAATTTTAGTAGGCACTTTCATCTCGTCATTCATTTAACAACAAATGAACATAATTGACATATATATTCTGGATCGTTATGGATAAAGAAGTCGATATAGCCATGTCCGTCTGTATGTTGAAATCAACTTTCCGTAGCCCCCAAATAACTTACAAACTTTATTGATTCATCAATATATCGGAAATTCTTCCGTCTCGGTGCTATATAAAATCGAGAAAATCGGTACACAAATGGCTAAGATATAAGGAAAAAACCGGGACAACCTAGATGTTTGGCCTATTTTTGATCTATATCTGGATTACTAAGTCATTAATATAGACAATATGGATATCTAATGATAGATATTTCAAAGTCCATTGCAACAATGTATATAAGGCTATAGTAATTTGGACCTACAATGGGTCAAAATCAGGAAAAATATTTTGTAACTCGATTTTTTATTTACCAAAAAAATGTTTTTTCTTAAAAATTTTTGTTCGCTAAGAAATTTAAAAAGAAACAGTTTAAAAATTAAAAAATAAAAAAATTAAGAAAAAAAATTTGAAAAAGAATTTAGAAAAATTTTTTTTTTTTAAATTTTGAAAAAAAATTTTAATTTTGTTTACCTAAAAATATTTACAATTTTTATTTTAAAGTATAATTTGGTGAAGGGTATATAAGATTCGGCTCAGCCGAATATAGTTCTCTTACTTGTTTTTTTTTTTAATTAAAGAAGTTAAGCAAAACTTCCGGCATATGACGCTTTATTGGTACAAAATTGGACATTTTGAAGCAAAAAAAAACTTTGTTGTTTACACTATAATGTTCAATAACTAAATGAGAATAAATGACAGATATGTACACTACAAAATGACATATAAGTTATTAAAAACACAAATTGCGTTCAAAAAATACTTCATCTATTGTAAATCCGCAGCATACACCCAATAAATTCTGTGATTTCAATTATTGAAATCAAAAATTTTTAAGTTTTTAATATCAACATAGTTATAGAATATCGTTAACGGTATTTAGAGGTAATGGTGTTTAAGATTATATTTGTAACGGTAACGGTAATTGTATTTATTTCGCTAACGGTAGCTGAGCGGTTACGGTTGAACTGAAATGGGTATTTTGATTTATTTTAAATGTATTTTGGCACTTTTGTGTTATTGAAAATCTTTAAATCTTGGGCGAAAAACACCAAATTGCCAACACTGATTCTAATAATGAATAACTACAATTTAGGATGAGTTTTAATTTCAGTTCGTTTTATTACGCAGTTTGTTTTGAAATTATAACGAATACTTAACAATAATTTATTATAAATGTGTTTTTAATTTAACTACTTGTTCCTTTAATTAAATAAATTAGACAAACAATAATAATAAATAAGAACAACAAAAAGTTAAGAACACCCAGAAAATTCCCTTATAAAAAGACTTCAAATAGAACTATTGCGTGTTGGAATATTGTTGCTAAAAAAAACCTTAAAAATCTTTTAAATGACTATAATTGAGTTTTAAATGATTAGTTTGTTTTGTTTTTTTCGTTATTTTGTACTTCAAAAAAAGTCTTCATCTAATACAGCTTAATGTCCGTTGGGTTTACTGCTGGTGATTATTTTGTTATGTTTTCTTCCGCTCAACTAGAACTGTCTTACAAGTATAATAATTTACTATTTTTTTACCACTTTGTTTGCTGTAAATCTATAGTAACGTTGTTTTACAGAAACAGGAATTAATTTACACTCACAGAAAGGAAATGGGATGGAAAACAAATTTTGGAAATGCTAAAATATTAAATATTTCCATTAACAACTTTTACGGGATTTTTTTCCCCAACCGAAAATAATTCAAAACTATAAAATTCTTTTAATAAATTATATAGCAAAAACTATCTATTTGTGTGCTGAAAGTACTGAAATATCTGGTCAATTCACAAGGTCTCTTATCATGTCATAATGTCCTAATATTTCACAATGGCTTTTATTGCTTTTTCAAGCAAAAAATTTCCTGATATAATACTACTCTGTATGCTATGTTTATTGTTTTATCGTAACGAACCAGCAGAGACCAACGCCGAATGCCTAAGAGTCGGTTAAGCCGAGCCGCCGAGTCGTGATATATTAGGACATTATGACAATATGACTGATAAGAGACCTTGTGAATTGACCAATCATGTGTACTGTCTTTAAACTCAATTTGTAACAACTAAATTTTAGCAAAATCTGTGTTACTAACATTTTCTCCCCGGTGTAGTTATTCTTTTACATGTCAATTCTTTAAATAACTCATTTTATAAGGTTTCCCTTCTTAGTTCTGACAACAATGTTCTTGTAGGCCCTGCCATTCTTAACCTTTTCCTTCCCCTTGCTTTCCCCCCCCCCCCCATTTCTCTGACGACTTATGGCTTGTTTTGTGTAATGAAAGAAACTAAAGAAAAGTTAAAGAAATATAAAAATAAGAAAAAAACCTACAATGTTGTTATAATTTCATACCAAATACATCAATTCTGAGGTTGCACGTTCTTAACAAAAAAGCACACACCGATAGTTAGATACAAGAGTTTGTTTGTGGCTTAAATTAAAATTACCTGGTTGGTTGGTTAAAAATAATTTTTAAAACAAAAAAAAAAAAAAAAAACACTACACAAATCATAACTACTCGGCATGTTTTAAAATAAATGAGAGAAAAAAAAAGTATGAAACTGATGTGGGTGTCACGATTGTTGGAGGTTCAAAACATTCATACAAAGCAGAAGAATACTTCTTATTATTTTAAATTAAATCAATGGAATAGTTTGTGAAATATTGTAAGACGAATTTAGAGGGTAGCTTACAAAGCTTTAAAAATTTAGACCAGAAATTAAAGCTTTCAACATAATCATGGGAAATCTTTAAATTGTGTGAAGAGCTTTAAAGCTATATACTAGAATTGTTTACTTTAAAGCTAAAAATCTTATTAAATATTTAAAGTCATTTTTTATTATAGTTGAAATACGACAATGAAAATTATGAAATGATACTAAAAGCTTTAAGAAAAAGTGCTTGAATTTAAAGCTTAAAAGCTAAAAATCTTGTTAAACATTTAAAAAAGTGCTATAATTATTCATTATATTAAAAATACGACAAACACTTTCACAAATATACAATTTTCTTTCATGGACTGTAGAGTATTGAATATAAATTATATTTCTGATTCTCGTACGTGTTTGAGTTCTTCACGAAGAGCATACAAAAATATTCTGTTTGTGGTACAAAAAAAAAAAAAAAAAAGTTTAGAAAAATGATGTAATAAAAAAAAGTAATAATAGAAATATCATCATTAAATTATTAATCATAAATTAATTATTGTGCTTTAAAAGAAACAAATTGTTGATTTTTTTTAAATTATGGCATAAAACTTTGTGCAAATTAAACAAATAGAGAAATAAAACTAAAACTACATATTTAATATTGTTTACACTTTAGCTGTTTAAATAATTATAATTTAAATAAAAACAGCCTAACTATAAAACCTAATTTAAAGTTCTTGTTTGTTAAGGTAGACTTTATTTTATGCTAAAAAACAATTTTTGTTTTTCCATACTAAAAGAAATATTTGGAAAATTCTTTTAAATGAGGGAGTTACAATAGATGGCGTAGCTTTTGAATGCAGATTTTGTTTTTAATAACTTATATGTCATTTTGAAGGGTACATATTTGTCATTTATTCTCTCTTAGTTATTGAACATTATAGTGTATACAACAACGTTTTTTACTTCGAAAATATAGAATTTTGTGCCAACAAAGCGTCATATACGGGAAATTTTGATTTACTTCTTTAATTAAAAACAAGTAAGAGAGCTATATTCGGCTGTGCCGAATCTTATATACAATTCACCAAATTATACTTTAAAATAAAACTAAATTTTTTTTTTAATTTTTTTTTCAAAAATTTTTTTAAATGTTTTCAAATTTTTTAAAAAAAATTTTTATAATATAATTTTTTTTTTTTATTTATTAGTAAAAAAAATTTATAACAAAAAAATTTTTTTGTAAAAAAAAATTCGGGTTAAAAATATTTTTCCCGATTTTGACCCACTGTAGGTCCAACTTACTACAGCCTTATATACATCGTTACAATGGACTTTGAAATATCTACTTATTAATCGAGATATAGATCAAAAATAAGCCAAAAATAGAGGATGTCTCGGATCATTAGATATCCATATTGTCTACATTAATGACTTAGTAATCGAGATATAGATCAAAAATAGGCCAAAAATAGAGGATGTCTCGGATTTTTGCTCATATCTCCGTTATTTATGGACGGATTTTGCTGATTTGAAATAGGAAACTTCTCGAAAGCTTATCTGACAGAATTATTGAAGATTTGGATACCGAAGATATCTGGGGTCTTTAGAAAATTGATTTCAACAGACAGACGGTCGGACAGACAGACGGACTTGGCTAAATCGACTCCGCTATCCATAAGGATCCAGAACATATATACTTTATAGGGTCGGAAAATTATATTGTGAAAATTACAAACGGAATGACAAACTTATATATATCCTTCTCACGAAGGTGAAGGGTATAAAAAAAAGTGCCGCTGTAGCACAACGATTGCTCATCGAAGCTTATGGTGAAGGTGTTTCAACGTGCGAGAGATGGTTTGTTAGGTTCAGGAGTGGTGATTTTGACACGGAAGACAAAGATCTCGCAGGCCAGCCAGAAAAGTGGAGGCATTACTCCATGAATTTTTGCAAAATCATTGGAAGCTACTCAAACGGCAATTTCAAAAGGTTTGCGAGCAGCAGGATTTATCTAAAAGCTGGGAAATTGGGTGCCATACCAATTGAAGCCGAGATACCCTAAAATACGATTTTGCATCTCCGAAATGATGCTTGAACGCTATAAAAAATCATTACTTACGATGAAGAATGGATCCATTACGCTAACACGAATCTTCCATAATGTTGAATTTAGTGCCAGCTAAGCATCATATGCGGGAAGTTTTGCTTTACTTCTTTAATTTGAAAAAAAGTGCCGCTGAAGCACAACGATTGCTCATCGCAGTTTATGGTGAGTGTTTTTCATCGGTTTCAACATGCGAGAGATGGTTTGTGCGGTTCAGAAGTGGTGATTTTGACACGGAAGACAAAGATCGTCCAGGCCAACCAAACATGTTTGAGGACCAAGAAGGCATTACTCCATGAAGATTGTTGTCAAAACTCTACAAGAGGCAAAATCATCAAGCAGCAATTTAAACATGTTTGCGAGCAGCAGGATTCATCCAAAAGCAGGGATATTGGGTATCATACGAATTGAAGCCGAGAGAAATTGAAAGGCGATTTTGCATGTCCAAAATGATGTTTGAACGCTATAAAAGAAAATCATTCCATTACAATAACCAAAAGCAGGGAAATTGGGTAGCATACGAATTGTAGCAGATAGACCTTGAAAGACGATTTTGCATGTCCAAAATGATGCTTGAACGCTATAAAAGAAAACAGTTTTGCGATAAAAATGGATCCATTACAATAACCCGAAGAGTAAGTAAGATATTCATGGTGCTAAGTTCTGTATTTGGTGGAAGCTAAAGGGACCTTTCTATTATGAGCTGCTGAAATATGACCAGACCATGAGAGGGAATCTATATCGAACACAACTGATTCGTTTGAAGTGAACATTGGACGAAAAATTTCCAGATTATAGAACAGACATGAAACCGTAATATTCCATTGACAACGCTCGGCCACATGTTGCAATACCTATTAAAAACTATTTAGAATGAAGTGGTTGGGAAGTTTCGCCTTACCCGCTTTATAGTCCAGACTTTGCCCCGTCAAACTACTATTTGTTTTGATGGATACAGAACATTTTCTTTGGAATACGCTTCACTTTGGAGCAGAGTATCCGAAATTGGCTTTATTCGTTCTTGGCCTCAAAAGATGAGCAGTTCTTTTGACGCGGAATCCATATGTTGCAAGAAAGATAGGGAAAGGTCTTAGCTAACAATGGTCAATACGTGGAATAATGTTATATTGTATTAAAATAAAAGCTAAAAATTTAAAAAAATCCTGAATTTTTAGGTCATACACCCAATAAACGAGGTTTATTTCTCAAAATTTTAAATTTAATTTGAAGTATGCTTCCATAGATAACAAATAGATAGTAAACTGAGATTCAAATACGTATGTCTATAGGGTAACATACAGACGAGACGTAATTGTCAAAAACCTAACTCTTGCAACAACAAAATAAATGCTGGTCAATGTATTTTGTTGTTGTATCAGACATATTATTTATTGTATTTTTGTTTGACAAATCGAAGTGTCTCGTCTCTATGAATAATTCTCTATGCCTAAGTCTGTTGTGAAAAACCTAATTCATGAGAATATATTGCATGTATTTTGTTATTGTATCACTTATATGTGTGAAAAGATAACAATTTTGTTTGATTATTTTCAATGACAGTTCTCTCTCTCTTTCCGTTCTATTTATTCTATGTATGTATGTTGCATGGTACGATATTTAAGGCTTTATTCCTAAACACTTTTTAAATTTAAACAATGTTTTAAAACCAAATTTTGTATGGAAATTTTGCTTTAAAATTTTTAAACAACGTTTTGTGTTTAAATTTTAATTTTTTATGAATATGGGAGATAATATAATAGTCGACTGTATTACATATATTATTTAAACATATAATTATTAAATCCTAATAAATCTATTAATATAATTCCATTAAAAATAAAAGTTTTGCTTAGAATTTTTCCTACATATTCGATTTAACATTTCAAATTATTTTTAAGACTTATACGTGAATGACGTAAATTAAAATTGTCTTGTTTTTGTTTTTATCTTCAAAACACATAAATTTACTTGTTAAACATGAAAGAAACACAGAAATTACTGATTTGTACTTAAACAACAAAATCTACGTACTCACTCAATATATCAGATGTCAAAATTCCTAAAAAATAAAAATGTGAATATAAATAATTTATATGTTAAAGTGTCTTCATGCCATTAAATATTCAACAGGTTTTCAAATTCTCAGACAAATCACTCAAAACATAAAATATATCTAGATACTCAACTCTAAATAACTACGTACAATTTACGAAAACAGCGTCATTGTTATTGTAGTTTGTTTGGTTTGGGTGTAATTGTACAAGTATTTGAATGCTTTTTACGAAACTATTTATTTAAATATGTAGTTTCATATAAATATTTGTAAAGTAAACAAAATGCGTATTAAAAATAAAATTCCTTTTTTTACAAAAAATTTAGTTTTTTTGTTGTAAGTATCTAATGAATACTTATGAATGTTTGTATGTCTATCTATGGGATTTTCTGTTTTGAAATTAAAATGATTTTGACACAACCATTAGTAGTTTAGCCAATATGTATGACAGCGTTTTACTTACATTTAGTTAGATATGTAATAATGTATATTTTGTGTGTTTTTCAAACTAAAATGCTTTCAGATAAATGTAATTTCTATGATTTTTTTTTGGTTTTTTTGCAATATATCTAATGGATTTTTTATTATCTTCTTCTCTTTTTAGGTAAGTTCATGAATTGTCACATACATACACATGCTTGTAAGTAATTAAGAAATTTTCCTAAAATTTTTTTTTTTGAAATTTTTAACAATTTTAAAAACCAGCAAATAACCAAATGTAAATAGCTGAAAACAAATTTATATTGCAGAAAGCTTTAAAAAAGAAAGTACTTATGTTTTCGGCAAAATTGAAATGATTAAAATAACATTACCATCATACAGTGCAACATTTTTAAAGTCATCGATTGCAAACTCCTTCTCGCGTGGAATTTCTCAAAGTATTGTTACGTTTTTACCTTTAAAAAACGTGGGTTTATTTCCTTTAAATAAACCGGATACTTTTGATTGCAAATAAAAGCAGTTTTAGTAGTTTAAATTGCAACAACTCTTCATTTATTTAGAATGTACAACAACAAAAGAATTAAATAGTCACTCAATGTCTTTATACACGTTTATCAATTCGCAGAAACGCACACACACTCTATTACAAGACAGTTGATGTTAACTCTAACAGCGCCAATGATAAACTCAACTCACGACTGACAGCTCTGCCATTATTTATACACGCGCCATCTATCGGGAATCTTCTACAATGCTCCCAACGGACATACTAGTACATTCGATTTCTAAAGCTTTTCGATGTCATTGCCAGCAGCCCAAACATTTAGTGTTGCCATAATTACAAACAATGTCAATGATGGACGTGCCTTCAAACATGATGAATGCTGCAGGCAGTCGTTATAGAGCGTTGAATTCAAATCGTCATTGCACATTCGTAACAGTATTTATCGAAACTAACAAAACCCCATTTTGGTTTTTGCTAAAACTTGATTTTTCCGAAGAACATGCAATTTTTCTTATGGTTATATCTAGGAAATAAATGGGAATTTTGTGTTTCTGTCTTCGGCACAATTGTAGCTATAGACTGGGAGAAAAAAATTCAAAACAAACTAAGCCGAAAAAACTGCATCTAAAGCCTCAAAATTGGATAAATGTCGAAAAATTCAACACGAGAAGGAGTTTGCATTTTATGTGTTGCAATTTGTTATTCTGTAATAAATTTTAAATTACGAAAGGTTTAGCTGTGAAACGAACTGTCATACTGCGCCCCACCTTTTATGATCAATATACTCTGCAAAACATCATGAATAGATTGACGCTTGAACAACGCTTCCAAATTATACAAATTTACTTTGAAAATCAGTCTTCGATGATGCTAATGTTTAGCTTAACGGGGTTTTTTTATAATTTTATCATAATATGTTGTTCTCAGATTATGATATCCATAAGCCGAGAGCAACATAATATGTTAAGTCCTTCATCATATAAATGGTTGTCACAAACATATATATATTTACTGTAATCATATATATGGTTGTTACAATCATGTTAATCGTAAATTAACCATATTATTGTTACCACAATCATATACAAGATGGCGCAAAAGTAATCCTCCTATCAGAAAATGCTATAAATTTTGCGATTGGCCCCTAATGTCAGTTCTGTTTTGACATTTGTGTAGCAAACACATGCGAAATACACGTTAATAAACAATGTTACGCTACACTGCTCCAGAACGCGGAATATTGCTGACTATTTATTTGACCAATAATCGGCATTATAGCATTATCTGATAGGAGGATTACTTTTGCGCCACCTGTTAGTTACTGTGACTATAATATTGTTAAAAATGTTGAAATGGTTACAGTAACCATGCACAACTATATTTTTTCTGCGTGTAGTGAGAACAGTCTACAATAGACCCTACAGACAGAAATCATTGTACCTTAATCTTTCTTCAAAAATGAAGCCGGAGCTCGCTCAATGGAGATTGTTATCGCACCATGATAAATGATATTTTGTTTGAAAATATAGATGACATTGATCCGGGCGAGATGTGGTTTCAACAATCGATTTATTGAAATCAAAATTTGGCAATAAATTGATTTCGAGAAATGGACCTGTCATTTGGCTTCTAAGGTCATGTGATTTGACACCTCTCGATTATTTTCCGTGGGGCCGCGTGAAGTCACTGGTTAATGCTGATAAACTAGCATTAATTGACGCCTTGGAGCCCAACATCATTCATGTTATTCGTCATATGCGACCAGCAATCTCAAAAAAGTGGCAGAAAATTGGACGTCTAATATGCGTTTCGCCAAGAACAGCCTCGCGTTCAAATGGCCGAAATCATTTTCAAATGTTAAATGACATGTATTGATTTTTCGAACTTACGCATAAATTCCTCTCAACAGGGCAAAACTATAAGAAAATTAAAGTAAATTTGTTTAACAAAACAAGACTGACATGCTTATATCGAACAGATAATCATTCTGTGTTTATAAGAATGTGTAAATTTGCCTGTTTGCATGAAATAGAAAATATTATATGATTCGCGGGAGTACTACGGTATTGTTACGAATGTGCAATGACGATTTGAATTCAACGGTCTGTAACGACTGCCTGCAGCATTCATCATGTTTGAAGGCACGTCTATCATTGACATTCTTTGTAACACTAAATGTTTGGGCTGCTGGCAATGACATCGAAAAGCTGTAGAAATCGAATGTACTTAGTATGTCCGTTGGGAGCATTGTAGAAGATTCCCGATAGATGGCGCGTGTATAAATAGTGGCAGAGCTGGCAGTCGTGAGTTGAGTTTATCATTGGCGCTGTTAGAGTTAATATCAACTGTCTTGTGCATTTAAAGTTGTACGTATTAGAGTGTGTGTGCATTTCTGCGAACGTGTATAAAGACACTGAGTGATTATTTAGACTGTTGTTGTTGTACATTCGAAGTAAATAAAGAGTTGTTACAATTTTGAACTACTAAAACTGCTTTTATTTGCAATCAAAAGTATCCGGTTTATTTAAAGGAAATAAACCTCGTTTTTAAAAAGGTAAAAACGTAACAGTATTTTTGAATATAAACTGGTAACAAGAAAAGAAGATTTTATCATCCCGACTACGAAGACAATAGTTATTATTTTATTAACATTTGGCTTTAGTTTCCGAAATATTATCAAGCCAAACCTGGACAGGCTGAGCAATACTCAGGCTGGAAAAGAAAACTGTTGCACATTCTATTGGGCGTATAACTTAAAAATGCGAGATTTCTTCAAATGTTTAGCTTTTATTTTGAAATATTTGTACAATATAAATTTATTCAAAGTATTGGCCATTGTTAGCTATGAATTTTTCCCATCTTTCTGGCAACATATGGATTTCGCACCAAAAGAACTGCTCATCTTTTGAGGCCAAGAACGAATCAAGCCAATATCAGATACTCTGTTCAAAAGTGAAGTGTTTTCCAGAGATAGCGTTCTGCATCGATCGAAACAAATAGTAGTCGAACTTGGCACGGTCTGGTGTATAAAGCGGATGAGGCAAAACTTCCCAACCACTTCA
Source organism: Calliphora vomitoria (assembly GCA_942486065.2). Classification (NCBI taxonomy): domain Eukaryota; kingdom Metazoa; phylum Arthropoda; class Insecta; order Diptera; family Calliphoridae; genus Calliphora; species Calliphora vomitoria. Next base: position 7,679,653 of record OW818032.2, read on the forward strand.
TTCTAAATAGTTTTTAACAGGTATTGCAATATGTAGCCGAACGTTGTCATTATGGAATATTACGGTTTCATGCCTGGCCTCATATGCTGGCCATTTTTCGGCCAACGCTTCGCTACAGGTTCCCTTTGATGGTCTGGTAAGCTCATAACAGATAGAACCCTTTTGCATTCACTAAATACAGAGCATTACCTCAGCTTCTTGGATATTTTGCTTTGGTATTGATTCAGCAGGTTAGCCGGGCTTCACATACAATCTCTCTTCGGGTTATCGTAATCGATCCATTTTTCATCGCAAGTAATGATTCGGTGCAAAAATGATTTTCTTTTATAGCGTTCAAGCATCTTTTCGGACATACAAGGTCTCTCGGCATACAAAGTCTCTCGGCTTTCAAGGTCTTTCGGCTTCAATTCGGCTTTTGGATGAACCCTGCTGCTTGCTAATGTTTTAAAATTGCAGCTTGAGTAGCTTCCAATGATTGTTCAAGCTTTTGTTGAGTTTGACAACAATCTTCATGGAGTAATGCCTCCAAATCTCCGTCTTCAAACCTTTTTATGTATTCCGTGTCAAAACGAACAAACTATCTCTCGCACATTGAAACCTAAGGAATACACCATAAGCTTTGGTGAGCAATCGGTGTGCTTTTTTCAAAGTTTTTTAAAGTTGTTGCACATTTTCGAAGCAAAAAACACTTTGTTGTTTACACTTGATCAATTCACAAAGTCTCTTATCAGTCATATTGTCATAATGTCCTAATATATCACGACTCGGCGGCTTGGCTTAACCGACTCTTAGGCATTCAGCGTTGGTCGCTGCTGGTTCGTAACGATAACACAATAAACATAGCATAGAAAGTTGTATTATTTTATGACATTTTTTGCTTGAAAAGCAATAAAAACCATTGTGAAATATTAGCACATTATGACAATATGACATGTTAAGAAACCTTGTGAATTGACCAATAATAATGTTTGAAAACTAATTAAGAATAAATGAAGGATATGTACCTTTTAAAATGACATATAAGTTATTAAAAACAAAAACGGAGTTCACAAGATACTCATCTATTGTGAATCTCGCTTTTTTAAGTTAAACACCCAATAGAACTACAACTTTGTGAAAATATTTCTCTACCATTCATAGGAAACATGAATAGTGGAAGTTATTTGAGGTATTCGCAATATTAATTTAAGCTTTGACGAAGAAGTTAGAACATAAATCCTTTTATTCATAGATGATAACTAGATAGGTAACTGAGAGTCTGTTGTCAAAAACCTTATTGATGAGAATGTATTGCATGTATTTTGTTATTGTATCACCCGTATGTGTGAAAAGAGAGTAATTTTTTCCATTGGTATTACTCTCTCCTTTCGTTCTATGCCTATATTCTGTTTTATTTTTGAAAAATTTACTTTCAAACTCAACTTCCTTTAGCAATAAAATTTTAAAATTCATTAGTTGGTTACATCACCACAAATCTAAATCCTCTGATGCTAATTACAACATTATTAGCATGAAAAGAAATAAAATTTTACACATTTACCACGATATCATCATGTAATAGAGTCAGTCGTATAGTTTATAACTGAATGTTAAATTTTATTACCACAACTACAACACAATTTGGTATATTTTGTCTTAGGTAATTTTTTGACATTTTTTTTTGTTTTGTTTTTTTGTGACTTTAAGTGTTAAAAATTTGTTTATTTTTTGCACAATAGATAAATTTTTGTCATATAAATTTGAATTTATTTCCATCATAAACGAAACATTTTGAGTTTTGCAAACATTAAAATAAAAAAGAAAAAAATAGTTTTAATGATTCCAGTCAGTTTTTTTAACAACTTTTTATACAAAAATATTTTGATGAAAATTATAATAAAAAAACGATTTTTTTTAGGTTTTATATACGTACATATATAGTATATTCATATACGAGTATAAATTTTTGTGAATTACATAACTGTCATATCAGACCAGTTGGATGTATAAATTACACGAATAAAAAATTATACTAAAAAAAAAAACTTAAAATCACTTGCATGTTTTACTACACCTAAGTAGTAGATACTCGTATAGTATCTATAGTATTTATACAAACATATGCTTTATATTGTTGCATTTAGACGTTTAAACCACTAAATAAATAAAGTATTAAGAAAAAACAAACTGGTTATACATAAATTAAATAAAAAAGAAAAACATAAAAACTTATAATAAAAAATAATTTTGGAATTTTGATTGCAACGTAAGATTTTGGAATTTATTTTTTCATACAAGTGGCTCGCGACATACTTACGAGTACTAAAAGCGTCAACAGCCACCAACCACAAGTGCAATTCAATTCCAAGCCATTCGAAGCAATTTTTATTTTATACCTCAAACAAAACAGCTCAAATCGAGCAAGTATTTTGCCAGCATTTTGTTTTTTAAGTTTCTTTTGCTTTATAAATGCGTACTTTGATGGAATTTAATACTTGATTTACTCGTCTGAGCGCTACAAATACTTGTAGTTGAAATTATGTATTTTTAAAATTCAATTCAATTGTAAGAATTTAATATAAACCTTTAAATAGAATTTCGATTTGTTGAAAGCCACATGTAACCAAAATGTAAACAGCACACACAGGAAGGAACTAAAAATATTAAGGTTAAGTTCGACTCTCACAGCGCGCTACACTAAACAGAGTTGCTTATGAGAATATTAATGTTGATGAATATATCTGTGGCCGTATGGAAGAATAACTTAAGTCGAAAAAAGAAGTTTTAAAAAATATTCCCAAGTTTTAACAAAAGTATTCGTAAATAGAGAAGATTTGACACATTTTGAACTTAAGAGATTTTCCGTTATCAATTCCACTTAAGCTACTCTTCCATATGACCACAGATATATATACTTTTGCTGGGACAATTTGTTTTAAAGTAAGGAATATCAGTTGAGCAGGACTTAAGCATTCTGAAGAATTTACGTCAAGGTATAAATTAAAAACATGGAGGGGATTGTATTAAGCCAAATGGAGACTTGTAATTTTTACAAATGTGATTGTCGACGACCGCGATGATGTGATGGAGGACGACGATTTAATCGATATCGAAATGGAGCCTCTTATTTAAGTGTGATACCCCGCTAGCTATGCCTGTGATCATTTACACTATTGTGAATGCCGCTTAGGAAGATTGAAAGTTGACAATTAAAGTCCTGTCAATCTACCTAAGTGCCATTACAGTTTTAAAAAGCCACAAACCCAATCCTTTTTCAAAATAAAAGTTTATAACTTGGAAAACATACCTGTTTTATTTATCACGATTATATCTAATTGCAAGTAAGTGTATCCTGCATTTTGTATTCCTAAAGTTATTTATCTACAACGTATAACTTCGATTTTTGCCATTTCAACCCCGTTGAAAGCAAACAATAACAACAAATTTTAATAAAAGGGTAGAAATTTGTTAAGAGATCATTACTTCAAAGATTTGGGATTAAATGGCGTTTACTTTTTGTTATGATCAACTTTAATTTTCTGTTAAAATCATTCAAACTAATGCTGCTAGTTAGGTTAGGTTTAAGTGGCAGCTGCCTTAATCAGGTTAAATTGTGATACCTTGAGCCTATTACACCATTCGTTCTATCTTTCATGGTCCCAGTAACTCTGCAGCCATCCTGTTGTTCTAATTATGCTCTCAATCCTACTGAAATCTCTTTTAGAGAGACAGGTCTTGTTAATATTTGTTGTACTACGTCTACCCCTAATGCCGAACAATGAGAAGATGTGCAGTTGTTTAATATTCTGCCTCGTCGTGACAACTTCTACAGAAGTCGTTGTAAATGAATCGCAGCCTCTGTGCACCTAGGTCCATTATAGGCAGATTCATCATAAGTCGAGTCCTCTGATTAACCATATTAGACCAGATTTTTCAGGTCTCTTTACATGTCTTCTCTTTCTCCTCTATCATTCTTTGGTTATAAGATAAAGTTGGTGTGAAATTAGTTGTTTACACTTCATATGAGAGATTCCAATATCAAAACTGAACAATCAAGGAAGCCGACACATTCCCAAGTGCATCAGCTTTGCAGTTTCTATCAATGTACCCATGACGGATCGATGTTTCGTTATCTCCTGTACAGACTATTTTCGATGCGAGATACACTTTATCTAATGGCCGCTTTGCTATCATCAAGCACGGTATTCCTTGATGATGCCAATATCAAAAATGCACTCATTCCAATTGAGGCAGGTGTCGGCATTCTCATGTGCTTTATATCTGCATTTTCCATGATTGAATATCACAAGCTATCACCTTTAGAGACTACCTGCATTCACGGACAATTTTCTATGTCATATACACACACAAAAAGAAAAATGAGGTTGTTTTGTGCGTCATATCATGATTGTATTGCTGTCATAGTATGATACTACTCAATCATAATGTGATTCCTAGTTATACTTATATGTTAAGGTTGTAGGAAAACCATAATAAGATTGAGCATGATGAAATCGCCTCTAATCATTTTACATAACAATATTCTGGTTGAGTTGAAATCATAATATGGTTGGGCTCATCATATTATGTTTATGTGAAAAGATTAGAGGCGATGTAATCATATTATGATTTTAGCATAATCATAATATGATTGGGCTCAATCATACTATGATTATCCCTAACCATATTATGATTCTAGCTTAACCATATTTAAATTTACATTTTATACTGAAGCAAAAATGTAGAAAACAAGTTATTATGAAAACAAGTAAAAGAGCTATATTTGGCTGTGGCGAATCTTATATACCCTTCACAAAATTATACTTTAAAATAAAATTTAAAAAAAAAATTATTTTTTTTTTAATTTTTTTAAAATTTTTTTTTTTTCAAAAATTGTTTTTTAAAAATTTTTCCAATATTTTTAAAAAAATTTTTTTAATATAAATTTTTTTTTTAATTTGTTATTGAAAAAAATATATGACAAAAAAAATGTTTTTTGTAAAAAAAATTCGGGTTAAAAAATATTTTTCTCGATTTTGACCCATTGTAGGTCCAACTTACTATAGCTTTAAATACATTGTTGCAATGGACTTTGCAACGATATTGTCTATATTTATGATTTAATAATCGAGATATAGATCAAAAATAGGCCAAAAATAGAGGTTGTCTCGGATTTTTGCTCATATCTCCGTTCTTTATGGACGGATTTTGCTGATTTTAAATAGGAAACTTCTCGAAAGCATGTCTGACAGAATTATTTAAGATTTGGATCCCGAAGATATCTGGGGTCTTCAGAAAATTGATTTCAACAGACAGACGGACATGGCTTAATTGACTCCGCTATCTATAAGAATCCAGAATATATATACTTTATAGGGTCGGAAAAATATATTGTGGAAATTACAAAAGGGAATGACAAACTTATATATACCCTTCTCATGAAGGTGAATGCATTTAACCATAGAGTCTTTCGTGACAAATACTTATATTCGCGTAGAGCATAGAATAGTTACCACCATCATATTGTTGCCATGTTTTTTCTCGGCGTACATTCTCTAGGGATATAATGGCCGCTTTGTTTTTGCTAAATATGTGGATATTATAGCCATTACCGTAATCACTTACGCCCATATTCACACTCAATTTTTAAATTTATTTTAAATAATGTTTGTAAAACTGAATTTCTATACAAAATTTGATTTATAAACCTTTAATAAATATTAAAATTCATAATCAATTTTAATATTTATTGAAGGTTTCTAGCATAGCATAGGGTAACATAGAGACGAGACGTAATTGGCAAAAACCTAACTCTTGCAACAACAAAATACATCTTCAAAACGTCATAAAATAAAACTACTAAGCGTCTTAAAATCATATATAAATCATTAAGAAAAATATGACAAATTTAAACTCTTATTAGGGGTTAAGTTTGTCCAATGATCTAATTTCATTTCCTGCTACTTATATTCATTGAGTCTGATGATTAATGAATAATAAAACAAATTAAAGAGGCCAAGTACTGACAACACGAGCCAGCAATGAAGTACCATTTTGAGATTTTCCTTGTCCAAAGATCTATTTTTATTTATAGCTAGAATTATTAAAACTAATGTAGATAGTAAGTCAAATATGATAAATTTTAGGGCCATAAAATTTAAATGTTCTTTAGATTTTCAAAACGAGTTTGATATCTCCTTTGCCTAATTGTCTATTCTGATATGCTGGCTTGAAATTTCTGAATCATTCTGCTGATTCTCAACAAAGCTATTTATTTAAAATTGAACCTTATATTAAAGTGGCTCTCCTTATTACCACAATATCTCTAAACTCCTTTTAATTTCCCTTGATTTTTAATTCATATAACACCATTATGTTTTAAGTGTAGGGTATCAAATAAACTTGTTTGATTGGTGTCTTTTTGGGTGCCCATGCACGCGCCTTTAGTTTTTCTTTAATACAACTGAGTGTATGTAAGTATTATATCACTATTATATCATAAAAACCATTTACGCAATTTTTTGTTTTTATTGATATCTCGTTTCTTTCAATTTAGGTAATTCAGAAAAAAGATTGTAACAAGTTTTTTTTTTTTTTTTAAAAAAAATCATGTTTTTTGTATATGTCTGCTAAAGTGCTTTTTTTCAAAGTGCATGTAATACACATTGATTTAAATATAAAACTAGGAATATTTATTTAAGTAGGTGTTCTAGTAAACGCCATACGCACACACTCATTTTATATTTTGGTTAGAATTTTTTATTTTTTTAGAACAAAAATCGAAAAAAATTAATACCAGTTTTCATAACCACTTTTAAATATGATTTATAGACAATTATCATAGACCCAACATACTTATTCATTTTATTTAAACCAGAAAAAAAAAATGGAGTAGTGATTTTAAAATTAACTCATAATGACATTTATGACATGACAAATGTTTTGCATTCTGTCGTGCCCAATTTAATTCAAGTATTTTTAATGTTAATCAAGTTCAATTTTATTGCAACCATTTTAAAGAATTCATTGATTTGGTAAATCTAAGATATGAGTAAAAGGATATGAATTTTCCGGTTTGCTACGGCCTTCATCAGCATTATTCGTGTCAGTTGTAAATATTATCTAATTAACTCATTTTATTTTGATATTGAATTCGGGATGTATTCAAATGCATATTGTAGCTGAGTACTGCTCTTCTTATGTTAGTTGGTTGGTTTACGTGGTGGTACCATGCGCGCGAACGGTCAAGTAGAGTCGAAAGGAGGCCACACCCCACGTCATATGTAGTGTCATTTACATGGTAATGTATACTAAAATGTCGAAGTTTTTAGCGGGTCATTAAGTTTAGACCCAGATACCTCACTAAAGTTGGTTAATATGTACACACAGAAAAAAAATATAGTTGTGCGTGGTTACTGTAACCATTGCAACAATATTATAGTCACAGTAACTATATATATGATTGTGGTAACAATAATATGGTTAATTTACGATTCACATGATTGTATCAACCATATATATGGTTACTGTAAACATGTATATGTTTGTGACAACTATTTATTTGATGAAGGACTTACCATATTATGTTGCTCTCGGCTTATTGATATTATAATCTGAGAACAACATATAATGATAAAATTATTCATCATAAAAATGGTTGTCGCAAACATATACTTGTTTACTGTCCTAAATTAACTATATTATTGTTACCACAATCATATATATAGTTACTGTGACTATAATATTGTTAAACATTTTGAAATGGTTACAGTAAACATGCATAACTATACTTTTTTTCTGAGTGTAGTTGCCCAGGAATTTGTGCCTTTTGACACTCAGGGCTGAACAGTGGCAGAGAAGGTGAAAAACGTTAAAGGGGAGACCAAGACGATTTGCATACTAACCTAGCATCCAGTGTCCCTTTAATACTGGCAGCATCTTTGATATATCACATTACGGGTCATCAGTTGCATAATTTTTCGTTAAAAGATGGCCATATTAACTTGGCCACCCTATATCTATCTAAGTGTCTGAGGATAATACTTCTAATAGTCCCCAGTGGAATTGCTACTGAAACAGCAGTGGAGATATTTAAAGCAGATTCTGACTAGCTGGTCTGCCAGTTCATTGTCATAGTAGTCCCTATGCAATGGGAACCATACATTAGTTTGTCATGTCATATACAACACCTAGCCTTGACAGAGCATGCTTACATCTTCATTCGTTAGACGGTATGAGATACCCATCCCAAGTTCGTCATAGAAAACACCGTGTGTACACAAAACAGATTCGTGATAGCAACCAAATTCGTTGCCAATTGAATGATTCTACCTCAGTGACCGAATTTTACAGTTGTGGCTACCAAATTTTAGAAGGGGTAACAAAAGTTTGGTTGCTTCAAGCGAAATTCTTCTTTGTCAACTGACTGTGATAGTACCGAAAAATTATATGTGTGCTAGCGAATCATTCGATTGGCAACAAATTCGGTTGCTACTTTGAATCTGTTTTCTCTGTGTATATATCCTGGTGTCATATTCGTACACGATATTACCCCTACACCACTCACTCCTGGAGGAAACTAATACTTTGAACACCCTATCAAAATATCTATATGAAGTAATATAGTCCGATGTTTGGTATACGATCGAAGGTAGTAGGCCCAGAATCTCCGCGTGACTATATGTTCTCGATCTCCAACATCCAGATGCATTAAGCCTGGTTGCGCTGCTGCAAAGTGGTTTAGAAACGTTTTTTTTTTTTTTTTGTTGGAACTAATTCGATATCTCGGGAACCGTTTGAGATATTATTACGAAATTTTACATGTTTGGAGCTGAGGTATTTTCGAGTTGATTTGCAGTTGTTCAGCTTCCTAGCGCTATTGGGGGTCAGTGCGTTACCCCTCAAAGTTGATCACCTCGGGTCACAATTTTTAAAAAAAAATCGCCAAAATCAATTTATGATCGGAATGAGCTGACTCGAAAATACCTCAGCTCCAACCATGTGAAATTTCGTAATAATATCTCAAATAGTTCCCGAGATATCGAATTATTTCCAAAAAATTTTCCAAAAAAAAAAAAAAAAAAAACATTTCTAAACCACTGTGTTCCAGCAGAGGTGGCCATTATGTGAAGGTCTATTGGAACATGGTATAGTGTTCAGTGGTAAGAATTGAACATACTATAGCTATATACATCTATTTAACTATGTTAGGATTAAGTCCCCATTTATAGGCCATCATTGCCTTCTTAACCCTGTATTGAGTATTCAGTTTCCATGATAGTTTAGAGTTTAGGATAGTACCTAAATATTTCCCATTATTTGAAAGGGGGATGTTGCAGTTTTTCAACCGCGGAAGTCTTAACTATACATGTGAAATGGTTCAATCTTTTTTATGAACCTTTTTCTCTGAGCTCTAGCTCAATATATTTGGTCAATTCACAATGTCTCTTATCATGTCCTAATATTTCACGACTCGGAAGCTCGGCTTAACCGACTCTTAGGTTTTCGGCGAAGGTCTCTGCTGGTTGGTAACGAGAACGTCATAAAAATAGCATACATAATAGTATTATTTTAGGAAATTTTTCTTGAAAGTCAATAACAACATTTTCAAACTATGGAGAAATATTAGGACATTATGACAATATGACATTATAGGATACCTTGTGAACTGACCAATTATATTTAAACAAGTAAGAGAACTATATTCGGCTATGCCTAATCTTATATAACCTTCACCAAATTACACTTTAAAATAAAATTTTAAAAATTCTTATTTTTTTAAAAAAAATTTTTCGAAATTTTTTTTTTTAAGTTTTCCAATTTTTTTTATAAAAATTTTTTTAAGTTAAACATTTTTTTTTTTAATTTATTAGTGAAAAATTAAAAAAATTCTTATTTTTAAAAAAAAAAATTTTTTTCGAAAAAGTTTTTTCCAATTTTTTTTAATTTAAAATTTTTTTTTAATTTATTAGGGAAAAATTTTAAAAATTCTTAGTTTTAAAAAAAAAAATGTTTTTCGAAATTTTTTTTTTAAGTTTTTTCCAATTTTTTTTATAAAAATTTATTTTTTTTAATTTATTAGTGAAAAAAAAATTCGGGTTAAAAAATATTTTTCCCGATTTTGACCCATTGTAGGTCCAACTTACTATAGCCTTATATACATCGTTGCAATGGACTTTGAAATATCTATCATTAGATATCCATATTGTCTATATTAATAACTTAGTAATCGAGATATAGATCAAAAATAGGCAACAAAAATAGAGGTTGTCTCGGATTTTTGCTCATATCTCTTTTATTTATAGACGGATTTTGCTGATTTTAAATAGGAAACTTCTCGAAAGCATGTCTGACAGAATTATTGAAGATTTGGATCCCGAAGATATCTGGGGCCTTCAGAAAATTGATTTCAACAGACAGACGGACATGGCTAAATCGACTCCGCTATCTATATGAATCCAGAATATATATACTTTATGGGGTCTGAAAATTATATTGTGGAAATTACAAATGTTATATATACCCTTCTTATGAAGGTAAAGGGTATAATTAAGTACACACGTATAAAAATAAGTTGTAAACACGTCCCGAATTCTATTTCCCAATATTATGGGAGAATAATATTTGTAACTGATATTAAAGAGCATAAAGAATGCTGATGAAGTTTGTAGCGTTCAAGAAAATTAATTTTATTCTGTATTTTGTTAATAAAGAACCTGTAGGTAAAAGGGATTTCATTTAATTTCTTAATTATTTTATCATTTCAACTGTACTTTTTATTGTATATACAATACAAATTTGCAACCAATCCTTTGATTAGTAATTTAAAAAAAAATAATGTTTGTTAAAATATGACATGACAAGGATACGTTTTCTTTTACAAAATTGTCATTTAGTTTTGTTAATATGAATATGAGGATTGCTTTCTTTTTGTTTCATGATACCATTATTACACTATAATGTAATAAAACTAAATAACTTAGAACATAGAACTAGAAAAAATATAAACATTAGGGTAATTAGAGATGCAAGTGTCGGGTGCGGAAATCAGGGTCAGTCCTTGGAGGCATTATCATCTTTAGTAGTAGTATTCTCTTTCTGCATTAAGTAGGCCTTGCGGTAGGAGCCCTCCGGATCGTAGATTTTCTCCAAACGTACCCAATCCGCGGGACGATTGTCTATAAGATGATGCGTCACCTTGTCCGAACCGTATTTCTGACGTTCCGTGCATTTGGCGCAATTGGTCATTATAGCGTCGGGAAGAGTCTCTGAAATTTGAAAATCCTTCAAAATAATGGTGTTTTTGTTAATGGCAACAGGAACAGGGATTCAGGAGTTGTATCTTACCTTTCAACATCTTGGCATCAGGAGTGCAGGGACCCAAACCCTCTAAACACTTGATGTAGTTGTTAAGTAAACGTTCCTGGCCCAAAATCTCATCAATATCGATATTATCGAATTTATTATCATAAGTTTGTTTCAAAGGAGCTGCAGTGGTAGCAGGAGGATGGGGTACCGCTTGTATAACTACAGCCAAGGCGAACAATACTGCCAACCATATTAAATGCGACATTTTATTTTTATTTTTTTAAAAACTTTGTTTAGGTTTGAAGCTCTGAATATTATTATAAGTATTTATTCAAACTGCAGCAGCTTTTTATAGCCATATCAGGGGAAAACATGCGTGTTTTATCAGCACTTATCTAGCGACTAATTCAAATTTAATCGATCATGATTTAATAAGAATTTTAGCTAAATTATTTAAAATTGCTAACAATTGTTTTAATTTAAAGTGATTAAAGGTAATTTTTTGTGAAAAAATAATATTTTCCATATTTAATAAAGACTTGCTAGTCTTTAAATTTACAGCCTTATAAACAAAAAATTGCTAAATATTGTATTTGTTTGTCTACAGTATTGAAATTAATACATTAAACTAAAACTAAGTTAATAGAAGTTTTACATTTAACCTACTGGCATTAAAATGTCCATAATATTTTATTATTATTAGTGTTTCTACAGCCTTCATACAAAACAACCAAAGGGCATCATCTTCTTTAGATTGGCAAAGAGAAAAAAAGAAAAACAACCATTCAACCAACCAACTAATAACTATAATCATTTTCAAAATATCTTATTAGAACAAAAACGTGAAATTGTTTTCCAGTGTAAATATACAGACTTATACATACGTCAGAAAGAAAGAAAAAACTCTTCTCACAGCAACCAACAACATCACACAAGAAGTTCATATTGCATGTCTTTTGTTTTGTAGCCGAGTTTTTTTGTTTTTTGTTTTAGGTTTCTAGTTTCTAGTTTAGGGCGACCATAAATAAAACTGTGCAATGTCATAATTTATGAACTTGAATTTTTATAATTCTTTCCTTTTATTGTTGTATTTCTTTTTTTTTTTTCTTTCAATAAATCCCCTGACATTAATGACATAAATCCTCTAAATTCTAAAATTTTGATGAGAAAAAAATGTAACCCATCTTTAATGAGATAATAAAAATCGCCTTTAGTCCTGCTTTTTTGTTGTTGTAATGACGCTTGTGTTTTTTTCTATTTCTTTTAGATTATTAGAATTTTTATTGGTTTTTTTTCTTAAGAAAATCAATAAGGTAGGGCTTTTGTTATGAATGATTTAAGGCAGTGTGAGACAAAATAATGTTAGTACTTAGGTACATATGAGAAAATAAAGGTCAAATATCTAGAATATCATAAAAATACAAGCTTAAAATTTATTTCATTATTAAAATAGTGAGGATTACCTAAAGTATATTTAAATTTAGATTTTGCAGACTCTTGTGGGCTGCGATTTTTCTAATACTATGTTCAGACATGCATTCTTAATTGTCTCAATTTAATTATAATTAAATTTAGTATTCACACATAGGTACTCAATTTAGTTTACTCAATTAGCATTTGGCTTCAAGTTAAGCAGACATTCTTCACTGGCCTCACTCTATGCCAGTCACTTCCTCTTCAATTTGAAAAAACATATAATTGACTTTATTTAACTATTTGTTAATTATAAAATTTGTTTAGAAAATTAAATAACTTAAAAATAACTTCGCCGGACATTTTTTTTAATTTTTAATTTGTTTGTTTACTTCGGCTTGCCATTGTACAGCATTTTTTCTTCTCACTGAACATACTTCTCAGTAAACATACTTGCTACAAGGGTTGCATTTCGAATTTTACACAATTAGTAATACAATTAAGTATTAATTGCACAATTTAGTAATTGAGTTTTTGTATGAAAAATTTAGCTCAATTAAGGCCTTAATTGTGTAAATATTCTTAATTGTGCAATTAAGGTGCATGTTTGAACATAGTAAAAGCATTCTTAGTGTTCAACATTGTTAAAGAAATATCATTCGAAACTTCCTTACAAACTTTTTTTTATAAAAAATTCGTATCATATAAAGTAACATGATGCATATTGAGGGAACTAGAGGAGGTGTAGTTTTAAACCACAATGGCGGGAGCGGAGCTGCAAGGGAAAATTTTTGTTTTGATTTGAAAATTGAAAAAAATTTTGAATTTTTTCAAATTTTTAGATTTTATTTTGAAACATTTGTACAACATAAATTTTTTTCAAAGTATTGGCCATTGTTAGCTTTTATCTTTCCCCATCTTTCTGGCAACATATGAATTCCGAGCCAAAAGCACTACTTATCTTTTGAGGCCAACAACGAATGGTATCCACCCAATTTCCCTGCTTTTGGATTAATCCAGCTGCTCGTAAACATTTTGAAATTGCTGCTTGAGTAGCTTCCAATGATTTTGCAAGTTCTTGTGGAGTTCCACAACAATCTTCATGGAGTAATGCCTCCAATTCTTGATTTTTAAACTTTTTTGGCTGGCCTGGGCGATCTTTGTCTTCTGTGGCAAAATCGAAGTGATGATTTTACTGCACAAATCATCTCTCGCACGTTGAAACCGATAAAACACATTCACCAAAAGCTGTGGTGAACTTCAGTGACACTGTTTTTTAATTCAACTCTTTGCCACTTTTTCTAGAGTCTTTAAAACATTTTTATTGGCATTTTCCTAAACAATTACATTTTTTGAAGTCATTGTTTATGTGTTTTTGCAAAACTTTGTCTTCAGGACATTGCTTTTTTAAGGGGTTTTCCCGGAGTTAATAAAACAAGTAAGAGAACGATATTCGGCTGTGCTGAATCTTATATACTCTTCACCAAATTATATTTTAAAATAAAAATTTAAAATATTTTTAGGTAAACAAAACTCATTTTTTTTTAAAAAATTTAAAAAAAAATTTAAATTTTTTTCCAAATTTTTTTAATTTTTTTTTTCCAATTTATTAGTGAAAAATAATTTAAGAAAAAAAAATTTTTTGAGTAAAAAAAATCGGTTTAAAAAATATTTTTCCCGATTTTGACCCATTGTAGGTCCAAAGATAACCATACTGTAGATATATATCTCGTTGCAATGGACTTTGAAATATCTATCATTAGATATCCATATTGTCTGTATTAATGACTTAGTAATCCAGATATAGATCAAAAATAAGCCAAAAATCTAGGTTGTCCCGGTTTTTTCGTTATATCTCAGCCATTTGTGGATCGATTTTCTCGATTTTAAATAGCGACCGAGCCGGAAGAATTCCCGATATATTTATGTATCAATAATGTTTGTAAGTTATTTGAAAGCTAGGGAAAGATGATTTCAACATACAGACGGTCAGAGGGACATGGCTATATCGACTTCGCTATCTATGACGATCCAGAATATATATACTTTGTGGGTTCGCAAATGAAAAATGTGGAAATTACAAACGGAATGACAAACTTATATATACTCTTGCCACTCATGGTAAAGGGTATAAAAAGGCTCAAAGTATTTATTGTTTGTCGAATGAAATGAAATATTGTTCGTCGAGTGCAGTGTAGCTTTGTTATTTAGTGTTTGTTTGGTTATCTTGTGATAACAAAGTAATATTTTATACTATACTCTTTCATAAACAACGTAAGTAATAGGGTGGTTAGATTACTAACCACTGTACTGAAAAAGGTTTTATATAATGTGTTTCTCTACATAATTTTATGTATGCGTTTTCTCAATGAAAATAAATATAGAAGCTATGTTATTGGAAGGTATAGTGTCTGCAGTCTTGAATCCCAGAAAAAAGAGAATTATGAGGAGCAAACTGATATGATGGTGCTCTGTGACATATTTTTGGTGGTCTAGTCAAAATTTTATGGTGATTTTGATTCATATGATGACATACATCTATACAATTTTGCTAATACTTCTGTTAGTGACTTATCTACCCAAAGTGTTGTGGTGGAACCAAAAAAAGGAACCAATTTTAGATTGGAGATGGGGATTTAGCACATGATGTAATCAAATTGGAGAATATCTCACCTACACAGCTATTTCGTTTGTTTTGATCAAGAAACTTAGTCAAAATGATTCAAATACATTTATACACTATGAAAATGTTTGTCACAATTATTTTTAATGCCAACCGTTATGGTGGTTAATAAACTAACCACCCCTATATATAAAAACCTTTATCTGTATTTTTAATGTAAAAATGTAAATGTTTTGATTATAAACTTATACACATAAAACCAAGTTAAAGAAATAAAGGAAAACATCCCGCATAAGACGTTTGTCACAGCAGAGACTACTTACAAATTTTAGATGGCCTTCTAACTTGTTAATTGATGAAATCGTACAAAATATTGCAAAAAAATATTAAAAAAGCAATAAAATGAAAATAAAAACAAAGAATTTTATTTCATGTTGAAATCATTTAGTTTTAGTCATAGAGAAATATGTATACATAGAGCGGAAACTCTCCTGTCAAAGACCTAACTCAGTTGTCAAAAACCTAAGTGCTGAGAATGTATTAGTAAAAAAACCTAAGTGTAAACAAAAACAACACTCGTATGTGTGATTATTTTGAGCAAAATTTTTGTATTTTTTTCTAGTTTCCACTCTTGTTGTTTCTCTATGGTTTTATTTACCAAATAATGTAAAAAGTGCCATTTGTTTTGCTACTTACTGTTTAAGAATTACTTTTTTCAAAAGAAACAACTTTAATATAAAATATTTTGTTCTTATTTGTTATAAAATGGGTTGGTTGGTTGGTTTAGTTTGGTTTATGAACGCATTGTATTGTATTCATTCCTCTTTTATCTTTGCTCACATATTTCTTATGAAATATGGTTCAGGAAGTTATGAGTTTGCTAAACAACAATAGAGGAAAATAAAGGCAAACAAATCGGAAAATGCACTCAAAAGCCACATACACATATAATTATGCACTCTTAAAATCATATAAAAAAAAGCAGTTTTGTTAAATCATTTCTATAATTTTTTAAACACTTTTTTCTTCTTTTTTAAATATATATAAAAAAAGGCAAATAAATTGTTATGCCTGGTTTAATATATCTCTGCAAAGGACAGACATTGAAACAGCTGGCTTTCAGACAAAGTTTTTTTTTTTTTTTGCTTAGAGCCTTTATGGCTATAATTTTCTTCATACAAGTACTTTATGTATATAATTGTTTGATAAATAACTATTTTATTTTTCTAGATTAGTTCTGGCTAAATTAACATACTTATATAAAACCTGGGTTTAAAGCATTTTAGAATTTATATTTATTATGAGTTTTAGTAAATGATGGTTATAATGATGATTTTCCTAGAAAACTTTTTCAACTCCCCGGAAATGGCAGTCTGCAATACTTGTATTGTTTTAATTATTTATTTATTCTCCTTTGTAAAGTCTAGGTTTTTCATTGCAATTATGTAATAAAAGTTTATTTATAATTTTTTGTTTTATCATTTGTAAAATTTAACATAAATTTCAGATTGCTCATTTAAATTTAACACACTTTTTCGTACCTTTTTCTGGTGCTGTTGCTATTGTAAATTTATAAAACATACATATAAAATTAATTAGAGCATAAAATCTGTTGTATTTTACAAATTAGTTAAACATAAAATGTTGTATGTTTGATTGTATATAAATCTTGTTTTTAACGCTTTAAATAGAGAGCAAATACAACAGCTTCAAGTTACACAGCTTTTTATTCATAATTTCTTTCGCAAAACAAATAAAATACCAACTAAACATGTTTCGTTTTTTCAGCAAATTGAAAAATTAGTTTCTGTTTTAATATTTCTTTTGTTTGAGTTACAAATAAAAAAAACACATGATTTGTAAACTTTTTTTTGGATTTTTAGTGTGTTTGGGTGAGGTAGTTTTATTTAATAATATCCGTATCCGGAATTATTGTTAAACAGGTTGCTTAAGATTGAAATATTTGCAATTTTCTATAGCCGTATGTTGTGCGATTTTTAAAATACAGTATGAAAGTTGTTGTGAAATGTTACATTTTTGATAAAACACAACTGATCATCATTTTTGCAAATTCCGGAAGAGATATTACTATTTCAAGATTCGAAGTCATTACTGATACCCAATTGAAGATTCATGAGATTTGTCAAAACATTTACAAGATTCTCTATAGAAAATATTGTGGCCAACAAGAAACTCTAATGAAAATGTTGTCGCCAACAAGAGTTTCTACAGATAATTTTGTCGCCAACCAAATTTTCTATAGAAAATGTTGACGCCAACAATATTTTATATTGAAAATGTTGTGGCAACAAGATTTCTATATAGAAAATGTTGTGGCCAACAAGATTTTCTATATAGAAAATGTTGTGGCCAACAAGATTTTCTATATAGAAAATGTTGTGGCCAACAAGATTTTCTATATAGAAAATGTTGTGGCCAACAAGATTTTCTATATAGAAAATGTTGTGGCCAACAAGATTTTCTATATAGAAAATGTTGTGGCCAACAAGATTTTCTATATAGAAAATGTTGTGGCCAACAAGATTTTCTATATAGAAAATGTTGTGGCCAACAAGATTTTCTATATAGAAAATGTTGTGGCCAACAAGATTTTCTATATAGAAAATGTTGTGGCCAACAAGATTTTCATTATAGAAAATGTTGTGGCCAACAAGATTTTCTATATAGAAAATGTTGTGGCCAACAAGATTTTCTATATAGAAAATGTTGTGGCCAACAAGATTTTCTATATAGAAAATGTTGTGGCCAACAAGATTTTCTATATAGAAAATGTTGTGGCCAACAAGATTTTCTATATAGAAAATGTTGTGGCCAACAAGATTTTCTATATAGAAAATGTTGTGGCCAACAAGATTTTCTATATAGAAAATGTTGTGGCCAACAAGATTTTCTATATAGAAAATGTTGTCGCCAACAAAAATTTTTATAGAGAATGTTGTCGTCAACAAGATTTTCTATAGAAAATGTTGTCGCCAACAATATTTTCTATAAAAAAGTTGTTGCCAACAATATTTGTCGCAAACCACATTTTCTAAACACGATTTTTTATAGAAAATGTTGTGGCCAACAAGATTTTCTTTATAGAAAATGTTGTGGCCAACAAGATTTTCTTTATAGAAAATGTTGTGGCCAACAAGATTTTCTTTATAGAAAATGTTGTGGCCAACAAGATTTTCTTTATAGAAAATGTTGTGGCCAACAAGATTTTCTTTATAGAAAATGTTGTGGCCAACAAGATTTTCTTTATAGAAAATGTTGTGGCCAACAAGATTTTCTTTATAGAAAATGTTGTGGCCAACAAGATTTTCTTTATAGAAAATGTTGTGGCCAACAAGATTTTCTTTATAGAAAATGTTGTGGCCAACAAGATTTTCTTTATAGAAAATGTTGTGGCCAACAAGATTTTCTTTATAGAAAATGTTGTGGCCAACAAGATTTTCTTTATAGAAAATGTTGTGGCCAACAAGATTTTCTTTATAGAAAATGTTGTGGCCAACAAGATTTTCTTTATAGAAAATGTTGTCGCCAACTATATTTTCTATATAGAAAATGTTGTCGCCAACTATATTTTCTATAGAAAATGTTGTCGCCAAGAATATTTTTTATAAAAAAATATTGTCGCCAACAATATTTTTTATAGAAAATGTTGTCGCCAATAAGATTTTCTACAGAAAATGTTGTGACCAGCAAGATTTTCTATAGAAAATGTTGTGACCAGCAAGATTTTCTATAAAAAATATTGTCGCCAACAAGATTTTAATAAAAATTGTCGCCAACAATATTTTTTACAGAAAATGTTGTCGTCAACAAGATTTTCTATAAGAAATTTTATCGCCAACAAGAATTTTTTAGAAAATTTTGTGGCCAACAAGATTTTCTATTGAAAATAGAAGTGTAAATATTAAGAAATAAAAAGTTTTTGCATTTTGAACCTTCTCGACCGCTTACAGGAGAAGTCGATTGTGCTATTAAGCAACCACTCCTCTTGTTTTGCTTCCACTAAATGACATGTCAAATAATCTCCATTAGTCAGCATGACAATTCCAACTTGTTATCAGTAGTAACTCTTTAAAACCTCCTTCCAAAAGCCTCTCAATTACCACTTTAACTAATTACAATATCATTGACATTTTCTACCAACAACCACACGCTAATTAGTTTAACAATTACTTTATAAATAAAAACTAAAAAACTAAAATTCTTAACCATCTCAATTAACATTAGAATCATGTCTGTGGTACAATATGAGTACAAACGAAAGCATTATATTTCCCCCATTGACAATCAAAGTAATTTAATGACATTTCACAAATTGCAGTTAAAATCGAAAGAATTATTGGAAAACATACAAAACAACAGCAAAACAGCATTAACAGCAAAAATAAAAAAATAAGGAAAATAACAGCTAGAAAAAAGAAAAAAAAAAAACCAACAGATGTTGGACCATGGTGATGCAACAACAGCATTCTCGGCAACTTTATGAGTTTACAAACAACAGCAAAAAAACAACAGCATACTTAAATAACTAATACGAGTATTGTTAACAAACTTAACTTAACTAACACATGCAGCCAACTAATATTATAAGTATAAGTATGGAGGTAAAAATAAATAAATAATTTAGAAAAAAAATTATAAAAGGAAAAGCTGTAAGTAAAAGAGTTAAATATTTGTGATGAAGATTTATATTGATTTTTTGGTTTAAATGAATCAGTTGCATTCTGTACAGGTTCCGGCCAGATTACAGCAGCTCATAATAGATAGGAAACTTTTGCATCCATCAAATACAGATAATTAACTTAGCGCCATGGATATTTGGCTTTGGTATCGATTCGGCTGGTTGGCCGGGATTCACATACGATTTCTTACACTTCGGGTTATCGTGATGAATCCATTTTTCATCGCAAGTACTGATTCGGTGCAAAAGTGATTTTCTTTTGTAGCGTTCAAGCAGCATTTTAGACATGAAAAATCGTCTTTCAAGGTCTCTCGGCTTTAAATCGTATGCTACAGAATTTCCCTGCTTTTGGATGAATCCTGCTGCTCGCGAACGGTTTGAAACTGCTGCTTGAGTAGCTCCCAATTATTTAAAAAGCTCTTGTTGAGTTTTACAACAATCTTCATAGAGTAATGCGTCCGATTCTTGCTCTTCAAACTTTTTTCGCTGATCTGTCCTAGTCTTCCGTGTCAAAATCCCCACTTCTGAATCGAACAAACCATGTCATGCATGCTGAAACAGTCGAAACACATTCACCATTGGCTTTGGTGAGCAATCGGTGTTTTCAGCTGCACTTTATTCAAATTAAAGAAGTGAAGAGAAACTTCCGGCATATGACGCTTTGTTGGCACAAAATGCTCACATTTCTTAAGTAAAAAAAACTTTATTGTTTACACTATAATGATTTATAATTAAGTGAGAATAAATGACACATATGTACTCTTCAAAATGACATATAAGTTATTAAAAACAAAAATCGCGTTCAAAAGATACGCCATCTATTATAAACTCCGCATATTAAAGTGATACACCCAATATTATAGCAATATATAACGTAATTCGAAATGAGTCCTGAAAAACCTATAACTTAAGTATTTTTTCTATGCCCGGCGTCAACATTTTTTTAAATTTTTTTTTTTCGCCTACATTATTAAGAAACAGTGTCAGAAAATAGTTTATTTTTGGTGCGACTATCCATAGAAATTTACACATGATCTTTTATGATAACTTCGAAATCAGTAAAGATCGTTTGGATATTCACTAAACCGAATTAGGCTCTTAAATGATCAATTAAAATGTTTTCTAAGTACAAATTACACAAGATAAGGTGGAGTTTCATATTGTTACGTTTTTACTTTTTAAAAACGTGGGTTTATCTCCTTTAAATAAACCGAATTCTTTTGATTGCAAATAAAAGCAGTTTTAGTAGTTTAAAATTATAACAACTTTTTATTTACTTAGAATGTACACCAACAACAATTCATATAGTCACTCAGTGTCTTTTTACATGTTTATTAATTCGCAGAAATGCACACAAACTTTATAATGTACAAACACACGTACAAGACAGTTGATGTTAACTCTAACAGCGCCAATGATAAACTCAACTCAACAGCAGCCTCTGCCACTATTTATACACAGACAGCCATCTTCATCCGAGTAGTCGAGATTGTTCTTAACGGTCAACTAGTATGTTCGATTTCTAGAGCTTTCGATGTCATTGCCAGCAGCCCAAACATTTAGTGTTGCCATACTTACAAACAATGTCAATGATGGACGTGCCTTCAAACATGATGAATGCTGCAGGCAGTCGTTACAATATTCGTAACAATATTTTATTTTTTTTTGGTTTGACAAAAAAATGCTTTGGTACCTTTAAAACTCTGCTTTCATTCATCAACATCCGTAGATTTATTAAAGTAGTAATAAATAATATAGTTTTTCCACTTGATCAAAGGAAACAAATAACTAAAGCACATACCGCTTTAAATAGTACAAATACAACAAAAAAATAAAATAAAAATGAGAAAAAATGAAATAGTAAAAAAAGAAAACACTAAAATAAAAATAATAATAATAAAAATGATAATGATGTTGTTAAGCAGTGGTAAAAGCATAAAAACAGAAAACAACAAAATCCCATAGAATTGAAAGAAACTAACAAACGAAAATAAGAAATACGAAAGACTCTACAGCTCTCTTAGTAGCTCTCCCGTTTTATTTAGTAATAATCTGGTTTTTAAAGCCAGGTTCGATGTTTATGCTCACAAACTAACAGACAGACGGACAGACAGACAGAAAGACAGGCATGCAACTAGAAGATGACTTTAAACCACAAGAAAACGGTCCATTGATTACTTTCTTCTTAAGATTCTAACCTGAGAACGTTTTTAACTTTCAAACATAACAAACGTGTTCGTTCGCCATTTATTAGTTGCTCGAGCGGTCTAGTGCGGTTAAACAAAAGTTTCGTTTAAAAAAACTAGAAAATTATTTAAATATTTTCAACAAGAAAAGAAATTGTTTTTAAGTTAAAAGTAATTGTGTTGTATTCTTGTTATAAACATACTTAGTTTTGTTTAGTAATTTTATAACAATAGAAATTAACATTTAAATTGAGTGTGAAATAATGTTAAATTCTCTTTCTGGCTAAAAATTCTTAAGCCGTAAAAGTAAAAAAAAAGTAAAAATGTATGTGAGTGTGCCGGTGCCGCAGCCGCAACCTGTGTTTTAAATCTATTGTTTTGCTAATAAGTAGCAACAACAAACCCCAAAGAATTAGTGAAAATATTTGCTAGAAAAAGTTTCTAAATTTCTACATTAAATTTTCTATATTAAGAATAAATGGCAAATTATATGACTAAAATTAAATTTTATAACCATTAAATTGAAAATAATTCAAATACTTAATAATAGAAAAAAAAAAACCATGAGTTATTTAACAAAATTGGAACTTTTGGTAAGTTTACTGTAAATCTTGTTTAAAAAGTATTTGAACTTAATAGAAATGTGTATTTGTTATACAAGGTGGCGCAAAAGTAATCCTCCTATCAGAAAATGCTATAAATTTTGCCGATTATTGGTCAAATAAATAGTCCGCAATATTCCGCGTTCTGGAGCAGTGTAGCGTAACATTTTTTATTAACGTGTATTTCGCATGTGTTTACTACACAAATGTCAAAACAGAACTGACATTAGCGGCAAATCGCAAAATTTATAGCATTTTCTGATAGGAGGATTACTTTTGCGCCACCTTGTAGAATTGACATGTTTATAGTTTTAATTTTGCTAAATACATAATTTTCTTTGAAATTTATTTAACCTTCACCGTATTTTTTGTTCTTTAAATTTTTAAATAATGTTTATTTTATGTTATCAGCAAACCGTGTAATAAGAACTAAATTTATTCCATTTTTTTACAATATGTTCTTTTTAGTTCAGTTGTTTTGTATTTTATGCATACTTATCATTATAATTTTACACTCAACGAGGTTGACACCAAAAGTCTTAGTAAATTGTCATAAGCAATTTATGGAAAATATAAATATAAAGAAATGGACTTTATCATTCCATTTCTATTGGGTGTTATGACTTATAAATGCGGAATTTACAATAGATGACTTATCTTTTGAACGTGGTTTTTGTTTTTAATAACTTACATGTCTTTTTAAAGGGTACATATCTGTCATTTATTCTCACTTAGTTATTGAACATTATAGTATAAACAACAAAGTTTTTTTTTTTTTTGCTTCGAAAATGTTGAATTTTGTACCAACAAAGCGTCATATGCTGGAAATTTTGCTTTACTTCTTTAATTTGAAACAAGTAAGCGTACTATATTCGGCTATGCCGAATCTTATATACTCTTCACCTTCGTTGTGGCTGCATTAATTGCCCAATTTCAGCGTATAGCATCCTAAATATATCAAGAAAACTTTTAAAAATTTTACATTTTCTTGCTGACGAAGTTACAAACGAAATGACAATCTTATATATATCCTTCTCACGAAGGTCAAGGGCATAAAAACAACAACGCCAAACGAAACGAAACACAAAAAACAAAACATGCAAAGCAATGAAACCAACACACATCCAAACATACGTTTTGTTGCTCCTTTGTCAAAGCATGTAATAAATTGTCTTTTTTCCATGAAATTTCCAGAGATTGTCTCGGATTTTTGCTCATATCTCCGTTATTTATGAACGGATTTTGCTGATTTTAAATAGGAAACTTCTGAAAATCATGTCTGACAGAGTTTTTGAAGATTTGGATCCTGAAGATATCTGGGGTCTACAGAAAATTGATTTCAACAGACAGATAAACGGACATGGCTAAATCGACTCCGCTATCTATATGGATCCAGAATATATATACTTTATAGGGTCGGGAAATAATATTGTGGAAATTACAAATGGAATGACAAACTTATATATACCCTTCTCATGAAGGTGAAGAGTGCCGCTGAAGCACACCGATTGCTCATCGAAGCTTATGGTGAATGTGTTTCATCGGTTACAAGGTGCGAGAGATGGTTTGTTCGTTTCAGAAGTGGTGACATTGACACGGAAGACAAAGATTGCCCAGGCCAGCCAAACATGTTTGAGAACCTCGAAGGCATTACTCCATGAAGATTGTTGTCAAAACTCAACAAGAGGCAAATCATTTGGAGCTACTCAAGCAGCAATTTCAAAATGTGTGCGAGCAGCAGGATTCATCCAAAATGAAATGATGCTGGAACACTATAAAAGAAAATCATTTTTACACCGAATCATTACCTGCGATGAACAATGGATCCATGTGAAGCCCGGCCGGTATGTGAAGCCCGGCCAACCAATAGAATCGACACCAAAGACAAATATCCATTGCGCTAAGGTAATTCTCTGTACTTGTTGGAAGCAAAAGGGTCCTATCTATTATGAGCTGCTGAAATCTGACCAGAACATCGCAGGGATCCTGTACATAATGCAAATAATGCGTTTTAAGCTAATATTCCAATCAAGACAACGCTCAACCACATGTAAAAAATATTTAGAATAAATTGGTTGGGAAGTTTTGCCTCACCCGCTTTATAGTCCAGACTGTGCCTGGTCCGACTACTATTTGTTTCGATTGATGCAGAACACTCTCTCTAGTATACGCTTCACGTTGGAACAGAGTAAACGATATTGGCCTCAACAGATGAGCAGTTCCTTTGGCAAGGAATCCTTAATTAGCCAGACATATGGGAAAAAGTCATACCTAACAGTGGCCAATACTTTGAATTAATTTATATTGTAAAAATATTTCAAAATAAAAGCAAAATATTTGAAAAGATCCGGCATTTTTAAGTCATGGATGGATATTAATCATTGCATTATTTCTTTTAAACATCTTACTCCAGTCACATAAACATCTTCGTTGATATGAAAAGAGTTCTGTGCAGCGCTTCCATTTAGGTGCATTGGAATACTCTCTAAGGTTTCTCTTTTTTTCTTCCCACACAAAATTATTACGCGAAAGTCGTGTTCATATTTTTAAGATGTTCATGCATTTTAGAAAAATAAGACAGGTCTTATTGGACCTGTGCAACCAGAAATTTTACCGACTTCACTCCATAATTTCTCGGTTTTTTGTTTGTAAAATTAGGTAATATACCTTACCACAATAGCAATCGACTTTGTACAGATGAAATTAAAAAATTTAAACAATTTGTATTGCCGAGCGGAGGCGCTTAGCCACTCAGAAATACCACTGAAGTGCCTTTCACAAATCGTTCAAATACTACTGATGTGGCCACGCAATGAGCGGCCTCGCCCTATCTACTTCGAATCGGCTTTAAATAAAATGAAGAAAAGGTTTTTTTAAATGGTTTTTATTTACTGAAAATCCTTTTTTAATAAAATATCTTAATTATATTGTTACGTTTTTACCTTTTAAAAACGGGGGTTTATTTCCTTTAAATAAACCGGATACTTTTGATTGTAAATAAAAGCAGTTTTAGTAGTTTAAAACTGTAACAACTCTTTATTTATTTGAAATGTACAATAACAACAGTCTAAATAGTCACACGTCTATCAATTCGCAGAAATGCACACACCCAAATGTACACGACAGTCAATGTCAACTCTAACAGCACCAATGATCAACTCAACTCACAACTGCAACTTCTGCCACTATTTATACACGCGCCATATATCGTGAATCTTTTACAATGATCTTAACGGACAACTAGAACATTCGAATTCTAGAGCTTTCGATATTAATGTTAGCAGCTTAAACATTTAGTGTTGCCACACTCATAAAGCATGCTATCAACATTGTTGATGAGTAGAAGCTTCTACTAATGGACGTCCTCATAAACATGATAAATGTTGCAGGCAGTCGTTACAGACCGTTAAACACAAATCGCTATTACACATTCGTAACAATATATTATTATTGTTTCATCAAACAGATACTGCAATGCGGTTTGCTTATATGCACATACATCCAGAGTCTCTGGCGGGAAGCGAACCCTCTACTAGTCTAGTCTATCGGGGCACCTACTATGCTTATATTTCTGAAATTTATAAAACAAATTGACTGATATTTTTAAATATAAATAACAAAATGATCTAAGGTATACTTTATATATTAATATTTGGAGCTTCTTTACAAAATTTCTTTGATCAGCAGAATCCATCTAGTTGCATAATAAAGTAAGTCATTCTCAGTATGATCCTCGTATATTCTCATTCTTGTATGTTTTTTATACTTGTTAACATGTATTTTCCATTAAATGATGTGTATTACCTTTTTGGTTGCCGATGTATGTGTGTTAAATTATTCGCAATTAACAATTTTTCCTAACACTTTTGTTAGATATTGTATATTTTCTTGCTTTTATATCTCGTTTTTAATAAAAATTGAGGTTAGGTTGTTGTTGTTATTGTTGTTAAAGTACAACTGTTAATTAAGTGTGAAAAATTCTAACCACACATTTGATTACAGTGCTTTGACTAGTGTTTTATTGAAGGAAAATGTCATTTAATTGTTGAGTCACTTTTATCTGGATTTATGCAACAACATCTAGTTGACATTCCGCGGTTGCTTTGTAGCAAACTATTTTAGCCATGAAAATTTATCAAATGACTGGTTTTTCATTAGCTATTACTGGATGAGAATCTAGAAATTAATTTTTATTTATCCGAGCTGGACATTTTGGAAATCTGCTGGTTCTTACACCTGCATTCTTATGAAATTTTATTGCAATCCTTGAATTTTTCATCGTTTTTGGTAAACTGAAACCGGGTTTTAATGAAACTGTAACTGCAATAGGTATGTTCAATAATAAAAACATATATAATACAAGTAACAGACCTATATTAGGCAGTGCTGAATCTTATATACCCTTCACCAAATTATACTTTAAAATACAAATTTTAAATATTTTTTATCCAATTTTTTTGATTTTTTTAATTGTTTCTCATAATTAAAAAAATAAATTTTTTTTCAAAATTTTTTTATCCAATTTTTTTAATTTTTAAAAAATTTGTTTTGTATGACAAATTTTTTATCTAATTTTTTTAATTGTTTTTCATAATTAAAAAAAATTTTTTTTTTCAGAATTTTTTTATCCAATTTTTTTAATTTTTAAAAAATTGTTTTTTTTTTTAATTTATGAGTGAACAAAATTTTATGGCAAAAAAATTTTAAATTTTTAAGGTAAACAAAATTGTTTTTTTTTTAATATTAAAAAAAAAAATCTTCAAAATTGTTTTTTTCAAAATTAAAATTTTTTTTATTTCATATTTTTATTTTTTCAAATTTTTTTTAATTTTAAAAAATGTTTTGTTTTTTTAATTTATTAGTGAAAAGAAATCTATGGGAAAAAAATTTGTTGGTAAAAAAAATTCGGGTTAAAAATATTTTTCTCGATTTTGACCCATTGTAGGTACAAATTACTATAGCCTTATATACGTCGTTGCAATGAACTATGAAATATCTATCATTTGACATCCATATTGTCTATATTAATGACTTTGTAATCCAGATATATATCAAAAATAGGCCAAAAGTCTAGGTTGTCCAGGTTTTTTCCTTATATCTTAGCCATTTGTGGGCCGATTTTCTCGATTTTAAATAGCGACCGAGCAGGAAAAATTGCCGATATATTGATTTATCAATTATGTTTATAAGTTATTTGGGGGCTACGGAAAGTTGATTTCAACATACATTTGGACAGACGGACATGGCTATATCGACTTCACTATCTATAACGATCCAGAATATATAATGAAAAATTTAGAAATTACAGACGGAATGACAAACTTATATATACCCTTGCCACTCATGGTGAAGGGTATAGAAACAAGATTGAAAATATTTTTTGGTGATCAAAATTTTACGGTAAAAAATGTTTGGTTAAAAAATTCGTTTTAAAAATATTTTTCCCGATTTTGTCCCATTTTTGGTTCGAATTACTATGGCGATACATAGGTCTTTGAAATGTCTATCATAGTGTCTATATTAATGACATAGTAATATGGATATCGATAAAAATAGGTCAAAAATAGAGGTAGTCGTGGTTTTTTGCTTATATCTCTGCCGTTTGTGGGCCGATTTTCTCGATTTTAAATAGCAACCGAACCGGGACTATAGCGGATATATTGATGTATGAATCATGTATGTAAGTTATTTGGGGGATTCGGAAAGTTGATTTCAACAGACAGATGGATTGACGCACAAACGGACATGGCTGCATCGATTCAGAATATATACTTATACTTACTATGGGATCGCAAATGAACAATTTTAAAATAACAAACGGAATGACCAACTTATATATTGTCGAAGGGTATAAAAATGTGCACGTATTTGAATCTTTTGAGATGCAATAAACTTGTCAGTTTTATTGATTTTGTCCTGGTGAAATGTTAACACATATTAAAGCTTATTTTTTAAATTGTTTGTATAAATCTATTTTAATAACAATCATATTTTTCTTCTATTTACAGGTAAGCACGATTTCAATACATACTTATCTAAGTAGGGTAAACCGTAAGTAGTTTTAATTATTTCCCAAAGATGCTGTAATCAGTAAAACGATTACAAATTCTCTTAAACTTATGTCTAAAACTTTCAAAAGTCTTTGACCTCGTAAACAAATCATTTAAAATTTAACTAATGAAATGCACAATTTTCCAATCAGTCATAAAAATAATGAAGCAATTAATCTCCAATAATTTTGTTCTACTTTCAAACGTTTAGGGATAGTGGACTTAATAAATATTAGCAAATATAAAAATTTGTCTTCAAAATAGCAGTTAGTTGTGCCAAAAGTAGAATTAATGAATATTTAGTTAAAACTGTAGCAACATCTAATTTCTTGTTTAAACTTTTCTTTAATAACTTTCTTAAGTCAATACAATGTTTCTTGAAACCCAAATGACAATATCTAAATTGACTTCTGAATTCTGTTTAAATACTTAAATTTTACATGAACTTTGCATAATTATAATGTTTCGTTTTAACAGCAAACAAAATAAAACCAAACATAAATCTAGTTTTTAAAGATTTTGTTGGTTAAAATATTCTTGATTTCTTTCTTTAATTTACTTTCTCCATCCTCTTGGTTTAATATCTTTGACATCAATTTTTAAGATGTATTAAAGTTGTGTGTTTTTGTTTCTTTTTTTTTTTTGTTTTTGGCCACAAATTAGTTTTCAAATATTTGTGTTTTATTAAAATTTCTATAAATTATTGTTTTATTCTTAATTAATTGTTTTAACACCACTTTCTTTATGGCTTTATGGGAAGGAGTATCGAATTCGTTGAAATATTTATAAAAAAAATGTTATTTATTTTATTTGTTATTGTGTTTTAATTTTGTAATAAAGAAATACCAAATTTAGCATTGTTTTAGATTTGGTTTGTTTTGTAAATTTTGTTTTAACAAAGAAAACTTGTAAACTTTGTGTCGTTAACCTACTTTTGTTTTTGCTTTGAATTTTTTACAATGTAAAGTAGATGTTAAAACTTCCTTATTGTTTAAACTTACAAAGCTTTCAAAAGGTATTGGCTGGGTCGATTGGTTTATACCCTACACTTACTATAAAGTGTTGCTATGTTAAACCAGAAATCTTCATCAGTTATTAATTATCAATTAATCACACACAAGTTCAAAATATTACTAATTTCAACATCAGCTTTTGCAATTCAAACAAACACACACCACTAATGATGATGAAGGGCTTAATAAAAACCAACATCAAAAACATAAAATTCAAATATTTTATACAGAGTGTCGATTTGTCTGGTTTTTATTTAAAAATATAAACAACGTTACTCAAAATAAAGTTTTTTGTATTTTCTTACCAAATTTGTGATAGTGAAAAAAACTTTTTTCTCGGATTTTTTACAAAGTTTCAGACTTTCTATATAAAACCAAACGTTCGAAAGAATTAATTCTTAATTGGATTTTCAAAATCAAATTAAATTATATATCTTTACTATTTTGTTAATGAATTCATTACGAATTTATTCATAGGCTTAATTCCTTTGTACTTAATTCCTTATTGAAGCATTAAAATTTTCTTGAATTCAAATCCATTACATTGATTGAAGGATTAATTTCTTCTTTAATTCACTTATATTACAAAAAGGCTTAAGTCAATTTGTTTCAATTCATTTTGTAAGTGATTAAAAGCAAAACAAAAATGAATGAAGAAAACATATTTTCATACAATTTATATTTGATTTGATTTCTGTTATGAATTAATTCAACGATGAATGAATTCTTCTATTTAAATAAAATCCTTTGAATGAAGCCAAAGAATAAGATGTTGGGAATGAAATTATAAAATGAATGGCTGATTTTTTTTAATACCGAATAAAAATTTTAGTGAATTAAGCTCAAATTTAATTAAT
Source organism: Calliphora vomitoria (assembly GCA_942486065.2). Lineage (NCBI taxonomy): Eukaryota > Metazoa > Arthropoda > Insecta > Diptera > Calliphoridae > Calliphora > Calliphora vomitoria. The sequence continues at coordinate 7,710,382 of OW818032.2, forward strand.
TCGAGTATTGTTAATGTATATTATGTAAATTAAATCTAATACAGTGAGACCTCGATTATCCGTAATGGTCGGGACCGGGAGCATTCTAGATAATCAATTTTCCCGGTTAATTGAGTACCAATTTTTAGTAGTTTTTTTATAATGACAGTTTTTCGATAATGACATTTTAAGCTCCATATTTCTCACTGATCCATCTGTTGGGTCAAAGTCGTCCAATCCAGTGGAAAAAATTTCACAACGACGTTTTCAGCATTGAAATCGTGCACGTCTGGATGTTGTCCATTGGTAGAATGATTTTACTATCATCTTTTAGACCGATTTTCTTAAAATTCTCTATCACTTCTGTTACTATGTTATTGTTAAACTATTCTCATGGACATTTTTTGAAGCTCTTTCCAATAACTATTGCTATTGCTTTGCACTTGTGTGTACCAGCAGCATTAACGCAAACTAATGAAATTTTCATTATGCCAAGCCAAACTTCTCTCAAGTAAACACTTTCCATTCTCCATTATCTCATTGGTGAGTTCTTTCATTGATTTGAATTCATTTAATTTTTCCACAAAAATTGTGGCAGCTAATCAGCTGAATATTTTTCTCAAGCAGCATTAAGTTTGTGAATACCATGTAGTTTTTTTTTTTTAAATTTTGACTGGAATATTTTAGATTTTCCTTCACTGTTAATCCAGAAATTGTTGTTCTTTTAAATAGTTCATTCCGGAACCATTCATAAACTTCAAAATCTTCTTTTGGTTCTTCAGCAGTTTTTAAATTTTTTCGGTTTCTAAACCAATAACAGAATCACTTTGTTTTTTTATAATGTCTAACACTCCTCATGCCAAAAGCTATCGAATCGATGGCACAATATCAAAAAATGTTGGCCTTAAAAATCGATCGTGGGAATTCCTCTTTTTCGTTTTATTCATGGTTGAACCCTACCATATTATGATTGTAGCTAAATATTATAGTTGAGGTGGAATCATAATATAATTGCGCACAATCATATTATAGTTGTACTACTATGATGAACTACTATGAACTATGATTATATTATGATTACCAATGAACAAAAAATTGTAACAAGATATGAATGGATGTGAATTAGATCATTATTGTCAAATTTTTTGATGCTTCATATTTTTAATAATTTTTAGTGGAGAGGTCTTTACTGTCTTGGACAATTTTGATACCAGATAGAAGAGAGTTTACAATGCCCTAGAAATTTAAAATTACGAACACATAAATTAGATTCCTAAAGAAACAATCTGAAATTAAATATTAGATAATAGATAATAGGCTACGAAATACCTTCATAATGTATTACATTATTAACGATCACAAAAAAATAAAAAACATTGCTCTATATTCAATTTTCTTTTATAAAGCTTTTAAATATTCTAAAACTTTACTTTTTGCTTCCATTTTAATACTTTACATAAAAAAAAATACAAGAACTATTTCATTAACACAAACGAACTTTAGAAACAATAACAAGAACTGCTGTTTAAAAATAGCTGCCTTTCTAACCCTTTGATACAATTGAGGGTGAAATATGTAGTATATCTTCGGGGTTTTAGGGCAACATTATTTGAAAAGAACACGTTATACGCTTATCAAACTACATTTTTTTCATAAAAGAACACAATGAACGGTAAAAGGCAGAAAAGAAAACGCAATAAATTTCCCCGAAATTTGTCAATTTAAAATCAGTCCCCACGCTAACCCATTATAGGTACATGTATTAAAATTTTAATTTTTATACCCTTCAACTTCGTGAGAAGGTCATTCATTCCGTTTGTAATTTCCACAATATAATTTTTCGACCCTGTAAAGTATATATATTCTGGATCCTTATAGATAGCGGAGTCGATTAAGCCTTGTCCGGTTGTCTGTCTGTTGAAATCAATTTTCTGAAGACCCCAGATATCTTAGGGATCCTATTTAAAATCAGCAAAATCCGTCCATAAAAAACGGAGATATGAGGAAAAATCCGAGACAACCTCTATTTTTGGCCTATTTTTGATCTATATCTCGATTAATAAGTCATAAATATAAACAATATGGATACCTAACGACAGATATTTCAAAGTCCATTGCAACGATGTATATAAGGCTATAATAAGTTGGACCTACAATGCGTAAAAATCGAGAAAATATTTTTTAACCCGAATTTTTTTTCACAAAAAACATTTGTTTGTCATAATTAAAAAAAAAAAAATAATTTAAATTAAAAAAAAAAAATTTTAAATATTGGAAAAAACTTAAAAAACCATTTCGAAAAAAAAAATTAAAATTAAAAAAAAAAAATTTTTTAAATTTTTAAAAAAAAAATTTTAAATGAAAAATCTGGGATTTGAAATATTATGATTTTTTTTAAGTATCAAATTTAATGGATTATCATTAAAAAGTTATTCGGGAATACAAAATTAATATTTCAGTAAGATTTTCTTATGATAAATTCTTAATTTTATTGATAAATTCACAGAAATTTATTGTTGGGGGATAAGCTAGTTCCTATGCTGGTTGCTTAGGCCAGATCATCAGGAAACCTTTTGGGAAAAACCTTTTCAGAAAATTTCTATATTTTGCATTTAAACATGATTGAAATACAAGAACTATTTATATATCCATTCAAAGTATTGGCCATTCGTAGCTATGAACTTTTCCCATCTTCCTGGCAACATATGGATTTCGAGTCAAAATAACTGCTCATCTTTTGAGGCAAAGAACGAATAAAGCCAATATCGGATACTTTGTTCCAAAGTGAAGTGTATCCCAGAGAAAGCGATCTGCATCGATCGATACAAATAGTAGTCGAACGGAGCATGGTCTGGGTGAGGTAAAACTTCCCAACCACTCCATTCTAAATACTTTTTAACAGGTACTGCAACATGTGTCCGAGTATTGTCATGATGGAATATTACGATTTCATGTCTGACCTCATCCAATTCAATGCTCGCTTTTTGATGATCTGGTCAGATTTAATCAGCCTTCTGGTTCTATTTGGCTGGCCTGGGTGATAATTTTCTTCCTTGTCAAAATCACCACTTCTGAACCGCACAAACCATCTCTCGCATGTGGAAACCGATGCAACACATTCAACATAAGCTTCGGTGAGCAATCTGTATGCTTCAGCGTCACTTTTTTTAAATTTAAGAAGTAAAACAAAACTTTCCGCATATGCTTTATTGGCATAATATTCGACATTTTCGAAGTAAAAAAAACTTTGTTGTTTATACTATAATGTTTAATAATTAAGTGAGTACAACTGATAGATATTTAGCCTTCAAAATATAACATATAAGTTTTTAAAACCAAAAAACTGCGTTCAAAAGATACGTCATATATTGTAAATCCCGAATTTTTAAGTTATACACCCAATAAAAAATCTAATCATAATTTGGCAATGCTTATCACAATCATATTCACTTTTCTTGTATTAAAATTCTCGGCATCGGAATTTTGCTTTCGGGTTTCACATCACTACATACACAGATTATTACAGATATGGAACAAATGACAGTTCTCAAAAAATTAATATCGAACTGTTGTGGTTTTGCACAGCGATAGAAAAGAACAATTTTCAATAGGCAACGAGTGTGATATATATTTGTCCCTCTTACCAAACCACAGCCATTTTGACATTTTCTTTTGGTTGTTTTCTATTGCCATATTACTGGAACCAGCTGATTCATATCTGTGTAATCTGTGACTAAGTACATCCTTTGTTGTGCTAAATGCTGTATGCAACTTTTCTTATTTTTGATTTGATTTTTAAATTTTTCTATAAAATGCTCCTATTATAGAATTCAATATAGATTTTTAATAAATTCTCTTAATTTTTTTTAAAAAGCCGTTTCATGTTCTAATTTCTTTAATATTTTATTGTGCTAATAGTTTAATAAATGAATAACAAAAGACTTTGATTTTCATGTCGAAGCATTTACTTTGTAAGTCTGTGAGTGTGTGTGTCTAAAACTATAACTGTGTTAATAATATGATGCTCTCTCATCAGTTTGTAACAGTGTTCCAAAAAAAAAAAAAAGAAAAAAAAAAACAATTCATAAATGTCAAAATGTCTTTATGCATCTATTTGTGCATTCATTCAACTTGGTTAAACTATGCAACCCAATAATTCAACAAATAACTCAACTCTAGAGAAACAACATTAACAGCAACAACAACAACAACGACAATGACAACAATTTAGAAAACAAATACTTGTTTGAAAATTTAACATACTTTTGAGAGGAAAATTTTAATAAACTTGATTAGACAGACGGACAAACGGACAGACAGACATCAAAATAAAATTCTATGAAAATCACTTGAAACAGTTTGAATTTGGTCGTTTATTTTTTATTTTTTTGGCTTTAGTATTGATTAGAATAACAGGTCTTTTCAAATAAATTGTTAATGTTGCTGTTGTTGTCTGTAACACACTAACTGAGTGACCCAAATTACATACGAACGTAAGTGAGTTTTCTATGGAAGACTACTTGAGATTTCCATGAAAATTGCCAAGCAGAAATGAAACATTGAATGAAACTTGTTCTAACAACAAATACGAATAGAAAATAGCTAAAGACAAGTTTACGGTTTATTGAAGTTATTGTAAATTGAACGATCATGCACTCACTCTCTTATCCACATACGTACATACAAACATACATACATACTTATATAAGCATTTTAACACTAAATGATCATTGTAATGTTGCAAACAAATCGCAATAAACTTCTATTTTAATTACAATTGACAATTTGACAATTTCCAAACAATGAAAAGGAAACAGTATTTGCTGTGTTTCTGCTTCATTGCAACATTTTTTTTTTTTTAAGAAAATTGTTTGAATTGTTTTCGTAATATGTATTTAAAACACCGGCTTTAAGCCACTAACAACCTTAAAAGTAGCTTTAATTGAATTTTAGCTGTTTTTTTTTTGGTTTTTTGTTTTGGTTGAATTTTGTTGCTTTTAAAGGTAAACCACTTGAACCCGCATAGTTTTTTGTCTGTCTATTTTAGTTTGATATTCATGTTGTTTTCATATAAATGCATTTACACAAAATTCTTTGCTTAAATATTTGAAGAAAACAAAAAGAAACACACAAAATCTTAAATCTAAATAAATAACATTTACCACTACTACTTTAGTTATTTAGATGTGTGCATGTACTGTGTATCTATGAGTTACACATATACACTTTAAATTATATGTGAATATTTATTTTAAGAAAAGTTTATGTAGGTCAGTAGTCAGTAGTAGTATGAACAGTAGAAGTTGACTGTTGCTTTATTTGCTATAGCAGTGGAAGTGGTAGCCTCAGCTTCAGCTTTAGCTTTAGCAGCAGTAGTTTATTCTACGACATTGCAGTTGTGACTTTTACATTTTTTGTGTGATTTTTTTTTTTTTCTTTATTTTTGCTGTTCATATATTCTCTCTTTTTTTTTAAGCTTTAGATACATTAATATAGATAACGTTATATATTAATACGTCTATTCTTTTATGCTAAGAGTGCTATATACATTCGCAACATTTTTTTTTCTTTTTTTGTTATTATTTTTTCTTAAATATAATTTATCCAATACTCAGGCCACAATATTCATTAGCTACAATTGAGGGCAAGGAAATAGTGACAATATCTCTAAAACTTTTGAATGAAGGTCATTGAATTTTAGACTTTGAGTTAAAATTACTGGTTTTTTATAGTCTAGAGGAAGTAATTTATCGTTCTTTGGCTATTTTAGTTAAATTTTTCAATAAAGTTCAACAACTTTGTTTGAAAGTAATGAATTTTTGAGCGAAATTCAAAGGTTTTTCGCTCTAGAGAAAATAATCTCATAGTCTTATGCAAAGTCTGAATTTTGTTTATTATAAACAAATGTGAATATTTTTATTTTATTTTTTTGTGACAAAAGGAAAGGAGAATGAACAGAACACTGGGGGACTCCAGAGCTCAATATGAAGTCCCCTATATATGCAGTGCATTGTGTTGATGTTAAGAAATAAACTTACGGGAAGGAGAAAAGAGGGAGTAGTGTTTGTTGACGTTTGATTTGAATTAATAAATATTATATTCCGCCGGGAATATGTTGGCAGGTAGTAAATACCACATAAGAAGAGTTCGACCAAAAAATAATTGTCCCTATAATGTGTCGTGCGATCTGCGTGATATTAGTGTGTTCCGAATGGAAGTGCGCGTATTAGATATGATATTACTTATGTCTTCTGAACAAAAAACGTGATAATATCTGTAATAGCTGCCCACATTCCGACTATGTTTCAAAGTATCAATAAACTGGGTAACAGCTTCATCACCTATAAGATCAATCGCCCTTCTTTGAACCCGGTCCAGCCGCTTTAAACTTGACCTTGCAGCTCCGGCCCATATGTGGGTATTATATTCCATTTTCGGACGAATGAAGCTAGTGTATATACTGTTACGAATTTGCAATAGCGATTTGAATTTAACAGTCTGTAACGACTGCCTGCAGCATTCATCATGTTTATAAACATATCCATCAGTAGAAGCTTCTACTTATCAACAATGTTGATAGCATGCGGTTATTAGCATTGTTTCTAAATATGGAAACACTAAATGTTTAAGCTGCATTGACATCGAAAACTCTAGAATTCGAACATACTAGGTTGTCCGTTAAGAGCATTGTAGAAGATTAACGAAAGATGGCGTGTGTCTAAATAGTGGCAGAGGTTGCAGTCGTAAGTGAGTTGACATCAACTGTTTTGTACATTATAAAGTGTGTTTGCATTTCTGCGAATTGTGTATAAAGACACTACGTGACTATTTGAACTGTTGTTGTTTTACATTTTAAATAAATAAGGAGTTGTAACAATTTTAAACTACTAAACGGCTTTTATTTGCAATCAAAAGTATCCGGTTTATGTAAAGGAAATAAACCAACGTTTTAAAAAGGTTAAAACGTAACAATACGAAGAAGGTCTGACGGGAAGAGATATGTCCGACACCGTCTCAAGGAAAGTTTCTTTCGCAACATCGAATATATGATGATTCCAACGGACGTCACACTGTATTCTCATACCTAGAATCATAAGGTTATCTGAAACTCCAACAGTTTCGTTACCCATACGAAGAATTGATTGTGATGAAATCTCAAGACGTTTGTGTGTAATAAACAGCACTGAGTTTTGAGTGCGTTGAAATTAACCCGGTTCAATTCACCTCATCTGGAGATTGTTATAAGGTCACGATTTATCTAATGATAGATATTTCTAAGTGCATTGCAACGATTTATATAAGGCTATAGTAATTTGGACCTACAATGGGTCAAAATCGGGAAAATTATTTTTTAACCCGAATATTTTTTTTACCATTTTTTTTTTCATAATAAATTTAAAAAAATTTTTTCTTTAAAATTTAAAAAAAAACTATTTCGAAAAAAGAATTGAAAATAATTTTGAAAAAAATATTTTTTTTTTAAATTTTGAAAAAATAACAATTTTTATTTTGTTTAAAATAAGTTTTCACAATTATAACGCATTCTTAATAATTGGAAGCTTTATGGAGCCAGTACACATTCCTTAGAATGGTTCTAGAACTAGTTCTCAAATCAATGTTTATTTATTGAAATTGTCTACGGAATCTGTAAATAACTAATTCTTAAGAACGTTTCTAGAACAAGTTCTTCAATCAATACCCTGAACTAGTTCTTTTCTTATATTACAAAAAAACATTTCTTCAATTTGAATTGTAAAACTTTTTTTAATGAAGTTTGTGATTTTTAAAACTACAATCAATGTGTTCCAGAAGTGATTGCAATGGCACTAGTTCTATGGATGTTATCGAAGACTCTGAATATGTTGGCTCTAGAAATAGTGATTTTGGAACAAGTTTTAAAAATTTTCCTGGGTTGTTTGATTATATAGAAATAAAAAATACAAACAAGTTTTTTAAACACTAATCAGAATGAAATGCATTTTAAGGGTCCGCTAAGATCCTCTCCTCGGGTTTTTTTTTAATGGCATAGTCTGCTGTTTTATAATAAGTCGGTTGGTCATATTTCTTTATGCAATTTTGAGCTGTCTGAGCTGAGGTGTTTCCGAATTGATTTGCATTAGCACGGTTTCGTAGTTGAAAATTTTATGGAGGAGTCTGCCAGATGAAAGTACTATTAATCAAAATGTAAAAATTAAAAAAAAAATAAATTCTGAAATATCTCGTTTAAGCGTTTAGAATCGGTAGCCATCTTTGATTCTGAGCTTTAAATTTTCCGCCATTTGTCAAACTCAAACTGGACTGGCATTTAATTAGGCGATTAATTGTGATTTATCATCTATGTCTTTGCTATCACTAATAGATGCAACTTTTTATATTACTCTTTACAATATAAGAATGATGGCCTATTTATCTTACTGCTAAATTTCTCACCACAACTGCTTGTATTGGTATTTATTTTATACAATAAAGAATGAATGATTGCTTGCAAAAAAAATTCAACAGCAACACTAGTGTTTAAACACTCTATCTCTTGGTAAGATTGTTTGTTAAAAGTTGTAGTTTAAGACTTGTTTTTTTGTATAAACACTTGCAACTCTTATGTACGAATACGAATACGGCTACAAGTAATTTGTAATAGTTTTTATTTGTTTCTAGCATTTGTTTTTTTTTTTTTTTTTTGTATTTTTTGATCATGTAAGTGTGTGAAGAAACATTTTCTTTCTAGTACAATAACATTTTTTAACAAGTGTTTTTATGTGTTTATTTTTTTTTATTTTTCTTTTATGCAAAGTAATTTTTATCAAAATTACACACGGCCACAATTTCTAATGAAAAAACTAGAGAGAAAAAAAGAGTCCACAAAGTAGGCGTGTAATTAATGGACAAAGTGATTATAAGAGTTGTTCTAATGCCAGAGGATTAATTGGAACACATTCTAAATATATTTTCTTATTAATAGCTGGAATAACAATGCACTACCATTGTAATTTGCACAAGACCCGAACTGGTCTTAAGTTATGAATTATTAGCTTAATTGTCTATTTAGGTCGGGTGAAATGTATGTTAAACCACCTTCTAGGTAACTCGCATCCCAGCAGTTCTAGGAGACAGTCCCGAACTAGTGATTTTACTCATCATTACTAGTTACATGACTAGCTAAGTGACTAGTTATTATAACACGTGCATGTCCTAAGCAATGAGACGGTCTAATAGCTGGTCTAAAGTAGTAGACGCATTGGATTAACATACTGGTTAAATAGCGTCAGTTACCTTACTAGCTACCTAACTGGTAATTTGATCAGCTATATAACTAGTTAATTTAACATGTAAAAGACATAATAAAGACATTCCAATAAACGATTGCTTGTAAACAAACCTTCCTTCGACAACTCTCTAATAGATTGTGTCTAGTGTGCCAATTGTCTTTACGCTAGATTACCAGGGATGTATAAAGTAACCAATTGTCTTCTGTCTGCACTACAAAGAGCACATACATGCCAAATAACCCAAAACAATAATGACAATTACTGTCTATAAGGGATACATTGACTCATTGCTTAACTGCTGGGATGTAAAAATAACTAGGTACATCTCTAGTATTGTAACGAGTAATAACCCCTTTTGGTTAGTCAAGTGGCTAGTCTTGTGCTACCAGCATCATGTATTATAGATAAATCATGTATTATAGATAAATTATAAACTATTTTTAAGTAGAACTACCTCCATATTGTAATTTCTGACTGTCTATTCTTACACCCTTCTTGGGGCATGGATAAGCATCTTAATGAGCTCCACACCTTGATGTTATGCCTCATGGGGAAATATGGAGCGAAACCGGAGCTCCGAGGGGCACGGACCTCATTCCTGGTAAGAATTGAATTTATTAACTTCGCAGCTGACTTGAGTCTTATCAAGTATAGCGGGGTTCCTATGGCCCCAGGACTTCAGTCCAGTAGAATCATTGGTGAGGTCCCTTCAGTGTACATGCTAGTGGTTGTGGTTGAAACCCAAAGCGGGTAGAAGATCCTTGGTTAAAGAACTGATATTTGGGCTAGTGCTAAATTTCGTACTACCAAATGTATCTTATTAGGTGCTGTTGCTGACTCAACAGAGCCATTGAAAGTAGCAGATACCATCTGGCGTTTATGCTCAGGAAATGTATTGAGGTAGTAGCATTCGTAATGTATTGGTCGTTGGACTTGGTTCTTGGTCAAGGTCAAAAGTGTGTGTTAGAGTACACTTTGACTTTTATCGGCTGGGAACTTTTGAAGTCAGAGACCATACATTGGACTGGATAACCAGGCCGGATGTTTAATTGTTTAAAAAAGTAGTATTTCTACTACTATTTTTAAAAAAAGTAGTATTTCTACTACTATTTTAAAAAAGTAGTATTTCTACTACTATTTTTAAAAAAGTAGTATTTCTACTACTATTTTTAAAAAAAGTAGTATTTCTACTACCATTTTTAAAAAAAGTAGTATTTCTACTACTATTTTTTAAAAAAGTAGTATTTCTACTACTATTTTAAAAAAGTAGTATTTCTACTACTATTTTTAAAAAAAGTAGTATTTCTACTACTATTTTTTAAAAAAGTAGTATTTCTACTACTTTTTTTTTTAAAAAGTAGTATTTCTACTACTATTTTTAAAAAAATAGTATTTCTACTACTATTTTTAAAAAAAGTAGTATTTCTACTACTATTTTTAAAAAAAGTAGTATTTCTACTACTATTTTAAAAAAGTAGTATTTCTACTACTATTTTTAAAAAAAGTAGTATTTCTACTACTATTTTTTAAAAAAGTAGTATTTCTACTACTATTTTTTAAAAAAGTAGTATTTCTACTACTTTTTTTTAAAAAAAGTAGTATTTCTACTACTATTTTTAAAAAAAAAGTAGTATTTCTACTACTATTTTTTAAAAAAGTAGTATTTCTACTACTTTTTTTTAAAAAAAGTAGTATTTCTACTACTATTTTAAAAAAGTAGTATTTCTACTACTATTTTTAAAAAAAGTAGTATTTCTACTACTATTTTTTAAAAAAGTAGTATTTCTACTACTTTTTTTTAAAAAAAGTAGTATTTCTACTACTATTTTTAAAAAAAGTAGCATTTCTACTACTATTTTTAAAAAAAGTAGCATTTCTACTACTATTTTAGCTAGTGGCATAATTGAACCATAATACACAAAGTTGCCGCATATGGAGTGAGACCAATCCCCAGCAGACCCTGCAGACTCCATTACTTCCATTAGCTAGTGGCATAATTGAACCATAATTCAATGCTCATTGGAGATCGTTACCGCACCAATAACAATGATCTTTTGTTTGAAAATATCGATGACATGTGGTTTTAACAGGATGACTTGATTTCGAGAAATGGCCTACAAGGTTGACACATCACCTTTCATTCATACATCATTTTTCAATCGGAACAGTGCTTTAGAAGATCCAGAATTAAGTATTACCACTTTTTTTACGAGCGATCCCACTGTGCGCCGTTTTAATAAACTCTCTTGTTACTTCTAAAAGGGGTCGGTGTTTATACTCCAGACAAAGCTTACAAATCTGTAGATATTTTAACAAAAACGTGAAAAACGTTTAAAAATATGGGTTAAATATCGAAATCAAAAATGTTTTAAGGCTAATCAAATTCAGTTTTTTTGTTTTTTATTTGTAATAATTTTGTGCAGAAAATGAATTCCTCTATTGTTATTAACAAAAGGCGCTACAAATAAACGAGTAGCAAAATATTCAATAAAAACTATTTCAAAAACAACGCAAAGTATAAATATTTAAACAAAATCCTAAAATTTAAACAATAGATGGAACAACATATTATAACCATGACTAATAAATGTTTAAAAGCAAAAACCAAGCAAATTAAAATTTAAAAAAAAGTGAAATAATAAAAAAATTATAAAATGACAATTTCATGAAAGTGAAACTGAAACTGATTTAGTTGTGGTTTCCCTACTACTTTTAAAATTAAAATTCCACACAAATTTTATAAGAAAAAACAAAAAAACAAAGAGAAAAAAATCTTCACGCACAGAAATCAACTTATTTGCAATAAAACTGAAACACACTTTGGACAACCTCAACAAAAATACCACAAACAAAAAACATTATTTAACCGAAAGCCATGATTTAGTTTTTTTTTTTTATTCAAATAAACCAAATAAATAAAATACAAAATATTTCTCATGCCAAACACACAGAAATTTCCAAAAAAAAAACAACTAAAAAAAGTGTTTAAAATTCATCACAACTGCACAACAAGTGCATCCCATAGACTGGGGATGTCTACTAACAAAAACGTTTTAATGTGTCTTCTGGCTTTTTTTTAAATAAATCAAAAAAAACCTTACAATTGTTTTTGTTTGGGGGGGGCATAAAAGACCCCACCTTTTTTACACACAATGTTTTACACACACTTGCACTCACCTGGGCAACAAGTGCTGGCAAAATAGAAAAAAAAAAAAAAAAAAGAAAAAGAAATGCTTGACTAGTAAATTGAGCAGTGGACCATTAACAACAACGTAGTAAAAACCAAAAACAAACATATTTAAACGTTCAAAAAAGAAGCTTCAAAAAACAGCGTCATGGTAAACAAAATCCACAACAATAAAACTAACAAATGTTAAATATTTAAATACCGCAGGCCGAGGCGAGGCAAAACAACTATATTTAATTTTTAACAAGTACTTATCGCTGGTAAAAAAGTCATTAAATTATAATTAAAATATAAACTTTTAAAATAGTTTAAAAAAGAAATCTTAAGACAGACTCTAATATAGTTTAATGACTTGTTATATCTTCAAATAGTTTAAGTTTAAACACTCGCGAGTTATACATGTAAACATAGAAATATTTAGCACTTTGTACAACCATTACGCTCAATTTTTGACATTTATGATCAGTATACTCAGGCAAATCATCATAAATAGACTGAAGCTTGAACAACGCTACCAAATTATCAAAATTTTCTTTGAAAAATCAGTCATCGATTCGCGCATCTTAATTGTGTTCAGCGATGAGGCTCATTTTTGGCTTTACGGGTTTGTTTATGAACAAATTTGCCACATATGGAGTGAGACCAATCCATAACAGACCCTACAGACTCCATTTCTTCAAAAATAAAGTTAAACCTCACATTACTATCAATAAAGATAGGTACCGTATCATGATCAATGATTTCTTGTTTGAAATTATGGATAATATTGATCCGGACGAGATGTAGTTTCAACATGTGAGATGTGGTTGATGCATAAGGCGACCACAACCATCGATTTATTGAAATACTGTCAATTGGTCTCCAAGGTCGTGCAATTTGATACCTCTCGATTATTTCCTGTGGGGCAACGTGAAGTCACTAGTTTATGCTGATAAACCAGCAACAATTGACGCCTTGAAGGCCAAAATTATGACATACCCCAGCAATGCTCGAAAAAGTGTCCCAAAATTGGACGTCCAGAATGCACTTCGCCACACGCTGAAAAAAAAAAATATAGTTGTGCATGTTTACAGTAACCATTTGAACATTTGTGCATGTTTACTGTAACCATTTCAACATTTTTAACAATATTATAGTCACAGTAAATATATATATGATTGTGGTTACAATAATATGGTTAATTTACGATTCACATGATTGTATCAACCACATATATGGTTACAGTAAACATGTATATATTTGTGACAACCATTTATATCACATATATATGGTTGATACAATCATGTGAATCGTAAATTAACCATATTATTGTAACCACAATCATATATATATTTACTGTGACTATAATATTGTTAAAAATGTTGAAATGGTTACAGTAAATATACTGTAACAATATTTTTTTCTGCGTGCAAGAACAGCTAAAATAGAGCGTTTTCATTCAGAGCGGCACAACTCTAAATTGAACAGTACTGTCAAAATTCTCACTTGTTTTTCATATTCCCACTTTTCTCACGATTTAAAGCTCACATAGATTTTTGACAGGGCTTATAACAAAAAGTAAAAGTGAGTTGTGCCCATGAGCACATATTAGTAAGAAAGTTCCAAATTCAATTTCAATATTTCGCCACATCATTGTGTAGCATCTTCCAGAAGATTGAAATAATGAAATAAAAATATAAAGATTTTTATATAAAATGCCTTAAGCTTAAATAAATATAATTTTAAAGATTAATAAAAATGTAAAATATAATAAAATAACTATCTAAGAAATTTATTTATTAATTATCGGAGATTTGTGATGAATATAGAAGTACCAGTAGATACGATCACAAACAAATTTAACTGGTTGTACCAGATGTAATATTCACACAATTTAGAGAAAGACCTAAACATTTAAAAAAAATTAAACTTTTAACATCCATTTTATTACAATTTGAGTTACAAGAGTTCAAAGTTGAACCACGTCCTCATATGGGAAAAAGGTTTTATAACTCTCATAACATTTTGAATTGTAAACCGATGTCAGAAAATAAAACTTGTATCCAACCTGTTTCAGTTCAATTACAAGGAGTCAAAGTTGATTTACCTCCTCTTGTGGGAAAAAGTGATTGGATCTTTTAGAAAAATTTGCCAATTTCTGTTGAAGTTGTTTAAAAAATTATTATGTTTAAGATTTAAATTCTTCATTTTTTAGTCTGGACTTTAGTTTTTAGTAAAACGATTTTGTATTTATGAGAAAATCTGTAGTGTAGATGAGAAAACACGTATTTGTTTTGGCACCTTTTGTAGCTTTTAAACTAATAAACATAGAAATAAATTATTTACTTAGGAACAAGTAGAACTATATTCGGCTGTGCCGTATCTTATATACCCTTCACAAAAGTATACTTTAAAATACAAATCTTAAATATTTTTAGGTAAAAAACTTAAAAAAAAAATTTTAAAAATTCTCAAAATCAAAATTTTTTTTCAAAATTTAAAAAAAAAACTTTTTTTAATTTTTTTCGAAATTGTTTTTTTAATTTTAAATATTTTTAGGTAAACAAAATTAAAAAAAAATTCTCAAAATCAATATTTTTTTCAAAATTTTTTGAAATTGTTTTTTTAATTTTTTTTTCCAAATTTCTTTTTAAAATTTTTTAAATTTATTTGTGAAAAAAAATTTATAACAAAAAAAATTTTTTTATAAAAAAAAATTCGGGTTAAAAATTATTTTTCTCGGTTTAGACCTATTGTAGCTCCAAATTACTATAGCCTTATATACATCGTTGCAATAGACTTTGAAATATCTATATATCATATTGTCTTTATTAATCCAGATATAGATCAAAAATGGGCAAAAGGGTTGCCAAAGGGTCAGCCATTTGTAGCCACAAATAGCAACCGACTTGGAAGAATTTCCGATATATTGATGTATTAACCATGTTTGTAAGTTATTTAGGAGATTTGTAAAGTTGAATTCAACCGACAGTCTTTATCATCAAATTGTCGCTGCCTTCTTCTCTGCCATTTGGGAGGAAAAAATTCCTCCAAATCAAGCCAGAATCCCTATAAATATACTACTGACATGGCTATATCGAATCCGCTATCTATAACGATCCAGAAAATACATACTTTATGGGGCCGCAAATGAAAAATGTAGAAATTACAAACGGAATGACAAACGTATATATACCCTTGCCACTCAAGGTGAAGGGTATAAACATGTCACACACAAACTTGTTACTTTTTCGAAAATTTCGGCTGTAATGACCATGATTTTATTTCGAATGTTGGTTTTTAGTTGGGGAATGGTTCTTTTCATGCTAACATACACTCTTTCTTTGAAATATCCCCAAAGAAAACAGTCAAGAGGTTTTAAATCTGGTTCGCGTTCGCGAAATATGTCCCTTACCAAAGCCATTGAGGCAATAGCAGTATGTGCTGTGACTCCATCATGTTAAAACTACAAGTTTGGATGGTTTTCCACAGCTGGCCTAACAAAAAAAACAGAGATTGAACAATGTCACATTCAACAAAATAAGAGCCAATTATCCTTTCGGATATACGGGGCACCAAACAATACACTAAAGTGGGTATAATTGTCGCTGATGAACTGCTCTTGGATTAACCGTAGCCCAAAACCTGTAGTTTTACTTGTTGACATAACCATTTATCAAATTGTGAATAAAGTCTGAATTTTCCTCAGCTTGCTGGTAGTCTGTCGTCTTCAATTCTTTGCACAAATTGAACTTTATATGGGAAAAAGTACTCAAAATTCTCTGCAGCGTCCGCCGTGATAGCCCAAGTTGTGTCGAACGTCTCTTTGTTGATGTTGTGGACTATGATGTACGCTCTTCCGTACACGTTCAATATTTTGAGCAGATGTTTATTTATTAATATGGCGACGATAAAATTCTTTTGTTTCTGTTCTTATTCATTATTAATTCCCCATGCCTTTTTCACAAAATGCTGAAAAAAAACAATAATTCAAAAAGTTATAAATAATTCAAACCATAATTTCACTCTGCGCCACCCTGTATCATCTCAATGGGAAAATGAAATTTATTTGAAATTGTTAAGATAATTTTTATAAAATTTTAAACATGATCTGTTTTGGCTATTTTTATTTGTTTTGTATTTTTTCACCAGTTATTGAAAGGGTTTGCTCACCGCAGTTTTAATTATAATCACACTAAAGTTTTTTGCCTGATTTTTTTTGTTTAGAAATTTACAAAATAAATCTCTATGCTATTATTTGCAACATTATAATTATTTTCATAGATTTATTTCCCTAAAAAAAAAGAAAATCTATTAAAATCTGTTAAATATAATTTCATTTTTGCCTAAAAATAAATGGTGAAATTTTTTTAAAATAAATTTAAAACTTATATTTAAATAATAAACATGTCTGTTTAGTTAAAGTCGTCAACGTTTTTCAAATCGTGCGCTGCCTTTAAGTGTTTTAACTTGAAGGTAAAACAAAAATAAAATAAAATCTTTCTTTTTTCGTTTGCTGCCGCTGTTAACTGGCTGTGATAACAATGCGACAATTTGTTGTGTCCAAAGGGTAAAAATTACAATTTTATGTTTTTTTATTGTATTAACATAGAAATTTATGTTTAGTTGTGAATTTGTGGTTGTTGTGTTTCTTTTTTTTATTTTTATTTAAATGAAAAATTTACAACTTCAAGAGCAAATACGTGTTTAGCCACGTTTCTGTGCAAAAAACGAAAGAAAGAGATCCGTTTGTGCAAAAATTGTATAAAAATTTATCATGTCTGTTGGTTTTTTTTTATAATTTTTATTTTTTGGCATAAAAATTGTAATTTTGTTTAAGTTTTAAATAAAATTTTCTTTTAGTTTCTTTAACAAAAAAAATAAAATAAAATAGAGATTTTTCTTGGGGTCTTTAACCTGACGTGTTAGAAAAATTATTTCAAATAAAAGTTTCTCAATTTTTTTAGTAATCTTTTTATATTTTAAGTGAAAATATTTCAATATCTTAAAATGGTCTTCTGCTAGGCAAATTTGCAGATTGTGAAAATGAGAACAATAATAAGCCTGATAGAACTTAATTAAGTTATTTAGCAAAGGACCAAATCGGTATGTGATAAAATTAATGTTTACTGATGCTGAATTCTATTATATTTTAAGTGAAGACTCAAACCAAAACTAATTATGTAATTTATTTTCTAAATACAGCCAATCAATTTGCTGTAATAGTGAAATCCAACAACTATTTTTCCTTGGCAATATAAATCACCACCTTATAAGCGAATAAATTATTTAATTTTCTTTGACAATAGTGACTCTGGCTTTTCTATAAAACCACATAGTTTACACAGAAACAATTCCTTTAAAATAGTTCTGCCACATTTTTAACTTAAAGCACTGGAGATGAGGATGGAAAAAAAAAGAAACACGCCTACTAAAGACATTAAAGACATTACTTAGTAGACATTCATGCCATAGCTTTGCAACAATGTTGCAAGAAGCGTGTTCAATATAATTATTATTGTTGTTGTTGCTGCTTAATGCCAATTGTAAAACAATAAATAAAACCAAACAAACAACAACAACTCATCTTAAGCTGGGTTTTAATAATAAGTTAAACAAATAAGCCGGGCCAGCAGAAATGTAGACAGTCAAACGTTTAAACAGACCTACAGACACATAAAATTAAATTCTATAAATAATTTGAGAACAAAAAAAAAGGAAAAAAAAACAACAGAAGATCAAAATAAGAATTTTAATATGCAACAGGGCAAATATAAATATTTTTTCATTATAATTTTTCTTGGCCTCATCTAAAAAGAGAACCTTCAACCACAAAAAAGTATTGATTAATAAAAATATTTTACTTGTGGCATTAAATTGATGTTAATCTTATTTATTTGCAACATTGTTGTTTCATTTCTTAAGAGACAGTGGGTCCATTGTCTGTAATTGTTGAACAAAAATCTGAACTTAAATGAATATGCATAAAATACGTTTTTATACCCTACATCACCATAGTGTAGATGTTATTATGCGTTAGTGCTAATGTTCCCATTAACTAATTTCCGTATAAACATTTCCCGATATTACAAACAGATTAATAAACTCCACTAACCCCCAACTCTTCAATATAATAGTCAATAATTGTAATCATTATTAAATATTAATTATAATTTGTATTATTATTTGTTATATTCCCCCACACACACATTTATTATATTGTTAATTCAAGCATTACTTTTATCACAAACTAAAAACACAACAAATTATTAATAATTTTATAAAAAAAAAAAAATTAAAACAAAGTAAAGAAACGAAACACAACAACTCAAAATTATATGATTTTTTAACAATTAAATTAATTACAAACAAAAAAAACAATCACAACATTCATTGAACTTAAAGTGTGTAATTTAAAAATTTCGTAATTAAACTGTCATACATTTTCAATACCTGAAGAATAATGAGCAGAAAATAAAAAAAAACAGAAGCAAAATAAATATTCCATAAACTATTGATAAAAGTATTTAAAAGCAATGAGAATTTGCATAATAATCAATTGTATAAGGTGTTTAAATCGTTATTTTTTTTGGTATTATTTTAACAAATACGTACTAGACAGTTAAATAAATTACCTTTCAATGTCAATATATTTATTTTGTGCGTTTAAACTTCAAGTTTGAGAATTTTAAAATTTTGTTGATAAATATGTATGTATGAATTTTATTTTTCTATTACGTGAGGATTTTTACAAAATGTGTTTAATATGGTCAATAGTAATTTTATGAAAAAAAAAAAAATAAACAATTTCAACCGTGAGTGATTTTTTTTTTTTTAAGTAAAAATTCACCAATAATTTTATAAAAGATATATGCATATATTTGCTTAGCAACATGTTGCTAAGCTTAAAATAATGAAGAAAATATAGAAAATATAAAATTAAAATAAATAAAAGAAACAAATTGAAAGAGATTTATTAGCGAAATTATAAAAAAAAAACAAGTAAGAGAGCTATATTGGGCTATGCCGAATCTTATGCCCTTCACCAAATTATACTTTAAAATAAAAATTTTAAATATTTTTAGGTAAACAAAATTAAAATTTTTTTTTAAAAATTTAAAAAATTTTTTTTTTTCGAAATCGTTTTTTTATTTTTATCCAAATTTTTTTAATTATTATACATTTTTTTTTTAAATTTTAAATTTTTTTTTTTTTTTCAAAATTGTTTTTCAAAATTTAATTTTTTTTTTTTTAATTTTTATCCAAATTTTTTTAATTTTTATAAAAATTTTTAATTTTTGGGTAAAAAAAAATTCGGATTAAAAAATTATTTTCCCGATTTTGACCCATTGTAGGTCCAACTTACTATAGCCTTATATATATCGTAGCAATGGACTTTGAAATATCTATCATTAGATATCCATATTGTCTATATTAATGACTTAGTAATCCAGATATAGATACAAAATAGGCCAAAAATCGAGGTTGTCCCGGTTTTTACCTTATATCTCACCCATTTTTGAGCCGATTTTCTCGATATTAAATAGCGACCGGAAGCATTACCGATGTATTTATGTATCAATTATGTTTGTAAGTTATTTGGGGGCTACGGAAAGTTGATTTCAACATACAGACGGACATGGCTAAATCGACTTCGCTATATATATCAATCCAGAATATATATACTTTGTGGGGTCGCAAATGAAAAATGTAGAAATTACAAACGGCATGACAAACTTATATATACCCTTGCCACTCATTGTGAAGTGTATAAAAAAAAAGTAATTTCAAATAGAGTTTCCAAAAAACCAAAAAATTTGAAAACCGATCGATTTCGGTTTTGTGATAAATTATTAAGTATTTATTGTTATAGAAACAAAATCAGTTGTAAACGGGTGTTCAAGAGGATAAAGGAAAATTGATAATTTTAGCTTTTAATGGTACTTTTTTTTTAAAAATTAAGGGACATTACTGCAACTTGCCTTTATGTCCGTAATAGTAAAAGGTAGCTTTAAAGTTAACTTCTCCTATAACGAACATAAAGGCAAGTTATAGTAATGGCCCTAAATTAGTTAGCCTAAATACATAAAAGTTGGCTAATATGCTTCTCACTAAAGAAATAATCAAGAATAGGTATTATGATACCAAAAAAAAGAAGAACTAAACCAAATTAAGTAGTACTTTTTCGTTCTTCAAAATGGTACCTTTTGAAGTTTCTATAATATTGAATATAGAATTAGTAAATTACTTGACGGGGGTTCAAGTGTGGAAAATTTGTACTTTTTCTTCTAATGGTACTTTTTATTATATTAAATTATTTTACTTATATACATAATACAGGCGGGGATCCAGGTCAACCATTTGGGGGGGGGGAAACCAAAATTTGTTCTACATTTTTCTTTTTTTCTACTTTTTTATATGAAAACTTTTCGGTTTTAGGGGGGAGGAATTCCTATTTCACCCCCTCTGGATCCGCGCCTGATATAATAGTTGGCTGATATTGAGGTAACAAAAACTATTAGTATTTTTTCGTTCTTTGAATGTTATTTTTTGAAATTTCTATAATAATGAACCTATAAGCAGGGTTTTAGCGTATCTCAACATACTAGCACTGGTCTTGCAGCAGTGTTCTTCGACGCTAGCTCGTCAATTTTGAACACATTATACCGCGCCTGCATATTTTCTGTATGATGGAAGGTTGCTAATGTAACGCCAATTGCTAAAAAGGGAAAGGCTAACATCTCTGAAAATTAGCGCCCAATAGCAATTTGTTCTGAACTTTCCAAAGTTATGGAGAGTATGGTTAACTACCATCTTGTGAAACATTTACAGTCCAAAAATTTACTCAGCGACCGGCAGTATGGCTTTCTACGAGATACTTGCTAGCCTTCCGATTTATATCTAGCTTTCTCAGAGAACAAACAATGTTAATAACAGCTTGGACTTATGTATCAGTAAGTGAAGGCATTAGATAAAACTGATCCATGTTTTGACTTTCTTTCAAGAAAGTTTCCAGGTTAGAGCTAGAACTTTGATGGCCCACAAATAAGACTTTTAATGAAATACACTGATTTCATATAGGCTCCGTCATTTCTCCTACTCTATTTCTTATCTTTCTAAACGACCTTCTACGTCAAACTTCCTACCCTTCGACTGTGGCGCAATGTTTTTCCCTGGGGAAAAAACTTTCGGTTTGTACAACTGTCGCTGAGTTGACAATCTTTGGCCGAATATGATTCGGGTCGTTCCGGAACGGAGATCCAATTGTCGTGAGAACGTCTGTCGTACTCCATCTGTTTTTATGGGTGGTGTAAATATTAAGGAATCAGAAGCTGTTAATGTTCTAGGCATAAGTGTCGAAAGAAGCATTCAAGTGCCTTGGTTTCTCCTTACTATTTACACCACTTATATCCGACATAAAATGGAATACAACTCTCATGTGTGGGCCGGTGCTTCGAAGTTTATTTTGGAGTTACTTGACCGCGTACAGAAGAGGGCTAGGGTGCTTATCAGTGACAGTAGGGTATCCAGCTCTTTATCACTAGAACATCATCGCAATATCGGTTGCGTTTCACTGTTCTACCGGTACTACAATGGTATGTGCTCTGCTGAAATTAGGGAACTTGTTATTGAACTTTTTCTTCGGCAAGGGCTCATCAACTCGTTGTCGACTGGACAGTGAGTCGCACGACACATTACAAGGAAAGTTTCTTCTTTAGCCGTGCTGTCCGTATGTGGAGTAAGCTTCCTCCTGAAGTCTTTCCTGTCACTTTCAATATTGGGTTGGCGAAGCAAACCATGTCAGCTAGTACTCCATACTTTTATCGGATATTTGAAAGTAACTAAGACTTTATTATTAAAATTTTGCATTATTTTTTTAAAAATTAAATAAATAAAAAGTCATTTAAATTTTTTATTGTCAGGAAATACTCGTATGATCAATATTTGGTAAGATATTCTTCTTTCAGTCTATGAATTTGTAAATGCTTAGCAATTAACAAAAAATGTGTTGAGAACGCAAAAACTAAGGGGTGCCTCAGGGCACTGTTGCGGTTTTCGGCTAAATTAATCGGTAGTTTTTTACTTTTTATTATATTTTTTGTTATATAAAATAAAAATAATTGGAATGGCAGATAGAGATAGCAGACGGATTAAATTATCCGCCTTGGCTCATGATCAGTTGGTACTCCACAAGAAGATCCACAGCCAGGAAGTTCAAATGTTGGCGAAAAAGCAAAACAGCCAGTTAATGATGTCCGTTATGACAATATCGACCACTTTCCAATCTGTTTATGCAAGAAAAAATTGTGCAAAAAGTCGGAAACACAGTGAGTTTGCTCAAAATGCGATCTTCATTTATGCTTCTCAAATGCCAAAAATTGTTTTTTATGAAAATCATCGTAGAAAGTAAAATATATTTTCTTACTTTTTTTATATATATCATTGTATTATTTCCATAAAATCGAATCATAATTAATGTTTACATTTTAATGTTTTTTACACCTAAACCGGCAACAATGCCCTGAGGCACTCTTCACCTTTTTGCAACTGGCTCCTAAACATAATTTGCAAATTAGATTCTGATGGCTGTTCTGTGTTTATGAAGCCATAATTACCCTAAACAAAATTATTCGACAACTTTTTTTTAGTTTTTTAAAGTTTGCTACGGGTTAGAGGGTTAACGCAATTATTGTAATACAATTTAAAGAAATCTAATGATATTTTTACATCGATTTGTTTTTAGAGAAATTGGATGAAAACGCTGTTATTTACTGTTTTTTCCATACAAATAAAAAGTTGGTTTTTCATTTCAAAATTTTGCATTTTTCTACTCAAAATAGTTTAAAAGTAAAAACCGAAGAATAAAATGAAAAACACGAGACTCTAAATTGGAATATTAAATTAACATAAAATTGTATAACACATGTTTATAAACACTTTTATCAATATACATAACTTATAGCAATATGTTGCTGAAACATGTTGAAATTAGAGCGAAAGCTTATATGTAACAGAAAATATTAAAATATCCAGCAATTATTCAAACTTAGTATGTAAATTTTATTTCTGGATTTTATTACTCTGCAACATGTTGCTACAAATATAAATTTCAACGAACTTATCTTACAAGTTATACTTATGTTATTAAATAATAAGAGAAATTAAAATTTAGTTCAAACTAATATAAAATACTATAAAAAACAGAAATTTTAGATACATGTAACTTTTAGCAACATGTTTCAAATAGTTTAATAGAAAATATTACTAAATCTAAGGAATATTTAAAATTAGTATGTAAATTTTATAATTTGTTGAATTTATTACTTGGCAACATGTTGCTATGAACTTAAATCTCAAAGAAATTTGTTCAAAAGAATTTAATAAAAATAATAATAATTCAAACATGGCAACATGTTGCCAAAACATTTTAAAACAGTACAAATGAAAATATTGAAAAATCAAACAAATATTTAAAACTATTTATAAAAAGTTCATTGTTTATTGATTTTATTATTCTGCAACATGTTGCTACCAACATAAATTTCATCTAAATTCTCTCACAAGTGTTACATATGTTTTAAAAAGTTATAAAATTTTATTAATCCATTAACATTTTAAAACTTCCTGTTTACAAATCATTGACAGTCTCTTTAAATATAAATAATTACAGGATTTATTAAATTTCTTCTTGCAACATGTTGCCAAAGAATAATAAATTGTTTATTACAATTTATTGGCAACCATTATGAATAATAGCCGGCTTTATTTATAAGATTTTTTAATAAAATTAAAACCAAAATGTTAACATCATTTGTCTCCTGCAAACCGCTAACCATAATGTTCACAGCATCAAGTTGAGGTACCTACGCTCTAGTTTAAGTACAACATGTTTGCAAAATTACTTTTAGTTAAATATATTTCATAAGATTTTTCTTGTACATAAACATTAAATATAAAATGTCTTCCTTAATTGAAACTCTTGCCATATATGTACTATCTATGGCCATATTTGCATGTTGTTGTTGCCACTTTAAAACTTGCAACAAATACAAAATTGTTTAAACCCCAGCGTAACTATATTAAAATTAATAATGTTCATACATAATACAACAACATAATATTATATAATTATAGTGATTTAAACAAATTATTTAGTGTAATCGTGGCATGAAACAAACGTGTAGTGAAAAATGTTTAATTAATTTTTAATCAATTTTAAAGACATTGAATTTTTATAGGAAATTTCCTCTTAAGCAATTTCGAGTACATAATTAGCAACATGTTGCTGGCTATATTATAAATGAACTGAGAACTTATTAAAAAATTCAAACAAATATTTCTAATTACTTTGCAACATGTTGCTAGCGACAAAAGTTTAACTAAATTCCAGATATATTTGCTTAAAAGTACATACAAATTAATATATCGAAACATGTTGCTAGCAACATATAAATGTATTAAATTCAAATTCATTGCTATACTAAACATGTTTCTGGCTTTTTTTTTTATTAGAAATAATACCTAAAAACATTTTTCTTTACCAAAACTAAAAAATAATTCCTTTATTTATTTTTAATCTGCAACATGTTGCTAGCAACATCAATTTTATTTAGAATTTTCATTAGAACGATTTTCTAAATAAAGAAATTTGTCTTAATATTTGTGTTGCTTAATATGTTGCTAGCAACAGATGTATACTTGAATTTAAAATGTTTATAATTTATTTTTTAAAATTTTATTAATGAAACAGTTTACTATTTATTTTAAAACTTTGCAACATGTTGCTAGCTTCATAAATTTTATTTGAATGAAATATAATATTATTTAATGCTTTATAGGTCAATTGTTTTGTATAAAATTATATTTTTATATATGTTGCGCAACATGTTGCTAGCAACATATATTTCATTTTGACCTAAACATAACTTAATATTAATTTCTCTAATATATAATACTAAAATATTAAGTTTACATTTTATTTTCAAAGTTTGCAACATGTTGCCAGCAACATAATTTTTTAGTAACAAAATAATATAATTATAAAGAAATTTTTTTAAAATTTTGAATTGTTTTTTTATCAAGTCTTGTTTAGCAACATGTTTCCAGCAACATTTTTTTTTTTTTTCAATAAACTTAAACTTTACTATAGCAACATGTTGCTGATATACATGGTGGCGCAAAAGTAATCCTCCTATCAGAAAATGCTATAAATTTTGGCCCCTAATGTCATTTCTGTTTTGACATTTGAGTAGTAAACACATGCGAAATACACGTTAATAAACAATGTTACGCTAGACTACTCCAGAACGCGGAATATTGCTGACTATTTATTTGACCAATAATCGGTCGGTGACTTTGGCACAACGTGAAGTGAGTTTACTTTTGCGCCACCTTGTATAATGTTGTTATGTTATTGTTCAACAATGACAAAATAAGACATAATGAAATTCGTGGTTTATAAAACATTTTGTTTAATTTATATTCTTTAGCAACATGTTACTAGAAACTAAAAATTGCTTTAATATAAAACTTCCTTTAATATAAAACTAAGCTTTCAAGAAATTTTAAGACAGTTTTTCTAAAATTTAACACATTTTATTTAACGAATCCCACAGAAAAAATAACTCTAGCAACATTGTTGAGCAACATGTTGCCCACCTAAATGTTAGTTCCTCTTATCACTAACAATACCAGTTTAAGTAAAGGGAAGACACAAAACCAGTCATTGTTAAACAACAACTTATCAATATTCTTTAAATGTCATACAGAAAAAACCTCTAAACAATATTTATACACATAATAATAAATAAAACAATTCTAGTAACTTATGCATACATTTTAACAAATTCAAGTTACATTCAACCTAATACAGATACAATTAAACTAGCAATAATGATGAGCGAGCGCATTTGTTTATGTTCAATTATTTAATTTATTTTTTATACAGTTTTTTTTTATCTGTTTATTTAGAGGCTGTATGAAAAATAAAAAAAAACAAACAAACAAACAAACGTAAAGGTTAATTTACAAATTAAAAATCAACAACATTAAAACATTTCCGCAATTAAAATGGAAACACTTTTAAATACACAAACAACTCAACTTCATTCTAGCACTTTTACTAACAGGAGCCACGAAACCAAACTAAAAACAAAAACAAAGATAAAACCTAAAAACTTTAAAAGAAAATTCATTATTAGCCCCAACACCCTTTTGAAAAACATTAGCGGGTTTCCGATTTAAATACAATTCTATAGACTCAGCACGATTCCACAAACGCAACACACAACACTCAGATAACCAAAACTAGAGACAAGCAGGCAAAAAAAAAAAAACTCCAAACTCCAAGAGTAGTAAAAGAACTTGGGGCTTCATTCTGGTTGTAGTTCTTTTACGAGTATAAATATTTTGTGGTTGTTGGTTTTTATAGTCAAAGACGTTTAGCTTTTATTTTGAGACGTGACAAAGGTTTTAAACACGTACTAAAAATGGATTTCAGAAATGAAAAAAAAAAAAAACAAACCGAAACCAATGTTCAATGTCCAACACACACATACAATGTACTAGAGTAAAGATACCTTGAGTACTGCGTTCAGTATGTCCCTCATATGGTCTTCTGCATAAAATAGTCAACGCAATAAATGTTGCCAGCTAAAGACAGTCAAAAGCCTAAAGTGTCAAATGAGAGTTTAGATTTTTTCTTCTTTCTTCTAGGTTCTTAAGGTAAATACACTGAGAAAAAATATAATTACATAACTCTACAATATGATTTCTGTAAAGATTTTTACTTTAGCAACATGTTGCTTATGTTTGTGATTCTAAAAAAAATTAAATTAGAGTTGACATTAGTAGTTACAATACTCCTTTCTTTAAAATTTTAAGCTTTTATTTTGAAACATTTAAACAATATAAGTAAATTCTTAATTAGTCGGAATTTACACTTTGACTTAAAGTCCTGTCTTTTTTTTTTTTTTTTGTTTGTCTTTAAAAACCCCTACGAAAATCTCCTTTAATTTATACGATGCCTTTTTTTCAACCATGTTTGGCTTTTCTTTGGCATATAATCGTTTCAACAACCAATCAGAAAAGAGCTCAAAGCTGAATATCAAAAATGAATATCAAGTTCTGAAAAACAGAAAACTTGTCTTTTGTTTAGACGTCACAATTTGCTAATACAAAAAAAAACCCAGATTTTAATACATGACTTAAAGTCATAATGTAAATGCCCTCTTATACAATTCTTCCAACGTCAAACAAAAGAAAATTTGGAAAAAATCAAAGTTTGACGTTATAGGAGTAAATATTGAAAACTCTCCCTAGTGATTCTACCTTCTACAATTATTGTATCATGATTCAAAGTATTGCCCATTGTTAGCTAGGACTCTTTCCCATCTTTCTGGCAACATATGGATTCCCAGCTAAAATAACTGCTCATCTTTTGAGGCCAAGAACGACTCAAGCCAATATCGGATACTCTGTTCCAAAGTGAAGCGTATCCCAGAAAGAGCGTTCTGCATCGATCAAAACAAGCAGTAGTCGGATGAGCGAGTGAGGCAAAACTTCCCAACTACTTCATTATAAATACTTTTAAACTGGTATTGCAACATGTTACATAGCGTTGTCATGATAGAATATTACGGTTTCATGTCTGGCTGCATATTCTGGGAGTTTCTCGGTCAATGCTCGCTTCAAACGAATCAGTAGCATTCGCTACAGGTTCCCTGTGATGGTCTGGTCAGATAGGACCCTTTTGCGAACCACCAAATACAATTTGGCTGATTGGCCGGGCTTCACATACGATCTCTTATGCTTCGGGTTATCGTAATGGATTAATTTGTCATTGCAATTAATGATTTTCTTTTATAGTGATCAAGCATCATTTTGGACATGCAAAATCGTCTTTTAAGTCTCTCGGCTTCAATTTGTATGTTACCCAATTTCACTGCTTTTGAATGAATCCTGCTGCTCATAAACATTTTGAAATTGATGATTGAGTAGCTCCCAATGAGTTTACAAGGTGTTGTTGAGTTTAAAATAATCTTAATGGAGTAATGCCTCCAATTCTTGGTCTTCAAACTTTTTTCGCTGACCTGGGCGATCCGTGTCAAAATCACCACTTTTGAACCGATCAAATTATCTCTCGCATGTTGAAACTGATGCCACACACTTACCATAAGCTTTTGTGAGCGATCGGTCTACTGCAAAACTTCCCGCTATCAAAACTAAAAAATTATAATAAAATGAATTTCATTATTTCTTTTTAATCTGCAACATGTTGCTAGCAACATAAATTTTATTTAGAATTTTCATTAGAACGATATTCTAAATAAAGGATTATGTCTAAATATTTTTGTTGCTCAACATGTTGCTAACGACATATGTATATTCACACTTGAATTTAGAATGTTTATAATTTATTTTTTTGAAATATGAATAATGTAATAGTTTATTAAAACTTTGCAACATGTTGCTAGCATCATACATTTTATTTGAATAAAATACAATATTATTTAATACTTTATAGGTCAATTGTTTTATATAAAATTATATTTTATATATGTTGCTCAACATGTTGCTAGCAACATATATTTCATATTGATAATAAATCAAATTATCTCTCGTATGTTGAAACTGATGGCACATACTTACCATAAGGTTTGGTGAGCAATCGGTGTACTGCAGCGGCACTTTTTTCAAATTAAAAAAAAGTAAAGCAAAACTTCCCGCTATGTTGGCACTAAATTCAACATTTTCGAAGCAAAGATAGAACGTTTTTGTTTACACTATAATGTCAATAACTAAGTAAGAATAAATGACAGATATGTACCCTTCAAAATGACATATAAGTTATTAAAGACAAAAACCGCGTTGAAAAGATACGCCATCCCGCATTTATTGAATATTTATATTTAAAATCTCTTTTAAAATCCATATTTGTTTAAGTGTAATTGTTTAAGAACAAAACCACCAATTAGTGTAAAAAGTTTGTGTGGTTTGCGGGCTGAAATGTTTTTTTCTCAACAGCAATATCGCAACGGAAAAAAACCAAACCTAATTCAATATAAATGCCAAGCTTGAAATAATAAAATTTATATAAAAAAAAAAATAAACAAATAAATACGTTTTCATGGTGTTCTTATAAAATAAAAGAAGTAAAATTGTTTAGATAGACTAAAACGAAGTTTTAATACGCTTTCTTTACAAAAATTTAATAAAAAAATAATTTTAAATGCCCTTTAGATTTAAGTTTGTTTCTCTAAATGAACTTAAAAATTACTGGTCTTTTTCATCAAGAGATGAATTTAAAAAAAATCTAATTGTAAGCATTTTTTAAGCTTTTAAATTATTTTTATTTAAAAAGAAAGCTTTAAAAAGAATCAGGATCTTAGGGTAGTTGTCAAATATATTTTCTTTTCAGACACAAAATGTTGCCATTATAACGCACTGGTTCCTCTTAAGAGAGTCAACTCAAAATTTTTAAATTTTCACTTTTTGCAAGAAATCAATGTACAGTGGTCATATCTACCCACTGTAAAAATCTTACATAATTTTCTTTACTCTTTCGCCAAAAATACAGTTGTATCCATCTTTAACTTTCATTGTAAAATTATTAAAAAAAAACAATTTTTTGCCTCTATTGAAAATTTTTAAATTTAGAGAAACCAGTGCGATGTGTATTATGTTGCCCTCGTAATGTGTAACATTTTTAACGATCAAAATAGTGCAAAAACAGTAACTATTTATGCACTTTTCTTTTATGTTGCTTCTAAATATTGTAAAACCATATATTTTGCTTCCATTTTAACACTTTTAATCAAAAAGACACAAAAACTATTTCATTAACACAAACAAACTTTAAAAACAATAACAAGAAAAGCTGTTTAAAAAGTGCTGCATTTGATAAAATTGAGGGTGAAACGTGTAGCATATCTTTAAAAAGAACACGTTATAAGCTTACCAAACTACATTTTTTTCAGGAACAGAACACAGAAAAAGGGTAAAAGGCAGAATAAAGGCATCATTTATGTCAGAAAAGAAAACTTCATAAGTTTCTTCAGAAGTGTAAGATGTGAGAATGAAAAAGCTTTCATACATTTTCTAAGATCTCTAGGGCTTGTAGCTGAAGTTAGTTTTTTTATAAAAACCTTTCTTTAGGCTGTAAAATAAAAAGTTTTTATACAAGTTACACATGACTTTTATGCTTTATTTTAAACTTTAATATATGTTTAACCATATAGAATTATATATAGAGACGAGACATTCCGATTTGTCAAACAAAAAATACAACATATCTTATGTCTGACACAAGAACAAAATACATTGACTAGCATGTATTTTGTTGTTGCAAGAGTTAGGTTTTTGACAATTACGTTTCGTCTCTATGTTACCCTATGTGTTTAATTTTAAAAACTTAAATTGTTCTACTTAAATCCCTTAATTGGTTCCAAATAGATGGTTTATAACCTGCCCTGGTAGTTTGTAGCGCATAATGACGCTATTTTCTTGGTGTAACCAAAAAGTTTACAAATGTTTTTTTTTCTTCTTTCTGCTTTATTTTTATTTAAATGTTTTTTCTGCTGTTGTTGTTTTTGTAATACATATTTATTTCTTTTTAAAATGTTATGACTGTAAGTAAAGGTTTTTTACTCGATGTGGTTTTTTGCCAAGTTTTCCACAATGTCAACAACCTCTACCATATAAACTGATACTGATGTTGTTGTTGGTGTCGTTGGCGTTTTAACTGGTTACCATATGCACATTATTGTTTGTTATTATTGGTTAGTTATTTTTGTTATTTTATTTGTTTTTTATTGTTATTATTTTTATTTTTGGTAGCTTTTTATATATGTAGTCTGGTTTATTTTACTTACTTACTTTTATTTTTTTTAGTTTTATTATTTTTTTTTCTTTATATTTTAAAAGTTGAAATGTTTTTTTTTTTTTTTTGTATTTGACTTTTGTTGTGTTCCCCCTTGTGTGTGTCATTTTGGCTTTAGAATGTCAGTTATGGAATCTAGTTGTGTCTTTTTTTTTGACGTATTCTATATATGTAAACGTTTTTTTTTATACATTTGTTTATGTGTTTACTTGTTTGTAAATATTTTGGCTACCAAAGTCACCTTTTTTAGTCCGGCATTTGAACAAATGTAAAAAAAAAAAAAAATAAAATATACATATTGTCAATATATGGGTCATTAGTTTATAACTGACATTGTTTTTTTTTTTAACTTAATAACAGTACATTAACTTTGTGAACTTATTTGGGGGGTATGAATATATTATTTTTTGCTTAATTTGGTTACATAAACTCCGCGCCTATACTAGATCCAGCTTAACTATTTGGGGGGAAATATATTATTGGGTGTTTGACTTAAAAATACGTAAAATATAATTTTTGTAAAATATAAATTTCACAGATTACACTTTTTTTTTTTTGATTTTAAAAGTTAATGGCTGAGCAATACGCAAAACGCCAGGGTATCCCACGTCGATTCAAGTACGTCCCTAGTCAACCTATATCGTCATATAGGAAGCTGGAACGCTAAAACCTTATTATTAATATAAAGAGTGATAATGGTACTTCACCAGTTGATAAGTTGAGTTATAAATGGTACATCACCAATTTACGATTTGAGTTTTAAATGGTACTAATATATATCACACACGTTGCCTATTGCAAATTGTATTTTTTCTCTTGCTCTGCAAATCACAACCATTGAAATGTGGTTGTATAACGTCAAAATAACCACACGGTTCGATATTACTTTTTTGAGAACTGTCATTTGTTTCTCATCTGTAATAATCTGTGATAAATTTATTCAAAGTATTGGCCATTGTTTCCTATCATATATTTCTGGCAACATATGGATTTTGAGCATAAAAAACAGCTCACCTTTTGAGGCCAAGAACGAATCAAGCCAATTAGAGAGAACATGGATCGAAACTAATAGTAGTCGGACAGTGAAAGATCTGGCCGCATATTCTGGGCATTTTTCGGGCAATGCTCGCTTCAAACGAATCAGTTGCGTACGGTAAAGGTTCCCTGTCATGGTCTGGTTAGATTTCAACAGCTCATATTAGACATGACCCTTTTGCTCCCTCCAAATACAGAGCATTACCTTAACGCTATTGATATTTAGCTTTGGTGTCGATTCGGCTGGTTGTCCGGGCTTCACTTACGCTTCGGGTTATCGTAATGGATCTTATGTCATCGCAAGTTATGATTTGGTGCAAAAATAATTTTCATCAATAGCGTTCAAACAGCTGACATACAAAATAGCTTTTCAAGGTCTCTCAGCTTCAATTCGTATGGTACCCAATTTCCCTGCTTTTGGATGAATCCTGCTGCTTGCAAATATTTTGAAATTGCTACTTCAGAAGCTCCCAATGATTGTGCGAGCTCTTGTTGAGTTTAACAACAATCTTCATGGAGTAATGTCTCCAATTCATGGTCCTCAAACTTGTTTGGCTGGCCTGGGCGATATTTGTCTTCCGTTTCAAAATCACCACTTTTGAACCGCACAAACCATCTCACGCACATTGAAACCAATGAAACACATTCACCATAAGCTTCGGTGAGCAAACGGTGTGCTTCAACGGCACTTTTTTTTCAAATTAAAAAAAGTAAAGCAAAACTTCCCGCATATGACGCTTTGTTGGCACTAAATTCGACAGTTTTGAAGCAAAAAAAAAAAAAACGTTGTTTACACTGACAGATATGTACCCTTCAAAAAGATATATGAGTTATTAAAGACAAAAACTGCTTTCAAAAATTACTCCATGAATTATAAATCTCGCATTTTTAAGTCATACATAAAATGCTAATCGCAAAAACCAGATGATTTTCTTTGCAACATCTTGCTAGCAACAAATATATTTATATATTACTAGTTATTGTTCTACAATGTATTTTTCTCGCAACGCTTGTGCTTTTAAGACATTATTTTCTTTTTAATCATAATTTCAAAATAAATTCTATTCTTAATTTGGAACCATAAAGTATTGTTACGTTTTAACCTTTTTAAAACGTTGGTTTATTTACTTTAAATAAACTGAATACTCTTGATTGCAAATAAAAGCAGTTTTAGTAGTTAAAAATTGTAACAAATCTTTACTTATTTAAAATGTTCAACAACAACAGTTCAAATAGTCACTTAGTGTCTTTCTAAACATTTATCAATACGCAGAAATGCACACACACTTTATAATGTACAAGCTTAAATGTACAAGACAGTTGATATTAACTCTAACAGCGCCAATGATGAACTCATCTCACGACTGTCACCTCTGCCACTATTTATACACACGCCATCATTCGTGAATCTTCTACAATGCTCTTAAGTCCTTTCATTGACAAACTCAAATGTTTTGCAGCATATGTTTCACAGTATGGATGGGGACTAACGGACAAACTATTACATTCGAATTATGGAGCTTTCGATGTTAATGTTAGCAGCTTAAACATTCAGTGTTGCCATACTTTCAAATAATGATCAACTCAAAGCTTTTATTCAATGTTGTATGTTTCACAGCTATGTTAATAATACCCACAGATATGTTAACAGCAGTTGAGGAACATTATGCAACTTTAAACAGGCCGTTAAAACCGTTATAACTATTTGAATTCAAGTACAATTTCGAAACAGTATAGACAAATGGGAAAATTTTATTAATTTTCTTTGCAACATGTTGCTAGCTACAAATGTTTCTATATATTGCTAGAAATGCTTCTACAATATATTTTTCTCGTAACATTTGTAAGTTTGAAACCAGGGACCGTAACAATTATGACATTTATAATAAAAATCACAACATAATTGTTATTTTTTGATTTTTATTTTTTTTGTCAGAAATATTTGTCAAACTTAGATTTTTATTTTTTTTGTCAAAGTTTGATTTTTATTTTTTTTTTTGTCAGGAATATTTGTCACACTTAATTAAAAAATCATGTTAGTTTATGAAAATATAGTTGAAAACGATCAAAATGGTATGCTTGACTTGACCCTCAGATATTTTCTAGTGATGGCTTTTTTTCTTTGAAATTTCAAGAATAATTATTATTTTCGGTCCCTGTTTGAAACATTATTATCTTTGGCAACATGTTGCAAAACAATGTTTATTTTAGAAAAAAAAAACAGTTAACCGGTTTTTTTAGAAAATGCTATTTTTCGGTTTTTTGAATACTCTAACAAGGCATCATCGATTCAAATAAATTGAGAATAGATTATTAAGTTCTCACTCTTTAGATATGTTTCATTATATTAAATATGATTTGAAATAAGTAACAATCACTCTGAGGTATTAAGAAATTTGTAAACAGGTTTAGAAATAAATTTTCCTTTCATTTTCCATTACAGTCGGCATTTTGTCTCATGTTATTTTTTATTTTTTTTTTTAATGACTGGGCGACTGAGTCTATTTTACAAAAACAAATTTTCTGCTCTATCAAGCAAATATTGTTGATGTTATAGTTGTTGTTGTTGTCTCATGCAGTAAAATAATGAAGAGCAAAAGTGGTTTACGCTTGTCATTTTCACATGTAAACACAACAGCAAATTGAATTGAAGGCACTGGAAGAAAACAAATCATGCAACAAAATTAATAATAATATTGTATATACAACATAAAATGGCAACAAAGAAAACAAAGAATCTAAACAAACCACAAACAAGATGAATTTTTATTTTATTTTGTTTTATTTTCCAACAACAAGTTGATGTTTAAAGCCAATTATAACTTAAAGGGTTGTTCTTTTTTTTGCTTTTGTTCCACATGATATCAGGTATCCAGAGTAAGAAGTGTGCGTTTTTGGTTTTTCTTTTTTTGTATTTCTTGCAAAAGTCAGCTACAAAATCTCGCTATATGAAACCATAACAGAACACGAGTCCTAAGAATTACTTATAGTCATGAGGCTGCAGATGAAGATGACGACGACCATGATGATGCTGGTGATGAGCAGCAAAGAATCTACTAAGAAAAAGACCACCAACCAATATTATATTACCTTTATTTCCAATTCCACTATTGTTGCTTACAAAAGGGGTTGTCAATTATTCGAGTTTTATTTTAATCGAATAAAAGTTAAAATTTTTTTTTTATTCGATTAATTGTTAAAATTTTCTCGATTATTTTAACGAATAATAAAAAGTCAAGTCTTATTTTAATCGAATAAAAGTAAAATTTTTTTTATTCGATTAATTTTTATAAAATTTTCTCGATTATTTCAACGAATAATGAGAAGTCAAGTTTTATTTTAATCGAATAAAAGTAAACATTTTTTTATTCGATTAATTTTTAAAAATTTTCTCGATTATTTTAACGAATAACGAGAAGTCAAGTCTTATTTTAATCGAATAAAAGTAAAATTTTTTTTATTCGATTAATTTCTAAAAATTTTCACGATTATTTTAATGAATAACGAGAAGTCGAGTTTTATTTTAATCGAATAAAAGTTTAAATTTTTTTTTTCTTCGATTAATTTTTAAAAATTTTCTCGATTATTTTAACGAATAACGAGCAAAAAATATTATTCGAATAATTTATTAAAATATATTTAAAACCTGAAAATGTTTTTATTCTAAATTGAAAAATGTTATTCATTCGAATAAAAAATATATATTTTTCCTCAATTATTCGAATGATAACCCTAGTTACAAACAAAATAAAATGAAATCTAAAAAATTATTTAAAAAAAAGAGCTCAATTGCTGTATAGCTGCTGCTGATGATAATGAAGCCTGTCAAGCCGACTCTTTTTAATATTCAATGACTTGCTAAATATGGACAAATTAACATTATGAAATTCTTTTTGCATTTAAATGTTGCTCGAATGAATATATTATTTGTTTAAAAGTGTCTTTAGGTGGCAATGAAGTAGAAGACCCTTACATTTTGCCAAATTATGATATATAATTGCCTTGAGATAACAACTTAGTTTCTTCTTTTTATTCTTCTATAAAACATCTCTTTGTTTCCATTATTCTTAGTCACCCTGCTGAATTTTTCAGTTCTTTTATAGTTGTTTATCTTACAATAATCTCTTATCTTAAAACCACAATCTAAATGATGATGTATAATTTAGTAAAGCGCCTTAACGAAAGTGTTTTTGTGCTACAAAAAAAAACACAAAAAAAAAAAAACTTTATCGATGACTTAAAACGGAAATGATGAAAGTTTTACACTTTCTTTGCAAAAAAAAAAAAAAAAAAAACTGAAGAAGAAAAAACGAAGCAGATTAAAAAAGAAATACTATTTTCAAAAACAGTCATCGACTGCAGCTTCTACTGCTTTGTGTCACTTCTGGCCCATAAACTCTAGCACAAGCAACAAGTTTTGAGTTTCTTCTTTAGCAACACAGTGTGTAACTTTGTCATAAATTGCTCTAAAAAAACAACAACACAATGCATTCGCTGTTTAAAAGGCAGATGCGTTTTAGATTTTTCTAGCTTTGAAGCTGATACACAGACTCATATCAGGAGTTTCTGTTTTAAAGCGTGCTACTTTAATCTTATTTGAAAAAAAAAAAACAGTTTTTTTTTATATAAAGAAACCAGTTCAGGAACTTCTTTCTTGGCTGTTACTTACATATAGGTATATCTGTACTTGTATGAAATTGCATGATGGCATAGAAAATGAATTACATAGTTCCATGTTTGTGAAAATAAGTTTTCTTTTAAGGCGGACTGGCTGACTGCTGTCGTATGTGGCCACATTATTAATATTATTAACTGTGGAAATCTGTAACTAACCGCATGAAGAACATTGAATGCATAAGTCGTGTGTATAATTAAATGTTATGACAGATTGACATGACATACGATGAGTGGCTGAGTAGAGAGTATAAATTTGTATTAAGTCAACTGAGAAATATAAAGGATTATAAGCCAGATATTTAATTAAACTAAGAGATATTAAAATATCTTAATTAAAATAACCCTAAATAAGGGTTAAAAGTTTTCAAGGTAAAAAGTCTTCGCATTTTATTAATTCGATCTGCCAGCCGAAAATTGTGTTTTATCATATCAAATTGTCAATATTTCCTTAATGTACTGGTATTATAATCAAATGCCCATTATTTTGGAAGAAACTCGCAATTGTTTGCTTTAAAATAATTTCGTGCCTGATAGAATATCTTTTGTTTCACATGCTGTTTGTTCCGAGGTCACAATTTTGTTCTGAAACAATCTTATAGAGTACTTTTGTACTAACACAATCGATTTTTATACCCTTCACCTTCGTGAGAAGGGTATATATAAGTTTGTCATTCCCTTTGTAATTTCCACAATATAATTTTGCGACCCTATAAAGTATATATATTCTGGATCCTGTTGTTTGTCTGTTGAAATCAATTTTCTGAAGACCCCAAATAACTTACAAACTTGATTCATACATCAATATAACGGGAATTCTTCCGGCTCGGTTGCTTTTTAAAATCGAAAAAATCGGCCCACAAATCGCTGAGATATAAGGAAAAAACCGGGCCAACCTCGATTTTTGGCCTATTTTTGATCTATATCTGGATTACTAAGTCATTAATATAGACAATATGGATATCTAATGCTATAGTAATTTGGACCTACAATGGGTCAAAATCGAGAAAAATATTTTTTAACCCGAATTTTTTTTTTGCCACTAGTAAATCGTTCACTAGTAAATTTAAAAAAAAAAAAAATAAAAAAATTTCGAAAAAAAATTTGAAAACAATTTAAAAAAAAAAAAAAATTAAATTTTGAAAAACAATTAAAAAAAAATAATTTTGTTTAACTAAAAATATTTAAAATTTTTATTTTAAATATTTTTTTTTTTTTATTTGGTGAAGGGTATATAAGATTCGAATATAGCTTTCTTACTTGTTATAAAATTATACACTTGTTGATGGACACAGAAATATACAGTTTTAAATCTACGACAGTGAGCCCAAATCCCAAAGTTAGCAAATCCCAAGTTAACTATGAATCAAATGACGATCATGCAATATCAGCTTCCAAGCAGCATCAATGTTTTCTGGCAAAACAACTAAATTTGGCCACGTTTGAATTCAGAAAAATCAGTTATCTGTGAGTGCTTTGTCAATAGGGTCATAGGGTCCACATTTCCTCCGGGGCTGGGAAAATACTTTGGGGATAAATAGGGAACACATCAAGATTTGCAAAGCTGCTTTCCGTTTTCTTATCTCAGCTTTGGGATTTTAGAACATCTGGCCCAAAGTTGAAATTTTTATTAAAAAAAATAGGTCAAATACCAAAGGACGTAGGGGCAACGTATTCGAAAAAAATAACAAGTTTTTTATACCAAAATATTCTTCGTGCCTTACAAAAAACTATAAAATTGTTATGTGTTCTTATAGGTGATTTCTTTAATAAGATAACAGTTCAGTCACTTTACCGCCCAAAAACCAGCAAAACATTTTTTGAATTTTTAAATTGAAAATCGTTTATTTTTGGATTCATAATTGATATTGCTCTGAAATCTTTTGTATATTATTGGTAATTAAGTTGTGTAACTAACAAACCAAAATTCGATTCGGTCCAAAAGTATGGCCAAATTTTAAAATTTCAAGTTTGAAATGCCTTTAACTCGGAAATTTTAAAAGGTAAATAGCACACGAAAGTATGTTTTTTCAAGACCTAGCCGATCGCTTTCCAAAAATATAAAAACCTTTTAAATCGGATGGGAAACAAAAAAATGGCACATGTTTAAAAATTTTACATGTCAAAGGTACCCTACTTTGAGCACTCATTGACCCCCCCCCCCCCCCCCTGAAGCATTTGTAGGATTAATTTTAATAACTTAAACCCAAATACTTCTAGACTACGCCCTCGTCAAATTTTAAACCGATCGCCAGATTTATTTCCAAAAAATGTTGATTCTGCCCCACTGTGCAAGGGCCGAAGGCGAAACTCAAGAGGGAAGGAAATTTGTTTCATACACCATTACAATACAATTAATAATGTAACATGTTCTGTTTACGCCGACCACTGGTTTGAAACAATTGAGACAAATGTTCAGTAATAAACAAATAGCAATTAATTAAATGAAAAAATTTAATTGGAAAGAACAATTGGTCAATTCACAAGGTCTCTTCTCATGTCATATTGTCATAATGTCCTAATATTTCACAACGGTTTTCATTGATATTCAAGCAATAAATGTCTTAAAATAATATTACTTTCTATGATATGTTTATTGTATTATCGTAACAAACCAGCAGAGACCAACGCCGAATGCCTAAGAGTCGGTTAAGCCGAGCCGCCGAGCCGCCGAGTCGTGATATATTAGAATATTATGACAATATGACTGATAAGAGACCTTGTGAATTGACCAAATATTTTTAAGTTTTAGGCCGATAAATTTATAATCAATGACTAATTTACAGATATTTGTCTTTCATTAAGCATTAAATATGTTTAAAATTTTGAAATAAAATAAAATGAAATAAAATTACTAATTTCTTTTAATTTTTTTTATCATTTCAGGGCTCTGATCCCCGAGCTGCCACCTGTCGTGGTAAATTACAAACTCGTCGCTGTAAATTAAATCAGGAAATCAACAAAGAATTACGATTAAGAGCGGGTGCTGAAAACCTCTTTAAGGTAAGCCATATTTAAACAGATACAAATATCAGCCCAATTATGAATAAAAATTCCCCAGGAGTTTTTTCCCCTTTCTTAATTTTAACATAGAAAAGGGGGAATTTTTATTCACAATTGGGCTGTATATATATTTTTAATACATTAAACAAAACTAACTAACAATTGTTTATGGCAGGCAACCACAAATCGTAAATTACGTGATACCGTAGCTCTAGAATTGAGTTTTGTCAATTCCAATTTACAATTATTAAAAGAACAATTGGCTGAATTGAATTCATCGGTGGAAATTTATCAAAACAATAGGTGAGTGAAAAAAGTAAAAACATGACTCAATCATAACATTCAAATGTTTAAAATTTTTTAAATAAATATTAAGTTTAACATTTAAAAAAAGAAACAAACACATAAGGAAATACTAAATAATGTTTAAATGACAATTCACATAAATTTTCATTTGATCTGAGTTATAAATACCCTCAAGAATTTCTTATTTTTTTTTTTTTATAAATAATTCTACATGCAAAAGGTCAATTTCATAAAACAAATATTGTTTTCTTTCTTTCCCCCTTTAACAATGTCCACTTTTTTATTATATTTTTAATATCAAATTTATGCAGCTTCTGCTGTTGTTTTTTATTTTAAGTCCCTGTGTGTGGTTTTTAGACATTGGATTGAAATCTGTTTTTTTTTTTATATTTATTTATTTATATATAGATTTTATTTGTTAAACATGCATGTTTGCTGGATCTTTGCTTTATTCTTAAACAATTTTGTTGGTTTCTTCCTGTAAACCATTAAGATTTTAAGTTACCGATTGATTTAAGTCATTGCCTGCCTGTTTGCCTGCCTTTGTTTTTCTTTTTTTTTTTTCACGTATGAAAACAGAGACTTATAAATAAAAGTTTCTTTAGAATATTCTTTTTCTTGTACTCGTATCGATTTTGTATTCGCTTAGAAGGAAGTGTTTTGTTGTTATTGTTTGCTGCTGTTGAATGTTGCTGGGGTTTTTTTTCTTAAGTATTGTTTAAAGACATGCAATCTTATTCCCAGAGGCTGTAAATTTATGTAGATTGTAATTGTTTTAAATAGTCAGCTTAAAGAACAAAAACAATGAAAAAAAAAAAACTTTATATATTTAATTAACCAAAGCAACAAAATTTAAAATTTATTTTAATATTAAACAGAGAAATTGTTTGCCTACACAATAATTTTCCCCTAAACAAAGCAGCTGATTAGTAAATTTTGTAAGCTTTTTTATAATAAACAAATGTCATTTGTTTAAACTATTAATTAAAATAATACAATATTAACACTGAAAAATAGGGACTTCGGAAATTTGACAGTTGGTAGCGGCCATATTGTTGAAGCTACAGCTGTCGAATTGTCTGTCATTTATTCAGTTTGTTTTGCAAAATCGCCATGGAAAGATATAGGGTTCAACAACACATGCAAATGATAAAATTGTTTTATCAAAATGGGTGTTCTGTTTATGTAAATTTATGTAAACAATAAACCAAAAACCATACGATCTACCAAAAACATTACTGCTCTCCATGAGAATGTGCGCAGAATCTGAGGCAGTCGATTTCGTGTCGCCCACAAGAACTCGGCCTTTCGCCGACCACAACTTGGCGAATTTTGCGTAGTGGCTTGGGCTTGCAATCCGAATGATTTTCATTTCGAATTGAATTGAAGGGTTTTCCAAGAGGAGATGTTATTTTGAATCACCCGGTATTTCGGTAGCTGTCACTTATGAAACTTTTATTCTTTGACATTTGAGAAGTAGAAACTACGCCATTACTAAAAATGGAACAATACCCGCTTCAACAACGCATTGAAGTAATTAAAATTCACTACAAAAATTTTGAAAATATTGTAGTCACAGTTCGTCGTGAAGCATCTTGTCGGACCGCAATACAGAAATTGGTGGAAAAATTCGAGCTGCTGGGACAAGTTAGTGATGTGAAGAATAAAAGCCGTGCATGTCGCTCAAGAACAGCTGAGAACTGGTGCGGCGGAGTCATTGGACCTTACTTTTTCGAAAATAAGGTTGGATCAACAGTTACGGTGAATGGATTGCGCTATCGAGAGATGATTAATGATTTCTTATGGTCGGAGTTGGATGATATTGATCGGGACAACGTTTAATTTCAACAAGATGGAGCTACGTGCCACACAAGCAACGAAACCATTGCTCTTTTACGGAAAAAGTTTCCGGACCATTTGGCTGATGTTGTTTTTCATTATTAACGGCATACGTTCCTCTTTATTATGAAATAAACATCCGATCATTTATCTCAAAAAATTCCATTTTGAATACCAAAATAACACCTCTTGTTGGAAAACCCTGTACAATAACCCCCCCTGGATGAAGTGGTATGTCAACAATCAAAATTGTCGAATTTGACACTATATCAATCCACATGAGATCCAAGAGCGTCCAGCATCTCGAAAAGGTCACTGTTTGATATGGATTTTGGGCTGGCGTCATCATCGATTCATATCTCTTTGAGAAAGACGTCAACGCCAACGGCGTGCGGTATAGGTCAATGATTACTAACGACATGTGGTTTCAACAGGATGGCGCTACGTGCCACATAACTCATGCCATATTGGGCATTCTGCACGAGCAATTCGAGGGCATGGTAATCTCACGTTGAGGTCATGTGAACTAGCCACCGAGATCTTGCTATTTGACCCCGTTAGACTTTTTCTTGTGGGGTTTTCTTAAGTCGGACGTCTAGGCGAATAAGCCACAAACCACAGCAGCCCTCAAAGCCAACATAACCAATGCCATCGGTCAAATTCAGCCTGATTTATGCGCCAGAGTCATGGAAAATTGAGATTTCGAAGATGGTGCGGACATTTGCACGATGATATATTCCACTCGTAATGGCATCGATAGGCCTTTCAAACGATTACAAAATGTCAATGATATCTCATACACACTTTGTTTTATTTTAATTTAAACACAAAAAGCGTTTAATGAAATCCTCCTTTATAAATGCTGCATATTTCAATAATTTCTTTACTCAAAATATTTCTGCGAACTAAAACTGATGAATTTTTTATCTACATTTATCACTTATTTGAATATGAAATATTTTCTTTGCTTTAACTATTCTTAATATTTATAAAAATGTTGTTGAATTTTATTGTAACTATAGTAATCAGCTAGAAATATACGTATTATTACCGTATTGTAATAAACAAATATGTTTTATAACATTCTGGCACGTTTAAACAATTACAGCAAGTAAAAACAATCTAAACGAGTAAATTTACAAGGTTGCCACGAATTTAATAAGCACTCTTGCCATAAATTAGAAATTTGCATAGAAAAATAATATTTTTATTCCAAAGAAGCCACTTATAATAAAAATCATTTAAAGGTTGAGTTTTTGTATTCTTAATAATCCTTGTTTATTTTAAACTGTGAAGACATATTTAATAAGTTTTTATGTTTCAAAGTTTTTTTATAAATTTTATATACTTACAGTATTTAAAACTTATTACACCTTCTGTATTAAAGTAGAGTGTTTAACAAGTGATATACTTGAGTAATAAGTAAACAAGTAAGAGAACTATATTCGACTGTGACGAATCTTATATACCCTTCACCAAAGTATACTTTAAGATAAACAATATGTAGCATAGAACTAAAAAATTGAGCACTTGAAAATATTTTTAGAATTTTGCTTGAATTAAAATAGTATGTATTACATTTTAAACTTAAAAAATATATGAAAAATTTGTATATGTTTTTCAAACAAAAAACATTTGACTTGAATTTAAATTTCCTTTTTACTGGAGAATGCTACAGATATAAAGTAAAATACAACTATAATTCAATTGCAGGACACAACTTGAATTCCAACAAAAATGATTACCGAAAACCATTTTTAGTTGAAAAGATTATTTGGTGAAACAAAATTGTTTGTTAAAAATAATTTGAATAAAAAATTTTTTTCAAAATTGTTTTCATATTTTTTTTTAATTTTCTCCAATGTCTTTTAAATTTTTTTAAAATTTAAAAAAAAAAAATTTTTTTCAAAATTGTTTTCATATTTTTTTTCGAAATTGTTTTTTTTTTAATTTTTTTCTCCAATTTTTTTTTTTAAATTCGTTTAAAATTTTTTTTAAATTTATTAGTGGAAAAAAAATTATAAAAAAATTTTTTGTTGTAAAAAAAAATATTCGGATTAAAAAATAATTTTCCCAATTTTGACCCATTATAGGTCCGAATTACTGTAGCCTTATATAAATCGTTGCAATGGACTTTGAAATATCTATTATTAGATAGATATCCATATTGTCTATATCTCAGCCATTTGTGGGCCGATTTTATCGATTTTAAATAGCGACCGAGCCGGAAAGAATTCCCGATATATTGATGTATCAATTATGTTTGTAAGTTATTTGTGGGCTACGGAAAGTTGATTTCAACATACAGACGGACATGGCTATATCGACTTCGCTATATATAACGATACAGAATATATATACTGTATAAGGTCGCAAAAGAAAAATTGTAAAAATTACAAACGGAATGACAAACTTAACCACTCATGCTGAAGGGTATAATAAATTCACACTTTTAATAAATTTGCCACAACAACTTAACTGTTTTCTAGAAAGAATTTTTTTTTTTGTATTAATTATATTTTAAAAAGTAAACATTTTATTAAATTAAAGTAGGAAAAAAAGAACAGCTAATTAATATTTATTTATTTTGTGTGATATAATGAGCAAACAATTCTAAATACGAGTACAAGTACTAATTGCAAATACACTCTTATACAGTGGTGAATAATGTTAAAAATAATTAAATAAATATTCATGTTTGTTTTAAATTTTAGATTAAAGTGGGTAAATACGATTATAAATGTTTGTATTATTTTATGAAAAGTTGTTTTGGAAATGTATCCCTGTTAATAAAGAAAATATGGGAGGTTGCTTA
Source organism: Calliphora vomitoria (assembly GCA_942486065.2). Taxonomy (NCBI): domain Eukaryota; kingdom Metazoa; phylum Arthropoda; class Insecta; order Diptera; family Calliphoridae; genus Calliphora; species Calliphora vomitoria. The sequence continues at coordinate 7,755,345 of OW818032.2, forward strand.
GCAACATGTGGCTGGGAGGTTGTTTAGCAACATGTGGCTTCAAATTGTATTATTGTCAATAGGGTAAGCTTTAATTGTAACAAGTAACAGAGCTATATTCGGCTGTGCCGAATCTTATATACCCTTCACCAAATTATACTTTATAATACAAATTTTAAATATTTAAAGCAAACAAAAGTAAAAAAAAATTGTTGAATTTTTTTTTTTAATTTATTAAAAAATTGTATGGCAAAAATTTTTTTATAAAATTTTTTAAAAAATATATATTTTTTAAATATAAAAAACAAATATATAAAAATAAAAAAAAATATAAAAACCAATATTTTTTCGAGAAAAAATTCGGGGTAAAAAATATTTTTCCCGATTTTGAACTATTGAAGGTCCGACTTTCTTTGGCCTTATAGACGCCGATGCAAAGGTATTTGAAATATCTATTATTGGATATCCATATTGTCTATATTAATAACTTAGTAATCCAGATATAGATCCAAAATCGAGGTTGTCCTGGTTTTTTCCTTATATCTCAGCCATTTGTGGGCCGATTTTCTCGATTTTAAATAGAAACCGAGCCGGAAGAATTCCCAATGTATTGATGTATGAGTCATGTATGTAAGTTATTTGGAGGCAGGGGAAAGTTGATTTCAACATACAGACGGACTTGGCTATATCGACTTCACTATCTATAACGATGCAGAATATATATACTTTGTGGGGTCGCAAATGAAAAATGTAAAAATTACAAACGGAATGGCAAACTTATATATACTCTTGCCACTCATGGTGAATGCTATGACCTTTCTGCCATCTTTCTGGCAACATATGGATTCTGAACCAAAATAACTGCTCATAATTTGAGGCCAAGAACGAATCTCAAATACTATGTTTCATAGTGAAAGAAAGTCCTTTGAGAACTCGTCCAAGCATTTGATCACCCTGTAGCCCTGATGAATTTCACCAGAGTCAAAACGAGGTGCCGTACTAGTCCTATTAGCGAGCAAGTGTTCCATAACGAGCTCAGTTAATTTGGACTCGATAGCACCCCATTGTGTTACCACAGGATTAATGATACCATATTTTTTAGTCGCAACAGGCAAAAAGATGGTCTTTCACCACCTCGTTGAATGGTCGTTTGGCGGATGTGGTTGTTGGGAGTCCCGGAGTGGTTTTCTTGTCGGCAACATTTCTCCTTTTTGGCGATTTTTCTCCTACGTCTGAGAGCGTTTTCGCTTGGATATTTCTGTGTCTTCGGCTGCTGCCTTAGATAAACTTTTGGTACTCATCTACCACAGCTTGTTATTTTGCGCGATCTTACTTCATCATGTTCATGAGGGGCACCGCTGACAGCATTCTTATGAATCTTGCTAAGAATGAATATCACCTTGGCGTATGAGGACTTGAGGATGTCTTTCTGACTATTCAACCTTGTTCTTTTTGTTCTTCAACTGGTGGCCAACCTTGGCCTCCGATTGAAGTGGTTCATTAGTCGGGTTTTCAGTGAACAGTAGAGTACTGTGTCGGTTACTCACGCTGCCTGACATTTCGACCAGAGTCTCTTGACATCTTCTTCTAAAGATGATCCGAGATTATCGATTTTCTTCAAGGTGTTGTTGTTGTTATTTTTGTTGCTCTTGTGTTAATTTTTGGTCCCACGAGTAGGAACGTAAGGGGATGGACCATCCATACATGGACTAGACAAAAAAAAGTTACAACTGTGACCTGCTACCAACCACGTTAACTTACAATTGGGAGAAGGGATGAAAAAGGAGGGGGGTTTAAAGAGAGTAGGGAAAAGAGAGGGGAGGATAACCTTTGGTCGTGAAGGCTTTTGTGTTCATTATCTCGAAAGTTGACCCTACATATCGCGACAAGATTGTTATCCAGGTGCCTTTGGTGGTGATTCGGCTGGTTGGCTGGGCTTTACATATGATCCCATACGCTTCGGGTAATGATTCGCAAGTAATGCTTTGGTGCAAAAATTATTTTCTTTTATATCGTTCAAGTAGCATATTAGACATGCAAACTCGACTTTCAAGGTCTTTCGGCTTCAATTCTTATGGTACCCAATTTCCCTGCTTTTGGATGAATCCTGCTGCTCGCAAACTTTTTTGGATGGCCTGGGCGATCTTTGTTTTCTGTGTCAAAATCACCACTTCTGAACCGCACAAACCATATTTCTCACGTTGCAACCGATGAATCACATTCACCATAAGCTTCGGTGAGCCATCGGTGTTTTTTTTTTCAAATTAAAATAGTAAAGTAAAACTTTCTGCATATGACGCTTTGTTGGTATAAAATTCGACATTTGAATCAAACTATCTTTGTTGTTTACACTATAATGTTCAATACTAAATGTGAGAATAAATGACAGGATATGTACCCTTAAAAATGTCATATAAAATATTAAAAACAAAAACAGCGTTCCAAAGATTAAAAAATAACAAAATTCTGCTAAAACTTTTCAACTTTCAAATTTAGTTGAAAGTTCTGTGTATGTTATACAGAACTTTCAGAGAACAGAACTTTCATAATTTTACAATATTTTTAAATTGAAAATCTAATAATTTAGATTTTTTTTATTTCGCGAATTATATTTTTAAAATTTAACTATTGCCTGCAAGTATACATTTTATTCAAAATGCAAACGATACTTTAGCTCTGTAGTATGGAAGACTAATTTCTTTATAATTATTTACAACTACTATTAAATAATAATATTTTAAATATTGTTTATGAATATTAAAACCTATTTAGCAAAAATAATTTCTGTGATATAAGCAAATTTAAAAACTAAAAGTAAAATTTCTCCCAAAAAAAAATGTAATATTTTTATAAAAATTTTGTACAAAACTAAAACAACAAGTGTTTATTATAGGTTTTTTGTGTTTTTATGCAAAAAAAAAACAAGTGAAACAAAACGCTTCGTTGAGTTCGGAAATCACTTGACCAGAACGTAAAAACAGAATTGTTTTCTATATAAAATTATAAACCAAATAACTAAACATAAAAAAACAAATCTTTTTTTAGGGTTTTGTTAACAATAAATTAAAAAAAAAAAAAACTAAATAAAATTAAAAATGAGTTTTGTTATATGTATTTAGATAGGAAAAGGCTTGGCTTATAAATGACATTAACAAAACAACTTTGACAAAAAAATAATAAAAATAGAAGTAAAATATTATCAGATTTTTGTTTTTTAATCTCATAAAAAAATGATTCAACTCTTTGAAGAATTTAACTACAAAAAATAAAGGCCGCCTTCTGTGCATAAAAATTAAAAGCCAAAAGATTAACACTTTGGAATTATTAAAAAAATTTTGTTGAAATATTTGTATTTATTTTGGTGCTTGAGAATTATCAGGTGACAATTGTGAATCATTTTGTAACAATTTTTATTACGCTTTAATAATAAATTGAAATTGCAATAAATCGTAATGATTTTTATCTTTTTTAGATTTATTGTACTATACATGTGTAATGAGGAATGTAAAACAATTTTATGAACTAAATCAGTTAGGAATGACTAATTTGGAGAAATGGGATAAAATAGAATTTATTAGAAAGATATTAATTTACGTATTTTATTACACACATACGGGAAGGGAAGGTTAGGTAAGTTTAAAAGGCAGCCATCCTGATGTAGAGCTCACTTGTATCGATTCAGTTGGCGCCTTTGTGTAGGGAAGGGAAAAGTAATTTTATTTTCTAGCCGAACTTTTCAACAATTTATAAATTATTTTAATATTTTAAGAAGTCATTATATTTAAATGAACTTTTTGTGAACATTTTGACAATAATTACCAGAAATCTGAAAGCTCAACTTGTTTAATTTTAATTTAATTTTTTAAGCAATGAAAAATACATAGAACTGAAGGAGAGAGAAATGGCAATAAAAAAATACTCTCTTTTCACTTGTATGTGTGATACAATAACAAAATACATGCCAATACATTTTCATCAATTAGGTTTTTGACAACAGATTTATTTTATGTTCAGACATACAGTCTTAATTGTCTCTCAATAGGTACTCAATTAAGTTTACTCAATAGGCATTTGGGCACAAATCAAGCAGACATTCATCACTGGCCTCACTCTACGCCAGTCTCTTCCTCTTCAATTTCAGGAAGATATAATTGACTTTATTTAACTATTTATTAATTATTAAATTTGTTTAGAAAACTAAATAAACTTAAAAACAACTTCGCCGGAATTTTTTTTTTTACTTTTTCATTGGTTTGTTTACTTTTTTGACATTCGGCTTGCCATTGTACAGCATATTTTCTTCTCACTGAACATACTTCTCAGTAAACATACTTACGACAAGGGTTGCATTTCGAATTTTACGCAATTAGTGATACAATTAAGTATTAAGTGCGCAATTTATTAATTGAGTTCTTGTATGATAAATTGAGCTCAATTAAGGCCTTAACTGTGAAAATGATCTTAATTGCGCAATTAAGGTGCTTGTCTGAACATAGTATTAGGTTTTTGCCTCTCAGTTACCTATCTAGTTGTCATTTATGCTTCTAAGTTAGTAATGTCCAATATGTTTCTAAACATGTTTACTTTTACTTTGTTTTTTAGTTTTTTATTTCCCCGCTTTTCAGGTCAAATTAAAAAACGTACTCTATATATGAATTGGTATAAACGTTTTAATTATAATTAATTAATATTCAAAAATTTAATTTTTCTAATAAAACTGATTTAAAATACTTATTTTTATAGGAGTATTTAATGAAAACAATATTATTTATTAACTAAAAGTAGATATTGTCGATTTTGTTTGTTATAAAGTATACGAGTTTTTTTAAGTCGAATTTTATTTATAATTAATTGAATTATTTAGCTTTTAAAATTTTTAATTTGAGAGTTTTATTTATAGTTTTAAAAATAATTCCACCTTTTAAAGCATTGCTTCAATTGAATGAAGTACTTAATCGAATAGCTATTAAATTTAAAAATTATTTTCTAAAATTTAAAATTATTGAAATCTACTCGTATTTAATGGAGGAACTTTTTAATATTAAAAAAAAAAAACATAAATTTTATTGATAATTAAGACTTTCTATAAATTCGTTTTTTTAGCATTTCAATGTTCAATATGAAGATTGGAAAGTTTTATTTTATAAAATTAAATTTTTTAGTTATTTATCATTTTTAAAGCGCTAAAGTGACATAGATTAAATATTTGTGACACTTTTTAAAAAAGTTTGCGAATATTTTTTTTTGTAAACCATGCTATAAAGTCTCATTCTTCTTTAAAATTGTATTGAAATCAATTTAGTGAAAATATATTTTATATGAGTGGCAAGGGAATATATAAGTTAGTCATTTGCGTACAAAATATGATAGTGAAGATATAGCCATGTCCGTCTGTATGTTGAAATCAACGTTCCGTAGCCCCCAAATAACTTACATACATAATGCATATATTAATATATTGGGAATTCTTCCGGCTCGGTTGCTATTTAAAATCGAGAAAATCGGCCCACAAATGGCTGAGATATAAGGGAAAAACCGGAACAAACTCTATTTTTGGCCTATTTTTGATCTATATCTCGATTACTAAGTCATAAATATAGACAATATGAATATATAATGATACATATTTCAAAGTCCATTGCAACGATATATATAAGGCTGTAGTAAGTTGGACCTAAAATGAGTGAAAATCGGGAAAAATATTTTTTAACCCGAATTTTTTTTCACCAAAAAAATTTTTTCGTCATAAATTTTTTACACTAATAAATTAAAATAAAAAAATTTTAAAATTAAAGAAAAATTTAAAAAAAAAATTTGGAAAAAATTTTTAAAATTTTTTTTTTAATTTTATTTTAAAGTATATTTTGGTGAAGGGTATATAAGATTCGGCACAGCGGAATATAGACAGCTCTCTTACTTGTTTTTTTTTTTTTAATTCGCGAATTTTATTTATAAATTATTTTTTCTTCTTTAAAAGTGTTTTGTTATACTTTAAAAGTGTATTGAAATTCATTTAGTGAAAACACTTTAATATATATATTTTTTTTTAATTCGCGAATTTTATTTATAATTTATTTTTTTCTTCGTTAAAAATGTTTTGTTTTTTTAATTCGGGAATTTTATCGTTTATCGATTGAAATCGATTTCCTTTTCATTATTTTTTTTTTTTAATTCTCGAATTTTATTTCTAAATTATTCCAAATAATTTGTAATATGTATTTAAATTATTTTAAAAAATTGTGTTTAATCGTTTTTTTACACCACTACTTTTATTGAAATCGATTTACTGAAAAAAAATTTCAAAATTTATATTTCTTATTTAATTCACGAGTTTTATTTATAAATTGTCCCAAAATTTTCTGCACTTTAGTTTTTTTAAATTGTAAAGCATTTAAATCTATTAAATGGAAACATTTGTTAATATTTTTAAACTTTTTTCTTCTAAATTCATGAATTTAATTATACCCTCGACCTTGAGTAGTAAGGGTACCTTCACCATGTTAAGTGTATATAAAAGTTTGTCATTCGGTTTTGTGATTTTCACATTTTTCATTTGTGACCTCATAAAGTAAATATATTCTGGATTGTTATAAAGAGCGAAGTCGATTTAGCCATATCCGTGTCTCTGTCTGTCTGTTGAAATCAATTTTCTGAAGACCCCAGATATCTTCGGGATCCAAATCTTCAACGATGTATATAAGGCTATAGTAAGTTGGACCTACAGTGGGTCAAAATCTAGAAAAATATTTTTTAACCCCAATTTTTTTCACAAAAACATGTTTTTGTCATAAATTTGTTCACTAATAAATTTAAAAAAGATAAATTTTAAATTAAAAAAAAATGTTTTCTAAAAAAATTGGAAAAAACTTTTGAAAAAATTTCGAAAAAAAAATTAAAACTTTATTTTAAAGTATAATTTGATGAAGGGTATATAAGATTCGGCACAGCCGAATATAGCTCTCTTACTTGTTTTCACCAAAATTTTTTTTACTAAAAATTGTTTTTAATATTTACCTTCTAGTATACATCGGTGAAAAAATATAGTTGTGCATGTTTACTGTAACCATTTCAACACTTTTACCTGTTTTTTAACAATATTATAGTTACAGTAACTATTTATATGATTGTGTTAACCATAATATGGTTAATTTACGATTCACATGATTGTTTCAATCGTATATATGGTTACAGTAAACAAGAATATGTTTGTGACAATCAAATGAAAAAGGAATAAAAAACAAGGTTAGCCATCCAAAGATAATCCTATGTAAAGTTCTTAATGATGCAATAATATAATTTTCTAATTTAATTTTTTTCAGTGTGGCTAAATAAATTTTTTAAATTCTAAAAATTGTTCTATTTTAAGAATTTTCTATTTTAAGTAATTAAGAGAATAAGAATTATTTACACTTACTAATTTAATGATATTGCAAAATTTGCCTTTTTTAAAATGTGACAATTCATTTAATTTAAGCAAAAAAAAATAAAATAAACCAGGAATTTATGTCAAAAACTAAAATATTACACTCTTGTTCTTAAGAATTTTATTTGTTTATGACAATCAATAGCCTTAAGTTTATTATTTTTAGTTTGTTAAAATAACAAAAACAATTTCTGCTTACACCCGAGGTACTTATGTTTGATGATGAGCTTTAGTTTTATTCTTAATGATGAGCTTGATGATGAGTAGACTTTTTGTCATTCCCCTTTAACAATTGCCTGGGTTTTTTTTTTTCGTTTCTTACAATGTTTTTTCCTCATTTAGTTGACATTATTTTGTGCATGTTGTTCACATTTTATTTCTGGTGTGACTTTTTTATTTTTCTCTTTCTTTGTACTTGTATTTACAGACTATTGTTATTTCTTTAAAAGTTTATTTTCTTATTGGATTTTTTTTTAACGTAATTTTATGATTTATGTGAAATTTGTTGATTTTCTTTATAAAATCGCATAAAATTTGGGTTAAGAGTTTAAAGTTTGTGTTACAAAGTTTAATAAAAGAAATAAAAAATATTGGGTATTGAGTTTAATTAAGGTATTAAGTTATTAAAGTTTTATGGTTTTCAGATAATTCAGAAAAAAATAATTTTTATGTATTTTAAGACGTAAAACTTAAAATCAAAAACAAGTAAGAGAGCTATATTCGGCTGTGCCGAATCATATGTACCCTTCAACAAATTATACTTTAAAATAAAATTTAAAAAATTTTTATTTTTTTAAAAAAAATTTTTTTCCAATTTTTTTTAAAAAATTTTTTTTTTAATTTAAAAATTAATTTTTTTTAATATATTAGTGAAAAAAGAGTTTTTTGTGAAAAAAATTCGGGTTAAAAAATATTTTTCCCGATTTTGACCCATTGTAAGTCCAACTTACTATAGCCTTATATACATCGTTGCAATGGGCTTTGAAATATCTATCATTAGATATCCATATTGTCTATATTTATGACTAAGTAATCGAGATATAGATCAAAAATAGGCAAAAAATAGAGGTTGTCTCGGATTTTTGCTCATATCTCCGTTATTTATGGACGGATTTTGCTGATTTTAAATAGGAAAGCATGTCTGACAGAATTATTGAAGATTTGGATCCCGAAGATATCTGGAGTCTTCAGAAAATTGATTTCAACAGACAGACAGACGGACATGGCTGAATCGACTACGCTATCTATAAGGATCCAGAATATATATACTTTATAGGGTCGGAAAATTATATTGTGGAAATTACAAACGGAATGACAAATTTATATATACCCTTCTCACGAAGGTGAAGGGTATAACAAAGCTAGAATTGTGAAAACTTCAGTAATACATTTTCTTTAAAAAATTGGAGCACAACACAGGTTTTGTACGAAAGAGAGTTTGGCAGATTAATTTCTAATGTTTTCTGAATTGTAAAATCAATCATTACAATAGTGATCATAAAAATGCGGAATTTTTTCACATTTTTTTATTCAAAGTTTGGCCATTGTTAGCTATGATCTATTCCCATCTTTCTGGCAACCAAAATAACCATGAACGAATCAAGCTAATATCGGATACTCTGTTCCAAAGTGAAGCGCATCCCAGAGAGAGCGTTCTGCATCGATCGAAATAAAATGGACTTTAAAGCGGGTGAGCCAAACTTTCCAACTACTTCATTCGCAATATGTGGCCGAGCTTTGTCATGATGAAATATTACGGTTTCATGTCTGGCCTTATATTCTGGGTGTTTTTTCGGCCAATGCTCGATTCAAACGAATAAGTTGCGTACAGGTTTCCTGTGATGATCTGGCCAGATTTCAGCTGCTCATAACCATTTTAGTCCCACCAAATACAGAGCATTTCCTTAGTGCCATGAATTTTTGGCTTTGGTGCCGATTATTACGCTTCGGGTTATCGTAATGGATCCATTTTTCATCGCAAGTAATGGTAAGGCGCAAAAATGGTTTTTTTATAGCGTTCAAGCATCATTTCGGACATGCAAAGGCTCTGGGCTTCAATTCGTATGCTACCCAATTTCACTGCTTTTGAATGAATCCTGCTGCTTGCAAACGTTTTGAAATTGCTGATTAAGTAGCTTTCAATGATTTTGCAAGCTCTTGTTGAGCTTGAAAACAATCTCCATGAAATAATGCCTACAACTCTTGGTCTTCAATATTTTTTGTCTGTCCTGGGCGATCTTTGTCTTCCGTGACAAAATCACTACTTCTGAACCACACAAACCATCTCCCTCACGTTGAAACCTATGGAACAATTTCATCATAAGCTTTGGTGAGCAATAGGTGTGCTTCAGCAGCACTTTTTTATTCAAATTAAAGAAGTAAAGAAGTACACTATAATGTTCAATGATTAAGTAAGAATAAATGTCAGATATGTACCCTTCAAATAATACGCTATCTATTGTAAATCCCGCATTTTTAAATCATACACCCCATAAATATGTTTAAATTAGTATGTTTTCTCATTAAATATCTTCAGCTTTATAAAAAGACAACTAAAAATCACATTTCTTTTCTATAATTTATGAAAACAAATTGTATGCTTAGATATTTTCCACACTGTATGTGCATTTTGTTACCCCCACAAAACAATTTACAGCTTTAATTTTACAAACTACACATAAACACACTATAAATAAACAAACTATTTATTATTATTTTTAATTGTAATTTAAACAACACAATTTAAACAACCCATAAATAATAAACTTAAGAAAATGATTTATGAACTACAAACTATTACATGATTTTATAACAATAGCAAACATTTATTTTAATAACTCTCCATATTTCTCTTTTACAGTCAAGATGGTGTAATGCCCATGATACCATTAGGTTTAAAAGAAACAAAAGAAATTGATTTTATGGAACCGTTTTCCGATTTTATACTAGAACACTATAGTGAAGAACCATCAATGTATACAGATGCAATAGCCGATATAACAGATACAAGACAGGTAAGAACAAAAAAAATTTTAAAACCAATTGGTCAATTCACAAGGTCTCTTATCAGTCATATTGTCATAATGCCCTAATATATCACGACTCGGCGGCTCGGCTTAATCGACTCTTAGGCATTCGGTGTTGGTCTCTGCTGTTTCTTTACGATAACACAATAAACATAGCATAAAAAGTAGTATTATTTTAGGAAATTTTTTGCTTGAAACGCAATAAAAACCATTGTGAAGAGACCTTGTGAATTGACCAAATAAATATAAATTATAATGAGATCTTTTTATTGCTTCATTTATTGATTTATAATTTTGATTGTCTTAAAAATTTAATCTCCTACTCATTTATTTCTTTTACATTTCTCAGGCCTCCAAAACACCCAGCCGTGACAGTCAGGGTGTGGCTTTACTCTTTCGCTACTACAATTTATTGTATTATGTTGAAAGACGTTTCTTTCCACCAGATCGAAATTTAGGTGTCTACTTTGAGTGGTATGACTCGTTAACCGGTAAGTTCTCTATTAAAACTTTTAGAAAGAAATTGCTTAAATCTTAACATTTAACAAATTTTTTAGGCGTCCCCTCTTGCCAACGCACAATTGCCTTTGAAAAGGCCTGTACTCTTTTTAATTTGGGTGCCATTTACACACAAATCGGTGCCCGACATGATCGTACCACAGAACAAGGTCTTGATGCCGCTGTCGATAGTTTTCTGCGAGCTGCTGGTATTTTCCGTCACATTTACGATACATTCACGAATGCACCGTCCATGGATTTGAAACCCCAGGTCTTGGATGTTTTGGTGTCATGCATGTTGTCGCAGGCGCGTGAATGTTTGTTTGAAAAGTTGCAATTACAAATCGAGTCATTGGGTTTAACGGAATCGAGTCATGTAAGTGTTTGTAGAAATTGTTAATAAGTAATAATTATAAAGTTAACATCTTGCGGAGTTAAATTGCATAAGAAGAATAAAAAGAATAAGGTCCAAAAAATATCAAATGAAATGATTAATTTTGTGTACACATTTCATAATATATTAATTAGAATTGATGATCAAATCAAATTTACAAAATTCATTTGCAATTTTCATTTGATTGGTTAAGATTCTTAAGATTCTCTGAAAAAGTTAAATACACGCAGAAAAAAAATATAGTTGGCCATTGTTACTGTAACCATTTCAACATTTTTTAACAATATTATGGTCACAGTAACTATATATATGGTTGTGGTAACAATAATATGGTTAATTTACGATTAACATGAATATTTCAACCATATATATGGTTGCAGTAAACATGTATGTGATTGTGACAACCATTTATATGATGAATAATTTTATCATAATATGTTGTTCTCAGATTATGATATAAGAGCAACATAATATTGTAAATCTTCAACATATAAATGGTTGTCACAAACATATATATATATTTACTTATTAACCATATTATTGTTACCACAATCATAAACTAATATTAAGAAAGTATTTTTGTACTGTAGAATAACACAAAATTATCTTTTCTTTGACATCAATTTTGTTTATCTAAGTTCCCAGATATATTGGTGATATCGCAAGGATGTTGAAAATTAACTTTTTTCAGATTCATCCTTATAAGTTTGACCTATGGTAAAAGGGATCAAAATTTTTTCACGATATACAATAAAAGCATATCAATAAACTAATTTATATAAACAAATTTAAAATTTGCTGAATATATACTAAACTATTTGGCAAATAACTCGAAGTTTTACAATATTTTTCATATGTTTTTCGTATTAAAAAAAATTATACAAATGTTCGTAAATTGAATTTTAAACACCTGCATGATTATACTTAAACTAAAGATTTATTTTCGTTTAAATTATAAGAAAAAACTACTTAAACTATCAATATTTCTGTTAGGTAAAGGTCTGTTTTTCTGTAAATTACTTTAATATCCTGCTTTATTTTATAAATATAATTTCTCTTATTATATTATTTCATTAGGTCTAGTAAGATGAGATGCTGTATTAAAGATCCTAATATGTTTTGTTACACTTGCTGCGAATCACTACCTAAAAATTTATTTATAAAAAAATATATATTTTTAGGATGTGAAAGTTTAGAGTATTATCTAAATATTTCATTAAATTTTGAACTAATTTTTCATTTTAATTAAAAACTATGTTCGCTGTAATGCCTTGAATCTGCAGTGTTAAATTTTTATTTAGAATTTTGGGAATACGACATTTTATTAAGGATAAAGCTAAGAGAGTCAAATTTCAACATTCTTGAAAGATCACACAAATATGCCACAACATCCACCAGAATTATTATACTCAAAAGAAACATGTGTTTACGCAGATCAGTTTCATGCTAAAAAATTTCACCTTCTAAGCTGCATTACCGAAAATTTCGAAAAAAAAGCTCCAAAAAGTAGGGTATTCCATGAAAATATAAAAACCGCGATATTTCGAAAACGCGAGCTGACTGGAAAAAAAACGAGTATAACATAATAATGAGGATTCATCAAATTGTGCAAAATGCAATTCAAATTTCGGGCACCAAAATGTCTGTTCCGTAGTGTATTTTTTGTAAATTTTACCATCAATTGTTTTTGCATAATTCGCCAAAAAGTTCCTAAGGATACCAAACGTATATCCGCATAGTTTTGTAGCCCTGGTAAAGTACTACTAATTTTGGAAACCTTTTTTAAATAACAGTAAGAAATGCATTTTTTTTAATAAATCGCCATATTTAGGTACGCCCAAAAATCATAACTTTAAAGACGTCGTCCATCTGTCCAAAAAGGAAAAATTTAACCAAAATATTGTTTGGGAATCATTTGAAAACACTCTTAACATTATTTCTATGTGATACATTTGTTTTTCTTCATACATTAATGATTATATATCCACACATCATTTAGACCCTGTGTCAAATTAAAATCACCAGAAGTTAAAGTAGTCTGAAAGACAGTGGTCCATTGCTTATTGACACAAGGTAAAAAATTCATCGGAATTATCTCACTTTCATGCCATTAGTCCTCATCCATACTGTGAAACATTTGCAGCAAAACATTTGAGTTTGTCGATGAAAGGGGAAAGAAGAATGGAAAAGTATACTCTGTTTCATGTACATGAAGTTTTGTTCCACACTTATTCGTTCATTCATATTCGTTCTGTACAGAAATGTCAAAAACTGAAAAGCAAAAACTTCACTGTGTTTACACGAAAGCAGTTTCAAAAGAGAATTTAAAAAGTGTTGGAGCAAATATTTCACAGTGTGGGCCGGTACTTAGTGTCGTGAATATTTTCTCTCAGATTTTTGATACTCTGATCAACAACCAAATGACAGAGTATATAGATTTATATCTGAGGGCCAATCAGGCTTGGAACCGAAAAAAACTATAATTAGCATTGACTTTAGTAGAGCGTTTGAATCTATTTCTCACGAGGTTTTACTTAATAAATTATTTTCCATATATGGGTTTTCGACCTCAGCAGATCACAGTATGTTCAATTTAAGGATTCAATTTCATCCACCAAATAATTTATTTCGGGGTGTCCCATAGGAATCTATATTAGGTCTAGTTTTATTGTTGTTGTATATCAACAATATTTTAAATAATTTATTTCCCTTGAGAGGTTTCTTGTTTGCAGATGATTTGCAGATGAGTCTGTTAATGAGCTAAATCGAATGATTAATAATTGTATACAGACTATAGACTCCTGGTGTGATGAGAATTTTATAATTTTAAATGTTTTTAAATTTCAAGTGATGTTTCATAATGTCAGGTTACTTACAGTTTTTTATAAAACAATTAGTCTTAATATTCCATCATATATAGTCTTTAGATTAAATTTTTCGAATTCTTCTTGAACTTGTTCTGTAAATTGTCCAAGGTTTAATACAATTATTATGCAAAAATCCTTCATTAAACGTGTAATACGTTTATGGAAGAACTTAATACCATACAGTGAAAAGAAGTTTTCAAAATCTATCCGAGTTTTTGTAAAAATGATTATTGGTCTCATGAACTGATTTTTTATTTTTCGTTGTTGATAATCAATTTTGTTAAATAGCTTATTTTTTCCTAAATTTGTGGCTTAGTATTTAATTTTTTAAATTTCTCATAAAAACTTTTCTGTTAGAATTATGTTTTAAACCAAAGTATAACAAGTAGTCCGACTCTTTGACAGCAGTACCTAACTCTAAACATGTGTTAGTGAAAAAGTTCCTAAGTATGTGTTAGTAACTTAAGTGTATATTGTATATGTGTATTGTTGCCTTATTAATTTTCACCAGACACACAGAGTTCTATAAAAATCTTTAAATTTTAATTTACTTCAATTTTCAATACCAAAAATTTAAACTCTGTTCTACAGTTTAAATTACACCACAAACTAAATAAAATGTCAAAAATTAATAAAAACAAGATTTTTAATTTATGCAAAATGGACGTTTTACGGGAATGAAAAAGTGCTAAATGTGTTGAAAAAAAATATAAAATAATGTGAATTAGTGAATTTACGTGTATAAAACTTTATTTATTCGACAATTTATAGTCAAAATTTCGAGACTTTTGATGTGTTTAATTCTCTCACAAGGATGTTGAATTCACACGGAACCCGATATGTGAGAGAGTAATTTAAAAAATAGAAAGTCGGACTACTTGGCATGATACAAAAATAGAAGGTAGTCTCACTTTCTCATTTTGTCGCCATATTAACGTTCTGATGTTTATTGGAACTATGGAAAGTCGTGCTACCGTATTCATTCTTAAAATTCCATTAAAAAAAAATAAAACAGCAAACAAAAAATTTAACAAAAAAATGTTAACTAAAGAAAGTCGTTTTTGAAATAATTATAAACTATCCCTTATACAGACTCCAAGAAAGAAAAAACACAAAAAGCAAGAAGCCGAAACAAATTTTTAAAATAATTACACATTAAAATTAAATATTTCTTAAACGTTATATCCCTTTTTTCATATGTGGCAAAGACTTTTTTTATTGTTCACAAAAACTAATTTCAAATAATTCCAATAAACTTCAAAAATATTTTTTGGTGAGAGAGAAGTGAAGCAACCTTGTATATTTGAATCATGGTTTTAAACACGCAAATTTTATTTCTTAACTCATGAACATTCGCTTTTAGCAATAGTGTTTTGAAGTATAGCTGAAAAACTGAAACTAAGGAATTTGAAAATGACCTTTTTCTCTAAAATGTTCCATGATGAACTTTGTCCTAATGAGCCGGAGGAAGACATGATAATAGACGAAACTGAAGACATTACTGAAACGAGTATTTTATCAGAACTTAACCATACTATTAAAAGTATTTACAATCCAGAAAGGACTCCAATGGTATAATGGAGGATGGTATATTAGGGTGGGTCGATTTTTTTCACGAAAAATCGTATAGCAGAAACGCATACTACGGACAATTCTAAGAAATTTTCCCCAAGAAACCATATGTCTAAAATCAAATTCTAACTTACAATGATATTTGATGATTAGATAAAGACGAAATCGTTTAAAAGGAAAATATTTAAATTATATTCTTTTCTTAAAGCATTATTTCAGAAGATCTCTTTAAAATCCTAAAAAAAACTTACATGTGTATATAAAAAGTTGAGATACACATGTGAGTACCATATTTGTTTGCTATTATCTTATACATAAATAGGCCACACGTTTTTTTGTGGATCCTAGTTATTTATTATTTTGTTGAAATGCTTAAATAAGTACACAAAATTCCTGGTTTTATTTTCAATTTAAAATTAAAATAGAAATTATTCGGTTAATCGAATAATTTAAAATTAACCGATTATTAACCGACTAAATCTAAACCTCGATTAATTATTCGCTAGATTAACCGATTAAACCAGAAACCCGATTAATTGAATACCCTAATTGTCACTCACTGTAAGTGAAGAAGGTGAAATCGTTTTCTATTAATCCCCCTTATTCTCTCTGTCTCATTAAACTACATAAAAGGTTTATGTGTTCAATCTTTCAATTTCATTTATTTTCTTAATTTTGTGTTTTAAATCTTTTGTTTAAAAATCCTTCATGTTTCTTCATCCTGGTTTATGTCTTAACTCTTTTGATTCCCGCCATATTTCTCACTCTCTCTCACACTCTGATTAAAAAGTCTCTGTTTAGGATAAACTGAGTTTGTGTCTTCACTCCTTTGTTTTTGGAAGCACAAAACAAGTATGTTTCTCTAATCTTACGTTTAATACTGTTAAATCAACAGTTTTACTACTGTAAAAATCTTCTAAAAGATTTTTATCAAACTTTAATAAAATTTATTTATTTAAAAAACGAAAAAAAATTAATCTAAACATTTTTTTACAAAAAATTTCCTTTACAAAACCATTTTTCTAAAAATAAACTAATTTCTTTTAATTTTTGTTCACTATTTTAGCTTTTTAAAGATTTAGCTGGCGAAGCAGCACAACTAACACAAGAGTACAATGAAATGCACAAAAATATACAACTAAACGATACCCATACATATTTGCCCGAATGTTGGGCTGGTCTAGTGCCACTCAAAGCGGAATATTATAAAGGTGAGTAAACAAAATGACTACATACTCACAATATTCTTATTTTTTATTTACAACGATGATGATGATTGCAAAATGTTTGCAAAAAGGTTTGACAAAGATTCTTAAAGCAGCTTCTTTATTTCTGGTTTTGATGAGTTTGTTGCTTATACTTACATTGTTTAAATATCAGCCTCATGATTTTGTTTAGTGTAGTCTTTCATGAACTCAAAATGTTTTGTTTTCAATTTGATGTTTGTAACGTATTTGTAAAGCTATGCGTGTGAACAATCAATAATTTATGCCACAAAACTTTGGTTACGGTTTAAGCAATACTATGTATACTAAATAATAGTGCAGCCAAAGACAAATAACTAACTAACTAAAATAAACTGGCTTACCTTGCATCAGCACAAGCAACAACAATAACAGCAGCATCATCTCCATTATTACTATTATTGTCATACAAACAATGCTAAATATAAAACCAACAAGCAAGCAACCATCACTTTACAAAAAAATGTATTTTGTTTTAGAAACAAACATCCAAAACTCCAAAAACCCCCAAACATATTTTTAAGAAGAAAATCAACTTTATTATTAAGTTTATTTCATTTTCCATTTCATAATCTATTTTTCTGTTTCTCATACAGCTGTGGCTCATCATTATGAAGCTCGCAGCATAGATGCCAACGATGACAAAGCTTCCTTGAGTACCAAAAAAAGTCAAGCCACCTCTAACGAATCGTTTATTGGTAATGCGCGGGAGGCAATGCGCTGTGCTGCCGATGACAGCGATGAGGAGTGCACAAGTTTGGCGGCCTTAAAACGGGCACATTTAAAAGAAGCATTGGCTAGTCATGAAGAAACCCAACGTCTCCAGCGCATGTGTCGTTATTTAAAGGTGAGTTGTGAATCTTGAAAACTGAAAAAAAAATTCTATAAAAAAAAAAATATAAACAGCGAAACATAATATTTATTTATGTGTGAAAACAAAAACTTTACTCTCTACAAAAGAGTATATAGATTTTGTTTATATGTTTAAATGTTGACTTTTTCTTGGGTAAGGGAAAAAATTAGTGAAAACAACTTAAATTGAAATAAATTTAAATATTGTAATTGTTGATAATTAGATTTAGTTCTGCACGAACAAAGCGTTATATGTGGGAAGTTTTGCTTTATTTCTATAATTTGAAAAAAGTGCCTCTGAAGCACACCGATTGCTCACCGAAGCTTATGGTGAATATGTTCCATGGGTTTCAACTTGCGAGAGTTGGTTTGTGCGGTTCATAGGTGGTGATTTTGACATGGAAGACAAAGATCGCCTAGGCCAGAAAAAAAAAAATTGAAGACCAAGAATAGGAAGCATTACTCCATGATGATTGTTGTTCAACTCAACAAGAGCTTGCAAAATCATTGGGAGCTACTTAAGCAGCAAAAAAACGTTTGCGATCAGCAAGATTCATCCAAAAGCAGGGAAATTGGGTACTCTACACATTGAAGCTGAGAGATCATTATTTGTGAAGCCCAGCCAAGATTTAGAATCATATGAAGCAAAGGCTCTCATATTTTATATTATACAAGCAAAGAATTTTACAAAGCTGTTTAAAATTTAAAGATTATGGCTTTTTAATCCTCTAAAGTAAAGGCTTTGAGCTCATATTATAGAAATCTGTGGACTTTTGACGAAACAACTTAAGTGGAATTTTCAAGTTTTTTAGGAGAGCGTAAAAACTATTGAATTGATTGATAATTATTTTATTATTTGTCCTTAAAGAATTTCGTAAGCTTTGCATAATTCCTTTAGGACAAATAATAAAATAATTATCAATCAATTCAACAATTTTTATGCTCTCCTGAAAAACTTGAAAATTCCACTTAAGTTGTTTTGTCAAAAGTTTATTCTTCACTTTGAATAGAAAATTGAAATGAAAATGCTGTTAAATTGATTGTTCATTTGATAAAAAAATAAAAGCTTCTTGTCTCAAGTAGATGTAAAAGCTCAATTGGTAAGGTTTTTTTTGGATATATAGGAATTTCTCAAGATCTGTCAGGATTAGTCTTAAACATATTTAAAACAAAGATCAATAAAAGCTTTTCGATAAATATGCATATGTTTCAATATTATTGTCATACTGTTCTTTAAAAGCTTTACAAGCTTGCATTAGAATCAAGCTTTTTATACCCTTCACCATGAGTGTAAGTGGGTATATATAAGTTTGTCATTCCGTTTGTAATTTCTACATTTATCATTTGCGACCCCACAAAGTATATATATTCTGGATCGTTATAGATAGCGAAGACATGTCCGTCTGTCCGTCTGTATGTTGAAATTAACTTTCCGTAGCCCCCAAATAACTTAATGATAGATATCTAATGATAGATATTTCAAAGTCCATTGGAACGATGTATATAAGGCTATAGTAATTTGGACCTACAATGCGTCAAAATCGGGAAAAATATTTTTAACCCGAATTTTTTTTTACCAAAAAAATTTTTTTTCATTAACTTTTTTTCACTAATAATTTTAAAAAAAAAAATTAAAAATAAAAAAAAAAAATTTGAAAAAAATTAAACCAAAACAATTTCGAAAAAAAAAAATTTAAAACAATTTTGAAAAAAAATTTCTTTTTTTAATTTTGAAAAACAATTTAGAAAAAAAATTTTTTTTACATTTAAAAAAAAAAAAATTAATTTTGTTTACCTAAAAATATTTAAAATTTTTATTTTAAAGTATAATTTGGGGAAGGGTATATAAGATTCGGCACAGCCGAATATAGCTCTCTTACTTGTTATTACATATTTTTGAAACAAAAAGCTTTTTCTAATATACCAGCTTATTAGCTATTTTTTTTATTAATAAATCAGAATAAATTTATACCCCTTCATCAAAGCTAATGTGCTGTCATTCTTATTTCAATCGTTATTGTTGTTTCTGTTTTTACCCACATGCTGCACATACATATATTCCATACATAGCCAAAGATGATGATGGCTTATGATGGCAATTGTTTAGCTATGCTTGCCGCACCATCTATGGCAGCTTCATTGCCATATTCTTCTGCTTTTTTTATTGTATTTCTATTTTTTTTTTTTCATTTAAAATTTTGCTAAAGCTGTTGCTTTTTATTTCTGCGTGGTGGTTTGTTAATTTCTATTCATCTTAAAAAGATGACGACTGCAGCTGCATTGATTTAAAACCATTGGGTGTTCCACTGCATTTGCTAGGCTGACTAAGAGTCTGACTAGGCTTGGTGGTGGTGGTGGAATACCTTTTAAGAATGCTGTTAGTTTTGGTTTTTTTATTTATTTTTTTTTTTTTGTTATTTCATTTTACTTTTTGAAAGTTTGGCGTATAATTGACAGCAAATTAAACGCCTTGTGCCACATCATGTGATTTATTTACTAACATATTTTCTGGTTTTCTTTTACTTTTTAGAATAAAATGTCTCTAACACAAGTCATTAAAGAAGCCCAGTATAAGACACAAGATGAATTGGAAAAGTTCTATGAAGAAATACCAGAGAATGAAATCGATGAGATATTCGATATCAGTCAAGTGGAAGGTAAGTATTTTATTCAATTTTAATCCTTATATAACAACTAATAATTCTATTTTGCAGCCTGCTCTAAATTCACGCTAACTTTAACTGGTCCCGATTTTACTTCGTACAAAATTGAAGATCCCTTCAAACGTTTAGGTCCCATTGCCATTTTCTCGGCCAGACGTCATTGGACTGCACCACGTTGTGTGCGCCTACAAAAGGGCTCTTCGATTTATCACGATGGCACCCATTATCATTGTCACTGTCCATCGCCTGCCGATGGTCATGAAGTTGGCTGCAGTTTGTACAAAGAGGAATTGGAGAGTTTTGGTTTTCATGTCCAAGGTGATTCACCGGTTATGATAGCGCATGTCGAGATTAATTCTCTAGCTGATGTAAGTTGCATTGTATATATATTTCTTTTAATTTGGAATTGTACTAATTTTGAAATCTTGTTTTTTTTAGATGGGTGGGATTAAGGAGGGTGATTTCATTGTCGAAATTGCTGGCATTGATGTTAAATGGTACTTGCATCAACAAGTGGTGCGTTTAATACAGTCATGTGGTTCAACATTAGAACTGAAAGTCATTACGCCCATGGATAGGAATTATTTAAAAGTAAGTTGAATAGCACTGTGTGTAATTGTATGAGTCATGGAAAAATAATTATATGCGGATAAAAGACCAAAAAAAAGACACGTTTCTCCCAGTTTTGCCCAAAGTCTTGCACTTTCTTTTATGGGTCCCCAAAGATTTGGGGCTTCGGTGTCATTTTTGCAATAAAAAAGTGATAATTTTCCCAGGCTCATATCTTGCAAACAGTTCGGAATTTTCATTTACTCTCTGAGGCAAAGTTGTAGCCCTTGTCATAAAGAACAAAACTTGTGAACATATAAAATCAAAATAACTTCATCTTCAAGATCAAAATCGCAAAAAACTTAAAAAAATACGAAATAAATTGAATAATAATTTTTTTTTTAAAGCTGCCTAAAAGTATGCTTTTGTTTATAATAATTCCTTTAGTTTTTTCTTACTAACTTATATTGACCTACCTAAACGGTGCTAAGAATCATTCCTAGGAAGTTGATATGTTCTAGAAAGTTGTTTATTGAGATCTTAGCTACATTTTTGTAGTTGATTGTTTCCTTGAATTTTGAACGGTTTGCTACCTATGTATCTGAACAGGGGAAAAAAGGTACAAAAAAATCGAATTTTTTAAAGTTTTTTTTGCGATTTTGATCTTGAAGATCACAGTTGCACTGTGTAATGCCATATATTTTACTAAATAAAAAAGATTTTAGTTAAAACTTTGAACCGATTTTGGTTTTGAAAAAAGGCATTTTTTTTAAAAAAAAGTTTTAAATATACTAAAATAATCAATAAGAAATAAGAATAAAAGCTTTATTAAATTGTTTTAAACTGAAATGCCAGCTCTTTTCAAAGTTTTTTTAATTAATTAAAAATAAAAGCTTTTTTAAAAAAATAACTTTTTTAATTTTAACAAATCTAAACGCTTCTAAAGCTATTTATAAAAATCTTGAAAAAATTAATAGAATTTAAGAAGCTTTTATTAAAACATGTTTTAAACCAATTTATACAAAGATATTTTATTAAATCCTAACTTTTATGCAATATTTTCCAGCCTTTATCATCAAAGGGTTCAATTTCCACTTTATCTGCCGCTAGTTCTTCAGGCGTTTCATCGGGCTCATCCAGTCCCACTGGCACCACAACCAAACCCAAAATACGCTGCAAGTCTACATCAAAATCACGTGTTGGCAGTGTTTCATCAAGTTCTTGGAATCCATTTAGACGTACACCTAGTTTAGCTAAGATATTTTAAAATTCAAGTTTTCAAAAACAAATCACAGAATTCGAACAAAAATCTTAAAAGAAAAAAATCAGTGGCCATTTAACAAAAATAATTTAAAGAAATAAACAAAAAAGCAATTTATGTGTAATTTACTATTTAAAATCTATATTTTTTTTTTTTTAGTTTTTTTATAATAATTTTCGATTTAAATTTATAGAAAAAAAAAAATCACACAAATTTTATACGATTTTATATTTAAATGTAAATATATTTTTTTAAAATAACTTAACAAACAAACAACAAAAAAAAACTTTGTAAAAAATTACTAAAATAATTTCCTTTTATTTTCTGATAAAAAGAAAACTATTTTCTTAGCAACACTTTATTGTACATTAAATAATAAAAAATTTTAATTATTATTTCAGTTAAGTTTTTAAAACATTTTATTATACAAATCTACCACAAGAGCTGAAATTTAAAACAATAATATTATTATTTATCGAATCTTCTTTATCTTTTTTTAAAAAAAAAGCTTTGTCGACTTCCATTCCCCTGAAACAAAACTAAAACTTTAAAATATTTTTATTGAAATATTATTCTTACTAAATAATTATGTATGTATTTGTATTTTTTATTTTTCTAATATTTAAGCCATAAATATTTATATAAACAACAAAAATTTATTGTATATTTTATATATAACAAAACTGAAACAAAATTTTGTGAAAAATTCATTAAACTTGATTTATTTTCAATAAAAAATTGTATATATTTCATTTAAATGACTTTGCTATTATTAGATAACAAGGAATTAGTAACATGTTAATATTCTAGAAGTTGTTACCACCATTTTATTAGTCATCAGATTTGCCACTATCAAATTAATAGCGTTTAAACATTCACAGATTTTCGCGAAAGTAGAAAATATTTTAAAAAGTGGGCGTAATAAATAGCTTGCAAATTTTAAGTATTTTACATGTAATAAAAACCTTATTACATTTTAAACATTTAGCTTTCCAACGGAAATATTTTCTTCCGCAACTTGCCACCCTGATTTATGAAAATTATTACAAGCATGAATATTTTGAGAGGGAGGAGGCGTGGCAAATTTTTAATTTTTATTCAATTCTCACTATACAACTATGACAAATTTTAAGCATATCGCTTTAAAGATTACAGAATTATAGCGCTTAACGACTTACCTTTCAGAGCACAAAATATTTATCAAAAATTTCCAAGAGTAATAGGTGAACAGAAGTTTGTAGCAAGTAAATTGTTTAATAAAAATTATATTGTAAGGTTTATAACTTGAAAACTAATTGATATATTAGAATGAAATTGGTGTCAATTAATAGCATTGAACTACAGCTTTAAATTTAATTACTCTTTAACTGCCCACTGACACGCCCACTTAACTAAAAGTGGCTATATTCTCTTCCAACATAAATATCTCAGAAAATTGTGGGCGTAGAATAATTTTATGATAGCCATTAGATTTAACACTTCCTAATTTACAACCCTACCAATTTTCAGATTAATAACTTTTAAACTTTCGGAAATATTCCTTAAAGTAGTAATACTTTTAAAAAGTGGGCGTAATAAATTGCTTGCAAATTATTATGTTTCTTTGCTAATAACTTTAAAACATGTAAAGATATCCAGACGAAACAAAAAGCCCCTTGTAGATAAATAGATGAGCTATCCAATACAAATATTTATTTCCACCTCATGCCACGCCCACTTTACTAAAATTGTCATTCTTTATAAAAAGCATGAATATTTTGAGAGCGAGAAGGCGTGGCAGATTTTTAAGATTTTTCACACTTTACCCAATTCCCACTTAACAACAGTGACAAATTTCAAGGATATGGCTTTATAGACTTCAGAGTTATAGCGCTAAACATTTTACCTTCACAGAGACCAATAAATTAATGAAAATAATTTATTTCAAAACTTGTATGTGTAATAGGTGAACAGAAGTTTGTAGCAAGTAAATTGTTTAATAAAACTTATATTCTAAGGCTTATAACTCGAAAACTAATTGATATATTAAAATAAAATTGGTGTCAATTAATAGCATTGAACTTCAGCTTTAAATTTAATTACTCTTTAACTGCTCACTGCCACGCCCACTTAGCTAAAAGCGGCTATATTCTTTTCTAACATAAATATCTTAGAAAATAATAGGCGTGTCATAATTTTATGATTGCCATCAGATTTGCCACTTTCAAATTTACAACCCTAGCAATTTTCAGATTAATAGCTTTTAAACTTTCGGAAATATTCTCTAAAGTAGTAAAACTTTTAAAAAGTGGGCGTAATAAATTGCTTGCAAATTATTAAGTTTCTTTGCTAATAACTTTAAAACATGTACAGATATCCAGACGAAGGAAAAAGCTCATAGTAGATTAATAGATGCGCTATACAAAAAAATATTTATTTTCACCACTTGCCACGCTCACTGTATGAAAATTGTCATTCTTTGTAATAACCATAAATATTTTGAGAAACTAGTGGGCGTGGCAAATTTTAAAGTTTCTTAACACCTTACCCAATTCCCACTTAACAACTGTGACAAATTTCAAGGATATGCCTTCACAGACTTCAGAGTTATAGCGCTAAACATTTTACTATCACAGAGCCCAATGAATTTATGAAAATAATTTAATTCTAAAAATTGTATGTGTAATAGGTGAACAGAAGTTTGCAGCAAGTAAATTGTTTAATAAAACTTATATTCTAAGGCTTATAACTCGAAAACTAATTGATATATTAAAATAAAATTGGTTTCAATTAATAGCTTCGAACTTTAGCTTTAAATTTAATAACTTTATAACGGCCCACTGCCACGCCCACTTAGCTAAAAGTGGCTATATTCTCTTCCAACATAAATATCTTAAAAAATAGTAGGCGTGGCATAATTTTATGATAACCATCATATTTACCACTTTCAAATTTACAACCCTACCAATTTTTAGATTAATAGCTTTTAAACTTTCAGAGATATTCCCTAAAGTAGTAAAACTTTAAAAAAGTGGGCGTAATAAATTGCTTGCAAATTATTAAGTTTCTTTGCTAATAACTTTAAAACACGTACAGATATCCAGACGAAGCAAAAAGCTCCTAGTAGATTAATAGATGCGCTATCCAATACAAATATTTATTTTCCCCCCTTGTCACGCCCACTTTATGAAAATTGTCATTCTTTATAAATAACATGAATATTTTGAGATCGAGTGGGCGTGGCACATTTTTAAGTTTCTTAACACCTTTCTCAATTCCCACTTAAAAACCGTGACAAATTTCAAGGATATGGCTTTATAGACTTCAGAGTTATAGCGCTAAACATTTTACCTTCACAGAGGCCAATAAATTTATGAAAACAATTTTATTCAAAAACTTGTACGAGTAATAGGTGCACAGAAGTTTGTAGCAAGTAAATTGTTTAATAAAAATTATATTCTAAGGTTTATAACTCGAAAACTAATTGATATATTAAAATCAAATTAGTGTAAATTAATTGCCTTGAACTAAAACTTTAAATTTAATTACTCTATAACCACCCACTGCCACGCCCACTTAACTAAAAGTGGCTATATTCTCTTTCAACATAAATATCTTAGAAAATAGTAGGCGTGGCATAATTTTTTGATTGCCATCATATATGCCATTTCCAAATTTACAACCCTACCAATTTTCAGATTAATAGCTTTCAAACTTTCGGAAATATTCCCTAAAGTAGTAAAACGTTTGAAAAGTGGGCGTAATAAATTGCTTGTAAATTATTAAGTTTCTTAGCTTATAACTTTAAAGTATGTAAAGATATCCATATGAAACAAAAAGCTCCTAGTAGATTAATAGATGCGCTATAGAATAAAAATATTTATTTCCACCTCATGCCACGCCAACTTTATTAAAATTGTCATTCTTTATAAAAAGTAAGAATATTTTGAGATCGAGTGGGCGTGGCAGATTTTTAAGATTTTTAGCACCTTACCCAATTCCCACTTAACAACTGTGACAAATTTCAAGGATGTGGCTTTGTTGATTTTTGAATTATAGCGGAAAACTATTTACTTTCACAGAGCCCAAAATATTTACAAAAAATGTTAATTAAAAAAATTGTAGGTGTAGTAGGTGAACAGAAGTTAGTAGCAAGTAAATTGTTTAATAAAAATTATATTCTAAGGCTTATAACTCTAAAACTAATTGAAATATTAAAATAAAATTAGTGTCAATTAATAGCTTTGAACTTCAGCTTTAAATTTAATTACTCTATAACCACCCACTGCCACGCCCACATAGCTAACATAAATATCTCAGAAAATAGTAGGCGTGGTATAATTTTATGATAGCCATTAGATTTAACACTTCCTGATTTACAACCCTACCAATTTTCAGATTAATAGCTTTTAAACTTTCGGAAATATTCCCAAAAGTAGTAAAACTTTTAAAAAGTGGGGGTAATAAATTGCTTGCAAATTTTTAAGTTTCTTAGCTTATAACATTAAAACATGCAAAGATATTCAGACGAAACAAAAAGCTCCTGGTAGATTAATAGATGCGCTATCCAATAAAAATATTTATTCCCATCTCTTGCCACGCCCACTTTATGAAAATTGTCATTCTTTATAAAAAGCATGAATATTTTGAGATCGAGTGGGCGTGGCAGATTTTTAAGTTTCTTAACACCCTACCCAATTCCCACTTAACAACTGTGACAAATTTCAAGGATATGGCTTTATAGACTTCAGAGTTATAGCGCTAAACATTTTACTTTCACAGAGCCCAATAAATTTATGAAAAAAAATTCAAAAAATTGTACGAGTAATAGGTGAACAGAAGTTTGTAGCAAGTAAATTGTTTAATAAAAATTATATTCTAAGGCTTATAACTCTAAAACTAATTGATATATTAAAATAAAATTCGTGTCAATTAATAGCATTGAACTTCAGCTTTAAACTTAATTACTCTTTAACTGCCCACTGCCATGCCCACTTAGCTAAAAGTGAAATATTCCCTAAAATAGTAAAACTTTTTAAAAGTGGGCGTAATAATTTGCTTGCAAATTATTATGTTTCTTAGCTTATAACTTTAAAACATGTAAAGATATCCAGACGAAACAAAAAGCTCCTAGTAGATTAATAAATGCGCTATCCAATACAAATATTTATTTCCACCTCATGCCACGCCCACTTTACTAAAATTGTCATAAAAAGCATGAATATTTTGAGAGGGAGGGGGCGTGGCAGATTTTTAAGATTTTTAACACCTTACCCAATTCCCACTTAAGAACTGTGACAAATTTCAAGGATATGGCTTTATAGACTTCAGAGTTATAGCGCTAAACATTTTACCTTCACAGAGCCTAATAAATTTATGAAAATTTAATTATAAAAATTGTACGAGTAATAGGTGAACAGAAGTTTGTAATTGTTTAATAAAAATTATATTCTAAGGCTTATAACTCTAAAACTAATTGATATATTAAAATAGAATTGGTGTCAATTAATAGCTTTGAACTTCAGCTTTAAATTTAATTACTCTTAAACTGCCCACTGCCACGCCCACTTAACTAAAAGCGGCTATATTCTTTTCTAACATAAATATCTTAAAAATTAGTAGGCGTGGCATAATTGTATGATTGCCATCAGATTTTCCACTTCCAAATTTATAACCCTACCAATTTTCAGATTAATAGCTTTTAAACTTTAATAGATATTCCCAAAAGTAGTAAAACTTTTAAAAAGTGGGCGTAATAAATTGAATATTTTGAGATCGAGTGGGCGTGGCAGATTTTTAAGAAAAATATTATCCGTGAAATTTTACTATAAGTCCCTGAATACACCAAAACGAAAACGTCAATCAGAAAGTCAGAAATAAGACACAACAAAAGGGAGCTTAGGGTTAATTTCGCATTGACTACAATGAGACTGTCTAATAGCTGATCCAAAGCAGTCAACGCATTGGATTCACATACTGGTTAAATATAGTCAGTTACCTTACTAGATACCTAACTTGTAACTTGATAAACAACATAACTAGTTATTTTAACATGTACGAGTGATAATTGACCTGAAATATTCAGCTAAAAGACATATCATAGGTAGTCCAATAAACGATAGCTTGTAAACAAACCTTTCTTCGACAACTCTCCAATGGATTGCTTCTGGTGGGTAAAATAACTACTTTCTAAAGTGCAGTACAAAATAAACGTTTTAAGTAACTTCACTATAGGTTACTAAGATACACTAAAGTGACTATTGACTTCATGTTGTGTTACATGGGATACCAGTATACTTAAGCAAAAATAAAAATAAACTGTATGAGTATTATATCAACACAATTTTTATAAAATAATTTTGTACGAATTACTTACAAAACGTTTAAAGTGACTACACTCCAGATTACTTAGAGACACTTAAGTGACATTTGTCTTCACGCTACATTACTTAGGATGTATAAAATAACCAATTGTCTTATCTCTGCACTACAAAGAGCATACGGGTCAAATGACCAAAATGTATAAATGTGACGATTACTGTCTATAAGGGATACATTGACTACATGCTTAACTGCTGGGTATTTAATGATACACATACTTATAAATCAATGTTATTGTGAGTATGAGTACGTCAAAGTAGTTTAATTTCAATGATGTCTACTCACTTATACTTTTAATTTCATAAGTGTGTATTATTAGCAAAAAAGTGATTCATTGTTGATCTCTAACTGAGCACTAAAGATGGCGGAAGTTCTGGACGCTCAGCTGAGGTCTCTACACCCAAACAATTGAAAAAGTACACGATATGGTGTTGGCCGATTGGAGATTAAAAATGCGAGAGTTTGTGGAAGAAATGGCGGAAAGTGAAATGACTCCAACAATGAAATCATCTCACAAAAAAATACCTATTTAAATGACCTCGACAAATCTTATTGTTTAGAAGGGATACAAAAAGTGAAGAATCGTATATAGAGCTCAAATGAGATAAAATGATTTTTTTATCCACAAATCTGTATTTCACCTCGTAACTTCAACAATATGGCCGCTAAAAACTGTCAAAGTTCGAAAAAATATGATTAATAAATATATAAATAATTTAAAATTTACCTGTCTTTGTATTTCTTATTAACCTGCCTTGTAAAAATTTCATTTAAATAATAAAAACCAAAAAACTTTCTAAAAATAAAGACTCAAATATATTTTTAAAATTAATATTCACTTAAAAATATATTTAAACAAATAATAATAAAAAAAATATCTAATAATTAGAATTAAAATTGATAAATGAAACCTTAAATAAATTTGATACATATGGATGTTTCTTTTTTTGTTTTTTAAATAATTTTTAAATGATTTTTATTAAAGATTTTTCATTTAAGTTGTTTTTTTTTTGTTGATTTTTTTTTTTTTTAGTTTTACACATTTATAATTTTTATGCATACATACATTTAAGGATACAATATAATAATATTAATAATAATACATAGTTATATAATTAATATTAATATATTTATATATATATATATGTATTTAATATAGTAATAATAATAATATAATATAGAGCTATTATATGTACTTGTTTGTAAACTTATGGGCTAAAAAAACAGACACATTTATAAGATTTATTTTGTTTATTGATTTTTTTTTAATTATTTATTTATTTTTTTTATAATTTTTCAATTTTTTTTTAGAGTTTTCTTTTGTAAACATTTATGAAAAACAAAAACAAATCATTGGTTTTGTTTTTCTTCTTTTTTAATATTTTTTTCTTTTTTGTTTTTTTAGTTAAAAAATGTTTCTAAAAATTTTGGTTGGTTTGGGGATATTTATTGTTTGTTTGTTTTTGTTTCAGTATTTTTTTATTTCATTATTATTTTTACAGTTTAAAGTTGACTGTTTCGAGTAGTTTTTATTTTATTTTTCTTGAAGATTTTAGTTGATTTTTTTTTTTTTTAAATATTTCTTTTGTTTTTTTATTTTGTTATTATTTTTAATAATACTGAAAATACGACTAGACATTTATATAAATATATAAGATTTTTTGTTTTGTTTTATTTTATTTTTCATTAATTTTTAATTACTTGTCTCAATTTTACTTTAATTTTACCGTTGGGGTTCAATTTCACTTCATTTTAAATGTATCTTTTTTTCTTTTGTTTAAAAAATTATGTTTTTGTTTTCTTTTAATATATTTTCATTAAAATTTATATTATTGCATTGAATATTTAAAAGAAAAATAACTTAAAATATTAATAAATCTTATATATGGCTTTAAAGAAATCAAAACAAATTAAGTTATTTGCAAATAACAGCCACCAAACCAATGAGTGAGTGAGTGACATTTAAATTTATTGTTCTAATTAAAAACGTTTTAATTTTTTATATTTTATTATTTCACTTTTATCATTCAATAAATTCTTTAATCAGGAATCTGTTCCAAATTTTGTTTATATGTATTATTTCCTTAATAGTTCAGTTCGAACATTTTCCTGTTTTAAAAATCTAATATTTTCTACGCGTTTTTTTTATTAAAAATCAAATGGATTTACAATAAAATTTATGTAATAATAATAATAAGTATGCTAGTGTTATATAAACATTAAAAATTCGTAGCATACTTATGGTTTCAACAATTTCTAATAATATAAACAAAACTATTTTGTAATTCACTTTTTAAATATCCTTAAAGTATGCTACTTATTTTAGTATTATTAGATATGATAACACTACTACAGCAAAATAAATAAAACTGGTCTTTCCGTAACGGTTTGTTATTTTAAATATTAAAAATGAAAATAAAAAATTATTTTAATATACGATAAAATTCTGAAACTGAAAAAAGAAAAACAAAATAATATTAAATTTACTCTCATATTCCTAAAAATATGTTAAAACTGGTTGAAAATCTTGAATCTTATAGTGAATCTGGTTTAAAAATTTATGAATTTTTTACTTTAGGCATTTATATCTTTCAGATTGCTTAATACTACTTTCCAAACTTTGAGAAACATTGCGCGTGATTTTAGATCTAGAAATAACTTCTTCCAGACAGCAACACATAGTAATGTGCTTTAAATTACAGCTTCCTTACGAGAACATTTACTAGAGTCAGAAAAGAAACTGAATCATTACTTACAACTCAGCAATTTATAGCTATTCAAATAACAGTGAGTGATCTACAGATAATCTATGCAAAGTTACAATCTGCAATTTACAATAATTTTTTTCTTCTGATTTCATTTACAACCCTGAGCATCAATTTTTCAATGTAAATACACACAGCCCCAAGTGAGTAAACACCAGTGAATTATTTGATTTTTTTTAATAATGAAAAACATTATAGTCCTCCTTAACCTTTTTATTTCATAACCGAACCTAATATTCGACCGATCGATGGAAAGATTTTATGATTTTCATTATCTTCAAAAAAATCAAATAATTCACTAGTGTTTACTAACTTTTGAGGCTAAGTGTATATAGTTTTGAAACGTTATAATATACTGAGACCTTTGAATTAATTCAATTTGAGCTTATTTCACTAAAATCTGAATTCAGAATTTAAAAATATTAGCCATTCATTTCATTAATCGATTACCAAACAAACATTTCTTAAGCTTTATTCAAAGGCTTTTATTTGACTACAATTATGTAATTTGTAATGCAATTAATACATAAAATATTTCAACCAATCCAAAAATACTTAAAAATCTTAAGCATCATTCAAAGGCTTTTACATAGATGACAAGTAGATAAGTAACTAGAGCCAAAAACCTAAGTCAGTTGTCAAAAACCCAATTGGTGAGAATGTATTGCCATGTATTTTGTTATTGATATTGTATGAAAAGAGAGTAATTTTTTCCATTGATATTACTCTCTCCTATGTGTTTATTCTATGGGCTTTTATTTGAATAGAATTAATTCGTAATGAAATTAATACATAAACGAATTTATTCATATAATGAATGATAAACTTTTTGTTAATTCAGATCTAATAGAAATTGAATACAATATTTTTGTTTTAATCAATTACAAAATGTATCTAAAGTTAATTTGTAATAGATTTGAATTTTAGATAAATTTGTAATGTATTTGAATTATAGAAAATTTTAAATTATTCGAATGAAATGTATACGATGAAAATTAATCGAATATTATTGTTCGAATAAAATGAATTTAATGTAATTCAAATGTAAATAATCAAACAATATTATTCGAATTAAAATAATCAAAAAATATTATTCGAATAATTAATCGATTACTATTATTCGAATAAAACTATAATAAACACACATTAGATATCGACTAAAATTTATCGTAATTTTATTATTTAAGACTATAGCATTCGAGCAAGAAATTTAGTACATTTTCGATTCAAAAACATTACATATTCGTAAGAGAAACATTTTCGTTTTTAAAACACATTCACATATGTTGGTATTCTGTAAATTGAAACGCTTTACTTTCGATTAATCACACCAGTTTCAATGTATAAAATCGTGCTATTTGCAGAACGTCAATATGCCAATTATTGGTTTTTCGAAATCGATAGTTTTTACAAATTACACCGATTTTAAAATCCTGTCAAATATAATGGAAATCGATGTCGAAAACGAAACGATTTGAACACAAACAAGGATGAGATGTAAAGGGTAATGATAGGGATAATTGAAAAACTAAGTAGTTGTTATACTAATAAAGTGTGTTTGACTATTTTTTTCAGTATACTTTGGCAAATCACCATGCAAAGACTTACACCAGAACAACGTTTACGAATCTTAAAAATTTATTTCCACTTCTTCAAGTCAAATTCTCTTCAGCGATGAGACTGATTTCTGACTTAAGAAGTATGTAAAAAAGCAGAATTGTCGTTTTTGGAGATAGCACAATCCTCATGAGACTTCATTACATCCCGACAAAAATCACTGTTTGGTGCGGTTTACATGCCAATTTAACATGCCAATTTATCTTTAAATCCGAAACCGGTGCCAACATTACCGTGAATGGCGAACGCTACAGGCAAATGGTTCGTAATTTTTTTTATTCCTCATGTCATTGCAAATCATTTGGAGGAGAAATGGCGCAACAGGCAATGGTTCGTAATTTTTTTTATTCCTCATGTCATTGCAAATTATTTGGAGGTGAAATGGCGCAACATGGTATCCAGCGCGTGAAACCATCACATAGTTGAGCCAAACGTTTGGTGACCGATTTTTCTCAAGAAATGGACCTGTGAATTGGCCATCTCGTTCTTGTGATTCGACACATTTGGACTACTTTTAATGGGGATATGTCAAATCTCTGGTCTATGCTGATAAACCAGCAACGATTGATAATTTAGAAGCCAACATTCGACGATGCACTATTGATGAAATAACGCCGGGTATGCATAATTGGACCGACAGGATGGCGTTCATAAGGCGCATTCGCGGAGGCCATATGCCAGAAATTATTTTTAAACATTAAATGCCATGAAATTTTGCTAATAAAGCCAACATTTGGATCATTCCATTGAATTTTTGTGTTTTATTTTTAAAAAAAGCAACTATGCCTCTAAAAAACACCCCTAATTTGTTATTTACGTTCTGCCCGCTGGTTACAATTTGATTCTGATATTTTTTTTTTTTTTGAATTGTGTATTGGGTGTATGACTTAAAAATTCGGGTTTTTGTTTTTAATAACTTGTATGTCAATTTGTCATTTATTCTCACTTAGTTATTAAAGAATGTCGAATTTTGTACCAACAAAGCGTCGCATGTGGGAAGTTTTGCTTTACTTTGTTAATTTGAAAAAAAAAAAAGTGCCGCTGAAGCACACCGATTGCTCACTAAGCTGCTGGTGAATGTGTTTCATCAGTTTCAAAGTACGAAAGATGGTTTGTGCGGTTCACGGAAGACAAAGATCACCCAGGTCAGCCATAAAAGTTTAAAACTCAACAAGAGCTTTGCAAAATCATTGGGAGCTACTCAGTCAGAAACGTCAAAACGTTTGCGAGCACCAGGATTCATCCAAAAGCAGAGAAATTGGGTACCATACGAATTTAAACTGAGAGACCTTGATAGACTATTTTTTATGTCTGAAATGTTGCTTCAACGCTATAAAAGAAAATCATTTTTGCACAGATAACCCGAAGCGTAAGAGATCGTATGTGAAGCTTGGTCAACCAGCCGAATCGACACCAAATATCCATGGCGCTAAGGTAATGCTCTGTATTTGGTGGGATTAAAAGGGTCCTATCTATTATGAGCTGCTGAAATCTAACCAATCCATCAAGGAAACCTGTACCGAATGCAACTGATTCGTTTGAAGCGAGCATTTGCCGAAAAATGCCCAGAATATGCGGCCAAACATGAAACCGTAATATTCCATCCATCGCTCATGTTGCCGATCGTTATCATGCAATACATAATAAAAACTATTTAGAAAGAAGTGGTTGGGAAGTTTTGCCTTACCCGCTTACCCGTTTGCCTTATCCAGACCGTGCCCCGTCCGACTACTATTTGTTTCGATCAATGCAGAAGGCTCTCTTTGGGATATGCCTGACTTTGGAAAAGAGTTGAGCAGTTCGTTTAGCTCGTATATTGCCAGAAAGATGGGAATAGATTAGTGTCCAAAAAACCGGCAAATTCAAAAAACCGGTTTTCGATTTAACCGAAAACAGTGTTTTATAAAAAAAACCGGTTTCGGTTTTCTCATTATAAAAACCCCGGTTTCGGTTTTGTCATTCTAAAAACCGGTTAAACGGTCAAATGCAGAAATCTTCTAAAAAATAAATTAATATTTTTAAAAATGTCAAAATATTTTTAAGTTATATCTTCAAATAAGCTTTACAATGTATTTCGTTAAAACCAGTTAACCGTCTTAAAAAAACCGGTTTGTCAAAAAACCGAAAAGTTAAAGAAAACCGAAACCGGTCGGTTTTACAAAGATGAAAAAACCGGTTGACCGGTTTTTGGTTTCGGTTTTGAATACTCTAGAATAGATCATAGCTAACAATAGCTAATACTTTGAATAAATTTATATTGTACAAACGTTACAAAATAAAAGCTAAACATTTCAACAAATTCCGTGTTTTAAAGTCATACACCCAATAATTTATATTACATTAGAGTGTCCAAAAAAACCGGCAAATTCAAAAAAACGGTTTCCGGTTTATCCGAAAACAGTGTTTTATAAAAAAACCGGTTTCGGTTTTCTCATTCTAAACAAACCGGTAAACCGGTTTTATATTAATTTTTATTTAATAATGAAAAATGCCAATTTAAATTTATAGACAATTTTGGTAAGGCAAAAAGTTTTACAATATTACCAGAACAATGAAATAAATAATGAAAAATAAAATTTTTAAAAATGTTATCAAAATATTTTAAAGTAATATGTTCAAATAAGCTTTACAAAGTATTTCGTTAAAACCGGTTAACCGTCTTAAAAAAACCGGTTTGTCTAAAAACCGAAAAGTTAAAGAAAACCGAAAGCGGTCGGTCTTACAAAGATGAAAAAACCGGTTGACCGGTTTTCGGTTTTGGATACTCTATATCACATATTTAGTATTGAAATCCTTCAAAATCCATCAAAATCAAAATCCTTTCAAATCGATAGATTTTCATCACATGTCCTATTCTGGCTTTTTCTCTGTATGCTTTATTTATTGTAATTCATTAAATGAATAATTATTTAGGAGTAACGTAAAAAAACGCAATGAAACCGTAAGCTTTGATTTAAACAATCAAGGGATTTAAACAAATCCCAATTTAAAATGAAATTGCAAAACTTTTAAAATTTCACCCAGATTTCATAAACAAATATTTAGAGAATTTCAAAAACATTGCAGTTTTATAATTAAATAAACATATATTTCAATACAATTAAAAAAAAAAAGTCTGAGAATTTAAAAATAACCTAAGAAATTAAAATATTCAAATAAAAATCTAAATTATATTGAAAAAAAAAAAAAAATTAATAATAAAAATTAAAAATATTTTAAATTACAACATAAATCACTGGTTTTATATTAGTTATTGATTGGTTTTTCTTTTTTTTTTATTTTGTAGCAGTACTCAGAATTATTGTTAATTTTAATGGGGGTTTTTTTAAAGGTTTATAATAATTTATCAAAACTACTACATTTTACATTAAAAATTTCTTATTAATTTCTTTTATAAACATAAAAATTAAGCTAATTTTTGTTCTGTTATTATTATAATTATTATTATTTATTTTTTTTATTTTTATTTATTTATATATAAGGTACATTTTAAAAAAGATTGTTTATAATTTATTAAAATAATAATAAAAGAAAAAACTATTGTAAATATTAAAATCAAATTTTTGTTAAACAAAAAATTAAGAAAGAATAAAGAATTTTTTTTTAATTTTTAGCAATTATTTTATTGGTTGTTTTTTTATATATTTTTTTGTTTTGTTTTTATGTTTTATTTTAATTACACATACATTTATAGAAATATAATTTGTTGTTTTGTTTTATTTTAAATACATATGATGTTTTGTTGTTGTTGTTGGTTTATATTAAAATTATTTTGTATAGTGTTAGCATTGATATACTTTCATTTTTATTATGAATATTCTTTTTTTTAATTATTTTTCTTTATTATTATTGTATTATTAGGTTTATTTATAATTTAGTTTTTTTTTATTTTTTATTTAGTATAAAATAAATACAAAAATTATTTAAAAATATAAATAGTGTAAAAAAATGATAAAATATTATTTTAGTTTAGTAAAAAGTTAAAATATATTTATAAAAAATTAAAAATAAAAATAAGATTTTAAAGAGTTTTTACAGAAAGTGTAGACAGAGTAGAATAGTTTACAGTAGAATAGTGTGTAGAGAGTATGATAATAATTTGAACTTGTTTTATTTTTTATTTATTTTTTTTTTTAAATTACTTTTTTTTCTTTGTGCAATTCGAGAAAAGAAATATATAATATAATATAAGTAAGTAAGTATATGGTTTAAAAAAGATGCTTTTTAATTATTTATTTTATACAATTTCTTGTTATTTAAATATATGTTTTGTTTTTAATAAATGTGTGCGCAGTCGTTTTTTTTAAAAAATATCTTTATCATTTTGTCAATAGAGTTTCTTTGTATTGTATTAGAAATAGTTTTTAAATCACAATATTTGTTTTTAAATATTTATTTAATTATATTAATTATACAAGTAAAATAAAATAAAAAATAAAATTTTTAAATTATAAAAATAAAACATTAAGAAATAATTTATTGAAATAACTGCAGCTTAATTTCTCTCATTATACAAGCAGAAAGAAAGAAAAAAAATAAAACAGTTCTGTCTTAAAATAAGTTTTTTACTACGAATATAATTCGTATCTTTGGTATAAAATAAGAAAATAAAAAAAATAAAAAAAAGTTAAAGCAAAAAAGAAAAATTTATAGAATAAAGTAAGTAGTAATGATATTTTTGTTTAAATTGTAAAAAGTAGAAAAAAGTTTGTTTTTCACAGTTATTTTTTTGTTTGTTTTTCTTTTCTTTTAAGTAGTTTACATTAAAATAAATACAATATTTGTTTAAGAGATTTGTTTTCTTTCATTAATTAGTTCTTAAAAGTAAATACATTAAATTTAAATTAAAAAAATTATTATAATATTCGTAGCAGCCTATTATTCCTTATTATTGTTTGTTCTTTCTTGCCTTTTTATTATTTTTTTAAACTGTGCGTATGATTTTCTTTAAAATTTTCTTAAATTTGTGGCGTCTATTTTGTTTTTTTTTTTTTTTTCTTTTGTTAATATTTTAAAATATTGTTGCCAGATGAATGTTAAGCCTGCCAGATTTGAAAGAATATTATAAAAATTATAAGAAAATGTTTTAAAAAAAGAAAAATTTTTTTTGGACATTTCACCACATGGACACAAAATACAACTAGAATTTCTACTTCCTACAACAATGAAACTTCTCTACATTAATAATAATAGCTTAAGGGCCTCCCTCCCCTCACTTAGCTACTTGAAACGAAAAACAATTGAAAAATTTTGTATGGAAAAATTTAAATTTCCAAACAAAATTCCCAATTTTCTTCATTCAAATGTCCTTCACTTTAAAGCGTTTCTGATAAGTCTGGATGCGTTTGTAAATGCAAGCAATTTGTTTTCAATATTGCATAATAAAACTTTAGCGTTTGGCTTTTTCAAATGTTTTTGAATGCAAATGGTTGACAGTGCTTCCACAATTGGATATAGACAAATTTACAGCATTTACGAACGCATCCTCTATTAATATAACTACAAGAAACAATTTTCTTGTAGTTATATTGTGATTTTAAAAAACGAATAGTTGACAAACACTGTGAGTAATTTTTGGAGTTATGAAAAAATAACCATATACAGACATCAGTACTTGATAAAAGATAAAAAAAAACCGAGTTTTGCCCAAGGTCATGAACTTTTTTATACGGGCCCCCAAATATTTGGGGCTTCGGTGTCATTTTTGCAAAAAAGTAGTAATTTTCTCAGGTTCATATCTTGCAAACAGTTCGGTATTGTGATTTACTCTGAGGCAAAGTTGTAGCCCTTGTCATAAAGAACATAAATTGTGAACATATAAAATCAAAATAACTTCATCTTCAAGATCAAAATCGCAAAAAAATTTAAACAATTCGAAATAAATTTTTTTTTAAGTTACCTAAAAGTATGCTGTAGTTTATAATAATTTAATAAACTGGACCAAAACACTTATGGGTCGATTATGGATGACAACCGAACTTCAGTTGCGTTTTCAGTTGCCTAAATGGTATTACAGATGGCAACTGGCAGATATCATTTCTGTTGAAAAACTGGCAACCAGTTGACCTCTGGCAACGCAACTGAAGTTCGATTGCAATTCATAATCGACCCATTAATTCCTAACACCTATACGGTGTTAAGAATCATTCCTAGGAAGTTCATATGTTCCAGAAATTTATTTATTGAGATCTTAGGTAGATGTTTGTAGTTGATTGTTTCCTTGAATTTCGAACGGGGAAAAAAGGTAAACAAAATCTAATTTTTTAAAGCTTTTGGCGATTTTGATCTTGAAGATGAAGTTTTTTTGATTGTGATATGTTCACAATTTTTGGTCTTTATGACAAGGGCTAAAACTTTGCCTCAGAGAGTAAATCAAAATTCCGAACTGTTTGCAAGATATGAGCCTAAGAAAATTGCCATTTTTTATTGGCCCATAAAAAAAGTGCATTACCTTGGACAAAACTGGGAGACACGGGTATTTTTTGGTATTTTATGACGTAGTGGTGTCCGTATATGGTTATTTTTTTCGTGTTGCACTGTGAAATTGATTATCTGGAAATCACACGATTTTTTACATTAAAAAAGGTTCGTTTAATCGAAAGTAAAACGAGTAAAACATGTGGATTCGATTTTTAAAATCGAAATCATTATTCGGATTCAATTTACAGAACAGGGGGGTATAACATATTGTAAATATAATCCCCATGTTCTATAAAATCAAAGCCGAGGTATGTATTAGATTTATAAACCAATTCACATGCTCGTTTTACTTTCGAGTAAACAAACCCGTTTCAATAATTAAATCATCCGATTTGAAGAACATCAATTTGTCAATTAGTTTTGAAAATCACTCGTTTTTTTTTATTTTATTTTGTAACACCAATATAATGAATTAATTTTACTATCCCCTCCAGTTTGTTATAACCAACCGAATACAAGTCAACTAACGTTTTCGTGTTTACAACTAATCCACATACTTATTTTGGAAAGAAAAACAATCCCTCCTGTTCTGTAAACCGATTAACGTTATCGTTTTTAAAGCGAATTCACAAGTTTTGGTGTTCTGTAAATCGAATACACATGGTTTACTCGTTTTGCATTCGAGTAAACAAACCAGTTTCAATGTACAAACTCTATCAAATTATAGAAGATCAATTTGTCAGTCATTATTTTTTTAAAAGAAAAAATCACAGGTTTTGATATCACTCGATTTACAGAACAGGTGCGAATATTTTGCAATACGAATATAATGAACTACTTTTGCTCTGAATTAAAATTCTGAGAGTTTGTTATAACCACTAGATTTCAGTATGTTATAACTACGTCCAAACCTGAATCGTTAAAACACATCCATATATTTTAGTGTTTCGTGCGAATTGCAGAACATCTTCCCTTGTTCTGTAAACCGAATTCGAGTAACGTTTTCGTTTTGTAATGGATTCACATATTTAAAATCTCTCGGTTGAGTTTACAGAACAGAGGCAATTATTTGCTAAAACTGATTTCGAAACAGATTCTTTAATCCGTTCCCTTTAGGGTAGTTTATATTCCCCCCTGTCACAGCATTCCATTCCAATCGAAAGTGGAATTAATTCCGTATTTTTCTTCTTTAGAAAGAGTAAAACGAAAATTATTTTCGGAAAGAAATCACTTTTAGTTTTCAAAGTGGAATTGATAAAATACAGTTTTGGTTTTGATAAGCTTAAAGTTGCCAAATTAAAAATGAAGAAATGTTTTGTGAATTTACAAAATTTAACGGAATCTGAAGAACACCCAGAGAAAAAACTACATAAAATAAATAAAAACTATTGAATCAATTAGAAACATTAACGAAAGTCTAGTAATGTTGAAATATTTTATTTCAATATGGAAAAATATTAATTTAAAGTTGAAAAATTTTGTTTTATCGTATTTCAATATAATTTTTCTATTATAACATTTTTGAATTAATATGACGCGATCTTATTTTTAAGTTGAAGTTTTTCCCTGAGTGAAGCTAAAATAAAATCGAATCAAAACCATTTCGAATGGAATGTGTAACAGGCCTGATTATTATATTCAAATTTCAGTTAATCGTCTGTACGTGTTCTGTAAACCGAATCCGAGTATTTTATTTTTTTATTTCTAAAACAAATCCCCATATGTGTCGTAGCGTTGTATCGTTGTATGTCATAAATACTTTTCAAACAAATTTTTAGAAACAAAAACAAATTATTAATAAAAAAAATTTATAACATACAACGCTACGACACCTATAGTGAATTGGACAATTGTTGTGTTCTGTAAATCGAATTTCAATCAGAAAATCGATTTTGAAAACGAATTGTTTTGAAACCGAAAAAGGATGTGATGAATCTATTACTTTCGTTTTTTGTATCTTAAAGTTACAATTTGATACTTTTCCATTAATTAGTTTTCACATTTTTTTTCTATATTCTTTTAAAATATTTGAAACTAGCCATCTGTACTTTATACTGGAAGGAAATAAAAATAGTCAGATTTGAAATTTAATGGAATTCATCACAATCTTTCAAATCGATCGTTTTAAAACCGATAGATTTCCATCACACAAAAATCTTGAGATTAGCAGATTATATTTGACATCAGATGCATAATTATAACAACACCTGTTCTATAAATCGAGTTGAATTGTATCAGTATTATTTACTCGAAAATAAATCATGTGGATTCAATTAACAGAACACTTAATTATGTGAAAACATTTCTCAAATTCGCTTTACAGAAACTATTTTTTTTTTTTAAATATGAATGCCTTTTTTCATAGCATATAATAAATGTCGGGACAACCAGTGTGGCAATTTCCATAAGGAAAACTAAAGCACTCGTTGTCCAGAGTTTATTATGTCATGAATAAAGCTGTAAGTAAATTATTGTTCTCTAACAAAAATAGGGCTAATTACAATTGAGTTAAAATTTTAGTTGTATTTTTGTCACTGTTTTCTTTTTTAGTTTATACAAAAAAAAAATACTTCTTTTTGTTCATTATTTTAATCTTAAATTTAAGACCTCATGATGACAAATTAAAGGACTATTTAAAATAAAACATTTTTAAAAGCTGCTTGAATACATTAATAGAGAAATACACATAGAGCGAAAACTCTGCTGTCAAAAAAAAATTCATATGAAAACAAAAACAGCACTCGTATGTGTAAATGTTTGAGCCATAGATAAATACACATAGATCGGAAACTCTGCTGTCAAAGACCTAACTCAGATGTCAAAAACCTAAGTGGTGAGAATGTATTAGTAAAAAAACTATGTGAAAACAAAAACAACACTCGTATGTGTGATTATTTTGAGTAATTTTTTTTGTTTGAGATTTTTTCTAGTTTCCGCTCTATGTATATTTTCTCTATGGTTTGAGCCATAGATAATACACATAGATCGGAAACTCTCCTGTCAAAGACCTAACTCAGTTGTCAAAAACCTAAGTGCTGAGAATGTATTAGTAAAACAAACTATGTGAAAACAAAAACAACACTCGTATGTGAAAATTTTTTGAGTAATTTTTTTGTTTGAGTTTTTTTCTAGTTTCCGCTCTATGTTTCTCTATGGTTTGAGCCATAGAGAAATATACTCGGATTCGATTTACAGAACAAGGGGCTATAACATATTGTAAAGACATTAAAGGATTTTCTCCGTTGCCAATCCCCCTGTTCTATAAAATCAAAGCCGAGTTATGTATTCGATTTAAAAACCAATTCACATGAGATAGATATATCAATGGAAATTACTCTCTTTTCACACAAACTGGTAATACAATAACAAAATACATGGCAATACATTCTCATGAATTAGGTTTTTGATCTCAGTTAACTATCTAGTTTTCATCTATGGTTTGAGCCATAGGGTAACATAGACCCGAGACGTAATTGTCAAAAACCTAACTCTTGCTACAACAAAATACATGTTAGTCAATGTATTTTGTTGTTTTATTAGACATAAGATTTGTTTTATTTTTGTTTGACAAAACTTAGTGTCTCGTCTCAATGTATAATTCTCTATGGTTTAAGCATTTTGTCCCTGTTTCAGTTTTTTTCGAGTTTCCGTTTTAGGTGTATTTTTTCTATAAATACATTTGTAACACTATGAAGGTCGAAAGAAAAATTAATTGCAATTTTATATCAGAAATTTGTAATTGTATTTAAGAAAATTAGAAAATTCTGAAATAAAATTAGAAATTTTTGAATTTGCGAAATACAATTGGTAATATTACAGTTCACTAAGGGCTAGTTTCTGGGACAAAGATAATCTACATTCTTCGCTTAAACCTAGATTAAACTAAAAATTGTGTTTCTAACTTATTGTTTATTTAGTATATAATCTAGGTTTAACTGAGTATCATTGGCGAGTTAAACCTAAGTATAAAATGCCAAAGCACAATCATTGGTTAAATCCCGGCTAAATATATTTCAGGTTTAATATAACAGCGTGTTAAGCTGAGTTTAACTGACAAGTAAGAAACTAGCTCTAAGAGAACAATATGATACAAATGGATGTTTTAGTTCATTTGAACTAGTTAGCTCTTTAAATTCAGCAGTTCTTTCGTCTATGAAGAGATCAAATATTTAAGAGTTTCTGAGAAATAAATGAAAATGAAACAACTCGAAATCAAAAAAGATCATTTAGGGCAGTGTTTGACATAAACATTATTAAATGTTTTGTAATGTTGCATAAAACAATTGTGATTCCGATACTTTTAACGAGATTTCGCTCGCATTCATGTTATGTTCCGCTGAATAGTCGAATATTTGCGATAAATAATATATGAGTCAATTGAAGGATATTGAATTTTAGTGGATAATATTTAAAATGTTTTGATAAAATTGCAATTAAATTAAAATCAGTTAATGAACAAAATGAAATATTTTTCCATTTCTATAGAAAATACTTAGAAGCCCAAGAGTTTCAAACACTTAAAGAAGTTAAGATTTTAAAATTGAAATGAATAATATTTTAGATAGATATAGATAGCGATATAAAACAGGCTTCTAGGTAATTTCTATAATTCTTTACTTAATAGCAATAAAAAAATATACATATAAATAATTAAATGTAAATATACGTTAAAAAAATATATGATTTCTATATAAATAAAAAAATAATTAAACAACCTGCACACAATTCAAGCCGCCGGAGAAAAAATATAAAAAACTTTCGAGAAAATTTAAAAATAATTTTGAAAAATGAACTGAAAAATTTTACTAAAAATCGTTTTACGTTTGTTACTATACAAACTGTGTTAAATCTTAATTGCTATATTTGACTACTACTTTGTTTGTTACACTACTAATTATTTAATGTAATGTAATTTAATTAAATCTTTACTGGTAACTTTTGTTTCTATTTTC
The DNA here is from genome assembly GCA_942486065.2 of Calliphora vomitoria. Classification (NCBI taxonomy): domain Eukaryota; kingdom Metazoa; phylum Arthropoda; class Insecta; order Diptera; family Calliphoridae; genus Calliphora; species Calliphora vomitoria. The sequence goes on from OW818032.2 coordinate 7,799,787, forward strand.
GATAATGTTTAAATTTTTACTAAAATTGTTTGTTATTTGTTATGTTTTTTATTCATTTAAATTTAAAATCTTTCATTTTTTTAAATTTTGTTTGCTTTAATTTAATTTTTCTACTAAATTTTTTTCAAAAATAAAGAATTACGTGCTTTTAATGGTTTTAGCAAATAATTTTGTTTGTTTTGTTTTTTATAATAATTACTAATATTAATAATAAATATGTTGTCTACCATGCTAAAAATTAAAACATTTATTTATATTATAGTTATTTAACAATACATTTTATTTGGGAGGAGGGAGTTTTTTTTATATTAAATGCAATCATTATATTGGTTTGGGTTGAAAGGTTCAAGTGTTGCCTGGTGTAAGAGGGGCAAAATTAAGGGTAAAAAATAAATATTAAACAATATTAAATAAATACTAAACGAAATGTAAAACAAAGTTTTAAAATTTTTCTTGAAACCAGATTGGATTTTCCTTACAATTTTCTTATAATCAACACAGTTCAAGCTACAAATCATATCGAAAATTTTTCTTTGCGTCTGTCTTAGCTTAATGTAATGTTTTGATAATCGGATAAAGCCAATTGTCAATATATATTCAACAATGAATCTATAATTTATAAGAATATATTCGTTAGCTATAACCAGGGGGTTATTCGTTTAGAAGTATGCCCTTAATAAAGGGTTTTCCACTTTTGAAGCTTTTATTCTTTGACATTTGACAAGTAGAAACTAGGCCATTACTAAAAATGGAACGATATACGCTTCAACAACCCATTGAAATTATTAAAATTCACTACAAAAATTAGTTCGCAAAACTAAATCATTTTTGGGTCATCGGACCGCAATAAAGAAATTGGTGGAAAAATTTGAGCTGTTGGGACAAGTTGTGAAGAATAAAACCCGTGCACGTCGCTCAAGAACAACTGAGAATATTGCTGTTGTAGCCCAAAGTGTTGAAGAAAACCCAGGTTTGTGCATTCCTCGTCATTCTTTGGAATTGGCATTCCACAAATGTCATTACACCGTATCTTCTGGTCGGAGTTAGATGATATTGATCTGGACAACGTTCACTTTCCACAAGACGGCGCTACGTGCCACACAAGCAACGAAACCATTGCTTGTTTACGGGAAAAGTTTCTGGACCGTGTTATCTCTTGAAGAGATAATCACAATTGGCCACCGAGACCTTGTAATTTAAAACCTTGTGACTTCTTCCTTAGGGTCCAACAGCCCAGCGTCGATTCAAGACCTCAAAGATAGAATTCGTAAGGCTATCGAGGACATAGGGCAGCCACTTTGCGATTTGGTTATGGAAAATTTCATGAACAGGATATGGTTCTGTAAGCGTGGTCGTGGTAGCCATTTGGCTGATGTTGTTTTTCATTATTAACGGCATACCTTCCTCTTTATTATGAAATAAACATCCGATCATTTATCTCAAAAAATTCCATTTTTCTTTGAATACCAAAATAACACCTCTTGTTTGAAAACCCTATATTTAACAAAATAAGTGTAACCAATACTTTGTTTAAAATGTTTATTTGATCTTATCAGCCCAACTAAGAAAAAAAATTCCCCCGAAGTTTTTTCCCTTTTCCCATTTTTCCTATTCAAATTCAATGTTAAAAATAAGAAAAGGGAAAAAACTCCCGGTGAATTTTTTTTCATAATTGCACTTTTTAGAAATACAAATAATTACACAGAAATTTTCGTTTTACTTTTTCTGAAGAAGCGCAATACGGAATTAATTCTACTTTCGAACGGAATGGTATTCTGTGACAGGCCTGATAATGTCATTTTACTTTCATCTTTTCTCAATTAAAACTTGTTTAAACAAAGAAATATTTTTGGCTGGTAGAATCTAAAACCAATAGATATTGTATCTTTAAGTTGCATTGCCTATTTGCTGTTTTAGATTATATTTTAAGGAAAATACTTCAAGAACTCTTTTTTTAAACGTTTGATAAAAATATTATTTCTTTCAATATTAACTTGATTTTAAAAAAAGTTTTTGAAGTATTTTCTTTAAAAATCAAATCTAAAATAGCAATAGGCAATACAAAATTAAAAATGCAATATCTCCTGATTTTGACCTAAAACGCTTTGGGTGTTTCGGCGTTTAGATGTGCCATTTCAAAAGTTCAAATTTAGCTTACAGTGTTATTTTAATAAAATTAAATTGTCAATAAATTTCCTTAAGTAGCAACAGCAATATTAAAATTATTCTTTAAGTTTTGAGAAAGGAGTTTTCTTATCTAGCAATTTTTGTGCAATTTTACGAAAATGTTGTACAACTTTAAACGGATACTATGTTCTCGGAAAAGGTTACCCAAATAGGCAAAACGTTTGCTTTACAGGCATAGATGTTGCCTTTTTCTTGCCCTTTGTGCAATTTTTCGAAAATGTTGTAAAACATTGAACGGATAATATATTCTCGGATAAAGTTACCCAAAAATGCAAAACATTTTTGTCTCTTGAATACTGCAGTTTCTGTTCTCTAAGTATTTATAAAATGTTGCTATTCGAATTCGAATAAACGGTTTCCAATAAGATGGGCTCAATCACAAAGTCTGTCTTGGTTAGTTTACGTCATTGTCATTACTTTTTAAGGACAAGCAGATTAGTTTTCGTTTTTTGTCTTCATGAGTGATATTAGGCTTCGTATAACGGTTCTTGTTTTAATTTGTTAAAACCCTGGTGGAGTCCATACAAATCTCATAGATAATGGTGGAGTATTTTTATTTATAACTCAACATTTGAATTAGTAGTGGTAGTGGTACCTCACCAATTAATCAGAAGTTTTAAACATTCCAGCATCCTATATGAATATATAGGTCGACTAGGGAACCTGGCAATTTGTGTGTCGTTATTCTCCGCCGACAACAGGGTGCGTTCGTAAATCTAGTAAGTAATATTGTATTACTGCAGCAAATTAAAAGTTTAGCGTTCAAACTTTCTCATTGCCTTACGTTAAACGTTTTTTAATATGCAAATTGTTGGCAGTGAGGCCGTAAATTTGGTCAACCAAAGCATTATTTAGTTATGTGTTGCAAAAGTTTTCAGATCGTGGAATCAGTGATGCATAAATTTACTGCATTTACGAACTCATCCGAAATATGA